>JARQOD010000007.1:44260504-44410377 GCA_033576555.1 Oophaga sylvatica
CATGTCCTTTGCTATCTGATTTGCACAAACAATTAAATCAGTCTATGTGTGCAAAATTTCACACATGTAGGGGTTAATTAAAGGTGTAAATTCGTAGCAAAAAAGTCCGTTTTTTTTTACAACGAATTTACACCTTTAATTAACCCCTACAGGTGTGAAATTTTGCACACATAGACTGACTTAATTGTTTGTGCAAATCAGATAGCAAAGGACATGAAAAGACATGGTTAACCCTATGTACACCAAGTGTCATTTCATGTCGGGTCACCCGACATGAAATGACACTTGGTGTACATAGGGTTAACCATGTCTTTTCATGTCCTTTGCTATCTGATTTGCACAAACAATTAAATCAGTCTATGTGTGCAAAATTTCACACCTGTAGGGGTTAATTAAAGGTGTAAATTCGTAGCAAAAAAGTCCGTTTTTTTACAACGAATTTACACCTTTAATTAACCCCTACAGGTGTGAAATTTTGCAAACATAGACTGATTTAATTGTTTGTGCAAATCAGATAGCAAACGACATGAAAAGACATGGTTAACCCTATGTACACCAAGTGTCATTTCATGTCGGGTGCTTCTGTCTTTTCACTGAAGCCGGCTTTACCCGGCAATTGAATCAGAGGATATTTTACTATGTAGAAGTGTATAAACTATACATATATGTATATATATATGTCACAATGACATGTATATATATATATATATATATATATGTATTCTATGTGTGTATATTTAGTGTTTACAAGGAAAGAATGGGGTTTTTTTTAGTTCCGATATTTTGTTCCCATAGACTTACATGGGACTTCCGGTATCGGTATCGGGTATCGCCGATATTTTAATGGTATCGGCGATACCATTCCGATTCCGATACTTAGGGGTATCGGAAAGTATCGCTCAACTCTACTCACGAGCGATGTTGCCAGAGAATGTGTTGGGGACTCTTTATTGAAATAAATTTTTTTTGCCTGTTTGTGTGTCTTTTTATTTTAAAAAAATAGTATTAGGTCTTGATGCCAGCTGAAATTTCCCCGCTGACATCAACCACAAAAACTATTACCCCAATTGCCACTGCACCAGGGCAATCACGAAGAGTTGAGGATGCGGCATTTCTGGGGTGGCTGAGGGCTGGTCTTATTAGATTGGGAAGGGGACAATATCCATGCACTTTCCCAGCCTATTAATACCAGCCCCAGCTGTCTGCTTTGCCTTAGATCTTTGTTAAAAATAAGGAGGACCCCAGATCATTTTTTTAAGAGTCACCTCGCATTATCAGCTGGGGTCTGATATTTATAGGCTGGGAAGGTCCATGGATAAAGGACCCTCCTAGCTGTCTGCTTTCCCTTAGCTGGTTATTAAAAATAGGGGGGACCCCACATTATTGTTTTCATTTATTTATTTATTTATTAACATGTACAGTTAAAGGCACTGCTCTCCTGCTCGACTTGAACCTCCACCTCCTGGTTCAAGATTATAATTTTTTTATATTTTTTTATTCTGTTATTTAATATAATTTCCCTATCCACATTTGTTTGCAGGGTAGTTGTCCTCCTCTAACCCTTATTTTGCTACCTTTTACAGCCATTTAGACCTTACTATGACTATTTTACAGCCATTTTATAGCACCAAAGTTCTGGCCCCATTGGATTCTATGGGATTTGGTTCATTGTCAAGTTCAGGTGAAGTTCTCGTACCTGAACCAAACTTTTCACTTAAGTTGGGCCGAACCAGATGAACCCGTACTTCCACGGGTCTGGTCATCCCTAGAGATGACGGTTGCTACTGATGAGATTCTGTGTGGACGAAGGGGTAGGAGGATGGAGAAGTGCTCCCTCCAGCTACTCTCTTCTTTTCCCCTTCCATCTACATAGAATCTTATTATTAGCAACCATCATCTATCTCAGTAATGGGAAAGTCTCTATTCACTGATGACAGATTTTTCCAGGGAATTGAAAATGTTTAAAATGAATAATCAGTCCAGGAAGAAATAGGATTTCTCTGATAAGATATATTACAAAGTTTCTTATTTTCATGTGTACCATTGAAATTAAAATGACGGTTACTTTTTAAACAAATACTCTATATCTACGTACGAACAATACTAGGCACGGCTTCTTATAATCTTATGAGGGGTTCCCCAGAGGACAACAATATTACAGCCTCATAACTAGTGTTGAGCGATACGATACTGCAAATATCGGGTATCGGCCGATATTAGCTGTATCGGCCTTTCGATTCCGAATACCGATATTTTCGTCATATCGAATACCGGAATCGGATTTGTCACTGTCACTGTCTGCGTCCGTCGGTCGGGTCTGTCACTGTCAGTGTCCGTCGGTCGGGTCTGTCAGGAGTCAGCGGCACTTACCTGGCAGAAGATCTCCGGCGGTTACGGCCTGGACTGCTTCATGGCCGCCATCCTCTTCTCCCCGGCGGTCACATGCAGTTTCTCGCGATAACTGCAGTGACTGCTGGGTAATCCCGGCCGTTAAAGCAGTCAGTCCGATGACGTCACCGCCGGGGAAGCAGGTAATCAGCTGTGCTGCGTCGCGATGACAGGCTCTGCCTGTCATTGCGATGTAGCAGAGCTGGATCGTCGTGGGACAGTCGTTACTATGGACTGCGTCGGACAGGTGGTATACTGTTGGTTTTTTTTTTTTTCTTTTTTTACAGGAGATCGATGGCGTCGCAGGAATGAGAGAGTAATAAAAAAAATGAAAACTGTGTTGTCTCTTTTATTTCATTAAAATACTTTTTGCTTGCTGTGTCTTTTTTTTATGCATTTAATAACTTTGGGATTAATAATGGATCGGTGTCTTATTGACGCCTCTCCATTATTAACCGGGCTTATTGTCACCGTGCAATCAACGGTGACATTAACCCCTTATTACCCCGCTTGCCACCGCTACAGGGCAAGTGGGAAGAGCCGGGTAAAGTGCCACAATTGGCACATCTTTTGATGCGCCAAATGTGGGGCTGCTGTAGCCTGGTATTATCAGGCTGTTGAGGGCCAAAATCCATGGGCCTTGACAGTCTTTTAATACCAGGCCGCAGCAGTCTGCATTTTACTTGGCTGGTTAACAAAAATAGGGGGACCCCTACGCCGTTTTTTTTTCGAGGGGATCCCCTATTTTTGTTAACCAGCCAAGCTAAGCAGACTGCTGTGGCCTGGTATTATCAGGCTTGCAAGGTCCATGGATATTGGATCCTTACCAGCCTGAAAAACCAGGCCTCAGCGGTCTGCTTCATCTGACTGGTTAACAAAAATAGGGGGGACCCCACGCCAATTTTTTTCGAGGGGATCCCCTATTTTTGTTAATCAGCCAAGATATGCAGACTGCTGTGGCCTGGTATTAACAGGCTGGCAAGCTCCATGGATCTTGGCTCCTTAACAGCCTGAAAATCCAGGCCTCAGCGGTCTGCTTCATCTGGCTGGTTAACAAAAATAGGGGGGACCCCACGCCAATTTTTTTCGAGGGGATCCCCTATTTTTGTTAACCAGTTCCCTCTGACGTCACTGATTGTGTCCCTGGCTGACCTGAAGTGAAAGTGGAAAGCAATCAATTAAGCTTTCCACTTCCTCTCCTGTCAGCCAGGAGAGGAGCTCATTCATTTGGGGGTTTACTGTGAGGCTGCAGCATTAGCTGCGGTCCCTGCAGTAAACATTAACCCTTTCTGAAGGATTACACCGTGGGACCTGACTGTACATCGGATTGGTAAGAATAATTTTGCTTTATTATTTTATTTTTATTACAGGAAATGGTTTTAGCAGGTAAATAAAATATGGTCAAAAACTGTGTGATTATTTCATTAAACTTCTTTTTTATTAAAGTGTGTGTGTTTGATTTTTCTTTCATACAATAGGATTAATAATTGATAGTTGTCTAATTGACAGCTCTCAATTATTAACCTGGCTTAAAGTGACCTTTCAATTGCAAGGTCATTTTAACCCCTTATTAACCCATTCGCCACCGCTACAGGGCAATGGGAATAGACGGGCAAAGTGCCAGAAAGGGCAAATCTAATTAGAGATTTGCCCTTTCTGGGGTGTCTGGGGGCAGATGTTAGTAGCCAGGGGGGGGCCAAAAATAATGGTCCCTCTCTGGGCTATTATTATCTGCCCCCACTCACTGGCTTTGTCTGTCTGGTTGCGAAAATAGGGCGGGAGCCCACGCATTTTTTTTCAGCAATTTTACACCTCATATATATATATATACATGTCATTAAATTTGTGACAAATATATATATATATATTTATATTTATAGTTCATACACTTCTACATAGTATAATAGCCGCTAATTCAATTGCCGGCTTTTGTGAAAATGCAGAACCCGACATGAAATGACACTTGGTTTACATAGAGTTAACCATGTCTTTTCATGTAGTTTGATATCTGATTTGCACAAACAATTACATGAGTGTAAGTGTGCAAAATTTCACACCTGTAGGGGTTAATTAAAGGTGTAAATTCGTAGCAAAAAAGTCAGTTTTTTTTACAACGAATTTACACCTTTAGTTAACCCCTACAGGTGTGAAATTTTGCACACATAGACTGATGTAATTGTTTGTGCAAATCAGATTGCAAACGACATGAAAATACATGGTTAACCCTATGTACACCAAGTGTCATTTCATGTCGGGTGCTTCTGTCTTTTCACAGAAGCCGGCTTTACCCGGCAATTGAATCAGAGGATATTTTACTATGTAGAAGTGTATAAACTATACATATATGTATATATATGTCACAATGACATGTATATATATATATATATGTATTCTATGTGTGTATATTTAGTGTTTACAAGGAAATAAAGGTTTTTTTTAGTTGCGATATTTTGTTCCCATAGACTTACATGGGACTTCCGGTATCGGAATCGGATATCGACGATATTTAGTGATATCGGCGATACCATTTCGATACGATATTTTTAGATATCGAGCAGTATCGCTCAACACTACTCATTACACAAGAGGTGTAAGGTAAAATGACTGCAAGATCACACTATAAAGGTTCTTTTTGCAGTCTATAACCCTGGATACACAACACGTCTGCAAAGGAGATGTAGACAATAAACGGCAGGATGTTTTTTTTTTAGAATCCATAAAAAAATTGGTTGCACAAGCATATATTCGATAAATTCATACCGTGTGAAAGCACTGAAAAATATCGAACTTGATAGACTTACCTTACTGTTTGAATGAGCTTCAAATTTTCTGTACGACAATGTCTTCTTGTTTTAAATCCTATTGATGTAGTTAAAAGTCCCTGTCTACCCCACCTTAACAAGATTTCCATTTATTCAGCTCTTCCTGTAAATTGATAAGGTGATATTATAACTTAGTACAGATGGGAAAAATGCTCCCTCAGTATATTAATGTGGACTAAAGGCAATTGCCTAATCACTTCTGTCAGAATCTATTCAGATGAGTCATTATTAATCTATTAGAAGCCAACAGGGCTCTACAGACTTTCACAAAGGAAAGTAATTACTTTGACTTCACAAGGAACAGATTCTTTGTGGCACTTAGTATTTACAGCTACATTGCAATGCCATTCTACACATTGTGTACTTGTATGTATGTAGTGTCTTTATTTGTATGTAATGTATCTGCATGTGAATTGCCACCGGGACAGATTGGACTCCAGTGCGGATATATAGAGAAGACACATCCCAATAAAAAAGTTGATGCATCTATGTCTGATCTGATAGAATAGTCGATGAGTCTTATTGCACAGTGTATAGGAAACAATATCAAATATCACTCTTCATTCACTTGAGAGTTCACATCGCAGCAGTAATTTATACCTAGTGCCATCATTGGCCGGGAGAAAATGTATTGAATTGCAGAGAGCTTTGTAGACACCAGATAATATGAATGAGTCATAAAAATAAATGATCTTTCTATTAAGATGGGATAATTACTAAGTCCTTATTTCTCTGCTGTCATTGTTTGTCTCATCATTCGTGGCTTGCAGCCATGTGTTCCACCATATTTTTTGTGTTATCACAAACTTTTCGAGTTATTGTTTGAACGCGACACATTGAGAAATCTCTAATTAAGGCATTCAAACTACCAAAACAGGATAAAAACACGTTTAAAAATTGGCTGTTTTTTTACACTTGATAAAGATGCCAAAATGGCATTGAAGCGTAGTGGGTAATAAAGAACCTTCAAAGAATAGCAAAGCAAGCCAATTTCTAACCAGATTTTTATCCTTTCTTGAAAAATCTTTAGACTTGAGAGTCCTCAGTGGTTGATACCTTTTAATGGCTAAGGTATCAACCACTGAGGACTCTCAAGTCTAAATATTTTTCTATCTACTGGCTAACACGGTACGAAGATATTCATCTTTCCTATATCCTTTCTTGGTAACTTCCATCTGGTGGACTTTTCTCCCAGCCATGGAGCAGTGGCATCTGGTTATTTAAGCCTTTGTAGTGGTTGTGTCTACTCTTGACATAACCACCCAAGGTTAGTAAAACTATTGTTTTTACAATCTACTGTGACACTAGTGCCTGCTCAATGCCATGAGGCAGGATAGTCAAGACATCTGGGCTAATTACCAAGGGGGCTCGTAATAAACGAAGGGAAAAGACACAGGCATAGTCAGGTCACAGTACAAGGTCAGAGTATCCGGAATGTAGCAAATCAAGACAAAGGGGTAATTCAAACAGATGGTCAAAGTTATAATCTTTTCCTCCATGACCTGGTTCCTGTCAGGTTCACTATAAATTAACCCTAAGGTATTAAAAAAGGTGTAAACAAAATATGTTCTGGGTCTTGTGGAAAAAAAAGAGAATGCCCAAGTTTGAGGGCCTCTTCGCAGTAGTAACATGATTATTTTCACTCGCTGGGACTGATACCCCTGAAGACTGGGTTGCAAGGTATAAAATAACCTACAGCTCTCCCTGAACACCCTGAACTGATCTTTCCTCCCTGAAAATCTATCAGGGAGGGTTACTACTGGTTCGGGAGAGACCAACCATATATCAGAAGTCCACTTTACAAAAAAGGTTTAAGACCGTGTAGGTTGAAACACGTAGGATTTTCCTTGCACTGGGATTGCCCATATTTGCATATCTGTGCTTTTTAATATGATGATCAAATAAACGTCAAGTTTTAAGAATCATATTTCCTATGGTTGCTGGAGACACCTTTTTGTACATTGGATATTCACACCGCCAGGACCAGGGCGGCTCCGTGCGGTGATGACCAGCCAAGGAACCTGGACATAATGGGGTGAGCTGAACTTTTTCCTTTTTATATTAACCATACATCAGAAGGTACAGCCGTCATAGCTACTGCCGGCGGTGGAGGGTTCTGACTAAGTAGCATTCATCAGGCTACAAAACTGACCCTGCAGCTGAGACTGTAACACTTCTAATTTCTGGTACTCCCTGGCAAAGTCCTGAAACACCTGGGTCAGATTTGTCACCTGATTGCAAAGTGTGCAGATTGGTCCAATACTGGTTGGAGAGAGAGAAAAAAAAAGTATTTGGTCCAAATGCAAGGTGACGCTAGTCATTGCTCAATGTGACACTAGTCACTACTCATGGACTTCCCGCGAGGCAGGACAGTGAAGAGGTCTGTGGCCAGTACTAAAAGGGCTTGAACTAGACAAAGGGAAAATACAAAAGCATAGTCAGGTCACAGTCTGAAGTCAGAATAACAGGTAGTGGATAAAAACAAAGGGGTAAGTTAAATGGATGATGGCCAAAGGTAAATCCAAGATCACCAATAGAGATCAGAACTCACAAAGCACATGAGCACAGAGCAAACACACACTACTTGAGCAAAGCTATAATTGGCAATAGTCTGGCCATTGTCAGAGTACTAAATAACCCTGTAATCACCAAGAATGGATGACATTTGGAGGAAATCTCATAGACCCAGCCAAATAGGACACCTGAGCTGTCATTCACAACACTCCTGCCTTAGCCTCAGATTGGGCTGTTGAGCTGTCACTCACAATCCTGACAGCTCAGCAAGCGATATGGTGGCAAAGCTGTAATTCACAGTGTCCATAGGACACAGTCAGTGCTGGAATCATGACAAGCCTATATTAGGGTTTTACCCTATTGTGTTCTTCTCGCTTCACAGTAACTGTTTCTTTAAGACATTCAAATGGCACATCCTTCTATCATCATAGCCCTATGAGGGGCTTTTTTTACAGGGTGAGTTGCATTTTTCAATTATACCATTCATATTATCATACAGTATAATGTAATGAAAAAAATGAGAATAACATTCTAATTGTGGTAAAATGGTGCAAAAAAGACAATTCCACCATTGCTTTTTTGCTGTCACATCTGCAGCATATTAATACTTTCAGCATTTTTGCAGTGTTTTTCACCAATACAAATGAATGAGACAAAAGCATAAAAAATGCACATATAATGTGGCAAAAATGTGGATATTTTATGCAGTTTTCCTGCTAACACTCAAGTATTTGCAGCATATTTTTCTGTTGCAAACACTGAACCAGTGTGTGTAGCCCTGGTGTTAGGCACACGCAGTACCCTGGAGAGTGTGTGGCGAGACAGCAGTTTAATGCTAAATATCCATTCACTCAACATATACTAGACACACCCTTAGGGTAGTGGAGTTTACTCTTGAGGGAGTGGTCAAAGTGTATGTGTTAGAGTGATTTCTAGTCAGTTCAGTTCTGGACTTCAGAGAGAGAAGACGTCTGGAGGGAGGAAGCAGTCCAGATTGCTCTATCATCAGTTCGGAAAGTGGAGTCTAGTACAGGTGGTTTAATTCACCTCAGCCTAGTCAGAGCTGTACCTCATCAGCATACACTGGAAGGAAAGAAGAAGTTTAGTGCAGAAAGTCTTCAGCATCCTGTCTAAAGGACGGTGTAAGGTTCAGAGACGTGCTCCTGCCTATTGATAACTGAGCATCTGTAACTAACTTTGAAGTGAAGGAAAAGAAAGAAGTGACTGCTCGACCCTTGGCTAGTGTGAGTGCTTATGTTACCAGCGAGGACAAGGCGAAAGGCACAGTGGATTATTGGAAAGGTGCGTTTGGGATTGAAGAAGTCCTGCACATTGCTACCGGTCACTGGGGACCGAAGGATCACTATTGTTACAAGCATAGTGGTAAGAAAACCAGGAATTTACCGGACCTTAGGTCGCGGCAAACAAGCCCCATATAGTCAGTACGTAACTGGGGTCAGGGGGAGTGAAGACTTTGAGTCAGTGCACGATAAGATAAGAATTCAGCTCCCTCGCAGGAAGGCTCCTGACACAAAGCTGACTGGGCGGTACAGCTATAGATTAGCTGGAGTTATTGAGGGAACTACGCTTCAGGCTGGTTGTACTCATTGTATTGGAAGTAAAGGAGGCCCCTAACTTGTCCAGCTGCTGTCTCAAGATACACTCTCCTTGGATCAGCCTCCCTGGGACCTGCCTGAACATCTTACAAGTAAAGGTATGGAAAGACGCTGACCGTGTGAGACTGTGTTCTTTATCTGCACCCGACTTCACCAACTTCATAGACTTTGAGGGACCAGTCCCACCTGTAGGGGACCCGACATCTAGCTGCATCACCATCCCCTCAGAGATCTACAGCAGCGCTGGTATAAATTACCAGAAGACTACAGGTGGCGTCACGAACTGTACATAAATATCCCCTGTAAATATATCCCCAACATACGCCAGACCGCCAGGGCCACAGACCGAGCCACAGCTACCTGTGACAAAATCCCCATAGACTTCTACGGGCTCGGCTCTGAGTACCCCATTGCCCTGGTAACCCACAATTGTGGTGGCGGGTCGACACAAAAATTTGGCGTCACGAACAGGATGCGAAACTCGCAGAACTGCGAGCCCTGTGTGCCTAAGGAATTGTTTTTGTGAGAAGGACTGTTTGCACTTTTGGCGCCAAAATCGCCATTTTTGTCGCCATATTCGCGCCCTCAGGCGCTGGAGAAGAAGGTGGGCGTACCTTCGTGGGCGTCTACCCCCCAGTGGCGCGAAGAAAATGCCTGCCCTCTCAAAGTGCTATTACAACATGCGATCCTGCCCTACAGCAAAGGAGGTCCGCCTCCTCTTCACCTTCCCTGCGAGGAGGAGGAGACGCAAACCCCACCTCCACGGAAGAGACCGGATGTCTCCGCAGAAAGAAGAAAGAATCTTCTGGAACATCATGGAAGCAGGACGTGTGCAGCCGAGCAGGGAAGCGGAGGAAGGCAGGCCCCGTGCCCCAGCCAAGCTGCCACCAGCACCGGAGTTATCCGTGGTCCTGCACCTGCAGCAGGCGTTGCTAGAGATTCAAGAAGAAAATGCACGCCTGAAGAAGATGGTCCAGTACCAACCTGGCTTTGAAGAGATCGAGAGACGCCGGCGTACCCTGGAGCAGCGGAGGCTGTGGGACACGGTGATCTCTCCCCTCAACGACCCCCACGATTCCAGATACCGAAGAGTCTGCTGCCCAAGGCGAAGGAGCAACCGGAGGCTGCCCCGAAAGTACCGATCCTGATCCCACCGGTGAAGCGGTGGAGGCGAAGGAGGTTGAGGAGGTATTGCCTGTTCCGGAACGCCCGCCCGGCCAGGAGGCCGCAGCAGATGATCGGTCCCCGGCAGGGACACCGGAGGGGTCCTGTCCGTCACTACCAGACGTGGACTGGGACGAGATGGCGCGCCTGGATGACGTCGCCTACACCGCCCAGTGGGAATATGAGTGGCAGCGTCGTGAGGAGAAGCAGAAACGCCAGCAGGAGGAAGAGCGGGAAGCTCAGCGGAATCGTCAGCGACAACATGCAGAGCTGATCGCGGACAAAGAGAGTGTCCGGAGAGAGAAAGGTACCCTGAGGGAACCGCGGCGGCAGGGGTGTGTGACTGAGTTCCAGCTCCGGAAGGGCTGGGGCTTTATCCGTGAACCGGGCCTCTACCCAGGGGTCTTTGTCAGCAGGCGTGACGTAGAATCCACCTACCGCAAGGCCATCCCGGGAGGGACTTAGTAAATGGAGACCTCGTCACGTACACACGGCATTGGGGAATGAAGGGATGGTATGCCCTTAACGTCACCATCGTCCGTGACCCCGTCCCCGACGCAGGTAACGTCACCACTACCGCAGCGTCCCCGTCTCCAGCTCAAGCAGCATCCGGCCGTGCCCCAGCATCGCCCCCTGCAAATTCATCGCAACTAGCGACCCAGATTTCATCGCAAAGGAAAGCCACCTCTACATCGCAACATGCGACCCAGTCTCAATCGCAATCCATGACACGGTCCATATCGTTAACTGTGATTGAAACGCAATCGGTGTCACGTGAAGAGAATGTACCCGTTGCGCCCCTAGAGGTTCGCACAAGAACTGTGGCGACCCAGACCCTAATCGCAGCGCATGATTTGCTAGTCCTGGGATCTAGGGCCCATTGCATTGTTCCAGCCCCGGGGTGGAAAGTGTATTGGAAAGTGTATTATTTGAAAATGAATAGATAGAAAAGAAGAATCGGTGGGATCCATATCGGGTCTACCATAAGTAAAAAGTTTGAAAATGTTTTATAAGTTTTTGCACAAGTTGAAAAGTATAGCGTATATGATGCATATATATTTTGCTAACCGTAGAATGCCCGGCTGGGTAAACAGTAACCAGAAAAAGTTTTGCACTTTAGTATAATAATGTGATATTATATCTATGTCTTTGGTTTTACAATGGACTTTGAGGTTGAGGACTGTGCCAACCCAGAACTTACTTGTACATAGTTGCGCTTCGGTGCCTTATTTTGGTTTTACATAAACCAGCACAACTACCTCTGAATACAAAAACCCGTGTGGTGTGGCACTGAGTGAGGTCTGCATTTGGATGTCCTGCAGCCCACCCAGGACCTACGTTGAAGGTTTGGTGCGGGTCCTTCACAAGTATATTGTATATTTATTGAATGCTATTTAATACTTTTGTATTTCTATATATAATGTTATATGTTTGCAACGTTCAAAATATCCTCACCTCCCGGATGGGACGAACCAATGTTAATTGTTTAATGTTTTCATGCATAAACAAAATGTCTCTTTTGTATTTTACAGCCGGGAGTGCTGTCTTTTACCATGGGGGAATGTGTAGCCCTGGTGTTAGGCACACGCAGTACCCTGGAGAGTGTGTGGCGAGACAGCAGTTTAATGCTAAATATCCATTCACTCAACATATACTAGACACACCCTTAGGGTAGTGGAGTTTACTCTTGAGGGAGTGGTCAAAGTGTATGTGTTAGAGTGATTTCTAGTCAGTTCAGTTCTGGACTTCAGAGAGAGAAGACGTCTGGAGGGAGGAAGCAGTCCAGATTGCTCTATCATCAGTTCGGAAAGTGGAGTCTAGTACAGGTGGTTTAATTCACCTCAGCCTAGTCAGAGCTGTACCTCATCAGCATACACTGGAAGGAAAGAAGAAGTTTAGTGCAGAAAGTCTTCAGCATCCTGTCTAAAGGACGGTGTAAGGTTCAGAGACGTGCTCCTGCCTATTGATAACTGAGCATCTGTAACTAACTTTGAAGTGAAGGAAAAGAAAGAAGTGACTGCTCGACCCTTGGCTAGTGTGAGTGCTTATGTTACCAGCGAGGACAAGGCGAAAGGCACAGTGGATTATTGGAAAGGTGCGTTTGGGATTGAAGAAGTCCTGCACATTGCTACCGGTCACTGGGGACCGAAGGATCACTATTGTTACAAGCATAGTGGTAAGAAAACCAGGAATTTACCGGACCTTAGGTCGCGGCAAACAAGCCCCATATAGTCAGTACGTAACTGGGGTCAGGGGGAGTGAAGACTTTGAGTCAGTGCACGATAAGATAAGAATTCAGCTCCCTCGCAGGAAGGCTCCTGACACAAAGCTGACTGGGCGGTACAGCTATAGATTAGCTGGAGTTATTGAGGGAACTACGCTTCAGGCTGGTTGTACTCATTGTATTGGAAGTAAAGGAGGCCCCTAACTTGTCCAGCTGCTGTCTCAAGATACACTCTCCTTGGATCAGCCTCCCTGGGACCTGCCTGAACATCTTACAAGTAAAGGTATGGAAAGACGCTGACCGTGTGAGACTGTGTTCTTTATCTGCACCCGACTTCACCAACTTCATAGACTTTGAGGGACCAGTCCCACCTGTAGGGGACCCGACATCTAGCTGCATCACCATCCCCTCAGAGATCTACAGCAGCGCTGGTATAAATTACCAGAAGACTACAGGTGGCGTCACGAACTGTACATAAATATCCCCTGTAAATATATCCCCAACATACGCCAGACCGCCAGGGCCACAGACCGAGCCACAGCTACCTGTGACAAAATCCCCATAGACTTCTACGGGCTCGGCTCTGAGTACCCCATTGCCCTGGTAACCACAATTGTGGTGGCGGGTCGACACAAGTGCACATACCCTGATATGAGTTGCCATGACTGTAGTGTATAAATAAACTTACTGTAGTTTGATCCTGCAAATAAAGAGGATCTTTCACCAGTTTTATCATGTTAAACTGTTCACACCATAGAGTGGCGGCTGCTATTTTTATCTTTTAATTTCTCATCTCTGCTGCAGAGATTTAGCTTGTACAGGTTAGGTAATAATATGTCATAAATTACAATTTATGCTAAACATAACTGGGTGTTACCAGAGATTCTTCTCTGGGTGCATGTATTTCTGCATGAGGTTGACTAATCAAAAGCAGGAGGTATCATGAGAAAAAAAGAGCATGCCCTACTCTCAGTCATAGTAGCTGCAGCCAACAGGGCTGAGAGGCGTGTTCTTCTTTCACCTGCATGACATTTCTGCTTATGATTGGTCAAAATCTTGTAGGGAACAAAGTACACTCCCCCAGAGCAGACTCTCTGGTAACACCCAGAAATGCTTATCATAAATTATAACCTAAACAAGTTAATATCTCTGCAACGAAATGGGGCAATCAAAAATAAAAGCTACGTTTTATTCATCTATTTCATGTTGTGGAAGGTTTAACATGATCAAACTGGTGCAAGGTCCTATTTAAGTGTTATTAACTGATTATCTTCTATCTGCCACTTACTGTATGCAAATTGGCAAGAACAGGGAGTAGATGGAAGAATGTTAAACACGACTAGAATAAAACTACATAGCAGTTACTTGGTCTTTAACAGTGATGAGCGAGCATGCTCAGATAAGGCGTTATCTGAGCATGCTTGTGTGCTAACAGAGTGTCTTCGATGTCCTCATAAAATAGGTTTGAGTCCCCGCGGCTGCGTGTCTTGGGGCTGTTCGACAGCTACAACACATGCAGGGATTACATAACAAACAGGCTATCCCTTCAGGTGTTGTGTCTGTTGACCAGTCGCAAGACATGCAGCCGTGGCGACTCAAGCATATTTTTCGAGCACGTCGAAGACACTTGGTTAGCTCAAGAGCATGATCAGATAACACCTCATCTGAGCATGTTCACTCATCACTAATGCTAATCTCTTATCACCCCGTGAAAGATTTTTTTTCTCCATGTACTTCAAACTTTAGAACATGTCCACATTTTATCAACTCACAGCTGGAAAGGAAATATTGAGCTCATTCAAAAAGTAGCAAATCTAACAAAATTCAAATAAAAGTTTGACATAAAGCCTCTCTAACCTTTCGTATTCTATTAGGTTCTGTACAGCTAAAGAATTCATTGCGGCCTTGTTGTATTAATGCACTGCAAGGATTGAGTGCTGAATGGATTTTTCAAGATTAGATGTTCTCTTACTGCCCACACAGGTGACTTAATAACTGAGACGGCTTCAGCAAATATAACCTCTACCCGGTAAAGTATGCAGTGCAAGAATTTTTCCTTATTTGATAATATTAAAGCCGTAATTGTACAGTAAGTAACGAGAATTAATGCTCATGCATTTTTTATTTCTGGTTCACATATTGGCATCTTCACAATATTTGAAAACATCGCATAGAAATCTCTGTAATTTCATTTCTTTTGACATTTATTTAGGAAATTTTAAAAGATAGACTTTTTGCTGTGTAGGGAAGAAATGCTCCAAAGCAAAATTGTGCTTATACTTGTAAATTACGCTTCTAACCAATTGCTAACCACAAATGATCCACAGGGACCATTACCTGGGTTTTATTCATTATATGGTAGAAATGAACTGGCATTATAATTATTTAGCTCAGTATGATTATAGCAATACCAAACTTGTATGGTTTATTATTTTAGTGGTTAAAACAATTCTGAATTTTGTAAAAATAAATAATTTGTTACCGCCATTTTCTTAGACCCATACATTTTGGTTTATTTTGGCAATAGCGTTGTAAGAGGGCATGTTTTTTGCTTAGTAAGTTGGCGTTGCTGTTAATACCATTTTGAGATACATACAACATTTTAATCACTTTTATTGCATTACTGCAACCAAAAAATGGCAATTTTTCTTTACGCTGTTCATTGTATGGGTTAAGTTTTAGATATTGAGGGATCAGACTGTTATGGACATGGCAATTCCATATATGTTTTTTATAAATTTTAAAACCGAGAAAAGGAGGGATGATCCAATTTTAAATATTTTAAAAATAGTACCCTTAGGGTACTGGAACCTGTGGTACTTTGATTTCTAGTTCTATATATTGCAATGCCGCAGTATTGAAATGTATAGAATAAATGATGGTCTCCTACGAAGTCTAGACAGTGGCCGGTCTTCTCAAGAGTACCAATATGACTTCCTTCATCAGACCCCTGGCTGCCATGTCAATCAATAGACACTGGTGATCTTTTAAGCAAGTGTGGGAATGCAGAAACACAAGGATTGCAGAACAATGCTTAACAACAATATATTTTGTTTATAACAAAGGTGATGAAAATAATCTCTTCACAGGGAGTTATTAAACAGTAAAAGTGAAAATCAAGAGTTAACACAAGAGTCTGTTATTTCAACTTCACTTATCGGAATCTTCTCTGGTCCTCATCCACACACAGTCTGATGGGGGTTGGTATACCGGCAACGGCTGGCGCGGTGACCTCAAACGAACTCAACAAATCGCTTCTGGCGGCAATGGGCGGTCACCGATTTTGACTGCTGAGAACCTAGTCCATTAATCTGTACAGCAGGAGTTTCTGTCCACAGCGTGCTCCGCTGCACACTTGTGAAACATAGGGAACGCACCTCAGGACCCGGCACCTGACACCCGCTTCTCAGCGCAAGCACTGCACACTGTTTGACTGCGTGCCCGATGCTCTGCTCTCTCACTGGCTCCCGGGGGCACTCACTGAAGTTCTGCCTGGGCACAGCTCCGCACCTTCTCTCTGCGGAGCACGGCACACATCTGCTTCTTCTCTTGATGCCGGCTGGAACTCTCTGCTTTTTTCCTCTGCTTCCTGCCCGGCCTAGCCATGCCCCCTCTCACCGGGTCATGGGACCTGTCTGGTTCCCCATTCTTTACCCCTGGCAACATTGGACGCAGGCTTGACAGTTCCGGACCCGACATGGTGCAGGTACCAGCAGCCCGGTCTTCCTCCTTACACTCCTGGCCTCCTTTAACTCGCCATTCCACGGTCGAGAGCTCTTTTATCAGATGTTCACACTACTCCATTCCTTGGATAATTCTTTGCCAAATAAACTGGTCTTTTTCATAATGAGTGGGAGGTATTCCTGCTGTCGACCACTCCTATCGGCGTAAGGCAGGTTGACTGATAGAAGTCGGGAGAATATTTTGGTCAGATGAATCTGTCGTCTCTGTTGCTTCAGTACCAGACACTTCTCTGGGGCCGGCGGACAGTGAATCCTCCAAGTCTGAGATGGCAGCGGGTGTCTCTTCCTCATCACAGTCAAGGACTGCTGGTGTGAGCATTTCGATGACATCTGGCATTCTCTCTCTTCCTCAGGGCCCTGTGAAAGACAAGGCGATTGACTATTCGGGTGGATGCTCCTTCCTACCATTTGGGTTGAACTTTATACACTGGCCCGTCAGATCCAACTCTGCATTTTACTCGATATGGGGTTTTCTCCCATTGATGCTCCAACTTGCCCCAGGGCCGCTTGTCCCAGATCAACACTCAATCTCCTGCCCTTAGAGCTGTCCCTCAAATAGGTGTAGTTTCATGGTGTTGGAGTTCTCGGAACTTCGTCTGCACCAGCTGATGAAGAGTGTAGCTGATGTCCATGTTCTCGGACCCAGGTAGTCTTCTTCGGGATCCAACTCCAGTTCTGTGATTTCTTGTCCCTTTCACCCGAACAGCAGGGTATCCTGTTGTACTGTGCACTCAATTATTGTACACCAAGACCAATTCAGCCATGAACTTAGGCCACCGTATCGTCCGATCTTCCTCCAATGTTCGGAGCATCTGAATCAACGTCCGATAGGGCGTCGTCCTTGACTTCTCAATCTGGTACAGACGATGCTACTCCTCCATCACTCGGCCTTGGAAGCAAGCGCCTTGGTCAAAATGGATCCTTTTCAGGCAACCATACACCCGGATGAAGTCTAGGCAAATGGCCTGCACCGCTGACTCAGCACTCTGATCCCGAGTCGTAGCCACCACAGCAAACTTGGTAAAGTGTTCAGTCATTACCAGACAACGTTTAAACCCTAGATGGGCTGGACCCACTGCTAAGTAGTCAATCATCAATAACTCTAAGGGGGCAGAAGTCACGATGATCTGCGTTGGGGTTCTCTGCTCCGGAGGCTAGGCTAGTTCACAGCTCTGACATATCGACAGGCCTCCTCTACTGCAGTCTTCAATCGGGGGTGATATACCAGCTTCTGTAACCACTGGAATGTCTTCTCCGGACCAAAGTGAGCCCACTCTCATGGGCCTCCATAGCCACCACACAGATCAACTTCTCTGGGAGCACCACTTGCCAAGTGACCCCCAACTCCTGCACCAGCAGCACTCTTCTATACAGCAAGCCATTCTTCAACTGGAGTCTCTGCCACAGAATCTAACAAAAGGTACCTCCAAAACATATTAGTTGAGTGAATGGGAGTGGAAATCCACTATCAAATTACACTAAATAGCAACATAGCTGCGACTCATCTTAACATATAAACAACTGAGAACCAAGAGTCAAAATGCTAAATAAAAAACTAATTTTATTGAAACAAATTATAGAAATCTCAAACAAGAAGAAAACAGAAATATAAACATAATCCAACCATGTGGAGACGTTACTGGGAGCAGATTTAGTACATGAATGAGGAATAGTATGCGGTCATAATAGAAAACCAGAATACCAAACTGAAAAAACAAAGGTGTCCTGTTAACACCTGTACCACATGAATAGTAGCAAGAGCTGAGCCATAAATATATAAATCAGAGTTTCTCCGGGCCAATAACTGAGTAGTACAAAGTCACAGTTGTATACATCGTGATACGCAGCGCTGAGTTGGACCCAAGTGCTATTGAAATAAGGAAAAACTGCACAAGGCGGTTTTAAATAGAAATCCAGATAAGTAAGTATATTGCTGGCACTCAGAGGGACAGCTCAGCGCTGAGATTACAACTCATGAAGCAACAGCTTCATCATTAGGCACACAGAAAAGAAAGAGAAAAAAAAAAAAAAAAAATCAATGATACATCAGCCATTAGTAATAGTTACCGGTCATAGTGGTGCTAAAGTGGGCGCAGGACACCGCAATCCCCGACGTACGTTTCGGTACACCTTCTTCAGGGGCATGTTTTAAGGGGTTTAGAGGTCTCATTAAATATCCTGCCCTAGTGATCACATGTCTACAAATAACCATTTGTAGTGCCCCATGTAAAAGCCTGTAATTAGGCAGCAGCCTCTCAGATCGATACCGCACATGTTCTGATGCCAGAGGGGAGGCTGAATCACCTGGGGCGGCTGGCGCCTAGCCGTTACCCCGGAGACCAGACATACCCACAACAAGCAGGAGCAGAAATAACGCGAGAGACCAGGATCAAGAGCGTATGTTTGAGGAGAGGTCATGTGATCAGTAGGGGCGGAGCTTGTTATGTGACATAAAAGGCAGCAAAAAAAGTTCAGGATGTGTAGATTGACTAAAGATTGGATGAAGGCAATAAATAGAAAGGTATATCTAATCAGCGACGTGTGCATCACCCTGTGTACAAGGCACATAGAGATTCAAGATGCGCTGTAAGTGCATCAATAGCGCCACCACAGAATATGTTATAAAGCTCCCTAAAATGGGAGGAGTTTAAATCTAGTGGCAACAGATCTGGGTATTGCAAATCAGAATATTACCATGTGAGAAAATAAAACGGAAATAATGTGTAAAAACACAATGCATAACTAGAAGAATAAAGCAACCCATCCATTCATATCAACACTAATATACACCACCATGTGCACAACGGCACACAGTGGTGTAAAGTACGCTGTAGATATATTTATACCTCCTCAGCAACATGAATTTAAAGACTCCCAAGCACGTTTAAGCAGTATATGGGGAGTCAGGTCAAGTGGGAGGAGTTTAAATCCATTGACAGAAAATCAATAAATTGCAGGTCAGATTATGACTAGATGGGATACCAGACAAGGTTAATATACAAAACAAAATAATTTAGCAAATACATTTGTTATAATATAACATTGAAAACATACATCATGGAAACATTGTGATGACACAACTGATAGTAAAGGAGCAACGCACTAAATACAATGAAGATGAAAAAACACAATCGTATGTAAATGCATAGTGTTGATGAGCTGTGCCATTACATAAAATCTCCATTGATAGCTATAGTCCATGTGGTGAGAAAGGGATACACAAGTAGATAGTCGTTCTGATTGCCCAGGGCAGTCTATGGCACTGATTGCCTATACATCCGAGGATTTCTTTTGTCAGGGAAAGAGACGAAAGTCCCCGCTGGTGAGATAATTGGGTTACTTGAAAAAACAGAGAAAAAAGAAGTTAAAACCAGCTTTAAAAACAACACATTAAAAAAAAAAAAAAAAAAAAAGGCAAGTGGGGTAAGGAAAAAATCAGTTATATCAACCAATGATGGAACACTGTGCCTAAGTTATCAAAGAAATGATGCAAAGCCATGAGATTCATTTAAACCGTGTGGGGACATTGTTCTCAGGACAGTAATCCATCTGCATTCTTTTTGTGCTAGCAGCCGCTTGACATCCCCACCTCTAATTCCACAATGTATTTGTTGTATTCCCCTTACCATAAATGATTTGGGGTTACATTGGTGAAATAACTTGTAATGTCTGGGTATAGTTTTTAATGTTGTAAGGTCCGTGACATCCGCAGCCGCAATGATGTCCCGGACATGTTCCCTGGTTCTTATTTTAAGCTGTCGGGAAGTCATCCCTATATAGATCTTGCGGCAACCGCAGGTGGCATAGTATATGACCTGCATTGTTTTGCAGGTTATATATTGTTTGATGGTATAACTTGTACTACCATCAGCTGACAAGAAATTTTTAGTCCGCATAATATTTTTGCATGCCACACAATCTCCACAGGGGTAACACCCCTGTGGTGGGCCGCGTGTACTAAAAGGGTTACCTACGGTGGGGAGATAGTGGCTGTGCACCAGAAGGTCGGATAGATTTTGACTCCATCTGGCCGTCATTAGTGGACGCTCAGACAGAATGGAGGACAGCGAGGGTTCAGTTTTTAAGATGTTCCAATGGCGCTGGAGACACTCCCTCATAATGGACCACTCCCCGTTGAAGGTTGAGATGAATCTGACTGAATCAAAGCCCTCTTGTCGTTTTTTAGTGGTAGGGTTCTGTGTATGGAGCAAAGATGTACGTTGGCATCTTTTGGCTCTCAAATAGCCTTGTTTTATACATCTGTTGCTGTACCCACGCATTTTGAACCTCTCCTTAAGATCTGTGGCCTGACTCTCAAAGCAGGCATCTGAGGAGCACACTCTACGCAGCCTCAAAAATTGCCCTGTTGGGATGGCCCTAACCGTGGAGCCGGGATGTGATGAGGTGGCGTGAAGAATTTAATTAACCGATGTGGGTTTCCGATAGATATCGGTTTGTAAATGACAAAATTCGTCCACCGATATTTTAATATCTAAGAAATCCACCTCGGTTTTGCTAAAATTATAAGTAATTTTAATATTAAAGGCATTCGAATTTAATTCTTCCATAAAGGAATGTAGCTGTTGTTCTGTACCTTGCCAGATGATAAGTACATCATCGATATACCTTAACCAGCACTGCACATGGTCCGCGGCCTGCGCACCCTCTCCCCCAAAGATCATCCTCTCCCAGTAACCTAGGAAAAGATTTGCGAAAGAGGGCGCACAGGCCGCGCCATGGCAGTGCCACATAACTGTAAATAATATTTATCCTTAACCCCTTACTGCCATCAGACGTACTATCCCGTCCATGGTACCTGGGCCCGTATGACCATGGACGAGATAGTACGTCTCGTGCGATCGGACGCGCTCCCGGGGGGAGCGCAGCCGATCGCGGCCGGGTGTCAGCTGATTATCACAGCTGACACCCATGACTGTGTGTCAGGAGCGGTCACGGACCGCTCCCGGCACATTAACCCCTTGCACACCGCGATCAAACATGATCGCGGTGTACTGGGGGCACAGGGGAGGATCGCGCAGGGTGGGGGCTCCCTGCGCGCCCCCCTGAGACCCTCAGAGCAGCGCGATGTGATCGCGCTGTTCTGAGGGCTTCCTCCCTCCCAGGACCCGGATCCAAGATGGCGCCGGGGTCCTGGAGGGAGGCGGCTACCTCAGTGCCTGCCGAGAGCAGGCACTGAGAAGCCTGCTGCACTGCCTGAGCGATCGCTGGTGTGACAGAGTGCTGTGCACACTGTCACACCAGCGATCTGATAAAATACAGTGATGTCCCACCCTGGGACAAAGTAAAAAAGTTAAAAAAATAAAAATAAACATGTTTTAAAAAAAAATCCAAAATAAATAAAAAAAAATATATATATTCCCCAATAAATTCACTTCTTCCTGTAAATAAAAAAAAACAAAGCAATAAAAGTACACATATTTGGTATCGCCGCGTCCGTAACGACCCCCCTATAAAATGGTCCCACTAGTTAATCCCTTTAGTGAACCCCTTAAAAAAAAAAAACGAAGCAAAAAATCAATGCTTTATCATCATACTGCCGAACAAAAAGTGGAATAACACGCGATCAAAAAGACCGATATAAAAAAACATGGTACCGCTGAAAACGTCATCTTGTCCCGCAAAAAACGAGCCATCATACAGCATCATCAGCGAAAAAATAAAAAAGTTATAGCTCGCAGAATAAAGCGATGCAAAAATAATTATTTTTTATATAAAATTGTTTTTATTCTATAAAAGCGCCAAAACATGAAAAAATGATATAAATGAGGTATCGCCATAATCGTACTGACCCGAAGAATAAAACTGCTTTATCAATTTTACCACACGCGGAACGGTATAAACGCCTCCCCCAAAAGAAATTCATGAATTGCTGATTTTTGTTCATTCTAACCTCCCAAAAATCGAAATAAAAAGCGATCAAAAAACGTCACGTGCTCAAAAATGGTACCAATAAAAACGTCAACTCGTCTCGCAAAAATAAGACCTCACATGACTCTGTGGGCCAAAATATGCAAAAATTATAGCTCTCAAAATATGATGATGCAAAAACTATTTTTGCAATAAAAAGCGTCTTTTAGCGTGACAGCTGCCAATCATAAAAACCCGCTATAAATAGTAAATCAAACCCCCCTTTATCACCCCCTTAGTAAGGGAAAAATAATAAAATAAAAAAAAAGTATTTATTTCCATTTTCCCATTAGGGTTAGGGTTAGGGTTGCGGCTAAAGTTAGGGTTAGGGTTGGCGCTAAAGTTAGGACTAGGGTTAGGGTTGGGATTAGGGGTGTGTTAGGGTTAGGTTTGTGGTTAGGGTTGGGACTAGGGTTAGGGGTGTGTTGGGTTAGGGTTGGAGTTAGAATTGGGGGGTTTCCGCTGTTTAGGCACATCAGGGGCTCTCCAAATGTGACATGGCGTCTGATCTCAATTCCAGCCAATTCTGCGTTGAAAAAGTCAAACGGTGCTCCTTCACTTCTCAGCTCTGCCATGCGTCCAAACAGTAGTTTATCCCTACATATCGGGTATCAGCGTACTCTGGACCCCAAGAGTTATTGTGCAATTTGTCCTATTTCTTCTGTTACCCTTGGGAAAATAAAAAACTGGGGGCGAAAATATCATTTTTGTACAAAAAAAAATATTTTTTGTTTTACGGCTGTATATTATAAACTTCTGTGAAGCACTTGGGGCTTCATAGCGCTCACCACACATCTAGATAAGTTCCTTGTGGGTCTATTTTCCAAAATGGGGTCTGTTATGTTTCGGTAGCTGAGGAGTGCAGGTAAAAAAGGCAATACACCAGAGCAGGTGGAATCTATGAGATTGCAGTACCCTGACTAACCACCACAACTAGAGGCAGCCGTGGAGCGTTCCTACGTTGGTCCTAGACGCCTCGTCACAGCCTGAGAAACTAACTACACCTAAAGATAGAAATAGGAAAGCTATCTGCCCCGGAGCAGAACCCCAAAGATAACAGAAAGCCCCCAAACATGTAATGGCGGTTAGACAAGAGGAAATACTGACACAGAAAGAAAATAGTATGAGCAAATGCTGGGCCCAAACTATCTAAATAGAAAAGGATAGGAAGGGTACTTACTGCAATCCCAGAAAACCCTGAAAAGCACCAACTCTACTAATTTCAAAATCACCTGAGATCACACGACCTCTACCACCTAAATTAGTTCTCTGGTGTAACAAAATCAAAACAGCAGCCACTGAAAAAACTGGAAAAAGCAAAAGAACAAAACTCAGTGGCTGAACTAAACTGAGAGGGCAGAAGCCCCCGGAGAGGACCCTGAAGGCCCCCAAAGAAGTGCAGGACAAAATGCAAAAACACAGCAAAAACACAAAAGAAGCAAAAGTCTTATCTGTAAGCAGGAGATGCAGACACGACACAGCAGGCTACAAGGAAAACTGGAATGAAGGATTCAGACCAGAACAATTGATCACCGGCAACCCTGATGGGAAAATGACTCCCTTATATAAGACCAGTCAGTAACACCTGATCCCCAGTCCTCACAATCCTCACTAGCACCGATTGTAACCACCAGAGGGAGCCTCTGCTCAGAACTCATCTCAAACCCATTCACAACAGGGGTCACTTGTTGGGGATTTCCACTGTTTAGGCACATCAGGGGCTCTCCAAATGCGACATGACGCCTCCAGACCATTCCATCAAAGTCTGCAATCCAAAACGTCACTACTTCCCTTCCGAGCCCCAACGTGTACCCATACAGTAGTTTTCTCCCACATATTGGGTATCAGCGTACTCAGGACAAATTGGACAACAACTTTTGGGTTCCAATTTCTCCTGTTACCGTTGTAAAAATAAAATATTGGGGGCGAAAAAATCATTTTTGTAAAAAAAAAAAAGGATTTTTTATTTTTACGGCTGTGCGTTATAAACTACTGTGAAGCACTTCGGGGTTCAAAGTGCTCACCACACATCTAGACAAGTTCCTTGTGGGGTCTATTTTCCAAAATGGGGTCACTTGTGGGGGGTTTCCACTGTTTAGGCAGATCAGGAGCTCTCCAAACACGACATGGCGTCCAGCCAATTCTGCGTTGAAAAAGTCAGACGGCGCTCCTTCCCTTCCAAACTCTGCCATGCACCCAAACAGTGGTTTACCCCCACATATGGGGTATCAGCGCACTCAGGACAAATTGCACAATAACTTTTGGAGTCTTGTTACCCTTGGAAAAATAAAAATTGGGGTGAAAAGATCATTTTTGTGGAAAAAATATGATTTTTAAATTTTACGGCTCTACATTATAAACTTGTGTGAAGCACTTGGGGGTTCAAATTGCTCACCAAAGATCTAGAAAAGTTCCTTAGGGGGTCTAGTTTCCCAAATGGGGTCATTTGTGGGGGGTTTCCACTGTTTAGGCACATCAGGGGTTCTCCAAATGCAACATGGCATCCAATCTCAATTCCAGCCAATTTTGGTTGGAAAAAGTCAAATGGTGCTCCTTCCATTCCGAGCTCTGCCGTGAGCCCAAACAGTGGTTCCCCCCACATATGGGGTATCAGCGTACTCAGGACAAATTGGACAACAACTTATGTGGTCCAATTTCTCCTGTTACCCTTGGGAAAATAAAAAATTAGTGACTAAAAGATAATTTTTGTGGGAAAAAAATAGGATTTTTTATTTTCATGCCCGGGCATTATAAACTTGTGTGAAGCACTTGGGGGTTCAAAGTGCTCACCAAAGATCTAGATAAGTTCCTTAGGGGGTCTAGTTTCCAAAATGGGGTCACTTGTGGGGGTTTCCACTATTTAGGCTCATCTGGGGCACTGCAAACGGAACATGACCCCCATCAACGTCTGCATTCCAAAACGTTACTACTTCCTTTCCAAGCCCTGCCGTGCACCCAAACAGTTTCCCCCCCCCACATATGGGGTATCAGCGTACTCAGGACAAATTGGCCAACAACTTTTGGGGTCCAATTTCCTTGGGAAAATTCAAAAATTTGGGACTAAAAAATCATTTTTGTGGAAAATTGTTTTTTTTTTTTTTCACACCCAGGCATTATAAGCTTTTGTGAAACACTTGGGGTTTAAAGTGCTCACAACAGATCTAGATAAGTACCTTAGGGGGTATAGTTTCCAAAATGGTGTCACTTGTGGGGGGTTTCCACTGTTTAGGCACATCAGGGGCTCTCCAAATGCAACATGGCATCCAATCTCAATTCCAGCCAATTTTAGTTTGAAAAAGTCAAACGGCGCTGCTTCCTTACGAGCTCTGCCGTGTGCCCAAACAGTGGTTTTCCCCCACATATTGGGTATTGGCGTACTCAGGAGAAATTGCATAACAACCTTATCTGTTCATTTGCTCCTTTTACCCTTGTGAAAATAAAAAAAAGTTTGTAAAAGATCATTTTTGTGGCTAAAAAGTTAAATATTCATTTTTTCCTTCCACGTTGCTTTAGTTCCTGTGAAGCACCTGAAGGGTTAATAATCTTCTTGAATGTGGTTTTGAGTACCTTGAGGGGTGCAGTTTTTAGAATGGTGTCACTTTTGGGTATTTTCTGCCATATAGACCCCTCAAAGTGACTTCAAATGAGAGGTGGTCCCTAAAAAAAATGGCTTTGTAAATTTTGTTGTAAAAATGAGAAATCGCTGGTCAACTTTTAACCCTTATAACTTCCTAACAAAAAAAAATTTTGGTTCCAAAATTGTGCTGATGTAAAGTAGACATGTGGGAAATGTTATTTCTTAACTATTTTGTGTGATATATTTCTCTGTTTTAAGGGAATAAAAATTCAAAGTTTGAAAATTGCAAAATTTTAAACATTTTCGCCATATTTGCGTTTTTTTTCAAAAATAAACGCAAGTTATATCGAAGAAATTTTACTTCTAACGTGAAGTACAATATGTCACGAGAAAACAATCTCAGAATCGCGAAGATCCGTTGAAGCGTTCCAGAGTAATAACCTCATAAAGAGACAGTGGTCAGAATTGTAAAAATTGGCCCGGTCATTAACGTGCAAACCACCCTTGGGGGTGAAGGGGTTAAAAACGAAAAAGTTGTGAGTAAGTATATATTCTAATAAATCCAAAATCAAATCACCGAAAGGGCCATCCCAACCTCCATGACTCAAAAAATAACGACATGCGTCTATGCCATCTTGATGTCGAATGCACGTGTACAGTGACTCAATGTCAGCCGTCACAAGTAGCATGTCTTGCTCCAGAGTAACGCCGTCAATTCGGGCAAGAACGTCCATTGTGTCTCTGGCATAGGAGGGCAGCAATTCCACAAGAGGTTTAAGGTAGTTGTCCACAAATTTGCAGATAGGTTCGCAAAGCCCTCCCATGCCAGAGACAATAGGACGTCCCGGCGGTTCAGAGGCATTCTTGTGTATTTTGGGCACAAAATAAATGGTAGGTATTTTGGGATACCTAACAAGTAGTCCCTCCAAGACCCTCTTGGGAATCAGGCCATCGTCGAAAGCATGATTCAGAATCATCTCAAGCTCTGCGGAGAAGGCACGCAGGGGATTGTGATCCAACCTCAAATATGTCCTCCTGTCCCTCAACTGTCTGAGCGCCTCTTTTTCATATAATTCCTGTGGCCATACCACTATGTTTCCCCCCTTGTCTGCTGGTTTTATAACAACATCCCCCAGGGATTGTAATTCCCTCAGGGACATCCGCTGTTGAGCTGTTAGATTGTCCCGGTGTCGTTTATGGGAAATTCGCCTAAAGTCCTCCGTCACTAGTTTGGTAAAAATTTCTACGGCTGGGCTAAGAGACAAGGGGGGAAACCGAGTGGAACGTGGAAATGCAGATGGAGGAAATGTGCCACTAGGCGATGATTCCTGCTCATCTAGTAGGTCCTCCAAGACTTGTAAAGCCTCATCTTCTGCCTGATCTGAATTTGGATTATTAGGATCCCGTTTAGCATAAAGTTTTTTTAAGGATCAATTTTCTGGAAAATAAATTTAGATCCTTAATAGCAGTAAACGAGTCGTATGTATTGGTAGGGGAGAATGTGAGGCCTTTGGAGAGCACCTCAAGTTGCGACTCTGTTAAGATATGTGTAGATAAATTGATTACCTCAAGGTTGTTTTTCTTGTCACGCTTGTCTTGTTTATTGGGTAATGTAAATTTGCGTTTAACAACTTGAGTCTCCCGATTCGGAATTAAATTGGTAGTTTCTACATTTCTTGAGGTCTTAGATCTGGAGGACTCTTCACTTGAGGCATAAGAAGTTATGGATGTAGATCTCTGGTAAGCCCCAGAAATGCCTGAACGTCTTTCACTGTTTTCGTGGTGGGCCAATCCTGTACCACCGCTATCTTCTCACGTGCAGGTCTCACTCCTTCAGGGGATACGATGTGTCCCAGATAATCAATTTGTTTGCGGGAAAGGTGACATTTTTGGGGCTTCACTTTCAGGCTGTGTTTCTGCAGTCAACTCAACACCTTCTCCAGCCGCCGGAGATGTTCTTCAAAGGTGGCCGCATGGACAATGATATTGTCCAGATAGATGAGCGTTGCTTCAAAATTCAGGTCCATCAACCGCTGAAACGTTCCGGGAACATTAGTCAGGTCAAAGAGCATCTGATTAAATACAAACAATCCCATGGGCAGTTTGAATGCCGTCTTCGGCCGGTTGTGTTCAGCCATGGGCACCTGCCAATACCCGCTAGCCAAATCCAGGGGTCAAAAAATACTTCACTTTTCCCAAGGCAGACAACAACGCCTCGATTCTGGGCAACGGATAGGAGTTCCGCACCGTACAAGCATTCAGTCATCTGCAATCAACAAAAGCGCAGGGTTCCTTCCTTTTTCTGGACTAAAACAATGGGAGCTGCCCACGGGCTCTGACTCTCCCGTATGACTCCACTCTGCAGCATGTGAGCCAGCATCTCCTCTACTTCCTTGTACATCTGAGGCGGTATCTGTCAATATCTCTCCCGGACTGGGGCAGCACTTCCTGTAGGAATTTTGTGTGTTATAGCCATGGTGCACCCAAAGTAATCTTCGTGACAAACGAAGACCTCCTGGTAGCGCTCCAGTAAAGCTTCCACCTGTTGCACCTGTTGCGGGGAGAGTTCCGTCAGTTCGGCTTGCATCTGCTTCAACATTTGAACAACCTTCTTTCATGCCTTCAGGCGATTTCTCCGGTGTCATTGTAACAACTAGAGTCCAGGGATCCCCTTGCATAGCTGCCACATGCACTGCCTCCAATTGCTTCAGCTCTTTCGGTTTTCCCAATATCTGTGCCACTTCACTCTTAGGCGAGATGGTGAGATCATCTTCTCCCAGGTTGACGCACCACAATGTTGCCATCCTGGACTGTGGCCAATGTCCGAGCAACGAGGAGTCCCGAGGGTATCTGATCCATGAAATTTGGCTCTATCTGTACTTCCACCCCCTCGAGAGGTGTACAAGATCGTACTAAAAACGTGAGCACAATCTGACGAGGCGGTAAGATGAGTTTAGCAGCTGCTATCACCGTCCCCAGAACCTTTCCTTTGCTTAACGTTTCCTGAGCCTGGGCAACCCGTATCAATTGTTGTAACACCTTCCTTTGGGGGTTCGTGGGCTCCATCGGTCCAGAATGGCATCTTGCGGCTCGCTGATCAGGAGAGTTCCGAGTCCTTTCAGCACATTCATCCCTAGAGTCACCACAGGGCCGTTACCAGTATCTCCGGCAACCAACATGACTCCTTTTCGGCCCACATATTTGCCGCACACTTTAATCTCCATCCAGACCACCCCTGCAACCGGGATGGACAACTGATTGGCTGCCATGAGCCTGATTACTGGGCTCCCCACCAGCCGCGTCACCTCATAAAATTGACGTCTAAAATACGTTTCCGGCATGGTCGTCAGCTGCGATCCAGTATCGACTAGGCAGCGAACGGCTCACCGATTCATCTCAGCTCATACAAGGGGACTTGTAGAAATTAAAGTTCTGGGACTGCCTTCTCTCCTCCTCGGTCTCTCAGGCTCCGGCCGGCGCGTCCCCCAGCCACGGAGCCCACTAGTTTAACGGCTGCCGAGATAGGGGCCACCCAGTCTCGCACACCCTCGGGCAAAATGTCCTGCATTTCCACACTTGAAACAAGTCAGAGTCCGTTCTGCATGGGGTTGTCCCATCCCCTGGTGGTGTTCAACGAGCGAGTGGGACTCTGAGTTACTCCTGTCTCTGGGCATATTTGGAGCTGTGATGGGGGCTCTTCTGAGGCTGGTCCACTCTTCCCACATTTCCCGTATTTCCTTCCAGATCTCTCAGGCCCACTTTAGTTCAGCCACAGGCAAGGTGGGTACCTCATTAATCCGGGTCATCCCTGTAAAGGCTGCTGTCCCCTTCTCCTGCTCTCTTACATGCGCTTCCACCCCAACTTCTAAGAAAGTCATACGCGGCCTAGCTTGCAGGCGTTCCCACAAAGCTTGCTTAAGCGACATGTCTCTGAGGCCCGCCACGAACTGGTCCCTCAATATCAGGTCAGGGGACCACACTCATATTACCCCCACATCATCCCATCAGGCGATATGTGCGTGCACCTCCTGTAGCACATTAATGACTCCCCCTCCCTTTGGACACAGCTGAACAAGCGCATCCGCAATTCCCCAACATTGGTGGGATCTCCGGGCATCTCTTCCAGAATCTGTAACACCTTGGTCAATGTGTTCCGTTCATGAGGGGGGCGAAACATTACAGAACAGCTAGCCTCGCTGTCCAGGGCCATCAGAGCAATCTCTTCTTCCATAGCAGGGGTCACGGGATGCATCCTTAACATGCCTTTAACCCGCTCAGTCCAGTCCTACAGCATGATATTACTCACCTTAAATTTAGGGAGATTGCTGAGAATGGCCCCCAGCGGCAAGCTGGACTTTGGGGCGCCCATGACAGATTGGTCTACTGCCTCTGCGTTCGTGGTCTACTTCTCAAGAGTACCAATATGACTTCCTTCATCAGACCCCTGGCTGCCATGTCAATCAATAGACACTGGTGATCTTTTAAGCAAGTGAGAGAATGCAGAAATGCAGGGATTGCAGAACAATGCTTAACAACAAAATATTTGGTTTATAACAAAGGTGATGAAAATGATCTCCTCGTAGGGAGTTATTAAACAGTAAAAGTGAAAATCAAGGGTTAACACAGCAGTCTGTTGTTTCAACTTCACTTATCGCAGTGTTCCACAACTCCGGTCCTCAAGAGCCACCAACAGGTCATGTTTTCAGGATTTCCTCAGTATTGCCCAGGTGATGGAATTATTGCCTGTCCAGGTGATGCGATGATCATCTGGGCCATACTGAGGAAATCCTGAAAACATGACCTGTTGGTGGCTCTTGAGGACCGGAGTTGGTGAACACTGAGTGTTATCATAATTTTCTCTGGTCCTCATCCACACACAGTCTGATGGGGGTTGGGATACCGGCAACGAACTCAACAAATCATGGTCCAGCTTCTGGAAGCAACGGGCAGTCACCGGTTCTGCCCGCTGAGCCCCTAGTCCATTAATCTGTACAGCAGAGGTTTTTGTCCACAGTGTACTCCACTGCACACTTGTCAAAGATGGGGAACGCACCTCAGGACTCGGCACCTGACACCCACTTCTCAGCGCAAGCACTGCACACTGTTTGACTGCACGCCCAACGCTCTGGGCTCTCACTGGCTCCCAGGGGCGCTCACTGAAGTTCTGCCTGGGCACCGCTCTGCACTGTCTCTCTGTATGTGGAGTACAGCACACACCTGCTTCTTCTCTCGATGCCGGTGGGAACTCTCTGCTTTTTTCCCGCGCTTCCTGCTCCCTGCCCGGAATAGCCATGCCCCCTTCTCCCCGGTTCATGGGACCTGTCCGGTTCCCCATTCTTTCCCCCCAGCAACACTGGACGCAGCCTCGACAGTTCCGGACCCGGCATGGTGCAGGTACCCATTGCCCGGTCTTCCTCCTTACAATCTCTCCATTTAAATGTCACTGACATTGATTCACAGCAATATCCAAATGATTAAACAGCAGCGATGAAAGATAGCTGTGGTCGCTGCTGTTACGGGCAGAGCCTGCCTCTTCCGTATGGAGCGGACTCAGATCCTGAGCTCCTTTCACACATGCGCACCCTAATATGGACGTACAGACACATGCATTTGCGCTAAGGTGTTTCCAATTAATTAATAGCAATCTTCTATTTTTTTAAGGTTTCTTTGTGTCCTGTCCTGTTATTTTAACATAATATGATAATGTATTTTGACCACATATTAATAATTGTTAAATCTTTTTCAAAGATCAATTGATCATAATTGAGTGAAGTTTACAGATCTAGTACTTTTAGTGCACTGGTGGACACAGACAAAGGAGCACACCCATGCAAGAACAATATTTGGCCCCATTGCGATACAAAAACTCATCATAATGCACAATTTACTTGATTTTCAGAAGGAAATGGGCCCCCTTAACACGTGACTGCACAGGTTGCACAGATGGTATGTCCGCCCCTTTGTTAGCAAAGTATTATTCATTTTCTGAATACAGTTTGCAGTCATGCTCAGTATAGCTATTTAGTCTGTAAATGTCGTCTTTTCCTAAACATAAACCTGGCCAATGTTATACAATTGTGTAAAATTATGAGAAACAAGATTTTTTTCTTTCTTTTTTTTTGCAAAAATGATGCAATTATTAGCTATTTTCATTTTTTCTTTCCTTATGTTACTCCATATAAGACAGCCTTTTAAAGCCCATTTTCATGCATCTCTTTGGTAGGTTTATAAATCAAAACAGTTAGTGCTTCTATATAGAATAGTTTATATAATTTCACTTCTCTGACATCCACATATGGAATTTATAGGGAGCAATGATGGAATTTATATGCTTATGATGTCACTGGTGTAAAAAAGAACTCAAACAGATGTATGTAGTTAGGATGTTAACCAGAAGAGGGAGACATTGTAGTCATAAGAAAAATAAATCTTTATTGTCGTTCGCTGGTGTTCTGCCGACAGATTTTATTATGTAGTTGTATTTCCTTATATACTATCATGAGTGCATCTTATAACTGCATTGAATTCAATTCAACATGTTACCTGTACACATAGTGCCAAGGGCAGGATTATACAGGTATGCATACATATGGTACACGCTGTATGTATGTAATCTTATCATACACTGAGCTTATAAGATATGTCCAGTCCTATAGATCACAACTGGATTTTAGCAATATAAATTCATTGTTTCCTTGCGATGTCCTTAATTGTTTCCAGATTACCCAATTGTCTAAATTCACATCACATAAATCTGCATCCTTTCCATAGTGTTAATGATTTTCTAATTTTTCCTCCTGTACTTTTTGGCTTTCTCCAGGCAGTACAGCTTATGTCCTCATCAAAGCACACTGAGGGCTTATTCATGTACTTTGCCAGATGTATATTTGGCCCGTTCATGGAATATCGATTTAGTAGTGAATGCGTGCCATTTTCCTCCTCTCCATTTGCATGTTCATCAATGTATGATGATTGAGAGCAGGCGGTGTAAGTATATCTTAGAGTAGCATATTATAAGCAGACAAAAATCTGCACTGAAATTCCATTAGTTTTCTTTCATTTCTTTCTTCGGTGTCTAAATTGTCATCAGAATCGGACTCGCAGTGAGCATTTTTGACTAACGAGGTGCAGAAAATGAAGGAGAACATCTTGTGCAAACATCTGGTGCTGATAATATTCCTTTATGACCACCTTTCTTATCAACAACCTCAAAAGCTACTGTTCTGTCTTCACTGCAAAATGCAAATACCAAATGCAAATACTGGGTACAATTCAGGAGGCACATACAACACATCAGGTATCATGCATGGGCTCAAAATATAGGTGCCTACCAACCAGAAAAGAACTGGTAGGCTTTGCATTGATGAATGTGTGTGCCCAGCCGGTTAATGGTGCTGAGTTGTGCATGTGATGAGATGGATTAAGTAGAACGTAGCAGTCAGTGTTGGAGTGCACGCAGTGTCAACGGGTATAACGGCCCAAGTATCCTGCCATTCTGGGTCAGAGGGCATGTGAACAATTTGGAACTTTTGCTGCTTGAATACTGTGCAACAAAGTACAGTGGAGGACAGGCACACTCGTTAGTTTACGAGGGGGGTGATTACTTTGTGATTACCTGTCTTGGCATGGAAGACTAACCAGCCCATTGAGAGATGTTTTTAAACAAAAGAATCATGACCTCCTTGCTGGTGAAGTAAATGTGTTGAGTCCATCTTATTCAGAGTGGCAAAGAGTGCCATGTTTGTGAGTTAGTGTAGGCCCTGAGGAAAGAAGGTGTGATGAGCCAGACAAAACCGGCGTATAGGCAACTGACAGAAGCCAGGTCAAGGGAGAGGCAGTAGTAGCACTATGGACGAGGCAACCATCTACGAGTAAGAAAGAACATGAGTGAAGTGGTCATTGACTAAGGTGCTGGGGAATCACAGACAGGGAGGAGAAGACCCAGTGCACAGTCCGGCCCCTGTGCACCAAAATCTAATTATAAGAAAATTTCAAATGGTGATTAAAGAAGAACCACAAAGCAGATTTTTTTCTTCAAAGGTTTCAAACTAATCAGCACTATAGCACCTGTACAGCCATGTCTTTACTTTACATTACTAAATTGTACTGGCATGATCAGTGAGGCCAGACATTTACAGATTGGTGGCAGCAAGCCAGCAGAATTTAGGAGATAAAATATTGCCTATATAAACCGTCAACGACTGAAATAGAAAGGCAAATAGTCACAAACATGCCACAGTACCTACTGGCTCTAAGAGATGTTCAAAGGTAATTTTTTTTATATGAACCATCTACATATTAATGCCCATGTATTTTGAATGAGATGATACAATAGCTCGTGTAGGTGTAATGTGAATGTGTTCGGACTCACAATACTTTTGGCTATATAATTTTTCTATCTATCTGTCTAGCTAAAAAATTTGGAACAGCATCGTACACATGTGTTTTGGGTGCAAAGCCTCTCAAACAATTATCTGTTTGCAATGGTAGTAATATAAATAAAAATCAGGCAGCCCATATGGTGTGGCAATGTTTTGGTTGCGAGTGCGACTCCTTTTTCACAAAGGAATTTTTTTTTTTGGAGTGCTGCCTTCTTTTTATTTAGATTACTATCTTCCTATCTAGTAAGTGTAGCAATAGCAGAGAAAGAAAATTGACGGCACTCCAGGGTTGAAAAAAATTTAAAAAAAAGTTTATTTGGCAAATGAAGCCATATTAAAAACAAGAAGTCTTGTTTCCCTGGAGTGCTGTCAATTTTCTTTCTCTGCTATTGCTATGCTTAGATGTGCACCCTCCTGCCTCATGTGTTTGGGCTCAACTAATCTGGACATATGGACTGATTTAGTCAGTAGCTCCAAGTCTCTCCTTCTTGCATATCTTCCTATCTATCTACAGTCATGGCCGAAAGTGTTTTCACCCTTGACATTGTTCCATAAAATGAAGTATTTCTCCCCAAAAGTTATTGCAATTAGATATGGTTTGTTATACACATGTTTATTTCCTTTGTGTTTATGGAAACATCACAGCAAAAACCGAGAAAAAAAAAGCAAATATGACATAATTTCACACAAAATCCCCCAAAATGGGCCGAACAAAATTGTTGCCACCTTTCCAAAATTGTGGGTAAACAACTTTGTTTCAAGCATGTGTTGCTCCTCCAAACTCACCTGTAGTATGTAACAGGTGTGGGCAATATGAAAATCCCACCTGAAACCAAATGGAAAGGGGAGAAGTTGACTCAATCTTTGCATTGTGTGTCTGTGTGTGCCACACTAAGCATGGAGAACAGAAAGAGAAGAGAATAGTGTTGAGCGATACTGCTCGATATCTAAAAATATCGTATCGAAATGGTATCGCCGATATCACTAAATATCGTCGATATCCGATTCTGATACCGGAAGTCCCATGTAAGTCTATGGGAACAAAATATCGCAACAAAAAAAACCCTTTCTTTCGTTGTAAACACAAAATATACACACATAGAATACATATATATATATATATATATATACATGTCATTGTGACATATATATATACATATATTTATAGTTTATACACTTCTACATAGTAAAATAGACTCTGATTCAATTGCCGGGTAAAGCCGTGACATACCCCATAGAAGTCGACGGGCTCGGTGCCGAGTACCCCAAAAACCTCTGGCTCTGTGCGACTCAACTTGGGCATCACGAACAGGATTCTGTAGCTCGCTATAAGCGAGTCCTGTGTGCCTGAATTGAACTGGTTTTGTGCTTGAGAATTGCTAAAATCATCAGAGAATGTATTTGCCATTTTTCCGCCATATCTGCGTCACGACGAGGCACTGGTGAAGAAGAAGGGCGTGCTCTTCATGGGTGTACACTCACTCAGTGACGCGAAAACGATGGCTCTAAATGGTACTGCAATGTAAGATCGTGCCCCACAGCTCTTCAGTTCCGCCTCCTCATCCTCCTCAGTGGGCGGAAACTAACACGAAGGTCCCGCCTCCCTACAAAAGGGGGGCCCTCTCCAGATGCTAATGACACATGTGACTTGGCAGAGATGGCTAATGGACACGAGCAGAAGTGTGAAGGGATGGAGCAGTCAGAGCTCTCCCCCCACGGAAGCGACCCGATCGCCACGGAACCACCGTTGGGCACCCGGCCTGGAAACCCTCCTACGCTGCAAGAAGCGGAGGATACCCTAAGAGGCCTGGCCCGGCACCGGGAGGAGGTGGCCAGGATGGAAGCGAGCTGGCGTGCCCTAAAAATAAACTTGGAGCGGCGCCAATCCCTCTTACCTGAAGTGTCTGTACCGGAAGGTGAGGCACCCGTTCTAGTAGAGGAGCCCTTGCAATGTGATCTGGTTGATGTTGTCGCAGTGGAGGCACCCGTTCGTGCAAAAAACGCTGCACCGGCAGCACCCCAGATCCCGCTGTCTGCCCCCGTCGCTGAGACAGAAGAAGCGACACCCGTCCTCATGGAGGAGGCCGCGCAGGCACCAGAGGTCTACCTGTCTGTACCGGAGCCCCGACTGTCATCTGTTCCAGAGCCGGCTGCTTCCTCCGCAGGTGAGCGCCGCCAGGACTGGGGGGCGCCAGGAGAGCTGCCGCAAAACCGGACACTGTAAGCTGGCATTTGATGGTGGAGACATGGAGCAGCTGGTGGAGGAGAATTACAACCGGCGTCAGGAGGAAGAGTGGAGACGTTGGGAGCGGGAAGCAGAGCGACAAAGGGAGCAGCGAGAATCCCAAAAACTTCGCCAACGTCAGCTGGAGAAGGACCGGGCAGATAAGGACCGGATGAGAAAGGATAAAGGAACCCTGAGGGAGCCGCGGCGTAAGGGTGCAGTACGGAGCTTTAAATTGAAAGGTGGTTGGGGCTTCATCCAGGAGCCTGGACTTTATTTAGAAGTTTTTGTGAACCGGCGGGACGTGGAGGCTCACCTCCCAGAAGGACACCCGGGAGGGACCTGTTGCCAGGAGACTTCGTGACTTACACCCGACACTGGGGTTACAATGGATGGTACGCCCTAAATGTTACCAGGTGCGACCCCTACTCCCCAGAGTGTCAGGAACCTGTGAGACCCTCGGAGCCTTCAGCCTCCCACATCCAGGCCTCTGCAAAAGTGCCCACCCCACGCCGTAAATCTCCCAAGCCTCCCTCAGTGGTCTCCTCAGCAGCCCCAGCTATGGACATGATAAGTATAGCTGGCCCGTACCCGGCGCCTGTTAGGCCCCCTGGGGTTCGTTCAGTCCGGGACATAGGGTTCCAGACCCCGAGGGAGATGAAAGAGGTGGCCACACAGACCCAGATAGCGGGTCACGACTTGACTGTACAGGCCACACGACGTCATCAGGTCCTGGTGGTCCTTGGTGCCTCGGATGTTTGGCAAGCATCAGAAGAGTACCAGGTGGTACCTGGAACACCCTTGCCAAAGAATTATAAATAACCCGGACAGGGTCCCTGTATGTAAATAGTTAAATTGTTTATGTACCCGGACGGGTGAATGTTCATAAAAAAGTTTTTTAATTTAATAAAAAAAAAAAAAACACAGTTTTCATTACTTTTATTACAGTCTCATCCTGCGACGCCATCGATCTCCTGTAAAAAAAATGAGAAAAAAAAAAAAAGTATACCACCTGACCGACGCAGTCCATAGTAACGAGTGTCCCACGACGATCCAGCTCTGCTACATCAGAATGACAGGCAGAGCCTGTCATCCCGGCGCAGCACAGCTGATTACCTGCTTCCCCGGCGGTGACGTCATCGGACTGGTTTAGGCCGGGATTACCCTGCAGTCACTGCAGTTATCGCGAAAAACTGCATGTGACCGCCAGGGAGAAGATAATGGCGGCCATCAAGCAGTCCAGGACGTGACCGCCGGAGATCTTCTGCCAGGTAAGTGCCGCTGACTCCTGACAGACCCGACCGATGGACACTCACAGTGACAGTGACAAATCCGATTCCGGTATTCGATAAGACGAAAATATCGAAACGAATTATCGAAAGGCCGATACAGCTAATATCGGCCGATACCCGATATTTGCAGTATCGTATCGCTCAACACTAGAAGAGAACTGTCTGAACATTTAAGATCCAAAATTGTTGAAAAATATCAACAATCTCAAGGTTATGAGTCTATCTCCAATGATCTTGATGTTCATTTGTCCACAGTGCGCAATAAAATCAAAAAGTTTACAACCCATGGCACTGTAGCTAATCTCCCTTGACTTGGATGACAGAATCAAATTGATGAACAGTTGCAGTGCAGGCTAAATCAGTGTCAGCGCAAATTATCCATCGACATTTGAATGAAATGAAACACTATGGCAGGAGACCCAGGAGGACCCCACAGCTGACACAGAGACTTAAAATAAAATAGTATGCAGTTTGCCAAAATGTATGTGAGAAAGCCAAAATCCTTCTAGGAAAGCATCTTGTCTATAGAGCTTTATAGCTTTTTGGTAAACCACATAATTCTGCTGTTTACCGAAAACAGAAGGAAACTTACAAAGAAAGGAGCACAGTACCTACAGTAAACTATGGTGGAGGTTCAAAGATGTTTTGGGATTGTTTTGCTGCCCCTGACACTGGGTGCCATGACTATGTGCAAGGCATCATGAAATCTAAAGCTAACCAAAGGATTTTAGGTTGCAATGTAGAGCCCAGTGTCAAAAACTGGGTTTGCTTCCTAAGTCATGGGTGTTCCAGCAGGACAATAACACCAAACATACTTCAAGAATTACCCAGAGATGGATGGGAAAAAAGTGCTGGAGAGTTCTGAAGTGACCAGAAATGAGTCCGGATCTAAATCCCATTGAACACCTGTTGAGAGATGTTAATTAAAATTGCCATTGGGAAAAGGCGGCCATCAAATATAAAGAGAACTGGAACAGTTTGCAAAAGAAGAGTGGTCAAAAATTCAACTTGAAAGCTGTAAGAAGCTTCTTGATTGTTATAGGAAGCAGTTATTTATTCCAAAGGATATGCAACCAAATATTAAGTTTGGGGTTCCAACAATTATGTCTGGGCCATTTGTGGGGTTTTGTGTGAAATTTTGTCAAATTTGCCTCTTTCTGTTATTTTTTTTTTGTTCCAATATACTGTATATAATCGTGTATAAGCCGAGTTTTTCTACATATTTTTTGTGCTGAAAACGCCCCACTCGGCTTATACACGAGTCAATTGTCCCAGAGGGCTGGCGGGGGAGTGGGAGCTGTGGAGCAGCGGATCACAGAGGCAGGAGCCGGCGGCTGTAGCTGTAACTGTGCCAGCTCCTAAAGAGAAATGAATATTCATTTATCTTATAGCACGCACAGTGACACCCGCAGCCACTGGTTTCCAGAAGACATCCTTCCAGTGCACCCTCTCAGCATCTCGTTTGTCCTGGTGCCAGCAGTATTTCCGGCCAAGTGATCACGTGGTCCCGCTCATTAAGGTAGTGAATATGCATGCCTCTCCACTCCCATAGGCGTGGAGTAAATATTCATTACCTTAATGAGTCGGGCCATGTGTTCGCTCGGCAGGAAGAGCTGCAGCTGCATACAATGACAGGGACAGGGGAGCCATGCATATAAGGACAGGGATTGGGGAGCCATGCATAACAGGACACCGACGGGGGAGTCATGCATATAAGGACAGGGACCGGAGAGCCATGCATACCAGGACATCGATGGGGAGCCATGCATACAATGACAGGGACGGGGAGCCATGCATACAATGACAGGGATCTGGGAGCCATGCATACAATAATAGGGATGAGGGAGCCATGCATACAAGGACAGGGACGGGGGAGCCATGCATACCACGATAGGGATGAAGGGGCAATGCATACCCGGCTTATGCTCGAGTCAGTAAGCTTACCCAGTTTTTTCGTGGCAAAATTAGGTGCCTCGGCTTATACTCGGGTCGGCTTATGCTCGAGTATATACGTATATACATTTTATGGAACAACTTCAAGGGTACCAAGACTTTTGACCATGACTCTATCTATATATCTACCTAAACTACAGGTACATTCCAACTTTGCCATTTTATTATAATTATTATTGAATTGGAAATTTTTCACTTGGTATTATACATTTGGTCACACAGCTTTCACTGCTCCGGCACGCCTTTAGCCGCCCAGGTGAGATAGTTACAATCCTCCTCCTTACCACATATTGAATCATAACTATTATAAAGTAAAATAAAGTGCGATAAATTCAATATGATAGCAAAATGCTCAGATATAAATATCAGTGTGTAAAAACATACATCAATGTCTTCATTATGTGAATATAAAATTCCTTAATACAGACAAAATGTTCCATAACATATTATAATAACTCAATTATACAGGACAGGTGTAATTAATATTATGCAGGTGTAATTATATAATATAATTATTACAATGTGGCCTGAGGATGCATTACTGTGCTAAATTCATGCATAAATCTAGTAGACAGTAGCATTACGCTGTACGCAGCAGCGTACTAAGCATTTCTTAGTACATTTACAAGTGCAAGAATCTTTCTCAGAAAATGTAGAAACTTTGCATACAAATATTAATGTTAATGATTAGTAGAGTGAGTTTTCCCTGGTTGAAGCAGGATTAGAGAGTAAAGCATACAATTAAATTGTGTTCTGCAGCCCTACCCACAGCTCCTAGGAGACATTAGGCAAACACTCGGCTTCTTGTAGCTGTTCTATGCTGCTAGAGTAGTGGTTAGCTCAGTGTGTTTCATCATTTACTTTTGACAGTTCTGCAAAACCATGAGTTGCAATGTTCAAGATGAACTTCCACAGCAATCTGGACATTACAGTGTGACTGACCTCAGGTGAGAGCTGCTATATCCCCTGCAATTATACAAAAAATTTAGATATAGGAAAGATGTGTATCTTCGTACCGTGTTAGCCAGTAGATAGAAAAATATTTAGACTTGCAGTTAGCCATTAAAAGGTATCAACCACTGAGGACTCTCAAGTCTAAATATTTTTTTACAAAAAATTTAGTGACTCTGGATATCCGCCAGCCTAACCATGTTTTCAGAGAGAATCCATTAGTAAATATTTTTTAACATTAAGTTTTATTTTCATAATACTCTCTTGATAGATATGCATATTAAAACTTATTTGTCCACCACTTGCATTCTTGAAAGTCCAGGCACAGAATCAATGAGTTCTGTCATCTTGATCCATGGAATGTTGGCTCACAAAAATTCTACAGAAAGCCGGTTTTCATGAATATGAACTTTATTGCACATTCAAACAAACCTAAGACATGTTTTATGGGATTTACATCAAGGGACCTACTGGCCCATAGAAGCTTCATAGATGCTTTTTTGCCAACATGTTTTGCCCAGTAGCTTACACTGAGGATTTCAGGTTATCTTCCATTATTCTTAAGTGACCTTTTAAACAAAACATCCACTCTGTTCCTGGAAAATGGAGCTATTTGCCACACTACTAAAAAGTCTTAAAATTGGCAGGCAAAAAAGATATCTGGAAGGTTTCATGGACCAGTTAGTCACCTGACATGAACTCCATAGAACATGCTTGGGCTATGCTTGATCATGCAGTAGATAACATTCGCAAAAACCTACTTTACATGGAGAGGTTTTAGAGTTTGTGAGCTAAGTGGGACGATATTCCACAACACAACGTAGAAGAATTGATTGATTCTATGACCAACTGGGTTAAGACTTTGAAGAAAGTAATTGGTGGGACAACTAAGCATTAATATGCATATTTAGCATTTGCATCAAGTGGATTATAAAAGATAAGATGCTAAATCAATGAATCTATATATTATGTGTTGTCTCTAGGTAATCCATGGTATTTTTTTGTTACATTTACAATAACCGTCTTCTAGTGCCATATAGTGAGTTATGTGTAACGTTAACATATGCAGATTGGCAGACACAGACTGTCATAAAATAGATGTGCCTTCTGACAATATGACAAGGAAAATGTGTGGAATTATTCACTGTTCACAAAACATTTATTGTGGATGCATTTGATGCGTATGGCAAGAAAATCCCAGCCCAGATATATGCAACTGAATACCACACAGCTATATACATAACTGTGAACTGAAGACAAATCTAAATCAAATCAATGTTTGGTTGGACCATTCTTTGTCTTCAAAACAGCATCAATTCTTCTAGGTCCACCTGTACACAGTTTTTGCAGGAACTCGGATGGTAGTTTTGTCCAAATATCTTGGAGAACCAACCACGTATCTTCTGTGGATGTTGGCTTGTGTCTATTCAAGTAATTACAGATAGACTTGATGATATTGAGTTCAGAGCTCTGTGGTGGCCATATCAACACTGTTAGGATTCCTTGTTCTTCTTTACACTGAAAATGTTTCCTAATAACATAGGTTGCATGTCTGGGGTCATTGTCACACTGCAGAATAAACTTTAAAGCCAATCATATGCCTCCCTGATGGTATTGCATTATGGACAAGTAGCTTCTTATGATTCTTAACATGGTAAGCACCAAGAAATGGGCAAAGTTGAGTAATTTAGAAGCACTGATCGGTTATGAAAATGTAGTGCAGCAGATAAAAGGCACATCATGCTTAGTTGCCTTTTAAATAACAAGATGTCCATCAGCGCCATCAGCTCAGAACTGGCAGCAACCAGTGACACACATCTTCTGTTCAGAGAAGTATGGCCAAAAAGCCATAGCTTCATTATGGAAACAAGGCCAAGAGACTCAATTATTGACGAAAACCTAGAAGCTAGGCTGCAGAAAAGTGGCAGCTGATGCTCTGGACTGATAAGTCAAAATGTGAAATATTTAGCTGTAACAGTTATAACCGGAGGAATAGTGAGTGTCTGCAAGCAACAGTAAAGCATAGTGGAGATTACGTGCAAGTTTAGTGGTTGTAACGTCTGCCTGACGCCACAGACTCAAAAGGCTGCCTGAGGCAGACTTGGCACAAGCCACATCGTCTGGCTGACCCCAGATAAATCCCAATACCCTTTAACCCTGTACGGGGATTTGATTTTACAATAGGACCGGGTGGAATACTACCATGTAAGTGCTGCCGGCTAGAGGAAGGAATGGTTGGCAAACAGGATCAGAGCTGAGAGGTCACGTCAAAGATAAAATCAGGATAGGTAAGAATAGTCAGAAAAAAGCTGGGGTCAAAACAGGAAACACTTAACGAACCAGGAGCAGAAGACACACACCTAGCCAGGAAACACTATGCTATATCTAGCAGCTTCCAGCAGTAATCTGGAAGCTTTATTAGGGTGTGTGTTATGATTTGGTAGCTGAGGAGAGCAGGCAAAAAAGGAAATACACCAGAGAGGTTGGAATCTATGGGATTGCAGTACCCTGACTAACCACCACAACTAAAGGCAGCCGTGGAGCGTACCTACGTTGGTCCTAGAAGCCTCGTCACAGCCTGAGAAGCTAACTACACCTAAAGACAGAAAGAGGAAAACTATCTGCCCCGGAGCAGATCCCCAAAGAACATAGAAAGCCCCAAACATGTAATGGCGGTTAGACAAGAAGAAATACAGACACAGACAGAAAATAGTATGAGCAAACGTTGGGGCCCAAACTTCCTAAATAGAAAAGGATAGGAAGGTCACTTACTGCAATCCCAAAAAACCCTGAAAAGTACCAACACTACTAATTACAAAAACACCTGAGATCACACGACCTCTACCACTTAAATTAGTTCTCTGGTGTAACAAAACTAAACAGCAGCCACTGAAAAAACTGGAAAAGGCAAATGAACAAACAACAGTGGCTGAACTAAACTGAGAGGAGCACAAGCCCCCGGAGGGGACCCGGCAGACCCCCACAGAAGTGCAGGACAAAATGCAAAAAGCAAGCACAAAAAACTAAAAGAAGAAAATGTCTTATCTGTAAGCAGAAGATGCAGGCACGAAACAGCAAGCTTCAAAGTGAACAGGAATCAAAGATGAGACCAGAAGAATTGATCACCGGCAACCCTGATGGGAGGGAACCTCTCTTATATAAGACCAGTCAGTAACACCTGATCGCCAATCTTCACAATCTTCATTGGATAGTTCAGTACTGTTTGTAACTACCAGAGGGAGCTTCTGCTCAGAATTCATTTCTAGCACATTCACAACAGTACCCCCCCATTGAGGAGGGGTCACCGAACCCTCATTTGAGCAACCAGGTCGGTCAGGATGAGCTCTGTGATACACACGGATGAGTCTCCTAGCATGGATGTCCGAAGCAAACACCCAAGAATTGTCCTCCTGACCATAACCTCTCCACTTAACCAAATACTGGAGTTTCCGTCTAGAAAAACGAGAATTCAATATTTTCTCAACCACATACTCCAGATTGCCCTCAATCAAAACAGGGTCAGGAGGCACAGCCATAGGAACCACTGGCTCAACAAACCTCTTCAATAAGGACTTGTGGAACACGTTATGGATCTTAAATGTCCCTGGAAGAAGCAAACGAAAGGAAACAGGATTAAGAATCTCCATGATCTTATAATGTCCAATGAACATAGGCTTAAACTTAGGAGATGCAACTCTCATAGGGATATTTCTCGAGGACAACCAGACCAAGTCCCCCACTTCAAACCGAGGACCATCAGTCCTATGCCGGTTGGCAAACCGCTGGGCCCTCTCCTGAGGGAGGGACAACCTCTCCACTACCTGGTCCCAAATCTGCTGCATACGCTCCACAACAGAGTCAACACCTGGACAAACAGAAGCCTCCGTCTGTCCTGAAGAAAATCGAGGGTGAAACCCAAAATTGCAGAAAAATGGAGACATCAAAGTGGCAGAGCTAGCCCTATTATTAAGAGCAAACTCAGCCAAAGGCAAAAAAGAGACCCAGTCATCCTGATCAGCAGACACAAAGCATCTCAGATAAGTCTCCAATGTCTGGTTTGTTCTCTCAGTTTGTCCATTGGTCTGAGGATGAAAAGCCGAGGAGAAAGACAATTGAACACCAAGTTTAGAACAAAAAGTCCTCCAAAATCTGGAAACAAACTGGACTCCTCTGTCAGACACAATGTTCTCAGGAATGCCGTGTAACCGAACCACATACTGAAGGAACAAAGGCACCAATTCAGAGGAGGAAGGCAACTTAGGTAATAGCACAAGATGTATCATTTTGGAAAACCTATCACAAATCACCCAGATAACGGTCATTCTCTGAGAAACAGGGAGGTCGGAAATGAAATCCATAGAGATATGGGTCCATGGTCTCTTGGGCACAGGCAATGGCATCAACAAACCACTAGAGCGAGAGCAAGGCTTGGAGCGAGAGCAAGTCCCGCAGGACTGCACAAATTCCCTGACGTCACGAGACAAAGTAGGCCACCAAAAGGACCGACTAACCAAGTCTCTGGTACCAAAAATTCCGGGATGACCGGCCAACGCGGAACAATGAATCTCAGACATCACACTCTGTTTCCACCGGTCTGGGACAAACAATTTCCCAATAGGGCAGCGCTCGGGTTTATCCTCCTGACACCCTTCCAGAGCCAGTCTCAAATTGGGCAAGATGGCGGAAAGAACTACACCCTCTTTCAAAATAACAGCAGGATCAGATAACTCAGGAGAGTCCGCAAGGAAACTCCTCGAGAGGGCATCCGCCTTAACATTCTTAGTGCCAGGAAGAAAGGAAACCACAAAATTAAAACGTGTGAAAAACAAGGCCCACCTGGCCTGTCTAGGATTAAGTCGCTTGGCTGATTCCAGATAAACCAGATTCTTATGGTCCGTGAGGACCACCACCTGATGTTTGGCTCCCTCCAGCCAATGTCTCCACTCTTCAAAAGCCCACTTCATGGCCAATAACTCCCGATTACCCACGTCATAATTACGTTCAGTTAGAGAAAATTTTCGAGAGAAAAAGGCACAAGGGTTACTTTTAGAGGTCTCTGGATCTCTTTGGGACAAAACGGCACCTGCCCCAATTTCAGAGGCATCAACCTCCACCTGAAATGGCAGAGAAACATCAGGCTGCCGTAGAACAGGAGCAGAAGTGAATCTCTGCTTAAGTTCCTGAAACGCAGAGACTGCCTCAGGAGGCCAATTCACCACATCAGAACCCTTTTTGGTCAAATCAGTCAATGGTTTAACAATAACAGAGAAATTACCAATAAATTTACGATAAAAATTGGCAAAACCCAAGAATCTTTGAAGAGCCTTTAATGAAGTAGGTTGGACCCAATCACAGATGGCCTGAACCTTGACCGGGTCCATTTCAATAACAGATGGGGACAAAATGAATCCCAGAAATGAGATCCTCTGTACGCCAAAAAGACACTTTGATCCCTTCACATACAGAGCATTCTCTCTCAAAATCTGGAACACAGTCCGAACATGTTTCACATGAGAGTCCCAGTCATTGGAAAAAATCAAGATATCATTCAAATAAACAATCAGAAATTTATCCACAAAATCCCTGAAAATGTCATTCATGAAGGACTGGAAGACAGAAGGAGCATTAGTGAGCCCAAAGGGCATCACTAGGTACTCAAAATGCCCCTCTGGGGTATTAAATGCCGTCTTCCATTCATCCCCGTGCTTAATGCGAATAAGGTTATATGCCCCCCTGAGGTCAAGCTTGGTAAACCAAGTAGCACTTTTCACCCTGGAAAACAGGTCAGAAATCAAGGGTAACGGATATTGATATTTCACAGTGATTTTGTTCAAGAGACGATAATCAACACACGGCCTTAATAAACCATCCTTTTTGGCCACAAAGAAAAAACCGCACCCAAGGGTGAAGAGGATGGTCTGGTATGACCCTTCTCCAATGACTCCTTGATATAAGACCGCATAGCGTCATGTTCAGGTACAGACAAGTTAAAATGGCGACCATTAGGGAATTTACTACCAGGCACTAATTCAATAGCGCAGTCATAGCTCCTATGGGGGGGCAAGGATGCAGATTTACTTTCGCTAAACACATCAGAAAAATCAGTCAAAAAGTCAGGAACATCCTGAGCCTGGGGGGAGGCAGAAAAAACAGGAGTGTTGGTATTAACACATTGGCAGCCCCAACTGGTTACAGACACAGATTTCCTATCCAAAACAGGATTATGAGACTGTAACCAAGGGAAACCCAGTACGATAATGTCATGCAGATTATACAGCACCAAAAATTTGCAACTCTCCTGATGATCAGGTTCAACCCTCATTATCACCTGAGTAGAGAACTGAGGTTTATTCTCAGCCAAAGGGGTAGAATCGATCCCCAGTAGGGGAATAGACTTCCGTAGGGGTATCAAGGGAAACCCACAACGTTTAGCAAAATCAAAATCCATCAGGTTAATAGCTGCTCCCGAATCAACGAAAGCCTGAGCAGAAAATGTGGACAGGGAGCAAATCAGGGTAACAGTCAACAAAAATTTAGTCTGAACACTACCCAAGACAACTGAGCGTGCAAAACGTCTTCCCCGCTTAGGGCAGACCGAAATAGCATGAGAGGCATCACCACAGTAGAAACATAACCCATTGCGTTTTCGAAACTCATGACGCTGTGCCCCAGAAGCCACTCCATCACACTGCATGGGTTCAGAAGCTGGTTCACAAGGCAACACTATTCCACGCATACCTCTACACTCACGCAAACGTGTGTCAATTTGAATCGCCAATGACATAGAATCATTGAGACCAGAGGGACAGGGAATCCCACCATAACATCCTTTACATTCTCTGACAGACCCTTCTGAAAAAGGGCTGCCAAAGCATCGTCATTCCATTTGGTCAGGACTGCCCACCTTCGGAATCTCTGACAGTATAACTCAGCGTCCTCAAGCCCCTGATTTAATGCCAACAAGGCTTTCTCAGCTTGATCAGTGACATTAGGCTCATCGTACAATAACCCCAGAGCCTGAAAAAATGCATCAACATTACTCAAAACAGGATCCCCAGATGTCAGGGAAAAAGCCCAATCCTGAGGAGAGAGATGACAATTTGAACCTGCTGTGCTGCGTTCCCTGAGGACTTAGATTTCAAGGCAAAAAACAACTTACAGTTATTTTTGAAATTCAGAAATTTAGCTCGATCGCCTAAAAGCAAATCTGGCATGGGAATCCTAGGTTCCACAACAGGCAACCCTGCAAGATAGGTAGCAATACTCCGAACTTCAGTTGCAAGCTGATCCACACGGCCAGACAACTGTGCAAACTCCATTGAGAGAAAAAAAAATCCTCCTCAGCATTCAGAGAAACAGAGGGAAAAAAAAAAAAAAAAAATCTCTGACAACTCTGACAATCTTCTTTCTTTAACACTATTTTTCCCTTCTGTGAGTACCATACAAATATCAGTTTTTTGGCCGGTGATACTGTTATGATTTGGTAGCTGAGGAGAGCAGGCAAAAAAGGAAATACACCAGAGAGGTTGGAATCTATGGGATTGCAGTACCCTGACTAACCACCACAACTAAAGGCAGCCGTGGAGCGTACCTACGTTGGTCCTAGAAGCCTCGTCACAGCCTGAGAAGCTAACTACACCTAAAGACAGAAAGAGGAAAACTATCTGCCCCGGAGCAGATCCCCAAAGAACATAGAAAGCCCCCAAACATGTAATGGCGGTTAAACAAGAAGAAATACAGACACAGACAGAAAATAGTATGAGCAAACGTTAGGGCCCAAACTTCCTAAATAGAAAAGGATAGGAAGGTCACTTACTGCAATCCCAAAAAACCCTGAAAAGTACCAACACTACTAATTACAAAAACACCTGAGATCACACGACCTCTACCACCTAAATTAGTTCTCTGGTGTAACAAAACTAAACAGCAGCCACTGAAAAAACTGGAAAAGGCAAATGAACAAACAACAGTGGCTGAACTAAACTGAGAGGAGCACAAGCCCCCGGAGGGGACCCGGCGAACCCCCACAGAAGTGCAGGACAAAATGCAAAAATCAAGCACAAAAAACTAAAAGAAGAAAATGTCTTATCTGTAAGCAGAAGATGCAGGCACGAAACAGCAAGCTTCAAAGTGAACAGGAATCAAAGATGAGACCAGAACAATTGATCACCGGCAACCCTGATGGGAGGGAACCTCTCTTATATAAGACCAGTCAGTAACACCTGATCGCCAATCTTCACAATCTTCATTGGATAGTTCAGTACTGTTTGTAACCACCAGAGGGAGCTTCTGCTCAGAATTCATTTCTAGCACATTCACAACAGGTGTGTTGCTCTTCAATAGGCTGGAGCAGAAAGCTGACAGCTTTAGCTGGAAGAACTCACCCATACTGCCAGACTAGATGGCACTACAGGTCCCAGCCAATCTAACCTTAGTGACTGGACAGAGCTTGCCATCCAGAGCTTCTGGTTTTGACATTTCCATCAACAGCACCACCTGCAAAGTGAATACTGCGGAGCCTGGCGACAGAAGCAGGCTCCAGTGGAGATGTGACAGGGCTGCATTTCAGTAAATGAAGTTGGTAATATGGTCAGGATTGATGTTGTCTTCAATTTTGACAAATAGAAGCAGATACTAATGCATCATGCAATTCCATCAGGGAGGAGTCTGACTGGCTCCAAATTTATTATGCAGCAGGACAATGTCAATAAGAACTATTAGAAATTATCTAAATGTTTTGATGTGAATTGAATTTGAGTTGAATTTTATGACATTTTCTGGTCCCAGCAAATTCCAACAAGTTGCGATTGCAGAATATTGCATCAGTCACAGAAGACTGACATGACCTCAGATTTGACTGTGTAGGCTTCCCTGTAATGCCTTGCAGTTATAACATCACATGTTATAGCACATTCAATTAGGAATAACTTTTATACCCTGTATAAAACCATAAGCAATGATTGCAGCAGTCATTTTAGAGTGACTTTAGAATAATGTGAGTTTGTCAGAGTTCACCGCTCAGTAATAAAAAAATGAAGAGAAAGACCTAAAACAATGGACTAATACTCAGACAGACAGTAATGTTTTGTACATCTGCAGCAGTGAAGATGATGTGTGTAGTAGTCTGCAAATAATACAGAGAATCAATTCATTAAGGGAGAAAGATAGGAGAGGTGCCAGCAGCAGCCGTGCCAGACTCCGTATGATTATCAGTGATGAGGTGTAGTTAGCACCTGTCCTGCTGCCTTTAAATAACAATCACACATTTTTCTTCATTCATGATGCACTAATAAACAGAAGCAAGACAGCACAATAATTTTTACAGAAAAAAACTGACATAAGTGTCAGATGACATGATTGCTTGTCACAACCGTCTGTACTAAGTTTTTGCTTTTCTTGTTTAATAATTTTTGTGAAGGGGAGAATAATTGATTTTTTTTTTCAAATACAAAATAAAATTCCCTGAAATCCATACATTTGACTAGAACTGTATACTACACAAAGTGTATGTGTCACAAACAATATTTTTGGAACATTTGTTTTACTAGACAAATTTTACATCAGTACATGACACACTAATAAAGGGCCCTGTTGTAGATGTGGGCTTTTGGTCATGTACCTACCGAATAGTGATGAACGAATGTGCTAGGATAAGGTGTTATCGGATAAGGTGTCATGCACGGGATCTAACCGAGTGTCTTCAGCGTGCTTGAAAAATATGTTCGAGTCCCCATGGCTGCATGTCTTGCGGCTGTTCGATAGCCACAATACATGCATGGATTACCTGTTTTTTAGGAAATTCCTGCCTGTGTTGCGGGTGTCGAACACCTGCGAGACATGCAGGCACGAGGATTGTGACATATTATTCGAGCACGCCGAATAGCACCCGAGGACGCTCGGATAACACCTTATCCGAGCACGTTCACTCATCACTACTACTGAAATAGCATTTCATATTTTATAATTTTTGGGAAAAGTTTAAATTTTGTTGGAAAATAAATAATTAAATAAAATAAAGACTTTTAACTGTGCATATCTGTTTTTGCACACCTGTTTTACTAGTTTAATTTGATAACTATAAACCCCATAGCTATACTGTGTCTTGCTGCTGGCTTATTTTGCTCTCTGTTCATTTACCTACCTATATAGGATTTCTTAATGTGTCAATTTTGGCAAAGATTGAAAAATTGGGGTCGAAAAAATTGTCACAAAATTAATTATGTTGAACAAAATGTATGTTAAAAAAAGTGGCAATAGCAATGGACGGCGTAGTGTAAAAAAAAAGGAGAACTCAAGAGTGTTAAAAGTATATTGTCAGGGCAATTGGAGTACTTGCGTTTCACAGCAAATTAAATAAAACAAATTGCTGAATCTTGTGAATTTGAATTTGAAAAGATTTGATCATCTCTAATAACTATCTTCAGTGTAAATAACAAAAAAGAGTTCTGGAAGTGATGATATTACCCCACAGAGCCCTGATCTCAATTTCAAGTCTGTCTGGAATTACATGAAAACACAGATGGATTTGCGCAAGTGACATCCACAGAAGATCTGTGGTTAGTGCTTCAAGATATTTGGAACAAACTCCATGTTTACCTAGAAAAATTGATGCTGTTTTGCTGTTTTGAAGGCAAAGGGTGGTTATACCAAATAATGATTTGAGTTAGGCTTATATTTTGTTCATTCACTTTACATTTGGTTAATTGAGAAAATAAAATGTCAACTATATTCTTTGTTTCTCAACATTGTGAACACCAAGAAATGGGCAAAGTTGAGGAATGTACCAGCACTGCTTGGTCACGAAAATGTAGTGCAGCAAATAAAAGGCACATCATGCTTACTGGCTTTCAGAATCACAAGATGCCCAGCAGTACCATCAGATCAGAACTGGCAGCAACCAGTGGTACCCATCTTCTGTTCAGAGAAGTGTGGACAAAAAGCCATAGCTTCATTATGGAAACACTGTTCACAAAACATTTATTGTGGATGCATTTGATGCATATGGCAAGAAAAACCCAGCCCAGATATATGCAACTTAATATCACATAGCTATATACATACGGTAACTGTGAGCTGAAGATGGTATTGCATTATGGACAAGTAGCTTCTTATGATTCTTAACATGGTGAGCACCAAGAAATGGGCAAAGTTGAGTAATGTAGAAGCACTGATCGGTTATGAAAATGTAGTGCAGCAGATAAAAGGCACATCATGCTTATTTGCCTTTTAAATAACAAGATGTCCAGTAGCGCCATCAGCTCAGAACTGGCAGCAACCAGTGACACCCATCTTTTTTACAGAGAAGTTTGGCCAAAAAGCCATAGCTTCAATATGGAAATAAGGCCAAAACTCACAGATCTAAGACTTTTTCTATGTACACAAAAGGCAATTCTCTCTCAAATATTGTTCACAAATTTGACTAAATCTTTGTTAGTGAGCACTTCTCCTTTGCCGAGATAATCCATCGATCTCACAGGTGCGGCATATCAAGATGCTGTTTGGACAGAATGATTATTGCACAGGTGTGCCTTGGGCTGGCCACAATAAAAGGCCACTTTAAAATGTGCAATTTTACAGTGTTAGTGAGGTCCAGGGAGGTCATAAGACCAGTCAGTATCTGGTGTGACCACCATTTGCCTCTCGCAGTGTAAGGCTGGGGTCACACTTAAGAGTGTGATGCGAGAAACTCGCGCGAGTTTCTCGCATCAATACCCGGCACTGCCGCCGTTTCTCGCATCACACTCGCAAGTGTGACCCTGGCCCAACTCATCTCCTTCGTGTAGAGTTGATCAGGTTGTTGTTGCCTGTGGGCTGTGCAATGTTGGTCCACTCCTCTTCAATGGCTGTGCGAAGTTGTTGGATATTGGCAAGAACATGCTGTCTTATACGCCGATCCAGAGCATCCCAAACATGCTCAATGGGTGACATGTCCGGTGAGCATGATGAGATAGTTTAGGTAACCTTAGATATATTATGTGATCTTAATGTGGGTGGAAGAGTAGGTATGTCTTTATCTGGCTTCCAGAGATAAACATATTATAATCAATAAGTTCACTCACAATGAACTTATATACTTTCAAACAAATGTTGTAACATGGCCACACATAATATCTATCATTTGAATAAGTAATAGGGATAGTTGGCGTGCACACAAACCGTATATAGATTGAGGTGCTGGTAGAATGGACACATTAGTCCAATATCATATAAGTAAATTTCACCGCACACTCATTGAAAATAGATTTGCAATGTGAAAATTTATTTAACAATATCTGGGCAAAAACAGGAATACAAGGTCTGAAGCGATATCAATACAACGTTTCGGCTCTGCCAGAGCCTTACTCATGTATTCGCTGTAGGTAGAAAAGAAATATATAAGTATTGTACATAACATAACAAAGTTGTATAAATGAACAAAGTCTGTACACAATAACCATAATAAAGTAAACTTCTCCAAGTGTTATGTGAATACAAGACAAAAAATAAGTTAAATAAGAATTAAATATATCCAGTCTAGATAACTGGTACCAATATGAGTTTTCATATGGCATAGAAAAATAGAAAGGAAAGGAATAAAAAAGAAAAGGAAAATTATATGATAACAATAATTACCTCAGTCCAAGATATGAATAATAGCCACTGCGCATGACCAGAGTCAGCGCTGAGGTGACGTAACGTCACTTCCGGTTTTGTCAGTCTACTTCTGGTTTAGCGCTCACAAAAAGAGCGCTTTTCAATTCTGAAGCACACAACATCACCACAGCAAGGCGCGGGAGCGCCGCTGTATTTCCTCACACTGGGACTAGCGATCAACCAGGTAAAGTGCCCCTTGGCTATTTTTTACCAGCATCACCATTAAGCGGCACCTTTGCGGCAATGGTACTTTTTTCACTAATACACTACAACTTTGTTGCTATATTTATGGGGACATAATGTATCTTATAGGTATAAGACAAGCCTTCTGGCTCATTAGCTAACTGGACTACAGGTACTTTTCCAAAAAAACTTTTTCTTGGGCATGCTAACATTGAATATTGCGGCCACTGACTATTCCAATACATTTGTATCACAGCTTCACTGGGCTAATTTCCCTACTAAGGCTGCTAATTAAAGGTATTGCCTTCCGAATTTACTATTCTGCATATACCTGATTTTTGTCCTAGCTATAACATTGTTACTATTCTTTACAGCCACCATATAGACTGTGGATTATTCTATTCTATATGCACTCATCTTTATTCATATCTTGGACTGAGGTAATTATTGTTATCATATAATTTTCCTTTTCTTTTTTATTCCTTTCTTTTCTATTTTTCTATGCCTATATGAAAACTCATATTGGTACCAGTTATCTAGACTGGATATATTTAATTCTTATTTAACTTATTTTTTGTCTTTTTAGGTCGGCGTCCTAGATGCCCTAGATTACCGGCATAACCGGTTAGGAGTTTGATTGCTATTCAGGGCCTGGCGTTCAGACGCCATAGATTGCGGGTGACTCCCGCGAGGACATTAGCGCATGATCACGTTCTATGTTCGCTTAGCAGTCAACTGTGTACCTGGGTGCCTGACAGGACACAGAGTTTGTCTCAGCGGCTCTGTGACGTAACAGGGTTCGCTTTCAATGCTAGACAGCGCCCTAGCGTGTTTATTTTGTGACTCAGTGGTGTTAAGTGAGTTTGCACACATCGCCATATAGCGCTGCGGCACTCCTTCTAGCGGCTCTGTGGAATAACAGAGTTCGCACATATTGCCACAGTGCATTACGGCGTTTATTTTTGCGACTCTGCGGGATAACAGAGTTCGCTTCTTGCGCCATTTTACTAGCAGCAGGCTCCGCCTGCACGGTGGACCCCGGGGTGCGAACGCACCTCTCTACATCAAATATTTGGTGCCTTCCGCAGACCCTTACACAAACACTGGTTTTGAAGACCAATTTAGCACAACGGACACTTAAATACTTCAACTATTATTGGTCATTATTCAGGGTGAGAATATTGTGGCATTGCAGGTGAGAACATTGTGGCATTGCAGGGTGAGAATATTGCAGCATTGCAGGGTGAGAATATTGTGGCATTGCAGAGTGAGAATATTGTAGCATTGCAGGGTGAGAATATTGCAGCATTGCAGGGTGAGAATATTGTGGCATTGCAGGGTGAGAATATTGCAGCATTGCAGGGTGAGAATATTGTGGTGTTGAAGAGTGAGAATATTGTGGCATTGCAGGTGAGAATATTGTGGCATTGCAGGGTGAGAATATTGTAGCATTGAAGGGTGAGAATATTGTGACATTGCAGGGTGAGAATTTTGTGGCATTGCAGGGTGAGAATTTTGTGGCATTGCAGGGTGAGAATTTTGTAGCATTACAGGGTGAGAATATTGTGGAATTGCAGGGTGAGAATATTGTGACATTTCAGGGTGAGAATATTGCAGCATTGCAGGGTGAGAATATTGTGGCATTGCAGGGTGAGAATATTGTGGCATTGCAGGGTGAGAACATTGTGACATTACAGGGTGAGAATATTGTGACATTTAAGGGTGAGAATATTGTAGCATTGCAGGGTGTGAATATTGTAGCATTGCTGGGTGAGAATATTGCAGCATTGCAGGGTGAGAATATTGCAGCATTGCAGGGTGAGAATATTGTAGCATTGCAACAATTACATTGCGTGGGGCATGTCATTCTATGCACTCATCAACGCCTCTGTGACGCGATTGTGGGGTGCCAATGAGGTATTATGGCAGCAGGGGGACTACTGAAGGCCTCTGTGCCTACCGTCACAAAGCTCCACTGAAATCCAGCCGGTTGGATCAGATAATTGCAGGTTCTAGCTGCCTAAGCTAACTGACAAAGTAAAAAAAGTTTAAAAAATTAAAAGTTCAAATCACCCACTGTTTCCCCATGAAAAAATGTATGTAAAAAGTATAGTATGACCGCATCCAAAACAGTTCAATCAATCAAAATATAAAAATAATTAACCTGATCTATAAACACAGTAAACAGAAAAATATTAAAAATGTCAAAATTGTGGTGTTTTGGTGCCCACAATGCCACAAAAAATGCAGTAAAAGTTATCAAAATGCCATATCTATCCCTAAATAGTATCAATAAAAATGTAATTTTGCCTGATAAAAACAAACCATCACACTGCCCCATCAACTGAAAAATAAAATGCTACAGGTTTTGAAAAATGGCTATATACCGGTAATTAAAAAAATGTTTGTTTTTACAAATTTGTGGTACCATCGTAATCATACTGACCTTGACAATCATGTTGTCATTTCATATTTACCACACAATGTAGAACAATTCCCAAAAAACAATGTCAGAATTGGGTGTTTTTCACAACGTCACCACACTTGGAATATTTTTCCGTGCTCTACCACACTATGTGGTAAAATGAATGGTGTTTTCTGAATGTACAACTGATTTTACAAAGTACAACGCCCTCATACGTCTTTGTGGACCAAAAAGTAAAAAAGTTATGGCCATTGGAAAAAGGGGAGGAAAAAAACAAAACATAAAAATGAAATTGCCATGTCAGGAACGAGTGAAGCAAAAAAACATCTATTTCTAAACCTATGGTAATATCAGATGTCAGTTATTTTCTTCAAGGCTGCCATTGATCTTTTCACAGTCACTGTATAATAATCATCCTGCCAAATAGATCTTCACGGATCATACCAGATTACACTTGATTTGTGTCATCAGTAATGGGTCCTATAAAAACAAAACTTTATTCCAAAGGTTCACGCTTTACTTCTCCTTTGTCCTTTAATCATTGTGATTTGGTCCTGATGAAGAGATCTGAAAACCTAGAAACACAATAAACCGCATTCATGCTCTAACCTTGTGGGTGACATCACCTTTGAACCTTGGGCAGCGTGGACTCTAAAGGTACTGCCACACTAAGCTATCCCGCTAGCGATCTCGTTAGCGTTGCATACTAATGAGATTGCTAGCGGGATTGTTTCTATATCGCTAAATGCTGCCGCATTTAGCGATATAGTTAACGACGCTATCGCCGTTAGCGATCTTCTTAACGACTTTAGCGGTACAAAAGTACCGCTAAATCGCTAAGAAAAGGTGCCACACAGCGATTAGATACTTACCCAGCGGGAGCGCCAGCGATGAAATAGGGTCCGGAACGATTCCAGCGACGAGCGAGATCACAGCAGGAAGCTCGTCGCTGGAAGCTGCCGCACTGAACAATATCGCTAACGGGATCGCTAAATAGTGACGTTTTTTAGTGATCCCGTTAGCGATATTGTTTAGTGTGGCATACCCTTAAATCACTGTATTCCTCTTCTTCTGCATGGCATCTTTATCCTATGGGTTGATAATTTCAATTGAGGTTTTATTAAGGCCTTATCTAAGGGAGTGCAAGGTTGGGACATGCTTCTTGGCCATGAGGCTTCTGGGGACCCAAGACACCTTTACGACATGAGATGTCACTAGTGTAATAAATGACATCTAGTACTTAGGAGTCCTGTTATCAATTTTGCATTGGGGCCAGAAGCTTCAAGCAACCCTTTGGGGTTTATTGGTTACAATCAGCAAGTACACATGTAATGTGGAGTCTACTAAATGCGAATGACAGAGACTTGAGGCTCAGCAAGATAAACAGACATGCTGCGGTCTGGAATGACATGTCCTTCTCTGCAGGTAATCCGCGAGCATCTCTGGACACATAGTGGACATGGGATTTCTTGAAATCCCATCCACTATGCTGTAACATCTAGACTCTGTGGGATGGACGCTGCACAAGTACACAGTGTACAACCCACAGAGTTTACTGACCGTGTGCACCTACTCATACATGATATTTCTTAACCTATTTATCTTTGTTCCTCATGTATCAATGATATCACTGGAACAAATGTTAAATGTTAGTGATAATGCCACATGTAACAAGATTTCCCTTGCTGTCTACCTCACTTGGGACTCATTTGACTTTTCTAACCAAGTATCAATTTGGAGTTGAAAAGTATTTTTGTAGAACGGGTCATAAATTATGTACTTCACAGGTTCTAGTGAGCACATTTAACCTTAATGCTGTAGGAATCCATAAAAATGTAAAGGATCAATAACATTTTTTTACTTTTTTTTTTAGGAGGCTTGCATCTGCACTTGGAGTAAGTTTAATAATAAGTATAATCATGCGAGTCCATAGCGGTAGCCCACCTTCACCATGCTGGCATCTGAGTCGAAGTGGAATTCTGTGCCTGTTACTGATCCAGCCATAGGCCCATCCTTCTGGTCTTTCAAGAGTCACCTTCATCTCATCACTCATTAAATCCTTTGAAAAATCAGACTTCAGATATTTCTTGTCCCAGCATTGACATTTTCACTTCTGAGTCTTGCTCAGTCGTGGTCGGGTTTCAGCTCTCCGTCCTTACCTCTGCCAAGTCTCTGAGCATTGAACACCTTGTACTTCTGGGAACTCCAGGGAGGTTTCAATTCTGGAATATGACAATACTAGATGATAATGGCTTCTTGGAGGCTTCACATTTGATTTTTCTCAAATCTTTTTCAGTTAATGGGCGTCTTTTTTTTCTTAGCACATTTTTTGTGACCCTGTTGACTATTTGCAACAAAACTTAGCAATGTCAACAGAGCTGAATCCCTCTGTAAGACTTTTGCCTTTTTTTGACTTTTCAGAGTCAATTAATTTCTTTTTTGACCCAATTCACCAAATTTCAAATACACATTACCTGATGTGCTTCACCCAATAAGCATTCAAGATTATACAGTGCAGAGTTGGAAAATCTGCAGAAATATGATTACCGTATTTTTCGGACCATAAGACGCACTTTTTTTCCTCCAAATTTGGGAGGAAAGTGTGGGTGCGTCTTATGGTCAGAATGTAACATGTGGGGAGGGGGGCAGGGGGCAGCGGTGGAGTGAGATTGCAGGAGGCAGGAAAATATCCCCTCTGCTGCAGGAATCCAGCACTGGGGAAACCACTGGTCCCGATACTTAAGTGCAGTGAATATTCATCAGCCACTTCTCCGCCCACCTATCAGCTGAGCAGTGAGCGGGGAGCAGCAAATGACAGAGCCACATGGTTCCCCAGCACCTGATTCCTGCAGCAGCTGTGGGGATCTGTGTGGGAAGTAGAAGGATGCGGCAGGAGCAGAGTGCAGCAGGAGGCATCACATACCTGACAGCACAGGGGCTGTGCTATGCCATGCTGAATGCTCCTGTGGAGGACCTGTGATGAGGTCATGAAGAGGGCGGGCTGGAGCATCACATGACCACACAAAGCCCTGCCTCTTCATGATGTCATCACAGGTCCTTCAGACACACTGTACAAGAAAAAAATAATTAAAAGGTTAGTAAATACAGCACATTAAAAAGCACTCTGCCATCCTGAGGTGGACTATAACTCCCAGCATGCCATAGGATCTGCAGGACATGCTGGGAGTTATAGTTCCCCAATGGGATCTTAAAGCAGCACTCCAGTGTTATCAGTGATGGAGTGTGGCTTTAAATATAAGCCCTATGCCCCCATTCTTAGGCCGTGGTCACACATGCGAGAAATTTGCACGATTTTTGTGCGAATCTCTCTCGTGAACACCCGGCACTGCCGCCGGCACTCGGACCAGAGCGTGCGGCTGCATGTATTTCTATGCAGCTGCACGCTCCAGTCTGAGTGCCAGCGGCAGTGCCGGGTGTTCACGAGAGAGATTCGCACAAAAATCGTGCAAATTTCTCGCATGTGTGACCCCGGCCTTATACTCACCCTCCAGCGTCTTCACATAGTAGTTTACAGACACCACACTGGTCCCGCAGCACCATCTTCTACCCGTAGCTTCCTACATAATAACATGCTATTATATATAATAACACCACATATAATAGTATGTTATTTATGTTATTAAATATTTTACCACATTTTTTGATTCAAATACATTTTTCCCTATTTTCCACCTCTAAAACCTGGGTGCGTCTTATAGTCTGGTGCGTCTTATAGTCTGAAAAATACGGTAAATGGTCAAAATACTCACTTCCTTAATCATTGTGCAGTGTTAGTCACAATCAATCATGATTTCTGCCACATTACCGGGACTTAATCTGATTTATTTAAGCCCTATAAAAGATTCTAATCAACCTAAAGACATTATTGGGAGAAAATATTTACATAATCATTTTATGGATTGTCATTTGTTGAATACATATTGTAGTGCAGTGGGGTTGGTGCAGTGCGACATAGGCAGGGCCAACAGAAAAGTTCAATGCAAATATCTTTAATGTCCAAAAAACTCACAAATGGAAAGCAAATGGTATCCTATAAATCGTACCCGGGGCATCAAGACAGTCTGTATCTGAGACCGGTTGCCGTGGGTGACTGCACCACCGTGTTACACCGAGGGGCGCCAGGAATTTTGCTTCCCTTGGCTCTGTGTTCACTTCACACAAGCCTGATGTTGCAGAGTCACCTGCTCTGCAGCTTGCAAACTCCAACACTGACACACCCTAAACAAATCGTGGCCATAGATCCACTTCCAAAACTCGGAGTGGAGAGAGGGATTCCCCCCACTACCAAAGCTGCAAATCCCTCTAAAAATAAAAGCCCTTAACGGGTTTTCTTGACAAGCTGACTGAGTCATTGATTTCACTGCTGCAGACAAAATACAGAGACTGCAGCAGCAGTGGGGAGCTGATGATAGACACAGGAAGGATGAGAACTCTCTGACTTTATAATTTTACATAATTGCCAGCAATTGGGGTCCACTTTGTTGGAAGTTGGAACCCCTTTAAATGTGCTTCTACATCTTAGATAACTGTTTGCCAAAAACTCTCTCTCCTGACTTTCCCTTACACTTGAATATTTGACCAAGTGTTCATGTGTTCTCCATAGGGAGAGCAGCGTAAGAATATGCCGAAATCGCTGGGTTTGGTGAACTTTAACCCAATGTCTATGGGGGCATTTCAATAGCTTAAGTTAAAGAAATTTGTGCAGGAAACAGAGTCCTTATAAATTTAGCATTAAAAAGGTTGAGGTACCTTAGATTTAATAAATTAAGATACAAGATGCGACATAGCTCGCTCTTCGCAGTAAAAACAGTTCTTGATTTACATCAGTTCAAATTATAGTAATCTAGACTCCTGTATGCTGCTACAATTGTTTCACACATTCTCAAAGCAAAGTGACATTACTTAGTTATGACAAACCAGTCATTTTCTTAATAGCAATATGCGATTAAATGTGAAATATATATATATTTTTATTAATTCTACATGTGAAAGATGGCATTGGAGAGATCACACAGAATCCTGCCGCTCACACCACATGTGACGAACCCGCACCTTGCCCCCTGCCTGATGTTACTATTATGTCAGACAGATTACATAATGCGATCGTCCCACTATCATCAATTTGCAATTTGGTACAGATTTACACACATAAACCCTGTCTATATGGGCCTAATGAGGCACGGGGAGTGAGAGGATGTGGCTGACGCAGTCACTGACATGGCACACACTGGCCAACCTTGACAGGCTAAGAGGCCCCTTTCACTACTACCATCGAAATAGAGCGCTGCAAGCCCGGTAGGACTGCCACCAGTTCCTCGTTAGCTATAAGCCCGTCCGCTAATTGGATTATATTGGGCCAGACACCAGCCCCATTAGCATAGAAAATTAAACTGTGAAACAGATGTGTGGATACATGGATCGGGATAAAAGAACAGCCCAAGGTTAAAATATATATTTAATCATCTTAAGGGCACACTAGACAGTACACTATATACTGTACATGATGGTTACACATATGCAATGGTCAGATATGCAAATACAGATATTGATAAGACAAAACTTATAAGCAGAATATATGGGTCAGTTACCAGTAGATGAAAATCCTGTCTTTCGGGGGAGGGGCGGTCACATGGGAGGCTTGTGGTCCCCTCTGTTCATTGACTTCTCCCCACAAAATATGTCGTTACGACCTACCTAAAGCAAAAGCAATAGGCCATGAATAGAGTTGAGCGATACTTTCCGATATCCTAAAGTATCGGAATCGGAATGGTATCGCCGATATCACTAAAATATTGGCGATACCCGATATCGATACCGGAAGTCCCATGTAAGTCTATGGGAACAAAATATCGAAATTAAAAAAAACCCATTGTTGCCTTGTTGGTTAATTGTACATGAAGGAAAACAAGAAAGAGTAATGTAGAATGTATTGGGGAAGGTTGAGGAGACATTAAAGGCATAGATGTTTAACCCAATCAAATGGAATAGCATAAATATTTTTTTTTTAAAGATGTTCGGATTGACGAAGAAATTGACAATGTTAACGTTTTTTATATTTTGGCAAATATGTATATTACACAACTTCCATGCTCTTCATCTTCACCTTTTTAACTTTTCACACACTTTCTCCTTCATAATCTTCTGCAGCATCATCTTTTTCATCAAATTATTCTTCATCTTCACCTTCTTTATCTTCTTCTTAAACTTCTTGCTATTCATCTTTGTTAACATTACTCATATTCTTCTTATTAAACTATTATTCTTATTCATATTCTGCTTCATCTTCTTCATCATATTCTTATTTGTGACAGAGAATCCTGTACTTGTAATCTGTCAAAGTATGAATTTTTCATCCTTCCGTTCTTGCTGTCACAAAAGATTTAAATTACAACAGTATTTGTCCGTGTTCAGTTTAGCCTGCAGCAGCAGGCATTTTCCAGGGCACCACGAGGAGGAACGGACTCACCCCCATACACTGCTTAGTCTTCTTCTGCTTAGAATTTAGAGCATATATTTTGCTCTTCATTTTGGTCTTATACTTCATGTTCTTCTGCTTTTAGATCTTCTGCTTATTGTTCTTGTGTCTCTTGTTCCGTATCTTGTATTTGTAGCACAATCTTGTACCAGCTGATGTTACTGGGACACGGTTACTAAGCAGGAGGTACCTGTGCTCCAAAGCACTACCAAGGACCAGCAGACGTTGCTGGAACTCGGATACCGAGATGGAGGCACCTAGACCAAAGGCACTGCGGAGAACCAGTTGACGGTACTGGAACCCGGAGGGGCAGCAGAAGGAAAAGAGCCAATGGCACAACCGAGGACCAGCTGACGTTACTGGGACACGGTTACTAAGCAGGAGGTACCTGTGCTCCAAAGCACTACCAAGGACCAGCAGACGTTGCTGGAACTCGGATACCGAGATGGAGGCACCTAGACCAAAGGCACTGCGGAGAACCAGTTGACGGTACTGGAACCCGGAGGGGCAGCAGAAGGAAAAGAGCCAATGGCACAACCGAGGACCAGCTGACGTTACTGGGACACGGTTACTAAGCAGGAGGTACCTGTGCTCCAAAGCACTACCAAGGACCAGCAGACGTTGCTGGAACTCGGATACCGAGATGGAGGCACCTAGGCCAAAGGCACTGCGGAGAACCAGTTGACGGTACTGGAACCCGGACGGGTAGCAGAAGGTACAAGAGCCAATGCAAGTAACGAGGACCAGCTGACTGTGCTGGAACCCGGAGGGGCAGCAGAAGGAAAAGAGCCAATGGCACAACCGAGGACCAGCTGACGTTACTGAACCCCAGTAACACAGGAGCAAGTGTTGACTGTGCTAACAGCACTTCCGAGCAACAACTGGCGGTGTTGGAGCCCAGGGTCAAGGAGGATGTTTAAATACTAGATCAAGTAATTTCCTTGTTACCTGTCAATTTTAAATGTCTATACTTCAAACAAGAGAAAGATAACCTTTACTACCATAAGATGATGATTTCATTTAAACTAATATCTAGATAAATAAAGAATTGACAAACATAAACACATACATTAACATGTTGAACAGCAATGCAAACCACAAAATAAATTAGTTAAGGAATCTGCTATACGGTTGTACATAAAAGCATACAAGTACATATCTGAATCCATTAATGATGGATAAGTAACAGTATGTACACCATTTTTATTGTATAGACAATGAATGTCTGACTTCAAAACATCATCAGCATTACAAGTTATCTGTGACATTACTAAAATGTTACATTTGCTGAATAATGTCACTAAACAGTTTATACAAAATTATACAATTTCCATCATGTAATACTCATAATATGTGGCAATAATCATGTTTATTAACAAACATAACCTTTAAAAAGTGCATAGTGCATAGCGAAAATTGCTATTTATGCCTGACTGTCGACTTGCAAGCATGACAACGGATAGATAAGGTATATATAGATGAGACTGCATAGCCACAGATGGTGAATGGCGATGTAATACTGTACCTCAATAAAGTGTGCGTCACTACTACATAATTTTTTTTATATAGCTTTATAAACAGGGTACGTGGATGTATGCTTGCGCCTTTGTTTTGACGCACAGACTGCCTTCCTGCTGAGACGCGTTGGGTAGTGAACAGTTGTGTGCAGTGTTCACTGTAGTCTGAGGTTTTCCTTTTTGGAGTGCAGATCACGCTCCAGTTAGTTCTTCAACCACTGCTGGTTGTAGTCTGCTGAGCGTGTGTCACTGGCACATCCTTGAAATTTTTCTCTAATTGTTGCTGCTCCATTCTATTACAAATAAATAAAATCTATTAGTGTGACGCGCTTCCATCCGTATACAATACATTGGTTGCAAACACTATAGAAGTACACAAAGGGGCCTTTCACACCTACTGAACAGTTGTGTGCAGTGTTCACTGCAGTCTCTGCGGAATAACCACACTTAGGCCTTATAACTTTTCAGACTTTCTTTATCAATCTACCAAGATGAAGAAGGCAGGGAGTAAGGCACGTGGTCGTGGAGTTTCTTCAGGGAGAGGACGTGGGGATTCTGTGGCTGCTGCGGCCCCCAGTGACACAGCATCCACCAGTTTTCCCCGGGCCGTGAGCGTTCCTTTATGCGCACTTTTGTAGGAGCTCGGAGTACCCCCCTGCTGCGGGAAGAACAAATTGAAGCCGTTGTTGTTTGGATCTCAGCCAATGCATCGACTTCAATTGCTTCCACCTCCTCTCAGGACCACAGCACTGTTGGGCAACCATCTGTCTCTTCACCGCCTGGCAAATTGCCCAGGCAGTCAGAGAGTTCTGTACAGGAGCCAGCTGAGTGTCTGCTTCTGTTCTCAGAATCTATTGGCTTGCAAACAGGGGCCCAGCCAAGCAGCATTCTGTAATGTGAAGAAGAGGGAGTATGCAGTGATGCGCAACAGCTGTGTCTCTCTGAATCTGAAGAGGCGGGTGAGACAGTGCCGATGGTCAGCACACCGCAGAACGCATCTGATGATGATGATGAGACCCAGGTGCCAGTTTCTGTTGAGCATGGTGCTGGCCAGACCACCCAACAGCAGGTGTTGGAAGAGGGTAGTGGAGATGATGAGGTCCAATACCCAACATGGCATGAAGAACAGGAAGGTGGTGGGAGCAGCTCAGAGGAATAATAATAATATTTATTTATATAGCGCCATCATATTCCGCAGCGCTTTACAGTTTAGCAGTTTCAGAACACAAGTCATAAGTAACAACGTTAACAATACAATAATTTAAGCTAAATAAGTCGCCCCTGCTCGTGACAGCTTACAATGTACAATGAGATGGGGGAGATACAAAGTATAGGTGTTTATATACAATGGTGCATTTACAATGATGTTCCAGCCATCTTAAGGGACTGAGGGATGGAGATAGTGAATGGGCTAGAGACACACACACACTTACACAGAATACATAGAATGACTTTGATTAGTGAATGTGATAGGCCGCTCTGAACAAATGTGTTTTGAGGGAGCGCCTGAAACCATGCAAATTGTGGATAGTCCTAATTTCTTGGGGTACAGCATTCCAGAGGATTGGCGTAGAGCAGGAGAAGTCTTGGAGTCGGGAGTGGGAGGTACGTATTAGTGCAGAGGTTAGTCGAAAGTCGTTTGCAGAGCGCAGCAGTCGGTTAGGCCGATAGATAGAAATGAGGGAGGAGATGTAGGAGGGGTGCTGCACTGTGGAGAGCTTTGTGGGTGAGAACCAGTACTTTGGTTGAAAGCTGGGAGAGGCCTAGAGAAATGGTTAGTGATAGAAGGAAGATAGAGGAAGACATTGCCCCAACGGTACAAACAGGAGGGAGAGTTAGGCTGCAGACTCGGTTGCCTGTAGCCTCCAGTTTGGCACCTGTTCGGAGCAGTTGTCTTCCAAAAGTCAAAACGTGCGCTCCCAGGACTTGCACTGCGTGGTCCTTTTTTCACACACTTGCACATGATATTTGCTATGTGAAATGCAAGCTGTGTAATCAAAAATTAAAAATAGCTAAAAGTGTCAGTCACCTCAATACCACAAATATGTGGAAACATGTGCGGACAAAGCACGTAGTTGAGTTACAAAGACACACTGGAGATGTAGGCCAACCTACAGCAGCACCTACATCTTCAGGTTGTGTTGAAGCCTCTTCATCGAGCTCACACACAGCTGGTTATGCTTCCTCACAGGATCGCCATGGAAGAACCTCGGCCACTGTTGTCCAGAGACAAACTGTTATTCCACACACAGCAGCAAGTTCCCTGTCATCCTCACACTCCCAGGCCACAAAACAGCCAGCGGTAGCACAGGCATGGGATAAAAGACGGCCATACTCCGCAAACCATGCACGAGCACAGGCTCTGAATGCTGGCATTGCAAAACTCCTGTCCCTTGAAATGCTGTGATTCAGGCTGGTGGAGACAGACAGTTTCCGTAACTGAATATCATTGTCAATCCCACAATACAATGTGCCAAGCCGATTTCATTTCAGCAGGCAAGCCGTCCCTGGTCTGCAAAAGCATGTTGAGGGAAAAATTAAACATGCGCTACTAAAAGCCCTCAGTAGCAAGGTCCACCTGACCACCGATGCGTGGACCAGTACCCATTGTTATGATCTGCTACAACCAGTAAGGAAAGAAGGGAATTCTGTCCCTACAATACAACTAAGCTGAATCCCTACGATGTAACGGGGAACCTGATCCTGCGACCAGACCCGCTAAAGTCCTCATCTAGTGTGAACGAAGACCTATAGTTGCGAGGGAGTAATCCCTACAAGATCTAGGGACTGGGAGAAAAGGTGGACACCTCCTAGTCCTAACATAAATTGTAGCATGGATAATTAAACAGAAAAATAAATACTTTGTGATCCTAACATCAAGCAAAACTCACAGATTAAGGCACCTAAGCACCCGGCTAGCTTAACAGTAGATAATACAATGAAGTCAAGCAAAGCCAGAAGGGCGGAGCCAGACTAAATAGGGAAAAAAGGTCATGTGACCAGCAAACTGAAACAAAACCTAACAAGAGGGTTCTAACACCCATGGCCAGGGACAATACCTTTCCCTCACTGCCCATTGGGTCAATGTTGTGCAGCCGGGTACTGATCTTGCGAGTGGGCTGTACGTGTTCTGCCAACTCCAAGGATTGCAGGAATCAAGTCTGTACACATTGATTCCTCCTCCTATTCCAGTTCCTCAGAATCATCGCTGCAGGAGCCGTCACGGTCTACCTCCACATGGACCCGTGAACGTTTACCTGTTGCGACCGATATGAGCACAGCCGTGTCCAAATGTCAACAGGCCATCCTGAAATTAATTTCCATGGGGAATCTTAGCCACACAGCGCAGGAGCTCTGTAATGCCATAAAGCAGGAGAGCGACGTGTGGTTTTTGGAAGAGAATCTACAGGCAGGCTTGGTAGTGTGTGACAATGGCCGAAATCTGGTGTCAGCTCTGGGCCTTGGCAACCTCACTCACATACCATGTCTGTCATATGTGCTCAACTTGGTCGTGCAGAGTTTTTTGAGGGACTATCCGGATCTTGATGCACTGCTGCACAAGGTCCGCCTAGAGTGCGCTCACTTGCGACGTTCCAGCATGGCCAGATCGCTGATTGCAGCTCTGCAACGCAGATTTCACCTTCATGAACATCGCATTATATGTGACGTACCCACCAGGTGGAATTCCTCGTTACATATGTTGGAGCGGTTGTGTGAGCAGCAGCCAACAGTAATGGAGTATCAGCTGCATCAGGCGCAGTCAACTCGCAATTTGCGGCGTTCACACTTCACCACTACTGAGTGGGCCTCTATAATAAGAATAATAATATTATTTATTTATATAGCGCCATAATATTCCGCAGTGCTTTACAGTTTAACAGTTTCAAAACACGAGTCATAAGTAACAACGTTAACAATACAATAATTAAAGCAAAATCAGCCGCCCCTGCTGGTGAAAGCTTACAATCTACAATGAGGTGTGGGAGATACAAAGTACAGGTGTTTATATACAATGGTGTTTTTACAATGATGGTCCAGCCATTTTAAGGAAGTGAGGGATGCATGGAGATAGTGAATGGGCTACACACACAGAATTACACATAGAATGACTTTGATTAGTGAATGTGATAGGCCACTGTGAACAAATGTGTTTTGAGGGAGCGCCTGAAACCGTCCAAATTGCGGATAGTCCTAATTTCTTGGGGTAGAGCATTCCAGAGGATTGGCGCAGCGCGGGTGAAGTCTTGGAGTTGGGAGTGGGAGGTACGGATTAGTGCAGAGGTTAGTCGAAGGTCGTTTGCAGAGTGCAGCAGTCGGTTAGGCCGATAAATATAAATAAGGGAGGAGATGTAGGGGGGTGCTGCGCTGTGGAGAGCTATGTTGGTGAGAACCAGTAATTAGAATTGGATCCTATAATGAATGGGCAGCCACTGCCAGTGTAATGAGTGGCGAATAACTCTATGAAGGATATCTGCCACGTTTTGCGTGCGTTTGATGAGTCAACGCGGATGGCGAGTGCAGATGATGCACTAGTCAGCCTGACTGTCCCCCTTATCTGCCTGCTTCAAAAAACACTGCAAGCACTAAGGCATGAGGTTTTGGAAGAGGTGGAGGATGAGGAGTCACAAATTCCATCACCTTCTGGACAGTCAGCGCAACGTGGTTCCTCACAAAGGGCTGGAGGACTTTCAAAGTACCATGCTGTATCAACAATTGAACCTCCAGAGTCGCTGTCTATATTTTCATAACCATTACAAACTTTTAATGTATTTACAAAGCACATAATGTACATTTTTTGTCTATCCTTTTGTAATGCTATTGTGTTTCCATAAACTGATGTTACAGAATTATGATACAAAGTTTTTAAATTTTGAGTTTTAAATTTTGTAAATTTATATGTATTTGAAGGACTTTGTGAGGAGGATGAGGAGGAGTCAATGGAGGAGGAAGACATCGCTCCAGAGGGAGGTAGACAATGCTCTAGTCAGTATGTAGACCAAGGGTGGGGTGATGCACAGCAGGCGGAGATGACGCCTCTTGCAGGGGACAACGTTTCTTGGCCAGTTGGGAGTCTGCAGCACATGGTTGATTTCATGCTGCAGTGGCTGAGAAACGACCGCCGCATCGAACACATTCACACCACGTCTGATTATTGGGTGTACACCCTCCTAGACCCTCGCTACCGGGACAACTTACAAAGCCTCATCACACCGTTGAACCGGGAGCGTAAAATGCGGAAGTACCAAGACACACTGGTGCAATCCATAATGTTCTCCATTCCAGCCGAGAGCACTGCTGCTGCTACTGATTTACAAAGCAGCTCTGTGCGTCGAGGCAGTGGAGACAGCTCTGCAACAAGAGGGAGCACAAGCAGCGCCTCTGCACAGGGCAAGAACAGTATGTTCCAAATGTGTCGAAGTTTTGTGGCAGCGCCACCAATGTCTACACCATCCGAGACGGCTCCAGTCAGCAGGAGGCAACATTTCCGTAAGATGGTGACAGACTACATGTCTTGCCCTCTCAGTGTACTCCCAGATGGCTCTTCCCCATTCAAGTTTTGTGTCTCTAAGCTGGATACATGGCCAGAGCTTAGCCAGTATGCATTGGAGGTGCTGGCTTGATCTGCTGGCAGTGTATTATCGGAGCGCGTCTTTACTGCTGCAGGTGGTGTACTAACAGACCGTTGCATGCGACTATCCTACGATAATGTAGAACGGCTTACTTTTCTGAAAATGAACTAGGCATGGATCTCGCCTGAATTTGCCTGTCCGGTTTCAGATTAACTAACTGGTTGGCAACGTTTTCCATGTCTCCTGTTATGTTCATCTTTCTACCACCTGAGCTATACTCCCTGGGCTACAACACTGCCAGTTGCTGCTCAGAAGTGTCGTGTCCACAGACCAATACACAAGCTATAGTGATAGTGGGGTTCAGTAACGCCTGCTGTTCCCCTGCTGTGTGTCCGGCAAAAATTACTGCTACCTAGCTACACATGTTTAAAAAAACATGACATGTTAAAGTGGCTAGTGCTACACATAGATATCAGGCTACACCCTTATTTCTAAGCTGTAAACAAGTGAAACGTCAAATTTAAAACCATTCAATGATTAGTGTTGGTAACAAATCTGTAACTAAATAATTGTGACATATTATGGCAGATATCCACATGTCTAACACAAATGCTAACACAAAAGCATACTTATGCTATAGGGTACTGATGGTGAACCTTCTCACTCCATAACTTTGACCAATCCAACTCACATCATGCCTCAAATGCTGCAATGTTGGAAGTGCATAATGTGGGTTGAACTTTGACAACAGCTGCAGTGCGAAGGTTATCCTTCTGTGTTCTTGGCTTTTAAATAAAAGCATACAAGTAAATATAATAATACATTGTTGATTAAGGGACATGATGTACACCTGTAATATTGTGCAAACAATGGATGTAGGACTATTCCTCTTCAACATTACTTATATTTGTGTCATTTGAAAAAATACATATTTTAGTTAAAAATAAAAACCCATGTTCAGTAGCTGTGAAAGGCCCGTTTGTGTACTTCTATATTGTTTGCAACCAATGTATTGTATACGGGTGGAAGCGCGTCACACTAATAGATTAGATTTATTTTAAATGGAATGTAGCAGAACCAATTGGAGATAAATGAAAAGGATGAGCCACTGAGACACGCTCAGCAGAGTACAAGCAGCAGTGCTTGAACATGTAACTGGAGCGTGATCTGCACTCAAAAAAGTAAAAAACACAGACTGAAGTGAACACTGAAACACAACTGTCCACAATCTGTGAAAAGCTCCTTTCTGTACTTCTATAGTGTTTGCAACCAATGTATTGTATACGGATGGAAGCGCGTCACACTAATAGATTAGATTTATTTTAAATGGAATGTAGCAGAACCAATTGGAGATAAATGAAAAGGATGAGCCACTGAGACACGCTCAGCAGAGTACAAGCAGCAGTGCTTGAACATGTAACTGGAGCGTGATCTGCACTCAAAAAAGTAAAAAACACAGACTGAAGTGAACACTGAAACACAACTGTCCACAATCTGTGAAAAGCTCCTTTCTGTACTTCTATAGTGTTTGCAACCAATGTATTGTATACGGATGGAAGCGCGTCACACTAATAGATTAGATTTATTTTAAATGGAATGTAGCAGAACCAATTGGAGATAAATGAAAAGGATGAGCCACTGAGACACGCTCAGCAGAGTACAAGCAGCAGTGCTTGAACATGTAACTGGAGCGTGATCTGCACTCAAAAAAGTAAAAAACACAGACTGAAGTGAACACTGAAACACAACTGTCCACAATCTGTGAAAAGCTCCTTTCTGTACTTCTATAGTGTTTGCAACCAATGTATTGTATACGGATGGAAGCGCGTCACACTAATAGATTAGATTTATTTTAAATGGAATGTAGCAGAACCAATTGGAGATAAATGAAAAGGATGAGCCACTGAGACACGCTCAGCAGAGTACAAGCAGCAGTGCTTGAACATGTAACTGGAGCGTGATCTGCACTCAAAAAAGTAAAAAACACAGACTGAAGTGAACACTGAAACACAACTGTCCACAATCTGTGAAAAGCTCCTTTCTGTACTTCTATAGTGTTTGCAACCAATGTATTGTATACGGATGGAAGCGCGTCACACTAATAGATTAGATTTATTTTAAATGGAATGTAGCAGAACCAATTGGAGATAAATGAAAAGGATGAGCCACTGAGACACGCTCAGCAGAGTACAAGCAGCAGTGCTTGAACATGTAACTGGAGCGTGATCTGCACTCAAAAAAGTAAAAAACACAGACTGAAGTGAACACTGAAACACAACTGTCCACAATCTGTGAAAAGCTCCTTTCTGTACTTCTATAGTGTTTGCAACCAATGTATTGTATACGGATGGAAGCACGTCACACTAATAGATTTGATTTTTTTCTAATATAATGGAGCTGCACCAATTCCACTAAATAAAATAAAAAAAAAAAAAAAAAAAAAAAAAGGGACACGTGCAGATGCCTACAAACAGCGGTGGATGCAGAGCAAACTGCAGCGTCACCTGCACTGTCACACACACACCTTGCACAGAGCTGTTAAAACAACACTGGCAAAATGAAGCTTTACACAGCGGTTGGTAAACTAGCCTGCCTCAAGCACAGTAGTACACAAAATCGCAATATCTAACTGTCCCTCAGAGTGAGCAGAGTAGCGTTCTGTCCCTTACTGAGTTCACAGCACAGTGACGCTAAAATGGCGGCGGCGCCTTTTATAGTGCATTCTGACATCATTTCAGCAGCCAATCACAGCCATGCCATTAGTTAAGATGACCGCAGCATCACAGGATGTGCCCACACTTCGTAGGATTCCTCATTGGCTGACTAAAATCACATTGCCTCTCAAAGAATTATGGGAACTTCCGATTCCGGTATACGATATGGAAAAAGTATCGGAATTAAGTATCGGAATTCCGATAACGCGAATATCGGCCGATACCCGATACTTGCGGTATCGGAATGCTCAACACTAGCCATGAATTAAACGAGCATTTAACCTTTTTGGGTCACTCCCCTCCTGCTCTCTGGGCTGAACCTATATCTCCTCCCCATGCCTTTGGCAGCTTAAAACTCCAAAACCTATGATGAGTCATAACTCTTTAATGAATGGTCCTATGGAGGCGATTTTAGTGCCATCGGATCTGTCCGGGCCCCTGCTACACGTTAAGACCAAAGACAGCTTTGCTATCTGGTTTCTACTGGCTGTTCTATGTATCTCTATGCTAGAATGTGTCGAGACCTAGGCGGACGTTCATCATGTTCTGGGGATCTCTAAAAATACAAGATGTAAAGCTTGGATGTATAGTATCTCCATAACTCCTTGTGGAATCATAACTGACTCAACAAAGCAGTATAGACCACATGGTATCCACATGACAGGATAGCCTTTTGTTCTGAGCTTAGCGGCTCAAGGTGTGAGACCTGTCACTCACAGCCTCTTGATGCTTGACCCCCAGCCCTTGCTGCTGCTAGCTACACACTGAAGGGTCTTCTGTTACATCTGCACACTGAAGGGGGTTTTATAACCCAATGCAAACATAGGATACAAACGATTGCCATGAAATTATATCTCCAATATTCTTCACACTACATATGCAACATTTTCGAAGATCCTACAAATCTAAAACATTTCCTTATATCTCATTATGAGATTATCTCCTATTAATGTAGCACAATAATTATGTTCGGTAACATATACTGTTTTGAAGGAGCTGCTAAGTAAATTAACTGTTTCTTCTGGGATATGTGAAATTACTTATTGCTTTCCTAAATCCCTTTTTAATTTAGTTGCAATTTTCTGTTTGTGTTATTACTAAGTAGGAAAATGTATTAGTTACATCACAAAAAGCCATGCTTTTCTATAAAACTCTACTTTCCATCAGGGCAATTAATATTACTATTTTTGTGTGCAACTTTAGTTTCCAAGTAATTCCCTGGAGAGCTGTCTACCTTCTGGATCACTCCATAAAGGGACTATTAACTCCAAGGTAATGTTGATATCTTGCTCTTTTCCCCTGATGGCAAACTGCGCTCAGATTCACACATTTACAATCTGTCACAAACGTATCCAACTGTTTTTCAGAACCAGTCAGCTTTTGAATAGAGTTTCTGGGTCAGAGAGAGCCACAGACAGAATGACTGAAAATTCAAAGGGCTAATTAGGCGGACTGGCTGACTGTCCTATCACAGGAGCTTGGTCAACATATCAATGAAGGGTTGCATTTGAATGCCTATATAAATTTCTGGTCATTCTTCTGAGTATACCCAGGATGTCCTCATTGGTTTGAATATTGGACTACCTGACTCCTATCTGCTTAATTTTTCTGGTTAACCTCCTGGATTGTGACCTACTGTGAGGAACTCAGCCGGCCGCCACACGGTAGCCCGGGTATCACAGCTTCTGATACCACCGCCGCTACCACATGTGACGGACGATCCCTTTCCTCCCACGTCACCAATGGGACGTAACTCCACAGGTACAGCTCTCCGGCGCCCCCCTTTGTCTCTCAGGTCAGTAAGAGAATTGCACCTAGAGCAAATGGCCGCCGGGGAAGGTGTCCTGCTACCCACTGGGTATTCTAAGATTCGTGATCAGAGTAAAAGCATCAGCCCAAGATTAATTTTATGGTTTAATTTGCCTTAAGGGCGCACTAGATAATTACAGAAATATACAGTAAAGCTATACAACGTAATTACAATGGAATGGCAGTCAGAGTAAAAATACAACAATAATGTACAAGGCTTAAAGGTATAAGCTATGGATCAATATTACCGGGTATTATGGTCATGGGAAGGCCTTGGCTCTGCCATTCCCAGGTACAGTCTTCAGTTCCTGAATAGTCCCTTGGTCTTTCCTAGACCATCTTCTTGGCTTCTGTGTGTGAAATGGAATGAGACCAGCAGCCTGGTCATGGCTAGTTCTTAGACCTGCTAGGCCCATCCCCATTGCTTTGAAGCACGCATATTAATTGGCCTGCAATTCATATGGAGCAGGAAACAATGCCTGAGCTTGGGCTATTTACCATACGACTGACCATCTCATTCAGTCACTGGCCTAGACTAATTAGCATGTAAAGGCCTATTGATTCCTAGTGGACATCAAAACCTGTCATACTGGATATGCTAATAGGCAATGTGTAGCTAAAAGTCTGTGGCTGTGTGAACTGACAAAATGGAGGCTGGTACAGGCCCTATACAAAATGGCGACAACCTTTTCCTTACACCTCCCTGCTTTTGAGGGCGCTAGGGGGTATCACATTCCTGTGTTCCCCCGTGCGCCCTACCGCACCCTCTCCTTGCCGGGACAACCCATCAGCGTTACCATGGTCACTGCCCTTTTTGTGGCGAATGGTGAAATGGTACTGTTGGAGAGCGAGGCTCCAGCGTAGCAACCTCCCATTCATCCCAGAGACCGTGTGTAACCAGCTGAGGGGGTTGTGGTCTGTTTCCACAGTGAATTGGCGTCCGTACAAGTATGGCTGCAGACGCTGCAGGGCCCACACAATTGCCAGACATTCCTTCTCCATCGTGGAATAGGCCACTTCCCTCGGCAGGAGCTTCCTGCTCAGGTACAAAATGGGGTGTTCATGGCCCGTAGTGTCAACCTGGCTGAGCACAGCACCGAGGCCGAAGTCGCTGGCGTCGGTCTGCACTAAGAATGGCCGCGTGAAGTTGGCTGCCTGTAGTACAGGAGAACTAGAAAGGGCGGTCTTGAGCGCCTGGAAAGCTGTCTCGCAGGCGACTGTCCAGTCGACTGCGACGGGCAGCCTTTTCTTGGTGAGGTCCGTCAGGGGCTTGGCCAGGGCACTATAGTGCGGAACAAACCTCCTATAGTACCCAGCAGTACCCAAAAAGGACATCACCTGCTTCTTGGTCCTGGGGGTGGGCCAGGATGCGATGGCATCCACCTTCCCGGGCTCTGGCTTCAGAGCTCCCCCACCTACCCGGTGTCCCAGGTAGTGGACCTCACTCATACCCAGCTGCCATTTTTCCGGCTTAATGGTCAAGCCTGCTCGCTGGATCCGCCCGAGCACCTGCGCCAGGTGCTCTAGGTGATCCTCCCAGGTGGGACTGAAGATGGCAATGTCATCCAGGTACGCGGTCGCATACCCTTTCAGTCCCTCGAGCAGCGTGTTGACCATCCGCTGAAAAGTGGCAGGGGCATTCTTCATGCCGAAGGGCATCACCGTGGACTCGTACAGTCCGAATGGGGTGATAAAGGCAGAGCGTTCCCGTGCCCTAGGGGTCAGGGGAATCTGCCAATACCCCCTGCTCAGATCCATGATGGTCAGGTACTTGGCCCCGGCCAGCTGGTCGAGCAGGTCATCGATGCGCGGCATTGGGTACGCATCGGTGACCGACACAGCGTTGAGCCCCCTGTAGTCCACGCAGAACCGCGTAGTTCGGTCCTTTTTAGGGACGAGGACTACAGGCGAAGCCCACGCGCTGTTGGACGCTTGGATCACCCCCAGCCTTAGCATCTCGTCTATCTCTTGGCGCATCTGCTGCTGCACCTCAAGAGAGACCCGATATGCTGAACGCCGGATTGGGGGTGGTTACCAGTGTCCACGTCATGGACTGCTGCCTCAGTCCTTCCGGGCAGGCTGCTGAACAGCTCCCGGAAGGGGTGTAGGGTGGCCCCCAGCTGGGAACGTTGGTCCTCCAAGAGCTGGTGGCCAACCCCCATATCCTCGATGGATCCACCCGCCTTGGCTTGGGTGAGCAGATCGAGGAGGGTTTCTGCCTCTCCTTCCTCTGGAAGGTTGCACACTGGGTGAGCATAAGCCTCCCGCTCATGATGGGCCTTCATCATGTTCACATGGAAGGCCTTCCTCCTTCCACGGGCGTGGTCCAGGGTGACCAGGTAGGTGATGGCGTTGAGCTGCTCGTGCACGAGGTATGGACCCTCCCAGGCCGCCTGAAGCTTGTTTTGTGGTACGGGGACCAGTACCCACACCTTTTGACCCACCTGGTAGGTCCGCTCACAAGCATTCTGGTCATACCATCGCTTCTGGTCAGCCTGAGCTTGGGCCATATTGTCATGCACCAGCCGTGTCAAGGCCATCATTCGGTCCCGGAAGCGCACGACATACTCAATGACCGACACTCCAGGGGTGGCTAAATCCCCTTCCCATGCTTCCTTCACCAGAGCAAGGGGCCCCCGTACACGTCGCCCGTACAGGAGCTCAAAGGGGGAGAACCCCGTTGAGGCCTGTGGAACCTCCCGGTAGGCAAACAGCAGGTGTGGGAGATACCGCTCCCAGTCTCTCCCGTGGGAGTCGACCAACATCCTCAGCATCTGCTTTAAGGTGCCATTGAACCGCTCACACAAGCCATTGGTCTGTGGGTGATACGGGCTGGCCACCAGATGTTGCACCTGTACCTGCCTACAGAGAGACTCCATCAGCTGCGACATGAACTGGGTCCCTCGGTCGGTGAGCATTTCCTTGGGAAACCCCACTCTGGAGAAAATCTCCAGTAAGGCAGTGGCCACTTTGTCGGCCCGAATGGACGACAAAGCTACCGCCTCCGGGTACCGGGTGGCATAGTCCACTACCGTTAGTATGAAGCATTTCCCGGAGCAGCTGGGAGTGGACAGAGGTCCAATGAGATCCACAGCCACCCTCGAGAAAGTCTCTTCGATGATGGGCAGAGTTACCAGTGGGGCTTTGGGGCGCGGCCCCGCCTTCCCCACCCTCTGACAGGTGTCACACGAACGGCAGTAGGCTATCACCTCGGTCCTCATTCCAGGCCAGTAGAAATGCTGAGCTAGCCTGGCCCTGGTTTTAGTGATCCCTAAGTGTCCTGGCCATTGGAATCTCGTGTGCGATCCGCAACAATTCCGCCCTGAACGGATGGGGCACCACTAACTGTCGGTCCCTGGGCCACGCCTCCGGTGAACCCTGCTGGACCGTTACCCGGTACAGCCGTCCCTGGTCCCAGACCACTCGCTCGCGGTCGGACTCTAGGGGAGGCTGTGCCGCCTGTTCCTTGAGAGTCTTCAGGCTAGGGTCAGCTTCCAACGCTGCCTGAAATCCCTGACTAGATATGGCAAGAATTGACGAAACTGCCCTGTCCTCTGTCAGTTCCCCGGGATCTGTCTCCTGGCTACTGTCTGACTCGGCAGCCACTTGGTCAGAGAGGGGGAAACCGTCGGACCTCCGCGAGGCTCCTTGGGCTTCAGCGCTCCCACTCCTGGTAACAGCGGCCACGACCGCTGAGACCACGGGTAGCGCCTGCTTTCCCTCATCCTCTGACCAAGTCGCCGGGTCAGGCAGACTTCCCTGACTTCCTGACATCCCAGATGTGGGGAACTCCTGACCTGGGGTCCTACCTGGTGGCTCCTCTCCCGGGACACCCCCTCCCCCCATGGCCTGTTCCTCTTCCTGCAGGGGCCCTAGACTCAGCAGGCTGGATTCACTTAGGGGCCCTACACTGCCCATAGCAGCCCCTCCCTCCACCTCTGAGCTCTCCCCTACAGCCTCCTCACCTGTCCTCACTGTGAGCCCTGTGTGTGTAGTGTCAGTGCATGGCTTACCATCAGGTTTCACTCCCTCCTCCACTGTTGGAGGCACATTCAATACATTAACATTAGCATTCACAGTAGAGTCATGACATTCTTGGGGAGCCAGACTTGGGGGTTCAGTGGCCACATACTGGGACACTAGCCCCCCAAATCGGTCCCAAGCAACACATTTGCAGGAATATTCGGCGTTACTCCCACCTCCCGCATCCCCCTCCCGGCACCCCAATCCAAATACACCTTGGCAACGGGCAGCGCCGGTTCAACGCCTCCAATTCCGGAGACGGAAAGGGTTTTCCCAGGTACCAAGTCTTGAGGGGACACCACCTCAGGGCGTACCAGGGTTCGTTCAGCGCCTGTGTCCCGCAGTCCCATGACCGCTGAGCGGCCGATGGTGACGGGTTGGTAATTGTCTAGGGACCTCCCACCACCCCCTCCCACACACAAAACAGTGGACGGTTTCTGGGACAGGGATGGGGCCTTCTGGCGCTGGGGACATGCAGCCTTAAAGTGTCCTGGCTGATTGCAATTATGGCAACGTCTGGGGTCTGTTCCTGGCCTGGAGAGGGCAGCAGGGGGGTACGCCCCTTGCACTCTGGGGGCTGGATATGGGGCTGGGGCAGAATTGGGCTTACCCCCTCTCCAGGTGCTGCTGGCAGGCTTCTTTGGCTCCGGCGCCCTGTTGTTGGCATACTCGTCTGCCAGGGCAGCTGTAGCAGAAGGCCCCTTTGGTTTCCGGTCACGGAGGAACTGCTGGAGGTCCTCTGGGCAGTTCCACAAAAATTGCTCCACGACAAACAGTTCCTGGACCTCCTGGCGGGTAGTGAGCTCTAGACCCGAGGTCCAGTGCTCCGCAGCTCTCAGCAGGGCCCGCATGTGGTCGGTCCAGGTGTCCTTTGAACCCCGCTGCAGGCTCCTGAACTTCCTGCGGTACGACTCCGGGGTGAGGTTGTAGTGCTGGATCAGGGCCCGCTTGATGCTGTTGTAGTCCTGCTCCTCCCCGGCAGGTAAGTCCCCCAAAACTTCCAGGGACTTACCCCTCAAACGGGGGGTCAGGTACCTTGCCCACTGATCCGGGGCCAGATGATGTTGGAGGCATGTCCTCTCAAAAGCCAGCAAAAAGGAATCCAGGTCTCCATCCTTTTCAAGCAAGGGAAAGTCCTCTGCCCGGACCTTGGAAGCCCTTGTCTCCAGTGGGCTTGGTGCGTCCAGCGGGGGCCCGTGCTGAGCCATCTCCAGTCGGTGCTGGCGCTCCGCAGCTTCACGGCGTTCTGTAGCCTGCAACACACGTTCTGCATGCTCACGCTCTGCTGCTGCTTGCTCACGCTCTGCTGCTCTCTCTGCCGCCACCAGGAGTCTTTCATAGGCGGCGTCATTACCAGCCTCGAGCTGCGCCATAGCCGCTTGGAAGAGGGTCTCCGATCTGGACAGGCTGGGACGGGCAGGGGGTGGACAGTCCACTGCAGGGCTGAGCACGGGGTCGGGCTCCTTGGGGAGCCCTGGCTGAGCTCCCCCTCGCCTCCATCGGTATCGAACTCATCATAGACCACAGCATTGGCCTCCCCCTTTGCCCTACTCCTGGTGCCTTCTGCCATCTTGGGAACCTTTGGTCACTGAAACACAGCTGCAACCCTGACCTTGCACACAACTTGTTATATTTACACTCTGACCGTCTAGTGCTGGGCTGACCTTAAGACCCCAGCAGTGAAAGTACTGCTGGTAGTCTCTAGTGTCTGGGAGTAGGGGTCCCACGCACACTATTACTCTGATCCCACTGCTGCCACCAATTTGTGAGGAACTCAGCCGGCCGCCACACGGTAGCCCGGGTATCACAGCTTCTGATACCACCGCCGCTACCACATGTGACGGACGATCCCTTTCCTCCCACGTCACCAATGGGACGTAACTCCACAGGTACAGCTCTCCGGCGCCCCCCTTTGTCTCTCAGGTCAGTAAGAGAATTGCACCTAGAGCAAATGGCCGCCGGGGAAGGTGTCCTGCTACCCACTGGGTATTCTAAGATTCGTGATCAGAGTAAAAGCATCAGCCCAAGATTAATTTTATGGTTTAATTTGCCTTAAGAGCGCACTAGATAATTACAGAAATATACAGTAAAGCTATACAACGTAATTACAATGGAATGGCAGTCAGAGTAAAAATACAACAATAATGTACAAGGCTTAAAGGTATAAGCTATGGATCAATATTACCGGGTATTATGGTCATGGGAAGGCCTTGGCTCTGCCATTCCCAGGTACAGTCTTCAGTTCCTGAATAGTCCCTTGGTCTTTCCTAGACCATCTTCTTGGCTTCTGTGTGTGAAATGGAATGAGACCAGCAGCCTGGTCATGGCTAGTTCTTAGACCTGCTAGGCCCATCCCCATTGCTTTGAAGCACGCATATTAATTGGCCTGCAATTCATATGGAGCAGGAAACAATGCCTGAGCTTGGGCTATTTACCATACGACTGACCATCTCATTCAGTCACTGGCCTAGACTAATTAGCATGTAAAGGCCTATTGATTCCTAGTGGGCATCAAAACCTGTCGTACTGGATATGCTAATAGGCAATGTGTAGCTAAAAGTCTGTGGCTGTGTGAACTGACAAAATGGAGGCTGGTACAGGCCCTATACAAAATGGCGACAACCTTTTCCTTACACCTACTTATCCTCATGTAGGCATTTGTCTACAGCTGCAAAACATGCAGTTGCAGGAACTCGAATATATTATCCGAGCAACCCAAGATACTCAGATAACACATGAACATTCTCAGATAATACATTATCCAAGCACATTCGCTCATCACTAATTGCTATCTTATGTGTGCACAGCAGCCAATCAGTAGCCGCTAATTGTCTGCTTTGCTCACATTTGAGATGTGTAAGCGCTGCAGTCCATAGGCAGACATTGATATGCTTCAGGAAAAATCGGCACTGTATCTCCCTGTACTCAAGTGAAATGGTTATGTCACATGAGTAATGCAGCATATTAGTGATCACTTATGGGCTGCAGCTTCCACCATTTCAAGTGTGAAGGCTGTGGGCAATCAGCAGCCTTTGATTGGTTGCAGTGCTCAGGTGATATAATGTCATGTGAGGATAGGGAGGCACATAGTTGACATCACTGGAGAAGGCTCTGGTCTGTTTTTTTTAAAGAAGGGGTTGTTCAGTAGAGGACAACCCCTTCAAACAGCATAGTCTTAGTTAGTCATAAACATTGCTTATAAAGTAACTTTAAGAGAACTTATTGAACTAAGTTATGTTTTAAATTAGGACTAGATGAGAAATCTGATGGTTCTTATCTAAATTTAACATGTACTCCCAACAGGAACTACACAGGCTATTGGATCTTGGTTATTTTACCTCTGCTTTGCATTTCACCTTCAACATGAAAAGCGGCTTGTACAATGTCAAGCTGATCTTAAAGTGCCTTGATCTACTGGATAAAAGTGCTCTCAGGTATGTTATAATTGAGACTGAAGACTCCTCTAACTCCTTGAGTCTTGTCATGAAACAAATCAATTATGCATTTCCAACATTAACATCTATACTTCTCATGTTGGTGCCTATCAGAAGCATTGTTTTTCAGGAAAAAGTCAGATTTGGTAATTATTGCATCCTTCAGATTATAATATAATGTTTCCAGGATGTCTATTAGGCTAGTTTCACACTCGCGTTTGACCGACCTGCGTCGGTCTGCGCACGGCCACCACTAAGCTCCGTCCCCGGCCACGCCTCCTCCTGATGGCTCCGCCTATGGGTGCATGACGCTGCATGCGACCTGCGCACCCTATCTTTAGCATTGGGTTTGCAGGCTGTACGCAGGTCGTGCTCAGGTATGCGTTTGCCGGCGCCTGCGTCCTTTTGACGGTGCACCGAGCACACCAAAATGCTATCGGGAGGAGATGCGGCTATTGGAGCTATCGGGAGGAGGAGATTAGCCGCGACCAGAGGTGTCACTGTCTGCCATTTTTTGACCAATCCTCACAAATTGGATCTCAGAGTGTATGAATTTATGGGGAACCTTTGACTCAAAGTCATTCCTTCGTGGATCAATCCACTCATCTCTACCTTTAGTCGTTTCCCCAGACCTAGTTTGCTAACAATGCAGTTCTTCAAAGAAAATTCCTAAACAGGTTTTATTAAAGAGTTCAACATTGGGCCATTTTTTTTCACATTCCCAGATTTTAGGAATTAAATTTTTTTTTCGCATTCAGATATTCAAATTATATTTGCTTATTTTTTTCGAAATATGTGTGGCTTAATTTTTTATGTTAATTTCTTTGTTTTTCTGCCAATATATAGAGATATATGGGGAAATAACAAAATAAGTGTCGATTTTCCTGTTAAAAAAACTGCTCGCTCAGCGCTGTGTATACAGCAATCAGGAGTGCAGAGATCGGAATGAGCCATCTCTGCCTTCTCTGTGGGGATCCAGCCATCTAACAGCCAGCTCCCTGCTCCTACAGCTGCATGATCTTGTGCAACTGCTTACTCTGTAATGATGGTTTAGAACATCATTGCAGAGTAATATGTGGACCACCCAGAATTTTTAAGTCATGTTGCAGTCCGAAAATTAATCTAACACCTAAATGGACACAACAATGAGGGCTGAGATCCCTTTCTCCAAGAATGACACAGCAGGATCATAGTCTACCTACAGGATACATACATCCCTGCTTCTAAGAGAAGCACTAAAAAGAAAAAATATAATTTGTAAGTAGACAAGAATCCGCAATCTTCCTATGTATAAGGACTAGAGGTGATTGAATCTGTCAAGATTCGAAATCAGCAAATGATACAAATTTTACAGGAAAATTTCATTTGAGTTATTGAATGTTTATTGAATTTTCCTTATTCTGTTCCGGGGTCCCTTCAGACCCCAGATGGTATAAAACATAGGATATAAAAAAAAATGAATAAAGAAATAAAAGAAGAAAGAAAAAAGATAATACCTCACCACTCACCTGTCCCACCATCCCTGTAGCTCACCACCCGGTCCTCCGAGCCTCATTTTAGCCCTTTCCTTCATCACATGCATCCTCCTTCAATCTCTTAACTCCAGGCCTTGACTTCTGGCTTGACCAGGCCTCTGAAATCACTGTGTGCTGTGCCGTCATTCTGGCAAGAAGCTTTGTAACAACTTGACCTGTGCTGCAACAGCATGCAGTGACATCTGAGGCCTAGACAAGCCGGAAGAAACAGTCTGGAGTGAAGAGGCAGAAGAGGATGTACACGACAGGGAGGAAAGAAGTAGGCAGGACTGAAGTGCAGGCTGTGGGGCCAGTGGGATAGGTGAACAAGGAAGTGAGTATTATTATAATATTAATATTATAGTTTTATTTATTTAACTGTTTTCATGGCCCACTACAGTTTAGTAAAATGGTGGTGGCAGCTAGAACCTTTGTGCTGAATTTGTGAGGGGTAAATGGAAAAAAAAAATCTGTATTATGGAGAAAATGAATTTTTGAAAAATTCAATGAGAATTCAGTTCACTAGAATAAACTTATTCATCTCTAATAAGGAACATTCAGGAACAAATCTACAAATGAACATACAGAACAACAAGAAACCAACATCAGAATGTCCTACACCAAGCTGTGACATGAACTTTCAAAGCCTTCTCTTTGGCGTTTTTAAATGTCATAAAAAAAGTAGTTGTTTTCAATGGTTATTTAGCGGCTGCTGAATAGTGGAAGTACAATCGGCTAAAGGTCTGAGAGAACTTCAGTGTCACATCCCTCCCGCTTAAAAAAAATGTTTTAGTAGTTTACTGTGCCTGATGCAAAGGAAGAACAGGCTCACATGCTGGGGCTTTGCTAAAGGTCAAATACATCTTCCTTAACAATAATGTTGAGCTATTTAGCTATTTGATATTTTGTACAAATGTATGGATTTTGTACAAAACAATGGATTGCTATGAACAACTTAAATGTATTCAACAATTCCATTACCTCTGATGTTAATTTTCTCAAATAGTTTTGCTGCCCTTCAAGAAGCAAACCTGGCTTTTACTGCATATGAACATCTTGACCAGAAAGGGGTGAAAGCAGAGACAAATATGCTGCTTAGAGCTATCAAGGTAGGATGAATGTGATAACACAGAAAAATATAAAAAAAAAATACAATTCAACTTTTGAAATTTCTCTTTCTCGGCATGAGGAACTTTTTTTATTTAGATGTTAGCGTTTTAGCAGTGTGTGTATGGTATTTATATTTTAGAGTTATATGTTTTTTTTCCATCTTGTAGCATATTACTAGGATATGCCAACACTTTATGATAGGTAGGGGGTTTGCTTTATGGAATCTCCACCGATCTCTACAATGGAGACTTAAAGCAGTGGTGTAGTTCTGTATCGCCTTGTAAGTTTTTCACAAAGGCTTTGCAAGAGGTTGCAAAGTATAGACAGGCTTAAGGCCACATCAGTTTGGAAAAGGATGGTCGGGAAGGCGCATCAATGCTGAGAAGTTATGAACAAGAACAGAATTGTCACGCAGAAAAGGAGTCTATAATACAAGCTGAGATCAAGTAACAGGAATCAGATAAACAGAACAGGGGTAATATCACAATCCAGATGTGTAAGTACCATAAGTGCAACCGCTGCATCCGTACAGAGGCCCAGGAGGTAAGGGGACTAACTTCTACCTCCAAAGCAGGGAGAATTGTGCATTATGATGAGCTATTGGAACTCTAAGGGCCCCTATACTGTTGTTACACAGGGAACCTCTTCTGTCTGTGTCTGCTCCTGGCACAATCAATCAAGAAGCAAAGATTATAACTGACAACTAGTGTGAAAAACCTTTGGATTAAATAGTCTGAACCTTGTCCCTGTTCACAGAAGTAACAAGTAGATAGCAAGTTAGGAGTCAACCCCAAACCTCCCAGTCTGGCAGGCAACACTAATCTTTGAATAAACCAAATTATTGCACTGCTGCCCAGCAGCACCTAGCACTAACATATGGTACTGTGATAGAAGCAGGAAAAGAAGAAACGAACATGGAAGTGGATGCAACAGTAACCCTTCCCTCTTATGTTGTTATCAGAAAAGGATAGGTGAAATTTCCTGATCAGATTGTCGGCATTGATGTTACCAATTATGTCTAAGATCTTTCCTTTGGTCCATAACTATTCCAATATATGAGATACTGTAGGGACCCTCTCACAGTTTGAGAGTCAAGTATTTTTGTACCTCATGCTCATTACTGCCCCAAACCATGATAGGGCAGATGGATTGTCAGATGGACAGATTAGATAATAGAAAAAACTTTTTGACAGTGAGGGTGATCAATGAGTGGAACAGGCTGCCACAAGAGATGGTGAGTTCTCATTCAATGGAAGTCTTCAAACACAGAGGCTGGACAGACATCTGTCTGAGAAGGTTTAGTGAATCCTGCATGGAGTTGGACACGATGGCCCTTGAGGTCCCTTCCAAGTCTAACATTCTATGTGCAGAAGAGGTCTTTCTAATTTGTGCCTTTCTTAGTATTTTGTCGAACTTCAGACCAGATAAGTTTCAATTTCTTCAGATTTGCTTTCCTTTGGGGTATCTAATTCGGAGGTCGAATGCCCTCTAGAATCTGAAAATAAACTGAGTTACTTTGTCAGGAAAGATATTTTCTGGAATCCTATGAAAATGCACAATGTGTATAATGACCAATTTATTTTAGATTTGGGAGTTTGGCAACCTAGTCAGAGGAACAAAATAATACTGTTTACTAAAATTGTTTACAACCAGCCAAAAACAGTCTTTCATTCAGAAGATGGGTCCAAGTGTATAGGGGTAGGCAAGTACTAGAGAAATCTAGCAAGACAGGTTTAGGGCAATTTAGCTTAGGCACAGACTTCACTTGCAATAACTTTCTCAATACAATCTCAAACAATGATAGACCACTAAAAATTCTTGATTACCAGTCAGATAGTATTATTAATACACAGGTAACCACTGATTTATGGGATCCTTGGAACACTTGCAGAAAAAACTGGGGCTGGGGAACAAATAATTGTTCTGTAGGATGACCAACAGGGGCTGGATCATGGGATCTACGGATCTTCTCAATCAGGTCTAGGGACACAGAATAAATTAGAATAACCTCTGTTAGAATAGTATCTAGTTTGAAATCTTTAGTTTGAGATATACAAAAACAATGAGATAGAGCATTGGATTAGACGTTTATAGTGCTGGGTAGTGTTGAGCGATACGATACTGCAAATATCGGGTATCGGCCGATATTAGCTGTATCGGGCTTTCGATTCCGAGTACCGATATTTTCGTCATATCGGATACCGGAATCGGATTTGTCACTGTCACTGTGAGTGTCCGTCGGTCGGGTCTGTCAGGAGTCAGCGGCACTTACCTGGCAGAAGATCTCCGGCGGTCACGTCCTGGACTGCTTGATGGCCGCCATTATCTTCTCCCTGGCGGTCACATGCAGTTTTTCGCGATAACTGCAGTGACTGCTGGGTAATCCCGGCCGTAAAGCAGTCAGTCCGATGACGTCACCGCCGGGGAAGCAGGTAATCAGCTGTGCTGCGCCGGGATGACAGGCTCTGCCTGCCTGCCTGCCTCTGATGTCATTCTGATGTAGCAGAGCTGGATCGTCGTGGGACACTCGTTACTATGGACTGCGTCGGACAGGTGGTATACTGCTGTTTTTTTTTTTCATTTTTTTTACAGGAGATCGATGGCGTCACAGGATGAGACTGTAATAAAAGTAATGAAAACTGTGTTGTTTTTTTTATTAAATTAAAAAACTTTTTTATGAACATTCACCCGTCCGGGTACATCAACAATTTAACTATTTACATACAGGGACCCTGTCCGGGTTATTTATAATTCTTTGGCAGGGGTGTTCCAGGTACCACCTGGTACTCTTCTGATGCTTGCCAAACATCCGAGACACCAAGGACCACCAGGACCTGATGACGTCGTGTGGCCTGTACAGTCAAGTCGTGACCGCTATCTGTGTCTGTGTGGCCACCTCTTTCATCTCCCTCTGGGTCTGGAGCCCTATGTCCCAGACTGAACGAACCCCAGGGGGCCTAACAGGCGCCGGGTACGGGCCAGATAACATTATCATGTCCATAGCTGGGGCTGCTGAGGAGACCACTGAGGGAGGCTGGGGAGATTTACCGCGTGGGGTGGGCACTTGTGCAGAGGCCTGGATGTGGGAGGCTGAAGGCTCTGAGGGTCTCACAGGTTCCTGACACTCTGGGGACCAGGGGTCGCACCTGGTGACATTTAGGGCATACCATCCATTGTAACCCCAGTGTCGGGTGTAAGTTACCAAGTCTCCTGGCAACAGGTCCCTCCCCGGGTGTCCTTCTGGGAGGTGAGTCTCCACATCCCGCCGGGTCACAAACACTTCTAAATAAAGTCCAGGCTCCTGGATGAAGCCCCAACCAGCTTTCAATTTAAAGCTCCGTACTGCACCCTTACGCCGCGGCTCCATCAGGGTTCCTTTATCTTTTCTCATCCGGTCCTTATCTGCCCGGTCCTTCTCGATGTGACGTTGGCGAAGCTTCTGGGATTCGCGCTCCTCCCTTTGTCGCTCGGCTTCTCTCTCCCGACGTCTCCACTCTTCCTCCTGATGCCGGTTGTAATTCTCCTCCACCAGCATCTCCATGTCTCCACCATCAAACTGCAGCTTACGATGTCCGGTTTGCGGCAGCTCTCCTGGCGCCCGACAGTCCTGGCGGCGCTCACCTGCGGAGGAAGCAGCCGGCTCTGGAACAGATGGCAGTCGGGGCTCCGGTACAGACAGGTAGACCTCTGGTGCCTGCGCGGCCTCCTCCATGAGGACGGGTGTCGCTTCTTCTGTCTCAGCGACGGGGGCAGACAGCGGGATCTGGGGTGCTGCCGGTGCAGCGTTTTTTGCAGGAACGGGTGCCTCCACTGCGACAACGTCAACCGGATCACATTGCAAGGGCTGGGATGCCCGCACGGACTCCTCTACTAGAACGGGTGCCTCACCTTCCGGTACAGACACTTCAGGTAAGAGGTATTGGCGCCGCTCCAAGTTTAGTTTTAGGGCACGCCAGCTGGCTTCCATCCTGGCGACCTCCTCCCGGTGCCGGGCCAGGCCTCTTAGGGTATCCTCCACTTCTTGCAGCGTAGGAGGGTTTCCAGGCCGGGTGCCCAACGGTGGTTCCGTGGCGATCGGGTCGCTTCCGTGGGGGGAGAGCTCTGACTGCTCCATCCCTTCACACTTCTGCTCGTGTCCATTAGCCATCTCTGCCAAGTCACATGTGTCATTAACATCTGGAAAGGGCCCCTCTTTTGTAGTGAGGCGGGACCTTCGTGTTAGTTTCCGCACACTGAGGAGGATGAGGAGGCGGAACTCAAGAGCTGTGGGGCACAATCTTACATTGCAGTACCATTTAGAGTGGTCGGCCATCGTTTTCACGCCACTGAGTGAGTGTACACCCACGAAGAGCACACCCTTCTTCTTCACCAGTGCCTCGTCGTGACGCAGATATGGCGGAAAAAATGGCAAATACATTCTCTGATGATTTTAGCAATTATCAAGCACAAAACCAGTTCAATTCAGGCACACAGGACTCGCTTATAGCGAGCTACAGAATCCTGTTCGTGACGCCCAAGTTGAGTCGCACAGAGCCAGAGGTTTTTGGGGTACTCGGCACCGAGCCCGTCGACTTCTATGGGGTATGTCACGGCTTTACCCGGCAATTGAATCAGAGTCTATTTTACTATGTAGAAGTGTATAAACTCTAAATATATGTATATATGTCACAATGACATATTATATATATATATGTATTCTATGTGTGTATATTTTGTGTTTACAACGAAAGAAAGTGTTTTTTTAGTTGCGATATTTTGTTCCATAGACTTACATGGGACTTCCGGTATCGGAATCGGATATCGACGATATTTAGTGATATCGGCGATACCTTTCCGATCCGATATTTTTAGATATCGAGCAGTATCGCTCAACACTAGTGCTGGGTCTAAAAGTCACTACAAAATTAGACATAGAAAAAAATAAAACCCATTGAGCTTGCCAAGGGTTTATTGTTTTGGCTGATTTTCAATACATACATTAGATTATATACTATAGTCTATAACAGTGACTTTATGTTTGATACCTTGGAAGAAGTGGTGCAATTTCTCAAAGGCTCACTTAATTGCCAACAATTCATGATTACTGATCATAATTCTTTTCTGAAGAAAACTTTCATAGAAAGAAGGCACACATACTGCAGTTGAGTGAAAAACAGTGTACTATGCGACCTACACCCTTCCAACTCCAATCTCAAAAGGCATCTATCTCTACTACAAAATAACATTCTACATCAAGCTTTACACGTCAGCCTTTTTTTTCGTTAAAACAGTCTATGGTTTAGCTATTTTTCAAAAATGTTTGCTAAAGTTGCAATAATAGCAAACTCAAGAAAGTGCTGTAAAGTTTTCAAACACTTGGATTGAATCCAAGGCTTAATAGCTTGAACATATAAGGATCAATTCTGAAATATTTGGTTGAAAAAATTTTCCAGGAAGTTTACCTCTTCCTTTGAAATACAGTGCATACATATCAGATATGAGACTTATAATCAGGTAAATAAACCAAGGTGACATCTAGATAGACAATCACATTATTGATCACTTTTACCTCTTATCTCTGACTATGTCAAAATTTTTAAAAATGTCTGTCTCATTACTTAGCCCAAACAGCATCACAATATTTTCATAGTGACAACCCAAATGTAATAAATGCTGTCTTCCACACATCTCCTTCTCTTAAATGTACCAGGTTATATGCAGCCCTGAAATTAAGTTTGGTGAACCAATGGTCTCCCAACAACAGATTATAGAGATCAGATATGAGTGACAGAGGATACTGAATCTTTACAGTAATTTTGTTAATATTTTGTTAGTCAATGCCATGGTTTCAGACCTCCATCTTTCTCACCAACAAAGAAGAAAACTGCATCTATTAGTGATGTGGAACGTCTACTAAACCTTTTTTGTTGACTGTCAACTATATAATCTTTTAAGGGCTGATGTTTTGGACCCAAAAACCTATATATTTTACACCAAGAAAGTTGAAAATTTACTACCAAATCAAATGAACATTTTAAAATCCAATGTGGGTAATTTTTCAGATTCTAATGCAGAAAAAAAATCAGAAAAACTATCAAATACTTCAAGTAAACCTGTGAGTAAGGCTTTTGAAAAATTTACAGACGAGGACATTCACTTGTTCTGACACTCAAGGCTCCAGTGTACAGTATCGCCTTGATGCTAGTCAATAACCAGGTTATGTTTAAGTAACCAGGGTCACTGCCAAACCACAGTTGGAGACATTTTTCAAGCGCAAACAACTAAATGGATTCACAATGTAGAGTGAGAAAGTCAATAAGCAGGGACACTGACCTACGTGACATACTGTATTTCACCATACTCTGAATTAGAGGTGCATTATCAATAGCAGTGACTTTTACAGCAAAACATAATTTTAGCACAGATAATCAAAGCTCTTTAGACAAATTGGTTTCAATAAATTAGCTGTGGAACCAAAATCAATAAAGGATTTCAGTCAAAACAAGGAACAATAATTTAGTAGAGGAATTCATAAGTAAATATCTGTTAATTAGTCATCTGTTGTTCTCCCTTTTGAAACAGATCAGTTTTTTGCTTACTGGAGATGGAAAAATAAATATTTAGCATACAGTATATTACTGGACATTTCAAGTTTCAATAATCATCTATTTGAAACTGTTCCAGAAAGCAAAAAACTGATCTGTTTTAAACAGGAAAATAACGAATAGCTAATTAATGGATCTGGTTTCCATAAATTTCAATGTAAAAAAAGAAAACGGATCCAGCTGAAATCAGTTTTTTAAAAATGAACAAAAAAGTTGTGTCTGCACAACTTTTTTTGCCAACGGCTTGCTGCTGGATCCGTGTTAACCGATAATTACTGGACATGTGAATGTAGCCTAAATCGGGTGTTCAAGTCTGCGCTTCCGCTGTCGCCTATCTATATGGATAGCAAAAGACATGAGTCTAGGGATTCAAGAGTAGAAAACTGCACTAGCAATTCTTTAATTCTGCTGGAAAGTTAAAAAGGCAAGTGATGGGGAAGGGTCCGGTCAATCCATTTTGAGCCTGCGGCCCAACACTGAAATTCACATTACACCTTAGCAGAACATCGCCTCTGGCACAGGACCATAAGTTTATTCTCTGCTAATTTTCCCTGGCCAGAGTTAACATACAAGGGACTCAGGGCCTCAAAGAACGAGTTGAGTGAGAAGACTCAGGGATGTCTGAAGATAGGGAAAATTCCCAAGCTTGGGGAGAACCTTGCAGTAAGAATATAATCAGTCTCATGTGCTGACTCTTGGAGTCAGATGATTGTGGGAAGAGTTTAAAGTATAATTTGCTACTTTCCTCAAAGCTGAATACAATTTTACGATTGTTAGAAAAACAATCAGGTAAATTCTCTTTAGATTCTGTAATAGCCAGAAGTGCAGTAGCGATTCGGCCTTCGGTGGTTTCATGATACCTGATTCCAGGTCCTAAACCAACTGGTTCAGGGACTACATCGGTTTGACTACGACTTGGATTCAATCCATATTTATGGGCCAATTATGTTTTCACAAAGGCTCTTTGTGAGGCAGGTCTGAATATTGCTCCCAAGGGCAGGCTTATTACTGGACCTGTCATAAAAAGAATGGTTGGAAGTCTGAATCAAGAGGTAAGTGTTAGGAACCAAAACGGATCGTCTGGCAGAAGAGAAGTGTTATGAATGTGCTAGAGATGGTTTCTGAGCAGAGGCTCCCTCTGGTGGTTACAGACAGTACTGAACCTTTCAGCGAGGAATGGCAATCTGGGATCACGGACTGGTCTGATATAAGGGAGGTTCCCTCCCAGGATGGTTGCCGGTGATCAATTGTTCTTGTCTCAATTGTGGTTCCTGGTTCTTTTGGAAGTTTGCTGAGTCTTGCCTGCATCTTCTGCTATCAGATAAGATATTTTCGGCTTTTATTTTTGTGCTTGCTTTTTGCATAGTTCCCTGCACTTCTGTGGAGTTCAGCCAGGTCCCTTCCAGGGGCTTGTGCTCCTCTCAGTTTATCTGAAGCCACTGTTATTTGTTCATTTACTTTTTCCTGTTTTTTCAGTGGCTGCGGCTTAATTTTGTTACACCAGAGATCTGATTAAGGTGGTAGAGATCGTGTGATCTCAGGTGTTTTTGCAATCAGAAGAGTTGGTATTTTTTAGGGTTTTTTTTGGATTGCAGTGAGAATACTTTCCTGTACTTTTCTGTCTAGACAGATTGGGCCCCAGCATTTGCTCATTCTATTTTCTGTCTGTGTCCGTGCTTCTTCTTGTCTAACCGCCATTACATGTTTGGGGGCTTCCTATTTTCTTTGGGGATCTGCTCCGGGGCAGATAGCTTTCCTCTTTCTGCCTTTAGGTGTAGTTATCTCTCAGGCTGTGACGAGGCGTCTAGGATCAAGGTAGGAACGCTCCACGGCTACCTCTAGTTGTGTGGTTAGTTCAGGTTACTGCAATTCAATAGGTTCCAGCCTCTCTGGTGTATTGCCGTATTTGCTTTTTCTCCTCAGCTACCAAAACACAACAAGAAGTCAATATACAGGCCGAAGTCAAAGTACAGGAATCCGATAAATAGTGCAGAGATAATAACAATATCAACAAGGAATCAAAGCTTATAACAGACAACCAGTGGTGAATGCCTGGGACTGCATAGTGTAAGCATCCCCCATGCTCGCAGAAAAAAGCAACAGGAAAAAATCAGGAACAGAGGGAAAGAACATGAAAGTAGGCACAAGAATACCCTTCTTCTTTTGAGAAGCAAAAATTCCTAATTAGCTTATCACCATAGCTGGCACTCAAAATCATTCTTTCATCACTTAGCAGCGCCTGTACAGGAGTCACGGCATGACAACCGATGCAGGAACTGAGAGAATGAACACAAAAGTAGACACAACACTAGTTCCCTTCTTATAAGAGACCTTTGGACCCCCACGATCAGGTTCATCAGGAAATAATAGATAAAATTTCCTGATAAGCTAACAGTGTCTTCATAACGGACACCCAAGATCTTCACCTCTCAGCAGCCACGTCACAGCAACAAAAGCACGAACAGAGGGAATGAAGATGAAAGTGGACACAACACCACAGTAGAGACTGAAAAATTGACTGTAGAATTAATATTGGTTAGCAGCATGTGTTTTTTTATTAAATAGGTTAGGCATGAGAATTTTTTTTTATAAAGCAAGAAATTACTGTATGTGAAAAAGGCTTAGTTATCACGTGATGCCTGAGTTTATTGTGAACCACACAGCTGTAACTAATGGCATGAGTCAAGCACAGACTCAACAGCAGAAGTTTATGGGTTATTTTATACTTACTCTGTGGCGTGCAGTTGAAGTATTGTCATTTGTGCTGTTCTTAGGTCAGTGATAAGGTCAGCAAAAACACATACCATAATTATTAGTGAAAAAAATGCATGCACCCGGATATAGACCATGTTTCTTACTGAAAAATATCTACTGAAGTGTTTGTCAAATGTAAGTCAATCACAGTTTATCACACAAGAGTGCTTAAATGGAATGCTTTTCCAGCCAAAGACATGTAGCGTTCATACACGCTTAATCACTGCCATGGCAACAGGTTTAAAGTGTAGATGAATACTTTTCCTTTGCCACACAAGAGTGGTTAAACTCAGAAAAATTGGGAAAAAAAAAGTTTTCTGCGTTACATCCGTTTTGTGTACCAGGGCAAAGACTTTAAAATCACAGTGTAAAAGCAATTTCATTGACGTCAACTATAGTTTTTCTAATGCTTCTGCGTCTATGTAATCTTAGATGACTCTCTTTAAATTGCCTTGTCTTCTTAATGTCCATATAAAAGATTTTTTTTTGTTTACCTTTTAAGAAACTGTTCTGAACTTGTTAATTGTGTGTGTCTGGCAGTGCAACTCAGTTCTTTTCACTAGAATGGGAATTTTTTGCAATACCAAACACAGCCCATAGCACATGCATTAAAAAAACAGAAAAAAAAACATTTGCAATCCTAAGAAAACATTTTAATCCCTTTTTTATGTGATATACATGCAGCCAATAAAATAAAATTATTTAAAAATATTTAAATACAACTGGAATAATTACAGTACATCATTGTAACCCATTCCCTATGTAGGATATACTGTAGTAGTACATCCTATGCTGGGTTCACATGTATAGAGCAGGTTGACAGGCTGAACACGCACATAAATCAGTAGATACCGGCTGTATTACACAGCCTGAATTTGCCTGTCAAAGCAATGACAGGAGCTAGGAGCGATTGATGCCAATAAAATGCTGCTGTCAATCACTGATCTTGGAGTTTAAATGTTGTGATTGCTTATGCCTGTTTGACTAGTTCCTATATAGATGGGTATAGCTAGTTCTCGCTGGTTGATGCCAGTTCTGAGCTGATGGCACTGCTGACATCTTCTAATTTCAAAAGGAAATAAATATGATGTGTCTTTCATCTGCTGCACTAAGTTTCCTTGGCAGACCACTGAGTATATGGTCCTCTATTTTGCCAACATTTTTGGAGTGTCTTCCATAGAGTTTGAATATCTTTTCTTGAAACCCCAAACCAATTTGAAAACTTTGCCTCCTTGCTGATTCAGTATAACTGACTTGTGTCTTGTTGCTGTACTTAGGCTTTCCATGGTACATGACCTCTGACATGAAACTATCTTCCACAACCTCACCTTAGCAGCAGACTTTGACTGTTCCTAACCCAGTTTATTGTCCCACACAGCTGTTTTTGTTTTAGTTAATGACTGTGTTTTAACTTATGTATAAAAATAATGATCATACCATCTGTTTGGCAAAATTGGCTAGTCATACTTCTTTGAAAGCAAATCTTGATTTCTCTTTTGTTAATTCACTTTATTCATTTTATATTTTCTGAATTGATAAAAATAATCTATTATTACTTCTATTTAAGAAAGCATTCTTACTTTGCAGCATTATTTCCATACTTTGTTAAAACTTTTGGTACTGTATAATATTCATCATACAATAGAAGTTCCAAATAGACTTTTGAGTTTGTAAATGTCATCTTGCCATTAGTACAATAAAAAAGATGTATTCTTCATAGTTTAAACTGAGAATATCTCAAAAGTTTAGGGAATTGTTCTATGAATAGTATAGTAATAGTAAGGGTCTATGTGATTGGTAGTACGGCTATGTCGTCATCGTTTCAACGTAATTTACTTTTTCATCTTCTGACGAGATAACATTGTCATTTTGAGTTGAGGTATTAATTGAAGCTCTTGAGACCCAATGCAATATGTGTAGTGACTTAAAACTATGCTGTGCCATTTGTCACACCAAGGTATTCTTATGTAGTCAATAGGCCTTCTAAAGCAATAGGACCATGACTTGACTGCAAGCTCTGTACCCCCTATAGCTTGGCCTGCGGTTTTCATTGTTTTTACTTTTGGCAAAGCAGTATATCAAACAACCTTTGAAAAGCAAGAACATGTCACAGCAGCAAGAGTAGGGATAAAACTCATTGATGTCCTTCTCTTGCTGTCTGGTTGTATTCTTAATACTGCCTGAAATGCCTGTCACTAAGTTTAACAGCAATCCATGGTCTCTTTCTAACATGTCAAACAAACCACAGAACAATTACAGAGTTTCTACATTTGTTGTCTTTCTCTGGCAGAAGGCAGCACTCCGATCACAGCAGGCCTGCAGCTTTTTTTTTACAGCTTTCTTTGGAAAAATAAAATATTCATTTGTGAGACATCAAGGGCACCCCCAGAGCTGGGAGCCTTGAAGTTTCCCATGTAGATTTTTCTTGCTGCTGCTTTGAAAAGTAATAGGCTTTTGCTTGTCCACATTCTTTAAAGCAGCATTTTTCTGCTCCTAGGACTTACAAAGATCACCTTTCCTTAAAAAATTGATTTTCGCTGTGAAAAATCTAAAAAATGCATAGGGGTTTTGCACAGATCCATCCTGTTTATATTATGTACACGTATAATATTTAAAGTTTAGAAACTATAACTCATTTTCATTTAATATGTAGATGGGACAAGGTAACATTAATTTATAGTTGGGGAATTAGGGGCAATGAAAAAACTCAATTGGTGCACTAGAGGCAATTAAAAAAATCCTGATGGATGCCTGTGTGTAATTATTGTGCATTTTGTTAATTTGTATTGATCATTACTAGTGATGAGTGAATGTGCTTGGTGATACTCGGATATTTCTTGAGTATTGGTATCGGCACTGTCGAGTATTGTCTGGAGCTCGGTTTGAATGCTCGAATCCCTGCCCTGCATTTTTGGCGCCTGTTACACAGCCAATAAACATGTGGGCATTGCCTGCTGCATGGGACCACATTTCTTTATTTTGGGTGAAAAAATTTACCATATTGTCATCAATACAGTTTAATAGGCTTTGTGTAAAATTTCGACAACAGTTGACAAAATTTTTTGTTACAAAAATTAACTATTGCCATTCATACAATTTAACGTGCTTTGTATAAAATTACAGTGATTTAACATTTTTTTAAAACTGTTTGTCCTGCTACAGTTCACAAACATTTTTGTTAGAAAAATTGACTATTGCCATCCATAAAGTTGACTGTGCTTAGTGTAAAATTTCAGAGGTTTAAAATTTGTGAAAACCACTTGTCCTGCTAGAGTTCACAAAACTATTTGTTCCAAAAATTGGCTACTGTCATCAATACAGTTGAATGTACTTTGTGGAAAGTAACGGTGGTTTAAAATTAGTAAAAAACGCTTGTCCTGCTACAGTTCACCGACGTGTTCCAAGAGGGAGAGGAGGACATGTTTATTAGTGAAGCACAAAACTTATAGAAGCCATGGTCACAAGAAGATGACACTGGGGAAAGGCAAATTTTGTCTAAGAAGGTAAATGATGATGAGACGGTTGTCGATAACTCAGGTTGTTATTAAGTCACCAAGTCAGGAGAACTAGGGTGTGGGACTGGAAGACGAGGCTGTGGATGATAAACTCACTGACCTGATCTGGGAAGCTGGCATGCAGAGCGAGGCTAGCAGCACTGAATGGGGGATTGGCAGCACTGAAAGAGGAAGGAAGAGGTAGTGGGGTGACCAGAGGGAGAAGGAGCGCAACTACTCTACAGAACACCAACACTCGCGAATTTCTCTGTCAAAGTGTTAGATGTTCCCCCGTATGGGACATTTTTAAAGAGAGTTTTGAGCCAAAAAAAGGTCATTTGCAACCTGTGGCATGCCAAGATCAGTAGGGGCCTGATCAGTAAGAGCCTAACCACCACCAGCATGACCAGGCACATGTCATTTAAGCACCCGACTTGGTGGGCCGAATGCCTGGGTCCACAATTGGTGCTAGCAGGTGACACCACTGCCTCTTCCCCTGTGCTAAGTGTTTGCCAATCTACTGTCTATGACATTTGCACAAATGCCTCCTGCCCTGCGCATGTCCTTCCACATTCTGAGGCACCATCATCAGGCACTTCCAAATCTTTGTCCCAGCAAAGCATTCTGCTGTTTTCACCCTATGCCTTAATAATAATAATAATAATAATAATTTTATTTCTATAGCGCCAACATATTCCGCAGCACTTTACATTATAAGGGGACTTGTACAGACAATAGACATTACACCATAACAATAAACACAGATCAAAGTAAATACCAGGAGGAATGAGGGCCCTGCTCGCAAGCTTACAATCTATGAGGCAAGCTTACAATCTATCAGTGACTTGGAATGAAAAGGAAAATTCTCAACCTCCCTCATACCCACAGGCCCAAAGGCTAATCAGGTACATTTCCTGGCTAGTTGCTGTGGAAATGTTGCTGTTTTGACTTGTAGACATGGATGATTTCCTTCGATTCATGGCGGCAGCCATCCCTCAGTACTCGGTCCCCAGATGCCACTATTTCTTCTGGTGTGGTGTGCCTGCCTTGTACCAGTATAATAATGTGCAGGTGCCGGGTATGTCACCATGGAACAGAGTCAGATCAACAGTGAAGGATTTATTTACAAGGAAAAGATTCTCCTCGCAGGGAGAAAATAGTGGGGATTAAACTGATATTATCATAGTGTATTAATCAGCATATGAGGACTAAAACGAGTAATCAAACAGTCGAGCAGAATAACGATAATTAACAGGAGTTTCGGAGAATTATCAGTCTGAAGAAATCTTGCTCTCACAGGGTCGTCCTCTCCAATGTAGGCTCCGACAGCAGCGGCACTTGTAGTCTCTGTGTACGCTGTAGTCTCTGTGAATGCTGTAGTCTCTGTTGGTTGGTAACCGGGTTCTCAAGGGTTAATGTGGGAGGCAGGGGGAGACTGGGACAACTGAGTCTCCCCTCCTCTGAGTCGCTGCTTCAAAACTAACAGTCTCTCTGCCAGAACAATGCTCAGTCTTTTGTTAAGCTTCTCTGCTGTAATCATGGGCTCTGTCCTGTCACTGTGGCCACCGCGTGGTCAGGAGGGTGTCTTGTTCTAATCTCTGGTGACTCTGCATCCACGTACTGACAGTCAGCAGTAAGTATGTCCGGTCCTTTTGTCTTAGCTTTCTGGCAGGGAGTCCTCCCTCGCGTGCAGCTGTCTCCTGACCTGTCTGCCACACACTCTTCTCTCGGCTCTGCGCGACAAGTTTTCCCGCCCTCAGTCTGTCTCACTTCCTGTCCTGTCTGCAAATGTCCCCCCCGCAAACCTGCTGTACAACTCCATGGTTCCAGACACGGAGCAGAGGAGGTAAACCCCTTCCGACTCTTCCTGTGCTTCATCCCTTACACCAGCACCTGTCCAGGAACATCACCCTTGCCATTACCAATGCACTTACTTGGATTGTCCACTTAATGACCAACACTTGAACTATTGTTTGTGGCTAGGGACACTACAGTCATGGCCAAAAGTTTTGAGAATGACACAAATATTATATTTTCACATGATATGCTGCCCTCTGGTTTTTATGTGTGTTTGACAGATGTTTTTATCACAGACAGAAATATAATAATTGCAAACATATGACTAACAAAAGCTTATATTGACAGTTAGAATGAGTTAATGCAGCAAGTCAATATTTGCAGTATTGACCCTTCTTCTTCAGGACCTCTGCAATTCTCCCTGGCATGCTCTCAATCAACTTCTGGACCAAATCCTGACTGATAGCAGTCCATTCTTGCACAATCAATGCTTTCATTTTGTCAGAATTTTTAGGTTTTTGTTTGTCCATCCGTCTCTTGATGATTGACCACAAGTTCTCAATGGGATTAAGATCTGGGGAGTTTCCAGGCCATGGACCCAAAATCTCTATGTTTTGTTCCCTGAGCCATTTAGTTATCACCTTTGCTTTATGGCAAGGTGCTCCATCATGCTGGAAAAGGCATTGTTGATTGCCAAACTGCTCTTGGAGGGTTGGGAGAAGTTGCTCTTGGAGGACATTCTGGTACCATTCTTTATTCATGGCTGTGTTTTAGGCAAAACTGTGAGAGAGCCGATTCCCTTGGCTGAGAAGCAACCCCTCACATGAATGGTTTCAGGATGCTTAACAGTTGGCATGAGACAAGACTGGTGGTAGCGCTTACCTTGTCTTCTCTGAATGAGGCGTTTTCCTGATGTCCCAAACAATCGAAAAGGGGATTCATCAGAGAAAATAACTTTACCCAGTCCTCAGCAGTCCACTGCCTGTACCTTTTGCAGAATATCAGTCTGTCCATGATGTTTTTTCTGGAGGGAAGTGGCTTCTTTGCTGCCCTCCTTGAGACCAGGCCTTGCTCCAAGAGTCTCCGCCTCACAGTGCGTGCAAATGCACTCACACCTGCCTGCTGCCATTCCTGAGCAAGCTCTGCACTGCTGGTAGCCCGATCCCGCAGCTGAAACACTTTTAAGAGACGGTCCTGGCGCTTGCTGGTCTTTCTTGGGCGCCCTGAAGCCTTTTTGGCAACAATGGAACCTCTCTCCTTGAAGTTCTTGATGATGCGATAGATTGTTGACTGAGGTGCAATCTTTCTAGCTGCGATACTCTTCCCTGTTAGGCCATTTTTGTGCATTGCAATGATGACTGCACGTGTTTCTTTAGAGATAACCATGGTTAACAGAAGAGAAACAATGATGCCAAGCACCAGCCTCCTTTTAAAGTGTCCAGTGGTGTCATTCTTACTTAATCATGACAGATTGATCTCCAGCCATGTCCTCATCAGCACACACACCTGTGTTAATGGAGCAATCACTGAAAAGAGGTTAGCTGGTCCTTTTAAGGCAGGGCTGCAATGATGTTGAAATGTGTTTTGGGGGATAAAGTTCATTTTTCTAGCCAAATATTGACTTTGCAAGTAATTGCTGTTAAGTTGATCACTCTTTATAACATTCTGGAGTATATGCAAATTGCCATTAGAAAAAGTGAAGCAGTAGACTTTGTAAAAATTAATATTTGTGTCATTCTCAAATATTTTGGCCATGACTGTACATCTCCCTGATGGCACACTGGGCAAACACTGTGGAGCCGTGTCGGGGCCGAGTCACACCCTTGCATGATATATGTGCTACTGACATTGAGGATTGCTGGGCCTACTTCTATCAGATTTTCCTCCATCTCCTACACCATTACCTCCACCCCATCCTGCTCTTTCTCATCCTTCATCTCCAATGTATTATCTTACAGCACGTTGTCCACATCAGCCAGAAGCTAGAAGCTCTGCAGCATTGCCTCAGTGAATTGGCAAAATGTTGAAGCTAATTTGTCTACAAAATAGTCTGCAGAGTAATTGAAAGGAATAATACACCAGACAGATTTGTGGCTCTCGTTGGTGAACCTACAACCAGGCAAAGTCATGTGTAATAATGGTCGTAACCTGTTGGCGGCAGTGAAACTTTGCAAGTTCGTACAAGTACCATGTTTGGCCCATGTTCTTGACGTGGTAGTTCAGCGGTTTCTGAAAACGTACCCAGATTTGCAGAGCTTCTGGTCAAGGTATGCAGTGTCAGCGCCCATTTCCGCAAGTCAACTACAGCTTCCACCATTTTGGCAGTGCTGCAGCAGCGCATGCAAGTGCCAGCTCACCAACTTATGTGTGACATGACCATGTGCTGCAACTTCACACTGCACGTGCTGGCAAGGCTTTATGATCAGTGGAGACCATTTGTGTAATTCCAGCTCCAACATGCTCGTCTGTATTCCGGTCAGCTTCTGCACATAACAACTAAAAGGTAGGCATAAATGTCTGAAATTTGTGCAATTCTCCAAGACAATGAGGACTTTGCAAAGATGGTGAGTGGTGATAATGTCATATTCAGGGCAACGATCCCACTTTTGCATCTACTTAAACAGTCGCTGCTCACAATTAAACCTGAAGCTTTGCATGCGAACCATGTGGAGATGGAGAAAGACATGAGACAGGAAGATACTACCCAGCTGAACCTCATCTCATCTGCTCATTGTGGATTGAGTAAAAATGAGGAAGTGGAGGCTGAGGAGGAGCAGGAACAGGAGCTGGTTGCTAGTACAACAGATGCTATTACCCACAGAAGCTTCTTCCCATTTCTCCTACGTGGATGGGCTGAGGATGGGAATGAGGAGGAAGAGGAGTAGAAGATGGAGAGTAGTCATAATTATGGAGACAGGGAAGTGTTGGCTGTCGGGAACTAGACACACATGGCCGACTTTATGTATAACTGCCTTTCCCGTAGACCCTAACATTATATTCATCTTGGCTAAAAAAAAAGACTACTGATTGTTTGCCCTGCTAGACCCATGCTACAAGGAGAATCTTGAGTCTTTCCTTCCTGAGGCGGAGAGATCTGCTAAAATGGTGCCATAATGATAAAAATGAACAAAGCTTGGATTAGCACCAACTTTTCTACACCACCAGATGACAGCAAGACATAAAGTGTTTTTAATCTTCAATATTTGAATGAGTTCCTCCATTTGTTGCCTTCAAGAGTGTATGGATGATCCTACTTATAATTTGTTTTCTGGCTTTACACTGTGTGCAGAGTCTTTAAATGTAGAAGTAATAGAGCTACCTTTGTTATTATTTTATGAGGCACTCCAATTGTTGCTTTCAAGGGTGTATGATTGATACTCTTATAATTTTTTTCTGGCTTTGCACTTTGTGCAGAGTCTTTATGAGTGTAGAAGTACCAAAACTATACTTTCTTTCTTAATATTTGTTTACTGTTCTACAGTGGGTGCCTTTAAGGGTCTATGGATGACCCTGATTGTAATTTTTGGCATTCTTGTCACTGTGTGCAGATCTTTTATGAGTGTGGGAGTACCGCTACTACACTTTTTTTCACAATATTTGAATCAGGTACTACAGTTGGTGCCTTGAAGGGTGTATGGATGACCCTGCTTGCAATTTTTGGCAGGATTGTCAATGTGTGCAGACCTTTTATAAGAGTGGAAGCACCACAAATACACTTTGTTCACAATAGTTGAATGAGATACTATGATTGGTGCCTTGAAGGGTGTATGAATGACACTGCTTGTAATTTTTGGCAGGCTTTGAACTGTGTGCAGACCTTTGATGAGTGTGGCAATACCACAACTACACTTTATTCACAATTTTTGAATGATGTATAACAGTTGGTGCATTCAATGGTGTATGGATGACCCTGCTTCTAATGTTTGACAGCCTATGCACTTAGTTCATAACTTTTATGAGTCTAGAAGTACCACTCCTAGAACAGAATGTGCATGAGGCCCTCCTGTATGTCTAATACAGGGTGTAGCTGAGTAACTCGTCCATCAGTTCTTGCTTCATTCATAAATTACACTGAAATTTCCAATCTTTTTAATAAACATTTCAATTTTCGTTTGCTTAAATTATTTTTTTTTTTAATTCTTTTTAAATTTTGCCTTATATACAAGTCATTATACAGGAAATAATATTTTTTAATTTTTTTTCCTGTAAATTCCAATTTCTCATTGATTTTGAATGTTTTATTCTCAGCCTTCAAAGTGGAGTAAAAATGTGCACACCATTGTTCTCAGCAGTGACCAGGAGTCAGAGTTGATTCCAGGGGTCTTCACCATGCTGTTCTCCTTCAATTCAGCACTGTTTCCATCCATTTAAACATTTTCACTGTTCCGTAGACCTCTTTGTAGAGTCTGCTGGAAAAATGCTTGCATTTCCCATTGACTTCCATTATACTCGTTACTCGAAATGAGCATGCGTGCATTAGGAATTGCTTGATTCGAGTAACGCGCATCTAAGCATTTTATTGCTGGATCATCTCTAACCATTTTATCTTCTCTGTATTATTCTGCATAACTGCATCTCAATTTCTGCTGGTCATGATTAAAAACAACCAGCAAGCTAACTGTGAGATTGCAAACAATGCCAAACTGCATTAATAAAATAGGAGAGCTAGTTTTCCTCTACCAGATTACTTTATAGTGCCTAGTCTAAAGACTAAATTTATGAGATTGCATGTCTGAGACCTGTAATGCTGGGAGATTTCAGCTGTGAAGCTTGCAGAATTGTCAACACTGCTCAGAACAATTACCCAGATTCAAAATTCTAGCCTGATAAGCAATTCAATGTGATTTCACTTACTAATGGGTTATTGTACAGATAGATAGTGGTTGGCATATTGCTTGGATATGGCAATACTTTCATATTGGTGGGGATTTAAAGGGGTGTTCTCAAGTTCTTAAATTGCTTTAACTAGTTAGACAGAATGAAAATAAGCAAGTTTGCAATTGACTTGCTTTTTCTACTTGCTGTCATTTTTCTGTAATGAAAGCTTTTGTCTTTTTTTTTAGTGCAAATATCGTTTCCATAGAGTCTGGCCTTTAAAGCCTGGCCAAGAATGTGCAGAAGCTACATTCCTGGAGAGGGGTTAACTCTTACCATCCCAGCCACCTTTCTCTAGTCCATTTATTTCTATACAACAATTTCCCTCTCACCTCACTCCGCTCCCTCACTTGCAACATCACCAGACTACAGCTTTCAGATCTAATCAGGCCTTTCCGATCTCTCTGTGCAGAGCTGCGTGCTTGTTCAAATTCACTGTAATCTCTAAGTTTAAACAAGGTGATATCAAAGTAGACTTAAGGCCCTGTCACACATAACGAGATCGCTAGCGAGATCGTTATTACGTCACGGTTTTGAGATCACTGGAGAGCAGTATCGTGATCGTTGGGGAGCTGTCAAACATGCAGAACTTCCCAACGATTTCGGCCGCCCCAGCGATCTAACTAACGATCTCGTTGGTCGTTGGGACACTTTCACACAGCAGCTATTTCAACAATCCACACCTTGATAGGGGCTGTACTGTGTCACCAATCATCTCCGATTGGTGGACGCTACTGCGTTCTGATTGGGCGGCAGGTTTAAAATAAAGCCACGTTGTAGCAATTCCGTCCCTTTGTTCCTGTTTGCGTTCTGGTTTCGAATTGTAGCAGTGTTCTTCGGCTGTGACTCTGTATCCATTCATCTGGGCTTTGTTCCTGACAAGCGTTCTGGATGGTGGATTGTAGTGTTCTTTGGCTGTGACTTCACACAACTCGGAGAATTCTGCTAAGATCTGCAATCCAGCACGAGGTCAGAAACAAAGGATGGAATCGCTATTCTGTTGCTTTCTTTATGCACGGCGGGAAATGAGAACGCTGTAGCGACCACCAATCGGGGACGAGGGGCGCGGAAAAGTCCAATTTATGCATGCCTACGTGTTTCAGTTCTGAATCGCTAACGAGGTCGTTGGTTAGGTGTCAAATACAGCGATGCTCACTGCCCAGCGGGAGCGCAACAACCCAGGAATGGTCCAGGAAGCTTTGTAACGATCAGCGATCTCACAGCAGGGGCCTAATCGTTGCTACCTGTCAGACGTAACGAGATCGCTAGCGAAATTGTTATTGCATCACAAAACCCGTGACGTATCAACAATCTCGCTAGCTATCTCGTTATGTGTGACAGGGCCTTTAAGGCACTGTCACACTTAGCGATCGCACTAGCGATCATGACAACGACACGACCTGGTGAGATCGTTGGTGCGATCGCTATGTGGTCGCTAGTTAGCTTCCAAACACAAAGATCTCATCAGAGATCAGCGATCTGGGAGGCGGAGCCTAGCTGCACATGAGGAAGGAGCTGAGTCTGTGAGCTCCTCTCTTCAACCCAGCCAGCTTTAGCATTGTCACAGCGTATTTCTGCCCAAAATGGGGAAATCAGGAAGAGAAAAGGCTAAAGACTCCACTGGCACCCCAAAACCCCCAAGAAAGACGGGGGATTTGGATCATTATCTCCGGAGAAAGCCAGCTTCTGCACCAGTGCTTTCACCTAAGATGGCACCCGGAACCCTCTCTCTGTCTGATGCAGAGGATTCGGATATAGACACTGATGCTTGCTCAGGGCAATCACCCAGCAGGCCGGAGCGTTCCAACCAGGTCACCCGCTCTTTTCATCCGCCGGATCATTGCTCCAGTGCTACAGGAGCTAGCCAGCATTAAGGCGGAGGTGTCGCATGTGGGACGCCGTGTGGAGGAGCTGGAGCAGGCCCACACTTCTTATGTGGAATTCAGCGATGGCATCTGTACCACGCTCCAGGACCACTCCAAGCATCTTAATGCGGCCCTCGGTGCTGCCGAGGACCTTGAGAACAGGAATCGCCGCCGCAATGTGCGAATGAAAGGTATCCCTGAGTCCTATGCCCCCGAGGCCCTGCGCTCTGTGGCACACATTTTAATCTCTGCATTGCTGGGGAAGAACCTGCTGAAGCTGTGGTTGTGGAGCGCATCCACCGGGCCCTCAGAGCTCGCCCCAGGGACACTGATCCCCCCAGGGATGTTATTTGTGGTATACTGGACTACAACCATACTGCTGCGCTTCTCACTGCTGCGAGGGAGCAGGGGTCCCCGATGCTAGATGGGTCCCCAGTGGCCTTCTACCAAGACCTGGCCAGTTCTACCCTCCAGAAGCGCCGCTTGTTAAAGCCTCTTCTGACCCACCTGAAGGAACATGACGCCCAGTACAGATGGTTGTTCCTCTTTGGGCTCTTTGTTACACGCCACGACAAGAAAGTTACTATACGTCATCCAGAGGACTTACCTACTTTGTGGAAGGCCTTATCCATCCCTTCACTGCCTGTGCCGTCCTGGCTGCCTGTTCCGGAGTCGTCCATACCACCGATCCAGCCGCGCCCGGACGATTGGCAAGTCACCCACTCCAAGAACAAGTCGCATCGTCGCTCTCTATCTGCCCGCGATGACCCGGCTGGAGACTGAGCTGTTACCAGACTGGCTTGCTGCTCTTGTTCTTGCCAGGACATGGTAGACCCGGTATAATGCCTTTGTTCTGGAGGTCTCCTGCCCTCCTTCTACCTGAAACTTGAGGTTTACATTTTCCACTTTGCAGCCTCCCTGTTGAATTGTTGACTCACTGTGGTTATATCCAACTTATGATTCTGTTCACTCAGGCTCGTATTGTTGCTAGTGCTGACTGCTTTCCTGTGCTCTCTTCACCCTTGTCTCTCTTCCCCTCCCCCTCCTCCATCTTCTCTTCTTTCACCTTTGAAACTCAATGTGATATCTAGGTTTCCTATGTGCTTTGTAGATTGCTGTAGTGGGCTGTTCACATGACCTATTGCACTGCACTGCCCTCTCTGATTTTCAGGATCTACCTGTTGTCATTGCTGATTTTGGACAACAGAGATGGCTTTTGTTCCCCTGTGGTCTGTTTTAAAATTACCTGCAATTTTTCAACGTTTCATTATGCTGTTATTTTCTGGTACATTGCTCACTGCTGCCATCTGCAGTTCATTTACAGTTACTACTGTTGTTACACTACACAGCACTTTCTTCTCCTCCCTCTATCTTGCCATTCTCTGCATTCCTTTATCTTTTCCCTCCCCACTCTCCCCTCTCACTGTTCCCTCTTTCCGGCTACCTTTCCCTTCCTCTCCCTTTTCTCTCCGTTCCCTCTTCCACTCATCTTTGGGGGACCTGACCCTACTTCTCATAATCTCCCCCTCACCTTCCACACTAGGGCACCCTTGCCCTTCTCTACTATATCATAGGATCCTGATACACAGGACACGGCCCGCCTTACGGTCACAATCTTTTTCTCCCCCATCCTCCTTCCCTACCCTCCTGACCCCCGGCCTCTCTCCTCCATTACCCTATTCTTCACCTTCTTGGTCCGGGTAGTCGCCCCACCTGTAGCTATATGTGGGTCTGGTCTGCTATCCTCTCCCTTCTCCCCCCTTCACTCTCTCCCCCCTCCCCCCTTTTTCTCTCCTATACGCTGCCCCTTCTGCTTGCACCTGGGAAGGCATCATCTCCTGCTGTTCTTCTCTTGGTCCCTTCCCTTCTTTTTCTTCCTTACCTTTCTCTCCCCACTCTCCTCCCCATTTTTGGGCAAATACATTTCACTATGACCCAGGTTTTCTTGGGTTCCACAGGCTGGCTGGAGGTTATTGCAGGTGGGCTCTTATGCAACCTTTGCATCGCCTCCACTGCCCCCTCCTCCTTCAGGAGGGGTGCAATGTCTCCCGGCTCCCCTTGTGGATCCGCCTAGTTCACATTTCTCCAAATGTTTAAAAGCACCGCTACCTATGGTGCTTTATTTTTTGTCTCTGTTTTGATTTTTTTGTGTTCTTTCCCTCTTGTGTCCCCCTTGTCACACTCCTCTTTCCTTGGGGTCGCTCTCTGTCCTTGCTACGGTACACCGCTTTATCGCTTCTCTATCCTCCCAGTGCACCTCCATGATGACTACACGTGATATTGTTATACAATCCTATAATGCTAAGGGTATGAATGCGCCTGCGAAACGTGCTCAGGTTTTGCGACTCCTTAAAAAAGATGGTGTCTCTGTTATTTTTATGCAGGAAACACATTTCCGCCACGATCATGTTCCACAGCTGTCTCACTCTTCATTCCCAGTATGGTTCCACAGTTGCAGCGACTCCCACGCGTCGAGAGGGGTGAGTATAGCTTTTTGCCGCAATCTTCATTTTCAGTTGCAAGCGCAGTTGGCAGATACAGATGGTCGATATCGTTTCTTGAAGGGTAAACTGGGAAACACTTTAGTGACTTTTGCTAATATTTATGCGCCCAATGTTCGCACAGTCGACTGGTTACTATCTACTCTACGTCTTTTACAGCAATTTATGTCGGGGCTAGTGGTACTGGGTGGAGACTTTAACCTCACTATGGAGCCTCTCGTGGACTCCTCCACGGGCCGCTCCGCCATCTCTTTTCGGAATCTCAGAAGACTTAAACTGCTATTGGCGGAGCTGTCCTTGGTGGACGCCTGGAGAGTCCTCCATCCTGACACTAAGGATTATACGTTTTATTCGACGCCGCATCGCTCATACCAAAGACTTGATTACCTCTTTCTATCCCGACGCCACCTGGGGTGTTATTCTATGGCGGATATTGGATCCATGACAGTATCGGACCATGCGCCTGTATCCTTAACACTGGCCTTACCTGGGGTGGGTGGTCTCGGATACACCTGGCGACTCAATGAGACACTGTTGGACGTTCAAGATAATATAAATGCCATTGAAATACCCCTTCAGGATTTCTTCCATAGAAATTACACTCCAGGCATGCCAATCCCCATCGTCTGGGAAACTCACAAATCTTTTGTCAGGGGTGAATTCATCTCACTGGCCTCTAGACTTAAAAAATCTAGGGAGAAACAAACTGATGCCTTGCTCCTTCAAATTTGCAAATTGGAATCGCTCCACAAGCGATCTCTGTGCCAACAACACCTCTCCGATCTCCTGTCCTTGCGTATGGCCCTTAAATCCCTTCTAAACCTAAAAATTGCGAAAAATTTCTTACACGCGAAACACCGTCTTTATGCTTCAGGTGACAGAGGTGGGAAACTTATGTCCGCCTACGTCAAAGAAACGTCTCCGCGTACATTCATCGCTGAGACGAGATGCCCCTCGGGTGCCGCACACACCGAGACGGCGCAAATCGCGCAAGATTTTCATCAATATTACACCGCCTTGTATAACTTACATAACCCCATGTATGAATCTGCCCCCACTGCAGACCCCCATCCTGCTATTGTGGACTTTGTCACCTCCCTGAACCTCCCTAAATTGAAACCTTCCCATCACGCGGAATTGTTATCTCCAATTGCGGTGGAGGAAGTGGAGGAAGCTCTGAAGTCTACTCCATCGGGAAAATCTCCTGGCCCAGATGGTCTGACAATACTTTACTACAAAAAGTTTAAAGCTACCCTTCTCCCACACCTCACCCGACTTTTTAACGCCTTGATGACTGGCTCCTCCTTTCCTCCCCAATCCCTTTCTGCGGATATAGCTTTAATCCATAAGGAAGACAAAGATCCAGCACAGTGTAGTAGTTATCGGTCAATATCTCTTCTTAACTGTGATTTGAAGCTCTGGGCGAAGGTCCTGGCGAACCGGGTGTCTCGCTTGGTCCCCCTCCTGGTGCAGAGCGATCAGACTGGGTTTGTACTGGGTAGGGAGGGGAGGGAAAACTCCACAAAGATCTTACACCTAATCCATGGAGCAGTTTCCCGAAAAACGCCTTTGTTGTTGTTAAGTACTGATGCCGAAAAGGCGTTTGACCGCATAGATTGGTCTTACATGAAGTCGGTCCTACGCCTATTTAATTTTCCCGATCGCTTTATAGACTCCATTTTTACACTTTACACCTCGCCCACTGCCAGGGTCAAGGTGAACAATTCTTTTTCAGCTCCATTCTCTATATCCAATGGAACCCGCCAGGGCTGCCCCTTGTCCCCCAGTCTGTTCGCTCTGTGCCTGGAACCTTTGTTACAGGCTTTTCGTACACACCCAGACATCCGAGGCGCGTCCACGCCTAAAGGCGAGGCCCTCGTGTCCACATACGCTGATGACATCATGCTTAGTATCACTAACCCGGAGACTGCTATACCCGCTGTGCTGGATCTTTTTCACCATTTTGGTACTCTTTCAAACTTCAAAATCAATTATAATAAATCGGTCGCGTTTGCTATCGGCTTCCCCAGGGACACTCTAACCCGCCTCCAACGAATGTCACCGTTCACCTGGAAGACAGACCATGTAAAATATTTAGGCATTCTTATTCCGAGGGATATTTCTCGCCTCTACGCTCTGAACCACCTACGCCTACTCTCCTCAGTTAGGACACAGCTCCAGCATCTACGAATACCGTTCATGTCTTGGTTGGGCCGAAAAAATTATCTGTCCACATATATAGTCCCAAAATTCCTCTACTTATTCCAGGCAGCTCCTATTTTCCTTCCCAATTCCTTTTTTCGTGCCTTACACGTTCTGTTCTCACGGTTCCTATGGAACCAACGTCCGGCTCGTATCGCTTTCTCGACTTTGACTCTGCCCACAGATGCAGGTGGAGTGGGTATGCCCGACCTGAAGAACTATTACTTCGCTTGCCATCTTCGTCGTTGGGTGGAGATACAGCTGGAACAAAAGGTCTTTCTTGTCCTCCCTAGAAACGGCTCTTCTTTCGCCTCGGGAGGCACTTGAGTTATGGGGTGTGCATACTCAGATCCCTCGTACACGCGGCTTCTCCCCTCTCCTGAAGGGTTTGCTCCACACATGCCTGAACTGTCTACATCATGACACTATGAGTAAGTTCCCCTCTCCGCTCATGCCTGTACGCTTACTCCCTTTGTTGACCTGCTCGGATGAGGGTTTTTGGACTTTTCAGGGTTTGTGGAGCAAACTGGTAACGCCCCTCAATTCCTTTTTTGCTGGAGGCAATGTCCCTTCGGCGGAGGGCCTGTCATCCATCCTCGGACCTACACACGCCAACTTTTTATCGCTAGCACATGTACATCATGTCTGTCAGACCTTTATGGAGCAACATCGTCCCTTGCGGGCTGCCTCCAACTTGGAGCGGCTGTTGCTGGCACAGAGTCCTGTCAAAGGCGTGATCTCCACCATTTACAAATGGCTTATGTCTCTTCGCTCTGATACTGAGCCTACTTACCTTGCTGCCTGGGAACGGGAACTGGGGCACCCATTGTCCCTACGAGTCGCCAGGTGTATTAAAAGACACGCACTGGGATTTTCTAGGTGCGTTCGCATTAAAGAGAATTCTTATAAACTGATTGCCAGGTGGTACCGAACCCCGTCCTTCCTATTTCGCCATGGCTTGCAGACCTCTGACATCTGCTGGAGATGTGGGGCGGGTTCAGGAACTTATGCTCACATCTGGTGGGATTGTCCCCTCATTGTGCCCTTCTGGAATGCGATACGACAAAAAATCAAAGATATCTGCCTTCTGCCTTGTGATTTACCCAGGGACTCAGTCCTTTTTTGGGTGCCGGCGACGGGTTATAACCCCATTAAGCACAAACTGGCGACCTTTATGTTGACGGCTGCCAAACTTCTAGTGCCTAAGCATTGGCTGTCTACTGTGGCGCCTTCTCTGGAGGAGTGGACTGTTGCTGTGGACCATATCAGGGACATGGAGGACCTGTCGGCATGGATCAACCATACCCGAGATAAATTCCAGACCATCTGGTCCCCGTGGATTGCCTTTCGTACCCCTTCGCCTACATAGTGTAAGTGACTCATTGGAGTGCTATTTTTGTATGTAAGATTCTCTGCCACGTGGTGTGCTGTGGGCGGAGACCGAGGGCGCCCCCCCCTCCCCTTCTTCCTTCCCCTTACCTTTAACCTTCTTCCTTTTTTCTTTGTCCAGTTATTTATTTTTCATTTAGGTTCATTTAATTCCCTTATTTTTCTTTATTTCCCCTTATATTTTCTGTGTCTTCTTGTTTTATTTTGTTCTTAGTTCTTGTTCTTGTAGAATGTTATTGGGGTTCGTTAGTCCAGGAACCCAATTTGTGTGCCAAATCTCACGCAATACTAGTAGTGATCCTCGATCACGCTGTTTCATTCATATATATTGTGCTCTGTTTTATTGGACATGACCTGATATGATGACGCTTGGCTTATATTATGTGACATGTTTTGTTACTGTTCATACCCTTGATATGTGTTATACGTGTGTTAAAAAATACATATTCAACAAAAAAAGAGATCAGCGATCTGGATAATGATCTCTGCGGTCGTTGGGAAAACCTAGTCCCGCCTGCGATGCTGGTGAAGTCGTTCATAAAGGGTGTCACATTCAGCGATTCAGTCTCACCAGCGGGACACCAACGACCAAAAAACGGCTCAGAACGTTCATAAGCGAACAGCGATATCACAGCGGGGGCCACATCGCCGCTACATGTCACACACAGCTGCGTCGCTAACGAGATCGCTACTGCGTCATAAAATCACTGACGCTTTAGCGATCTCGTTAGCGATCTCGCTTAGTGTGACAATACCTTTAGAAAAGCCATTGGTGGCTGAATGCGTTACAGCAGAAGTTGTGCTAAGCTTTATAATTCTATAAATACTATAGTTTTAACCTTCACCATATTTGCCACTCAAGCATGAGAGCCTGCCCTGCTAGAAATCAGGAAGTAAGGAAACTGCACTGCTCTTAGCTGCTCTAGAGACAACTTGAGAATACCACTTTAACTGGCTGGATGTCCATTCATCCCAATATTGATGGGGCCATAACTCTTCATTAGCACTGCATCCTTTTCAAAGTTATTACTTTTATCATGGTTGCCTGGGTTTACTGTCTGTACAGGGAGCAGCACAACCCTATTCCCTTGAATGGAGCTCTCCTGTAGTTTTCTATTCAGTGGTTGACCAAGACCAACTGTATGCATGGAAAACGTTGATAGGGATGCAACGCTAAGGCATTACCACAGCTCTTTAATCCAGTGATCAGTGGCTGTCCAAATGATCAGTGATGGCATATTTCAAGATGTGTAGATACAGTCTATGATTGGAGTAATTATAACTGTACGATGAAGCTGGAATGGTGCTCAAAAATGGACATTTACTTCTTACTGGCCACCTGAGATATGAGTGTTGACTGCAAGAGTGTTGACTGCGGCCTCATTCATTAAGCATCATTGTGATACATTTGACACTAGTACTTCATTTTTTAAGCCTTCATCTGTCTGTAGATTGTTTAACATGAGTAATTTTTTCAAACATTCTGGGCTTTTTATGAAAATAACCATAATGAAACTTTCCTGTATGGATGTCTGTGGAAGAAATATTCATCTCCCATTATTCTTCTATGTTCTTATTCTCCATGTATCATTGTTTTCACCCAGTATTGCAATTACTATGCTTAGAGTTTGCAGGAGAACTTCTGATTGCAAAGCTTAGCTGTTCGGCAGAATATTTTAGTTGATAACTAAGCATGTGTTTTCAAGTCTTAGCAGAGGAAATACAGTACAGACCAAAAGTTTGGACACACCTTCTCACTCAAAGATTTTTCTGTATTTTCATGACTGTGAAAATTGTAGAATCACGCTGAAGGCATCAAAACTATGAATTAACACATTGTGAGACAGTGAAGGAATATGTGGTGAATGAGGTGTATATTTCACCTAAGTACCTTGCTGACTGGTATGAGCGAAATGTGTGGCTTTGTAAACCTGGTGGTAAAGAAAGGTCACTACACCTGCCATTCAGTACACGCTTGCAGCTCAGACCTGAATCCACTCAGGTGTTGATTAGGAAGCCAGAAGTAGGTGCTTGGGAGCACAGTCAGAGAGCTCATTCAGTCTGGACAAGGGGTCCAGGCACAGAAGGTGTCTCCAAGAGTGTGGGAGCTGTCTTTAGCCCGAACACAGGGAGGTGTCCTGGCACAAGGAAGCAGTCTCCAGAGGAGTGTGAGCTATCTCAGTCTGGGTGCAGGAAGGACCCGGACACAGGAGTGGTCTCGGTGCGGGTCCGTGTGAATAGCGGCTGAATAGGAGTGGATCTCTCTCAAAGGTGCCTTCAGACACAAGGAGGAGTGTCTGTGAAACTCCATACTGGTAACATATATCATATGTGTTGTTTTGGGCACGGACTGGTAGAGTCTGGGTCCCGGATAGAGAGGGCCATCTATCTAAGTGTAATTAGAGGCTAGACAAGCCCAGGTCTTTTGTTTATGCTTTATTTTTATCTGTTTGCTGTGGACTTTAATAAAACTGGTTGCGGCCAGTTTTCACCAAACTGCTGTCTGAATGAACTGTTTCCGTGCCATTCTGTCTACCCAGACAGCGATCCTAGAGCTAAACCCCCGGAAGGCTACAATTGGCGGAGAATGCTGGGGCAGCGCAGTGCCTGATACAGTTAGTGCTGGAGTGTGTATGCAGCACAGTGGATTAGAGACAGCAATAAAGGTGAAGTCTATTGAAATAGCAGCAGAAAAAAAAAAAGAAGTGTGTCAAGAGAAACGTCTGTGGAGCAGTCTTAAAGAGACAGTAGCCCTAATAGACTTTGCAAAAGAAAAAAAAAAGGGTGTTTGCACAGCAAGGCTGAATTTTCTGTGGAAAAAAGCTGTGTAGTGTGTATGCCTTGACTGAAGTCTGCCGTTGTGAAGACAGAGATATCTGACAGCATGGAGGCGCTGTTTGAACAAATGGCGCAAGTTAATATGCAACATAAGACTGCTGTGATTGAGACAGATGAGTCTGGCAGTATGGAGGAGCTCGTTGAGTACCTGGTGCAGGCCCAGCGAAGCATGCAGCAGAGCATGGAGCAGCAGCGCCTGCAGCACCAGCAGCACATGCAGCAGGCCCAGCAGCAATTCCTGCAGCAGCAGGAGAATAACCGGTTATTTGTTGAGCAGATGACAGCACCAAAAAAGGATTTCGGTGCCGCGTCCCGAAGTAATGTTGTGAAGGCACCGGCGTTGTCCGCTATAAAGAAGGCGGTAAGACGGTCCTTGAGAAAAATGACACCTCGTGATGATGTGGAGGTATATCTTACTAGGTTTGAGAGACTGGCAGAGAAGGAGAATCTGCCACTATCTGAATGGGCCATGGCGGTCGTACCCTATCTGATTGGGGAACGCCAAAAAGTCTGGGCTGACCTGAGCAAGCAGGACAGCGAAGACTATGCCAAGTTGAAAGCGGCGATTCTTACCCGGCTGGGTGTTACGGTGACAGCCCGTGCCAGGGGAGTTCGTGACTGGAGATACAGTTGGGAGTCTGCAGTCAGCAGGCCTGATTATGGAGTTGAAAAGGTGATAGTGGACCGCTACACCCAAGCACGTCCTCCTGAGGTACAGCCGTCTGAGAGGTCGTCACTTCGGAGTTCCCGGACGCTGAACTCTCGCGGTAAGAGCGTTCCAGCTGTTGGGGACATGGGGTATGCTGATAAGCGGGTTCAGGCCCGAGGGGACATGTGGGTGGGAGAGTGTGATGGACAGTGTTGGAGCTGGCGTGAAATTGCAGCCAACTGTCCAATAGAGGGGGAGCCTATGTGTTGTGATGTTGGCAGATCCCTCTCTCCCTGCGCAGAGCCTGTGTGTGTGTCCACCTCAGCCGAAGAGACTGGACCACAGGGGTCCCCGGTGGTTGTAAGTGACTGCCCAGCACAGGCCCTCTTGGACTCAGAGAGTCCAGTGACTTCCGTATGTGACAGCCTGAGTGATAGGGACTTCATCCCTGATAAGCACCTGAGTGTGGTGTACATCCATGAAGACACCAAAGTCTACCCAGAGACTGCCGTGGACTTGGTCCCCAAACTCGGGGAGGTTTCATATGAAGTGGGGGTAGTGAAGACCCTGGTGCACCCCGTTATATGGGGTAATGACTTTCCCCGGTCTAAGGATCTCTGGGGGAAAAATGTTTCTGATGGACAGTGTGATGAAGCTCCTACTGAGGGTGCGCAGTCCCGAGGGGCGGAACACAATGCTAGTGGGCCGTTAAACTTATGTGATAATGATGATGACCATGATAATATTGATAATGATAATGATGATCATGATAATGATGATGACCATGATGAGGATGCTGATATTGATAATGATGATAATGCTAATCATAATAGTGATGATACTGATGATGACCGTGATAAAGATGACATTTCTTTGCAGGTGATGTTGGGAGACGAGGATGGTGGTTCTCGGGAACCGAGTGTCCCTGACCTGCCTGGCTCCTGTGACAATTTTGGGAGTGAGCCGGTGCGAGACCCCACTCTTAAAACGGCACAGGAAAATGTAATTGTTCTGAATGAGGTTCCCCAAGAGCCTGGCTCTGAGGAGAGGTTTCCTCATGCTGCCATGAACAATAACCTATTGTATAGGGACACTGAAGTCCAGGGAGAGGTCGTAAGTCAGCTCCTGGTATCTGAGCTATATGGAAGTATAGTGCTGGGGTTATCACATAGTCACATACTTGAGGGACCACCTGAGGGAAACCAGGGACCAGATGGTGAAGTTAATGTTGTGGATGACATGTTAACTAAGGTTCCAGATCAAGATGTGAATGAGAATGAATTGTATAACCCTGACAGTGAGCCGGATGTGAATGAAAATGAAGTGTCTAACCCTGGAAGTGAGCCAGATGTGGCTGAGAAAAGGGGGTCAGACAGGGATAGTGGTGGTGATAGTGAGTCATCTGATGACAATAAAGCAACCAGTGCAAGTGAGGAAGGCATGGTAGCAGAGGAGATTGAGAGTCCTGAGAGGAAGGCTGAGGCTGACCTTGCAGTCGGACGGAGGATGGCATCTGAAGATGTTGTACCGTTGGCCGGTTCCCTGGCGAAGACTAAGGTGAAAGACAGGACTCTGAAACTGAACACAGCACAAGTGGATGCTGTTGAAAATGAGAAGTTATCAATGTATGGTGTGGATCTGCATCAGGCCAAGGACTCGGAAGGTGATGCTGCAGAGGTGGAGAAAGCCATGGAAGTGGTGGACACCAGGCCAGGTGCCTCACCAGAGGCTGATGTCTCAAGTGAAGCTGTGAGGAACAAGACTGAAGATGTGGGGAATGACTCTGCCCCGGAATATGTTTCTGCTGGAGACAGCGGCGTGGACGGTGTACTGTCCGGATCCGTGGCTGCGACTCGCGAAGCTCGGGCCGGAAGTTCGGCGCCCGCTGCGCCATCGGAGTTCCCGAGCGACCCAAAGGATCTGGATAAATCCCAAGATGAGATTTTGAGACCTCAGGTTGGCCTTGGTGAGCTCAGGTGCATTTTCATGGAGTCTACACTTGAACCACGTCCCAGTGAGTGGGAGGGGCGATGTGTCGCTCCGTTGCCGCTGCAGATACACGGGAGCTCAGATAGGATGCAGAACGTGGTGGAAAAGAAGACTGATGGTAGGGCTTCTGAGCATGTCCTACCAGAAGAGCCTGAAGAAAGGGCCGAAGACGTAAAGGACGTCCAACAACTACAGGAGAAGATGCGTAGCCATGAGGATCTCCTGGAGAAAGAAGTAAGAGCTCTGAGTCTTATGCAAAGTGAGCCTGTACCAGAAGAGGATAAATTATGTGTACCGACCAAGAAAAACGATCAGCTCCCTCTACAGTGCCAATCGTTTGAACAGTGTGGCTCGGAATGGTCAGAGACCATGACAGAGGCGCTTGGGTTCTGTGAGGTAGAATTTATGAATCAACTGATATTTAAGAAAGTAGATGTGCTAAAGAAAGTTCAGGGGGAATTAGAGAAAACCCCTATACCTCCTGTGACAGTTGGTGACACAGGGTCAGTGCCCCAAAAACAGGAGGTACGAAAGTTTCTGAGGAAGAATCAGCAGAGCTGTTCTGACGTGCCTGGTCGTACTTATCTGGTGAGCCACTATACCGAGACTGAGGCTGGCACTAAAGTCAAGATGAAACCGTGCAGGATACCCGAGGCCCGCAGAGAGTATAGGCCTGGGAGGGTACAGGGTAGTGCGGATGCTTCAGATGAAGAGAAAACTGATGTTGGCTATGACAGTGGTGAGGATGAAGCTGATGAGGGCCATGACTGGTCCAGAGTTCACTGTCTCTGTTGGATTGTTGACCAGCCCTCCGGTCTGGATGACCAGCCCTCCGGTCTGGAGAAGAGGGAGGGGATATGTGAGACAGTGAAGGAATATGTGGTGAATGAGGTGTATATTTCACCTAAGTACCTTGCTGACTGGTATGAGCGAAATGTGTGGCTTTGTAAACCTGGTGGTAAAGAAAGGTCACTACACCTGCCATTCAGTACACGCTTGCAGCTCAGACCTGAATCCACTCAGGTGTTGATTAGGAAGCCAGAAGTAGGTGCTTGGGAGCACAGTCAGAGAGCTCATTCAGTCTGGACAAGGGGTCCAGGCACAGAAGGTGTCTCCAAGAGTGTGGGAGCTGTCTTTAGCCCGGACACAGGGAGGTGTCCTGGCACAAGGAAGCAGTCTCCAGAGGAGTGTGAGCTATCTCAGTCTGGGTGCAGGAAGGACCCCGGACACAGGAGTGGTCTCGGTGCGGGTCCGTGTGAATAGGAGTGGATCTCTCTCAAAGGTGCCTTCAGACACAAGGAGGAGTGTCTGTGAAACTCCATACTGGTAACATATATCATATGTGTTGTTTTGGGCACAGACTGGTAGAGTCTGGGTCCCGGATAGAGAGGGCCATCTATCTAAGTGTAATTAGAGGCTAGACAAGCCCAGGTCTTTTGTTTATGCTTTATTTTTATCTGTTTGCTGTGGACTTTAATAAAACTGGTTGCGGCCAGTTTTCACCAAACTGCTGTCTGAATGAACTGTTTCCGTGCCATTCTGTCTACCCAGACAGCGATCCTAGAGCTAAACCCCCCGGAAGGCTACAACATGTAGAATTATACATTACACTTTACAAAAAAGTGTGAAACAACTGATAATATGTCTTATATTCTAGGTTCTTCAAAGTAGCCACCTTTTGCTTTGATTACTGCTTTGCACGCAGAAAAGGTGAACGGATGGATTCTACATGCCTGGTTCCCACCGTGAAGCATGGAGGAGGAGGTGTGATGGTGTGGGGGTGCTTTGCTGGTGACACTGTTGGGGATTTATTAAAAACTGAAGGCATAGTGAACCAGCATGGCTACCACAGCATCTTGCAGCAGCATGCTATTCCATCCGGTTTGCGTTTAGTTGGACCATCATTTATTTTTCAACAGGACAATGACCCCAAACACACCTCCATGCTGTGTAAGGGCTATTTGACCAAGAAGGAGAGTGTTGGGGTGCTACGTCAGATGACCTGGCTTCCACAGTCACCAGACCTGAACCCAATCAAGATGGTTTGGGGTGAGCTGGAAAGCTCACCGCTTCAATTTTAAATAATCTCCAACAGTGTCACCAGCAAAGCACCCCCATACCATCACACCACCTCCTCCATGCTTCACGGTGGGAACTAGGCAGTAGAGTCCATCCGTTCACCTTTTCTGCGTGCAAAGCAGTAATCAAAGCAAAAGGTGGCTACTTTGAAGAACCTCGAATATAAGACATATTTTCAGTTGTTTCACACTTTTTTGTAAAGTGTAATGTATAATTCCAGATGTGTTAATTCATAGTTTTGATGCTTTCCGTGTGATTCTACAATTTTCATAGTCATGAAAATACAGAAAAATCTTTGAATGAGAAGGTGTGTCCAAACTTTTGGTCTGTACTGGATATGAGCACACTGTTTGCTCATTTCAAAATGAAACTTCAAAGACATTGCTTGTTCTCGTGGGAGAGTCTCCAATTTTCAGCACCAACACCCGATCTAGCCTGGATTTAATTTGCCTTATTTGCAAATCTATATACAGCTCATGAAGATATGAATCTATTATGGTAATTGTTACATTCTTTTTATGAGATAAAAGTCAGAAAAATGGTTTCTATCAGAACAGTCCTGCTCCATATGGTGGCTAATGTTCTGATCTGAGATCACAGGGTCCTGTTCCTGAACCTAGTGCATAAAAAGATAATCTTTCGTAGGGTATCTCTCACTAATAAATATCCTCAGCTTTCTGTTTCAGTTACATTTTTCTAAAGAGTGCTCAGTTTTAACCTGGACATTTGCAATAAAATATCCATAAAGCCTCAGATTATTGAGTGATAAAAGTCTTAATGTTTAGTAGTAAAAAAACAGTGTCCATTGTACAGAAAATTCTCAGATAATTCACCATTAGATGCATCTATTTCTAATTTGTTTGAAAAAAAATGCTAAAGAATACACACTTTGTCCTTGGTTTGGAACTTTTCCTGTTGATTCTTAATGGGATAATTACACATGAATGTCAATACAACTGAAAGTATTAGCGGCATATATTGACCCTATGAATGCAGTGGATCTGTAGCTTTTACTGTATGTATAAAAAATATACTGTAGCAGGATCGTACAAAACAGAGCACATAATAGTTTATCTGTTTCAAGTGCATTTACAAAGTTATTTAACACCTTAATCAACCTGTACACTTAAACCACTGTTTCTCAGCTCTAGTCCTCAAGACCCACCAACAGGTCATGTTTTCAGGATTTCCTTAGTATTGTGTAGGTGATGGAATTGATACTTGAGCAGGTGTTGAAATTATCACCTGTGCAATACTAAAGGCACTGTCACACTTAGCGATCGCACCAGCGATCACGACAACGTCACAACCTGGCGAGATCGTTGGTGCGATCGCTATGTGGTCGCTAGTTAGCTTCCAAACACAAAGATCTCATCAGAGATCAGCGATCTGTATAACGACCTTGCAGTCGTTGGGAAAACCTAGTCCCGCCTGCGCCGCTGGTAAAGTCGTTTATAAAGGGTGTCACACTCAGCGATTCAGGCTCACCAGCGAGACACCAACGACCAAAAAATGGCTCAGAACGTTCATGAGCGATCAGCGACATCGCAGCGGGGGCCACATCGCTGCTACATGTCACACACAGCTGCATCGCCAACGAGATCGCTGCTGCGTCATAAAATCGGTGACTCTTTAGCGATCTCGTTAGCGATCTCGCTTAGTGTGACAGTACCTTAAGGATATCCTGAAAACTTGACCCCTTGGTGGGTCTTGAGAACCGGAGTTCAGAAACACTGCCTTAAAGTGTGTTTAAGGCTATGTGCACACGTTGCGGAATTGCCATGGAAATTTCCGCGGCAATTCCGCACCTCCCTGCCGCGGGAAATCCGCATATTATATGTATGCGTATTCCCGCTAAACACTAGCGTTTTGCAAGCGTAATTAGCTTGCAGAATACTAGCGTTTTACAAGCGATCTGACAGGTTGGTCACACGAGTCAAACAAGTGTTTGACTCGTGTGACCAACTTTTTACTATTGATGCTGCCTATGTCGCATCAATACTAAAAAGATCTAATGTAAAAATAATAAAAAAAATAATAAATAATGATATTCTCACCTTCCGGCGGCCCCCGCAGCTTTCCCGCCTCTCAGCGACGCTCCCGGCCAATCCCGTTCTCAGGAGTCCTTTGCAACAATCACCCCGATGACGTAGCATCTCGCGAGACCGCTACGTCATCTGGCGTGATCTCGCAATGCATTACTGGGACCGGGAGCGTCGCTGAGAGGCGGGAAAGCTGCGTGGGACGCCGGAAGGTGAGAATATCATTATTTTTTATTTTAATTATTGTTTTTACATGGATATGGTACCCAGGGCTTGGAGGAGAGTCTCCCCTCCTCCAGACCCTGGGTACCATCCGCACATGAACCGCTTACTTTCCGCATGGTGGGCACAGCCACATGCGGAAAGTACACCCCAAAATCAGAACTGGCATTTCAACGAACTGCATAAATCAAAAGGACAAGCTTATAAAAGAAAATATTTCCATTTCTCCACATGAGCCACTTTTATCTTCTAGTGTCTTCTGAACTACTCATTCACTCTAAAGGGTATGCCACACTAAACGAGATCGCAAACGAGATCGCTAACGAGATCACTAAAACGTCACTATTTAGCGATCTCGTTAGCGACCTCGTTGTGTGTGGCATGTAGCAACGATGTGGTCCCTGTTGTTGTCGCTGATCGTTCACTAGCGTTCTGGACCGTTTTTTGATCGTTGGCGTCCCGCTGGTGAGCCTATATCGCTGTGTTTGGCACCTTTTGCAAACGACGAGCGACCTCGTTTGTGACGCATATGTTGTTTAGCGTCACAAAGTGGATCGCAATATCTGTAAGTTCTCTTTTGCGTCACAGAGAGGATCGCAGAAGTTGCAAAGCAGGCTAGCAGGACGCAGAGAGCAGGAGCGATGCTGGAAATTCCTATGAATCAGAAGCGCTCAGTACATGCTAATGACATCCTAACGACCGCCAAAGTCGTTAAAGAGATCGCTGACCGCTGATGAGTCGTTTATGAGATCTCCTGTTTGGCAGCTACTAGCGACCTAAAAGAGATCACACCAACGATCTCATTAGCTTGCGTCGTTATGAGATCGCTAACGAGATCACTAATGTGGCAGTACCTTAAAATAGAAAACTGATAAAAATCCATCTTAAACTAGACAAAAAGGACTGCCAGCTTACTGAGGGGTCAGATTACAGCTACTAACTGAAGTCTATTGTGAGAAGTGGCAGGAAAAGGAGTGTCAGTGAAATAGAGAAACATATGAGCAGTTTCTGCTGCTGTTTTCAATTAAAGGGGTTTTCACACAAATAAAGTACAATATAGATCTTGGAATAATAATAAATTCCACAACTGAACGGGGTTTAAAAAAATGTCTGTATATGTGGCGAGTTCTAAGTAGTTATCTGGGCTATAGGAATTATTTTCCATCTTGCCAGTCATCAAATCTTTTATAGTATCTAGGTTTAACAGCAGGAAAATAATACTTGGATGTTTTGGCTTAAATAAACGGAACAGCGGCTCTCCAACACCAGCATAATCTGCTCATGTGGGAAAGGCAACATGCTGGTCAGCAATATGATTAAGGCTCAAGTTGCCTTCCCATCCCTTGTCCTCTAACTAATTTTTCTGGTAGCCAGGTTGCATTCTCAAGTAATACCTGGTTTGTGTCTTCATCATCATCTATCGCTTGTCATAGTCAACTACTTCTCTGTTTCATCATCGGGTATCTATACTTAATTGTGTGGCCAGGTAATAATCTTCCACTTGTGTGTCAACTCAACTCCCACCTGATCAAGATGCTGATGGTCCAGTTGTGCCTATATCATTGAGTGGATTTCACTGCCTTTTGAGAAATGGTGGTATGCACTTAGTCTCACTGCCCCTTATTTCTCGTGAAGAGGGATGCCTACTCTGTTCTTTCACAAACATGAGACAAACATAAGAATATGGAGCAGCAATTATGGACACCACTGCAACCTGGATATGTGGTGAAGCCTCCATGGTTGGGTTTTAGGTCTGGTTATAATGTCAGGTGGTAAGTAATCACAGAGGAAAATGGGGGAGAAAAAGCTTACGACGCTGACGATATCCAGATACACGCCGGAAGGATGATGGATGGGTGCCAGTCCTGCTGGCACGCCAGTAAAGTAGAGGGAGTGGAGGAATATAGCACATCCATCCAAATTGTAAAATAAAAATTCTGTATTGAAAAATCGGGATTTGCTATAGATGGTTAAAACCTGATGTGTTTTTTACGTTGAAACCCCCCTTAATTATAGGTAATCACTCATATTGTCCTTCACATACTCAGCAGCTTCCTCAATGAACAGGATACCATCACTAACTGGAACAGCGCAGAATTTTTCATCCACGTCTCTACTGCAATCGTTTTGTCCTTATAAGCTTAAAGAAATATTCCCATCTTCAAGATCCTATCCCTACATGTAGTAGGTGTAATAATAATAATATTAGCAATAATAATATTAGCAAACACCTTCAATTAGAAAAGTAGTATAGTCTTTCTGATTCTCTATGTCTCTTTCCTCATGTGCAGGCATTGTAGGTCCTTAGATATCCATGATATAGTGACAGTAAGTTTTAGCTAGTTGCTAGTGGTCATAACTATGGATACATAAAAAAGTCCTGCAATGCCTGCACATGAGGAAATAGACATAGCTAATCAGAAAAACTATACTACATTTCTAAATGGAGGTATTTGCTAATATTATTATTATTACTACACCTGCTACATATTGGGATAGGATATTGGAGATGGGAATACCCCTTTAAGTGCTGTCAGGTTGGTTAACAGCTTGTGAACATGGGCAACAAGAGTCATGTTGTGGACGAGTTGTTCCTTTGCATCAAGCAGCAAATCTCATTTTGGATGGCTCCCCGTTATGACTCATTGGCCCCTACTGGACTGCAGCACTTATGCTCCCCTTGAACAAAACTGTTTCAGATGAGGAGAGAATGAGTGTTGTACCCTATTATTATCCACTGACGGGCAGAAGCGTTCACATTGCTTAAAAATTGCTGGAACATTGTTGGAAAGGCAGCGGTCATAAGGTGAGCATATAATGTTTTTATTTTAAATCGGGCACTGTTGCATCTAAGAAGGGGTTGTTAAAGTAGTGGACAAACTCTTTAAGGTGATTGCACAACATGTTTGTTGGGTTCAGATGAACACTTTAAGATGGACATCTAAAAATCTTACGGTACTTTTGTTCCTAGAAGAAGCCTTATCATGGCGTAGTATATTCAAATAAACGTTCTGGTAGCATAGTGTCATCTCTGTTTGTGTCAAAATATTTTAAACTTTTCTTTAGTTCTTCATAGGACAATAGTATTGTAAAGTTGTAGAAACTTCACTGGCTTTTCCACGTGGATAATGTCACCACCATTCATTATTATTGACTAGCGCTGCCTTGAACCACCAGTGCATGAATGAATGATTTGGTTTTGATGGCATTTGGTTGGTTTCCTTTTGTGTCAAAACTGTATATGAGCTTCCTAGCACAGTTAAATTATTATGATAGTTTAACTGCTTAGTTTCTCCTTCACGACGTGTCATATACCCGTGATTGAATACCCAGGAATTCTCCATAAAGTTAATAGAACGGTGTCAGGAGAAGAGAATTGCTCAAATACTCAGTTTGTCAGGACATTCATAGTTTTTTGTTCTTTGGAAGGACCTTTTTTTCGGATCATTCATCTTACTTTGCACTGAACAGTCTTTCAGAGTATCATGTGATCTCTCTTTGAATTAGTAAGTTACATTAGAAAGACAGTTTGTCTTTGGTTTTGCTATATGGAAACTGTGAGAAATTACATATGGATTTGTCCATGACTCGATATCTATGGTATACGGTATTGTGTTTACCATTTTATTGTATACTGATGCTCAGTGTAATACCCTGGGTGGACTGACCAGTATTAGAGGGAGGATTAGATTCTGACGCAATAGTGAGCCCGATAGTTCTTTTAGAAGAAATTAGGACCTGACCCCACTAGGGTCTATTTCTCATAGATTGATGTTCTGCATAGATGGAATATAGGATCTGAAATATTTCTTTCTGCTAGGCTCAAGGTTACTCTGTCTCAAGGCAGAATGTATTAAATCACTCTTTTTTTCTAATTTAATATATGGGCTGTTTCTAGCTGTATTCTCATAGGCGATGACAACCTTCAAATGATGAAGAATGCATTACATTTAAGACAATAATTTTCAGATTTTCACAATGCCCTAAAGAAGACCTTTCATCAAATGTTGCATGTTTAACTGGACACATGATGTAATATTGGCTTCATAGCAGAATAAAACATTTTTGTTTGTTTCTAATTTCGTCTCTCTGTTGCAGAGATATTAGCCATCCTGGTATTAGGCACTTAATGAGTTAAATTTAGTGTTAAGGACAATGGGTTTTTCACTGGAGGAGTGTACTTCTTCTACCTGTATGAGTTGCTGTCTGATGACAACCACTTGGATTTAACAAAAGGTGAACTCATTAGATGACTAAGACTATGATCACCAATATCTACAAAACATAGAAGAGAAATTAAAAAACAAAACAAAAACAAAGAATAAAAAACATTTTATTCTGCTCTGCAACCACTACTACATCTTGTGTCAAGCTCAACATGGAAAATTTTGTGAAAGGCCCTCTTTAACCCCTTTCCGAAAGTTGGGCGTAATAATACGTCCACGTCAGACTCCCTTTCATGTGGGCTCCGGCACTGAGCCCACATCTTTCTAGTAACATGTCACCTGTTTTGAACAGCTGACATGTGCCTCCAACAGCAGCAGGTGAAATTGTGATCCTCCTGCGGCTGTTAACCCGTTAAATGCCGCTGTCAATCTCTGACAGCTGTATTAACTCACGCTTCCAGCAAGCGTGCCGGAAATCCTGACCATCAGTGACCCTGTCACGTGATCGCGGGTCTCTGATGGGTTGTCATTAGTGATGAGTGAGTATACTCGTTGCTCGGGTGGTCTTTGAGTATTTAGAAGTGCTCGGAGATTTAGTTTCTGTTGCCGCAGCTGCATGATTTGTGGCTTATTGACAACCTGAATACATGTGGGGATTGCCTGTTTGTTAGGGAATTGCCACATGTATTCAGGCTGTCAAAAAGCCGCAAATCATGCAGCTACGGCAATAGAAACTAAATTTCCGAGCACTTCCAAGTACTCGGAGATCACTCGAGCGTGCTCAGGAAAACATGAGCAACGAGCATACTCGCTCATCACTATTTGGCATGACAACCAGAGGTCTCCAGCAGACCTCTATGGTTGTCATAGCCGGATTGCTATGAGCGCCACCCAGTAGTCGGCACTCATAACAAGTGAGCATTTCTGCTACATACAGGTTATCTGATCATCGCCTGTATGTAGCAGAGTCAATCAGACTACTGCAGATTCTAGTCTCCAATGAAGACTATTGAAGCATGAAAAAGTAAAAAAAGTTTTTAAAAATATTAAAAAAATTTAAAAATGCAAATCACCTCCCATTTGCCCCATTCAAAATAAAACAAGAAAAAAAATCAAACATACACATATTTGGTATCATTGCATTCAGAATCGCCTGATCTATCAATATAAAAAAAGAATTAAAACTAATCACTAAATGGCATAACGAGAAAAAAAGTAAAAACTCCAGAATTACGTTTTTTTGGTCACCGCTACATTGCAATAAAATGCAATAACAGGCGATCAAAATATTGTATCTGCACCAAATTGGTATCAATAAAAATGTCAGCTTAGTGCCCAAAAAGTAAGCCCTCACGCAGCCCCAAATCACGAAAACTGGAGACACCACAGCTCTCGGAAAATGGCGCCTTTTTTTTTTTTTTCCAAAGTTTGGATTTTTTTTCACCACTTAAATAAAAAAATCAAAACATGTTTGGTGTCAGTGAACTCGTAATGAACTGGAGAATCATAATGGCAGGTCAGTTTTAGAATTTAGTGATCATGGTAAAAAAAAAAACAACTGTGGATTTGCACTTTCTTTGCAGTATCATCACACTTGGATTTTTTTACCCGGTTTCCAGTACACGACATGGTAAAACCAATGGTGTCATTCAAAATTACAACTCGTTCCGCAAAAAGCAAGCCCTCACATGGACATTTTGACCAAAAAACAAAAAAAATATGGTTCTGGGAAGAAGGGAAGCAAAAAAAAGAAAACGCAAAAATGGAAAATGGCCCGGGGGTTTAGAGGTTAATTTAATGACCCTCTTTTCAATAAATCCATAATTTTATGACCAACATTTCACAAATCTCAACATTTTATGGTTATGTTTATACAATTTTATAATTTTATGATTATATTTATTATTTTTCACAAACCATCATTTCATGACTGTATTGTCATAAAGGTCATCAGTAAATGGTGAAAATTTCACAATATTAAACAATGTTAGAACTTTTTATGACCATTGTTTCAAAATTTTTATAATAATATGACCATAGAATCACAATCTCTACCAATTTTCAATTTTTGACCATGCAATCACAATTTTAATCGTTCTACACGATAAAAGCAGCAATTTCTCCGTAATTTTATGACTATATTATAACAATATTCGCCTTTTTGCTCAAATTTATGTTTATTGATTTTCAAATAAAGGATGATTAAAGCGATGGGAAAGTACGTGAAAAATACAGACTACAAGTGAGAATAATAATTTGCTGCACAGATGCTGAACCTCACAATATACTGTTGTTCTTGCCCCAAGTTGAGACAAGAAAAACTTTCAAAGCTCTATCTTTGCATTTGAAGCTTCTCCATTCAATAAGTATTCTCCTGCCATATCATAATTTTACTGAATGTCGCAAATCCTTAATATTTCTGTAATTTTACATCCACGCTCATTATCATTCTCTGACAATCTTTTCTGAATCCACAACTATGAATCCCAAAACTCACTGTCATCACACAATCACATTAGTTGTCATATGTGTCTCACTGCACTATAACAACCTCAATTATTTTACAGAAATGTTTTTACAATCTTTATAAGTTATGACTATATTATCACAATCCCTCATTTTATAGTTCTGTTTTTCCAATTTTCTAAATTTTATATCCATATTAGTTGGGAACATAAATCAAGTGAAAAGAGACAGCCCTGAAATGAAAAACCTTTCCGTATTACAGTAAATGCGTTGTTTCAGGTAACACAGCTTTTTTTTCAAGCAGACATTGCATCAATTCTATTAAATAGAATCTGTAAGCAGATTTTTTGTTATGCAATCTGAGGACAATATGAGGTAGGGGTTAAAATAGAGAATTCAATGATGTGTCACTTATCAAGCTGTGTGCATTTACATTGAAGATTTTATCACTAGGACATTATCACTACCATGACTGGTGTGCATGTGGCTGCTAAGTCTGACTCCACCCCTTCTGTAATAATCAGCTCACTGTCAATAGACTATTTATATACACAGTCTAATGTGGGCGGGGTTAGCTTTCTGAGCTCTGCTGCATTGCTAAATCGAAAAGATTTTGTCAAAATCACTGCACCCAGTATAATAAGTGATACATCATTGGATTCAGGGTCTCTTTCTGTACAACATGCTGCTCTCAGATGACAGAGAAAAAAATCTGCCGACAGTTTCTCCTTAAAGAAGGCTTTTTCACTGACGTGCTGATTCTGTCTTCTGGAATTTTATATGGTGGACAATTGGTCCAGATTTTGCTGTAGCTTCCACAAGTATTCCCAGTTTTGTCTTCCAATGGTACTACCTCTACTAGTTTGTTAGTTTTGAAGATCCTTTCCCAATTCTACAAATGTTTTTCTATAATTTTGATCCGAAGTTACAACCACTTACCTAGAAGATAAACTTTACAAATAAACCATTCCTAGAAAAAAACATGTCACTTCATTTATTAAAACTGAATCCCTATTGTGCCTTAATTCAAACAGCAGGAACAGGTTCACATTATAAGTCAACCCTTTAACACTGACTGAAAGTCCAATATCCTTCCCAACTATTACATCTGTGTTGCTATTTGGCTAATGTCTGTATCTGATTCACAGCAGCTATTGACTTCCTCCAGCCCTAAATAAGCAATTTTTGGATTTAAGAATCCCAGTGCAAGAAATGGAAGGAAGCAAAGGGTGGTAAAAGCAATAGAACAACAGACACCTCATTAGACATATTAGAAGACTTTCATGAGGTTTGTTGTAAGACAATCCCTTTAGAATTTTCAGATCTGAGGTTCCTTGTGAAAACAAGGCTGGATCAGTAACAAGACTAATATCTTATAGGAGCTGTGTACAAACTTAATCAGCCACGGTGAACTGCTTAGTGCCAGCAGAGTGTATTGACACAGAATACAATCAAGGAGAAATAGAATTGAATTAGCAACACTCCCGGCTGTTAACAGCTCTCTGCTCTGGTTATATTGCATGATTAGTATTGATCCGTGGGGAATAAGAAAAACAGCCTCTCTTGTTCCCAGATCAAAAGCAAGATGTACACTTTTATCCGCTGCCTTCACTCTTTATTAAGACGCCAGTGTTGGTGGTGGATTAACTGCACAGACTGTGTTTATTTATCGCTCTTGTTTATACTCCCGGTGGGAACACAAAGCAAATCCGCAATCCATATAATGACCGATCCTGGCCACGTCATAACCAGTATTGAATGGGTGTGTTCACTATGAGAGTTTGTCTATGAGTAGATGGTGCTGATCAATGCTCAAGTGAAGGTATTGTTCTTCTCTTTTGTGAAAGGTGATTAAATGTAAAGCATAAAAGGTGGTTAAGGTTGATTGGAAGATAATTTCTATGCTGCATTTTACTAGTCATATTATATCTGTATTTATCATTTGTTTCTATATTAAAACAGCTGTTTACTTATTTGAACATTTACCTGCAGTCCTATGTAAACCAGTAATAATTCAACGTAAGGTCTCAATCATACGTCGTGTTTAAACATGAACGTGAAAATAATGGTACCGGTGTCAACAGTGTTTTGGATCAGTGTCATCCATGTGTTCGTTTTTGCCATCAGTGTTTTTCACGGATGGATAAAGAAACAAAGAAATAAATTACAAAGCTTCTCCTATACTTTGCAAAGTTAAACACTTGGGTATGCTAATTGATCACAGACTTAACATGAGTCAACAGTGTGATGCAGCAGCAAAAAAGGCAAATGCAATTCTAGGATGTATCAACAGAAGCATACAGTCTAGATCACGTGAGGTCATTATTGCCCTCTACTCCTCTTTGGTCAGACCTCATCTGGAATACTGTGTCCAGTTTTGGGCACCACATTTTAAAAAAGACATCAACAAACTGGAGCAAGTTCAGAGAAGAGCCACCAGAATGGTGACCGGTCTGCAAACCATGTCCTATGAGGAACGGTTGCAGGATTTGGGAATGTTTAGCTTGCAAAAAAGAAGACTGAGAGGAGACTTAATAGCTGTCTACAAATATCTCAAGGGCTGTCACATTGTAGAAGGATCATCTTTATTCTCATTTGCGCAAGGAAAGACTAGAAGCAATGGGATGAAACTGAATGGGAGGAGACACAGATTAGATATTAGAAAAAACTTTTTGACAGTTAGGGTGATCAATGAGTGGAACAGGCTGCCACAAGAGGTGGTGAGTTCTCCTTCAATGGAAGTCTTCAAACAGAGGCTGGATAGACATCTGTCTGGGATGATTTAGAGAATCCTGCTTTGAGCAGGGGTTGGACCAGAAGGCCCAGGAGGTCCCTTCCAACTCTACCATTCTATGATTCTATGATTCTATGATTCTATGAAACACAGACAGCTGAGAGATGGCACGTTGATGCCATCCGTGTGCTGTATGGATTTTTTCATGGACTCATAAACTTGTATTGGTCCTTGTCATCCATGACATCAGAAAAAAAGCAGACATTTTTTCCCTGTGTTTTGCATGAACACACGGTCCGTGTAAAACGCACATGTGAATAGCAGAATAGGTTATAATGGGTACGTGTTGTATCTATGAAAAAAATGGATAGAACAGCATGGGCATCATGGTAGCTCAGTGGTTAGCTCTAGTGATGAGCGAAAGTGCTTGGAAAACGTGTTATCCAAGCATGCTCGGGTGTTATCCGAGTATCTTGAGGGTGCTTGAGTAATATATTCAAGTCCTTGCAGCTGCATGTTTTGCAGCAGTAGACAGCCACAGCACATGCAAAGATTGCCAAACAAACAGGCAATCCCCGCAAGTGTGTTGGATGTGTGCTGCCACAAAACATGCAGCCGCAGGGACTCGTATTATCCAAGCACGCCCAAGATAGTCGGATAACACCTGACCATGCTCAGATAACATGTTTTCCGAGCAAGTTCGCTCATCACTAATTAGCAATGCAGCCTTGCAGTGCTGGGGTCCTGGGTTCAAATCCCACCAAGGACATCATCTGCAAGGAGTTTGTATGTTCTCCCCGTGGCTGCATGGGTTTCCTCAAGGTTCTCTGGTTTCCTCCCACACTCCAAAGACATACTGATAGGGAATCTAGATTTGAAGCCCTATTGGGCAGTAATGATAATGTCTGTAAAGCGCTGTGGAATTAATGGCGCTATATACAGTTAGGTCCATATATATTTGGACAGAGACAACATTTATCTAATTTTGGTTCTAGACATTACCACAATGAATTTGAAACAAAAAATTCAGATGCAGTTGAAGTTCAGACTTTCAGCTTTCATTTGAGGGTATCCACATTAAAATTGGATGAAGGGTTTAGGAGTTTCAGCTCCTTAACATGTGCCACCCTGTTTTTAAAGGGACCAAAAGTAATTGGACAATTGACTCCAAGGCTATTTCGTGGACAGGTGTGGGCAATCCCTTCGTTTTGTCATTCTCAATTAAGCAGATAAAAGGGCTGGAGTTGATTTGAGGTGTGCTGTTTGCATTTGGAAGGTTTTGCTGTGAAGGAAACATGCTGTCAAAGGAGCTCTCCATGCAGGTGAAACAAGCCATCCTTAAGCTGCAAAAACAGAAAAAACCCATCCAAGAAATTGCTACAACATTAGGAGTGACAAAATCTACAGTTTGGCACATCCTGAGAAAGAAAGCACTGGTGAACGCATCAATGCAAAAAGACCTGCGCGCCCACGGAAGACAACAATGGTGGATGATCACAGAATAATCTCCATGGTGAAGAGAAACCCCTTCACTACAGCCAACCAAGTGAACAACACTCTCCAGGAGGTAGGCGTATCAATATCCAAATCTACCATAAAGAGAAGACTGCATGAAATTAAATTACAGAGGGTGCACTGCACGGTGCAAGCCACTCATAAGCATCAAGAATAAAAAGGCTAGACTGGACTTTGCTAAAAAACATCTAAAAAAGCCAGCACAGTTCTGGAAGAACATTCTATGGACAGATGAAACCAAGATCAACCTCTACCAGAATGATGGAAAGAGAAAAGTATGGTGAAGGCGTGGTACAGCTCATGATCCAAAGTATGCCACATCATCTGTAAAACACGGCGGAGGCAGTGTGATGGCTTGGGCATGCATGGCTGCCAGTGGCACTGGGTCACTAGTGTTTATTGATGATGTGACTCAGGACAGAAGCAGCCAATGAATTCTGAGGTATTCAGAGCCATACTGTGTGCTCAGATCCAGCCAAATGCAGCCAAACTGATTGGTCGTCGTTTCATACTACAGATGGACAATGACCCAAAACATAAAGCCAAAGCAACCCAGGAGTTTATTAAAGCAAAGAAGAGGAATATTCTTGAATGGTCAAGTCAGTCACCTGATCTCAACCCAATTGAGCATGCATTTCACTTGTTAAAGACTAAACTTCAGACAGAAAGGCCCACAAACAAACAGCAACTGAAAACCACCGCAGTGAAGGCCTGGCAGAGCATCAAAAAGGAGGAAAACAGTGTCTGGTGATGTCCATGAGTTCAAGACTTCAGGCAGTCATTGCTAACAAAGGGTTTTCAACCAAGTACTAGAAATGATCATTTTATTTAAAATTATTTAATTTGTCCAATTACTTTTGGTCCCTTTAAAAACAGGGTGGCACATGTTAAGGAGCTGAAACTCCTAAACTCTTCATCCAATTTTAATGTGGATACCCTCAAATGAAAGCTGAAAGTCTGAACTTCAACTGCATCTGAATTGTTTTGTTTAAAATTCATTGTGGTAATGTCTAGAACCAAAATTAAATAAATGTTGTCTCTGTCCAAATATATATGGACATAACTGTAAGTGAGTTCAATAAATACATAAATAGAACACATACTTGTCACACGGACGTCTGAATAAGGCCTCACATCATGTTGACTTGTTTCAGGTTTCAGCCCGCTCTACTGGTAACTCTATGAAAACTAAAATAATAAATATACATGTTACTCATGGGCTGTATATATGTGAAGATCTAATAGATCTCACAGGATATTTAATTTTACACTAGGACATCTATTTCACCAAGTCCTATTCCCCATGTGAAATTTCCCATATTCACAACAATTCTGCAAATAAGCTGTACCCTTTGGTGTAGGTTGTGTTTCCAAAAACCTGTTCACATGCAACAGAAAATCTCTTGGTGAAATTTTGGTCCCGCAGCTGAAAAAATCCCTATACTGTGCAGAAAACAAAAAATGTAACCTGTTAAATGACAACAACCCTAATCATCGTGCGACAAATGTTTTAAAAAGATGGTAATACAGTGCATATTATAGGAGGTATAGGAGGTTACTTTAACGACTTCAGGACCACCTATTGACTTTAAACAGCCTCACAGTTCACACATTACATTGACATAACATTCAAGAACATCATTGCACAGTAAGCAGTTGCACTGAGATATTACAGCTGCAGGAGCTAGAAGCCGGCAGACAGAGCTTGACTTTCCATAGAGAAGGCAGAGATGGTTTATTACCATTTCTGCTTTCCTGTTCTCTGCATACAGAGTTCGGAAGTAGCACGGTGAATAATGCAAATTAGGAAGTTGACAGCATTTCCTATTCTGGTCCCAGTGTTCATGTGATTGCAAGGTGTTCGGAAGGGAGCAGTTCTAACATACTAAGGCTGGGTTCACATTAGCGTTTGAGTCCGCAGCACCATGCTGTGTACTTCTTTCCCTAAGCTCCACCTACTTCTGCATGTGTCCTGCATACCTATCTTTAACATTGTGTACGCAGGGACATGCGTTGTATGCGGATGCGCCCGCGTACATCATTTTCACGTGCCCGCCGAACGCACAGAAATGCAACATGTTGTGTTCGGTGGGCATGTCAAAACGTTGCACATGGACGCATCCACATACAACACATGTCCCTGCGTACACAATGTAAAGATAGGTACGCAGAACACATGCGGAAGTAGGCGGAGCTTAAGGAAAGAAGTACGCAGCACGATGCTGCAGACTCAAAAACGCTAATGTAAACCCAGCCTAAAATCAGCTCTAGATTGCAGCCAAGGTGTTGAATTTGCCTTGTAAATAGGGCAATTTACAGTTCCCCAATTACAGTGCAAATCAGGTAAAGAATCTATTTAAATGTTGTAATGCCCCCCAAAGGTCTTTTATGACCTTACAGGGGTTCAATATGTTAAATCAATGGAAAAAGCAAACAAATAAATAAATATTGAATTAAAAAAAAGCAAATCAGTCCAAATTCCTGTTTCTAACCCTGCCCCCCATAAAAACACACATGACTGATATATGAATATAATTGTTAAGAAAAGGGGAACACAATTTAAAATGTGTTTCAGTGGACCTTTACAGTCATAAAAAAGTGAAAACAGACACATATTTTTTTCTTTATATTTTCCCAAATTATAAAATTAAATAAAAAGAGCATAAAACTTAATAAAAATTAGACTACACCACAAAAAAGGTAAAAATTGAATATCCAAACTACTGTAGAAAAAATGTTACAATTCTTAAATTCACAAAACCCCCAAAATTGTGCCTGATCATGAACATGGGAAAATAGTCTGGCTTTGAGCTGTTTAAAAAGAAAGTTAGTCCAACACCTGCACAGTATGTTCTTTGAAGAATACATTTCTATATTTGTAACGAGTCTTTCCTGCTATTTTTATTTGAAATAGCTATTTACTGCAGTTCCAAGTTTCAATTTAGTCTCACTCCACTGAGAACAGAAATTCATACACACATGGTCAAAATTGTTGGTACCCCTCGTTTAATGACAGAAAAACCCACAATGGTCACAGAAATAACTTGAATCTGACAAAAGTAATAATAAATCAAAAATCTATGAAAATGAACAAATGAAAGTCAGACAGAAAAAAGTTAAAAGACCATCTCCAAGCAGCTTGATGTTCTTGTGACAACATTTGCACATACAGTATTATTCAGAAATTTAAGCTCCATGGTGGGACTGTAGCCAACCTCCTGGACGTTGCCGCAGGAGGGAAATTGATGACAAATCAAAGAGATGGATAATACGAATGGTATCAAAAGAGCCCAGAAAATTTTCTAAACAGATTAATGGTGAACTTCAAGCTCAAGAAACATCAGTGTCAGATCGCACCATCTGTCATTGAATGAACCAAAGTGGACATCATGGGAGACGACTAAAGAGGACACCATTGTTGAAAAAAAATCATAAAAAGCCAGACTGCAATTTGCCAAACTTCATGTTGACAAGCCACAAAGCTTCTGTGAGAATGTCCTTTGGACAGACGAGACGATAATGGAACTTTTTATCAGGGCACATCAGCTCTATGTTCACAGATGGAGGAGGCTCTGTTATGCTCTGGTGCTGCTTTGCTGCATCTGGCACAGGGTGTCTAGAATCTGTATAGGGTACAATGACATCTGAAGACTATCAAGGGATTCTAGAGAGAAATGTGCTGCCCAGTGTCAGAAAAGCTTGGTCTCAGTCGCAGGTCATGGGTCTTGCAACAGGATAATGACCCAAAACACACGGCTAAAAACACCCAAGAATGGCTACGAGGAAAACATTGGACTATTCTGAAGTGGCCTTCTATGAGCCCTGACCTAAATCCTATTGAGCATGTTGGGAAAGAGCTGAAACATGCCGTCTGGAAAAGGCAACCTTCAAACAAAAGACAACTGGAGCAGTTTGCTCGTGAGAAATGGGCCAAAATAACTGTCGAGAGGTGCAGAAGTCTCATTGACAGTTACAGGAATCTTTTGATTGCAGTAATTGCCTCAAAAGGTTGTGCAACAAAATATTAAGTTAAGGGTACCATTATGTCTGTCCAGGCCTATTTCATGAGTATTATTCTTTTTAAATTCTATGAAAGCATGGTTGAAAAGCAATGACTGACTTTCAGTTGTTCATTTTTGTAGATTTTTGAGTTATTATTACTTCTGTCAGATTCAAGTTATTTCTGTCACCATTGTGAGTTTTTCTGTCATTAAATGAGGGGTACCAACAATTTTGACCACATGTGTATGTAGGTCTGTTCTCTGTGGGGTGACAATAAATTGCCACTTGGAACTGCAGTAAATGGCTATTTCATATAAAAATAGCAGGAAAGACTCGTTACAAAGCTAGAAACAAATTCTGACAAATACATAGTAGCGGAGTGCAAATAAGATTCCAGTTATGTTGTATCATTGGCAGATGTCACTCTGACTTCAGATAAAGTAGCACAAGGTCCAACTCATGTTGGTGTTAAAATCCAGGTTTATTCTGAATATTTTCACTTACACAACAGTGCACTACATGCCTTTCCCAGGGGTGTACTTTCTACAGTTTACTTTATTCAATATTCTACTTAAAACACAGCTGTTTGTCAAGTTCATATCACTGACCAATTTGGATGATAAAACGATACCCAGCTGCGCTGCTGTGATAAAGAATTGTTAGCTGCTACTGGTTTGTGGTGGGGGGACGATCTCCTCCAGGATAGTTGACCAATTTGGGCGATAACGCTAGATTACCATCTTTTTAAAGTGAAAAAATGTGCAATTGTTTTCTTCACTTGTAAAAGATGCTCGTCCAGTCTTGAAACGCGTTGTGGAAGTAAAAAACGCTCAACTCATCTTTGTCCTAAGTGTTCTTTATTACAGCAGCGCAGCCCAATATTGTGTTATCGTCCAAATTGGTCAACTATCCTGGAGGAGATTATCCCCCAGACAAGAGCCAGCAGCAGCTGATATCTTCAGGTGTTCATAGGAGTTGTGCCTGCACACAACCTGCTCAGGTGAAATCTTAGCTTTTTCCATAGATTGTCTATTATAATTTTACTTACTAGCATGATAAGAAAAAAAACAAATTCAGCTTGGAGCTTGCTAAACTAGGCAGCAGAATCTAAGGTTAACTTCTTACAGATTAATGGTATGTCATATATCAGCTCCTTGATTTTAACCCCTTAGTGACAGAGCCATTTTGCAGCTTAATAACCGGGCCAATTTTTACAATTCTGACAACTGTCAATTTATGAGGTTATAACTCTTGAACGCTTTAACGAATCCCACTGATTCTGAGCTGTTTTTTCGTGACATATTGTACTTCACGTTAGTGGTAAAATTTCTTTGATATGACTTGTGTTTATTTATGAAAAAAACGGAAATATGGCGAAAATTTTGAAAATTTAGCAATTTTCAAACTTTAAATTTTTTGCCCTTAAATCAGAGAGATATGTCACACAAATTTCTTAATAAATAACATTTCCCACATGTCTACTTTACATCAGCACAATTTTGGGAACAAAATTTTCTTTTGTTACGAAGTTATAAGGGTTAAAAGTTGACCAGCGATTTCTCATTTTTACAACACCATTTTTTTTTAGGGACCACATCACATTTGAAGTCACTTTGAGGGGTCTATATGATAGAAAATACCCAAAAGTGACACCATTCTAAATACTGCACCCCTCAAGGTGCTCAAAACAACATTCAAGAAGTTTATTAACCCTTCAGGTGCTTCACAGGAGCTGAAGCAATGTGGAAGGAAAAAATTGACATTTAGCTTTTTTTGCAAAAGCTTTACTTCGGAACCAATTTTTTTATTTTCACAAATGTTAAAAGAAAAAATGAACCACAAAATTTGTTGTGCAATTTCTTTTGAATACGCCAATACCCCATATGTGGGGGTAAACCACTTTTTGGACACATGGCAGAGGTCGCAAGGGAAGGAGCGCCGTTTGACTTTTTCAACGCAGAATTGGCTGGATGCCATGTCGCTTTTAGATAGCCCCTGATGTGCCTAAAAAGTGGAAACACCCCACAAGTGACCCCATTTTGGAAACATGACCCCTTAAGGAACTTATCTAGATGTGTGGTGAGCACTTTGAACCTCCAAGTGCTTCACACAAATTTATAATGTAGAGCCGTGAAAAAAAAATCATTTTTTTTTCCACAAAAATGATCTTTTCACCCCAATTTTTATTTTTCCAAGGGTAACAAGACTGCAAAAGTTTTTGTGCAATTTGTCCTGAGCATGCTGATACCCCATATGTGGGGGTAAACCACTTTTTGGGCACACGGCAGAGGTCGCAAGGGAAGGAGCACCGTTTGACTTTTTCAACGCAGAATTGGCTGGATGCCATGTCGCGTTTAGAGAGCCCCTGATGTGCTTAAACAGTGGAAACCCCCAACAAGTGACCCCGTTTTGGAAACTAGACCCCTTAAGGAACTTATCTAGATGTGTGGTGAGCACTTTGAACCTCCAAGTGATTCACACAAGTTTATAACGTAGAGCCGTGAAAATAAAAATCATATTTTTTTCCACAAAAATGATCTTTTCATCCCAATTTTTATTTTCCCAAGGGTAACAAGACCCCAAAAGTTTTTGTGCAATTTGTCCTGAGCATGCCGATACCCCATATGTTGGGGTAAACCACTTTTTGGGCGCACGGCAGAGGTCGCAAGGGAAGGAGCTCCATTTGACTTTTTCAACGCAGAATTGGCTGGACGCCATGTCGCATTTGTAGAGGCCCTGATGTGTCTAAACAGTGGAAACCCCCCACAAGTGACCCCATTTTGGAAACTAGACCCCCTAAGGAACTCATCTAGATGTGTGGTGAGCACTTTGAACCCCCAAGTGCTTCACAGAAGTTTATAACGCCCGGGCGTGAAAATAAAAAATCATATTTTTTCCACAAACCTGATCGTTTAGTCCCCAATTTTTTATTTTCCCAAGGGTAACAGGAGAAATTAGACCACAAAAGTTGCTGTCCAATTTGTCCTGAGTATGCTGATACCCCATATATGGGGGGACCACTGTTTGGGAGCACGGCAGGGCTTGGAATGGAAGCAGCGCCGTTTTACTTTTTCAAACCAAAATTGGCTGGAATTGAGATTGGACACCATGTCGCGTTTGGAGAGCCCCTGATGCGCCTAAACAGTGGAAACCCCCCCACAAGTAACACCATTTTGGAAACTAGACCCCCTATGGAACTTATCTAAATCTGTTGTGAGCACTTTGAACCCCAAGTGTTTCACAAAAGTTTATAATGCCTGGGTGTGAAAAAAAAAAACAATTTTCCACAAAAATTATTTTTTAGTCCCAAATTTTTATTTTTCACAAGGAAATTGGACAATAAATGTTGTTGTCCAATTTGTCCTGAGTACGCTGATACCAAATATGTGGGGGGGAAACTGTTTGGGGCACGGCAGGGCTTGGAAAGGAAGTAATAACGTTTTGGAATACAGACGTTGATGGGGGTCATGTTCCGTTTGCAGTGCCTCAGATGTGCCTAAACAGTGGAAAACCAACACAAGTGACCCCATTTTGGAAACTAGACCCCCTAAGTAACTTATCTAGATTTGTGGTGAGCACTTTGAACCCCCAAGTGTTTCACAAAAGTTTTAATGCCTGGGTGTGAAAAGAAAAAAAAACAATTTTCCACAAAAATGATTTTTTAGTCCAAAATTTTTGATTTTTCACAAGGAAATTGGACCCCAAAAGTTGTTGTCCAATTTGTCCTGAGTACGCTGATACCAAATATGTGGGTGGGGAAACTGTTTGGGCGCACAGCAGGGCTTGGAAAGGAAGTAATAACGTTTTGGAATATAGACGTTGATGGGGGTCATGTTCTGTTTGCAGTGCCCCAGATGTGCCTAAACAGTGGAAAACCCCCACAAGTGACCCCATTTTGGAAACTAGACCCCCTAAATAACTTATCTAGATCTGTGGTGAGCACTTTGAACCCCCAAGTGTTTCACAAAAGTTTATAATGCCTGGGTGTGAAAAAAAAACAAAAAACAATTTTCCACAAAAATGATTTTTTAGTCCCAAATTTTTGATTTTTCACAAGGAAATTGGACCCCAAAAGTTGTCCAATTTGTCCTGAGTATGCTGATACCAAATATGTGGGGGGGGAACTGTTTGGACGCACAGCAGGCTTGGAAAGGAAGTAATAACTTTTTGGAATACAGACGTTGATGGGGGTCATGTTCCGTTTGCAGTGCCCCAGATGTGCCTTAACAGTGGAAAACTCTCACAAGTGACCCCATTTTCGAAACTAGACCCCCTAAGGAACTTATCTAGATGTGTGGTGAGCACTTTGAACCCCAAAGTGCTTCACAGAAATTTATAAACGCAGAGCCGTGAAAATAATTTTTTTTTTCCTCAAAAATGATTTTTTTAGCCAGCTATTTTTTATTTTCCCAAGGGTAACAAGAGAAATTAGAACCCAAAATTGGCGGGCAATTTTTCCTGAGTACGCTGATACCCCATATGTTGGGATAAACCACTGTTTGGGCGCATGGCAGGGCTCAGAAGGAAGGGAGCGCCATTTGACTTTTTGAACGCCACGTCATGTTTGGAGACCCCCTGATGTGCCTAAATAGTGGAAACCCCTCAATTCTAGCTCCAACCCTAACCCCAACACACCCCTAACCCTAATCCTTACCCTAATCCCAACCCTAATTCCAACCCTAATAGTAACCCTAACCCTAATTGTAGCCCTAACCCTAATTGTAACCCTAACCCTAATTATAACCCTAACCCTAAGGCTAGGTTCATTTTGCGTTTTACCAGCCCATTTAGCACATAGCGTTGACTGGCTGGTAACGGTATAGCATAACCGATCGCGTTATGCTATACCCGCTAGTGCAGAGGAATCAGCAGATGATTCATCTGTGCTAGCGGTGACGGAGCCCAGACGCTTCAGCCTGCATCTGAGGCTCCGTCACTGAATGATGGCACGTCGCGAACGCATGCCGCTTTACGGCATTCATCGCGATGCGCCCTTAAATGGGGGTGAATGGCAGCGTTAACGGACTGCGTTACACTACGTTATACCGCGGTGTAACGCAGTCCGTCTAACGGACTGCCATAACGCAGTATGAACCCAGCCTAACCCTAACCCTAATTATAACCCTAACCCTAGCCCTAACCCTAACCCTAACCCTAGCCATAACACTAACCCTAACAGAAAAATGAAAATAAATATAATTTCTATATTTTATTATATGTCCCTAACTAAGGGGTGATAAAGAGGGGGGGTTATGTACTGTTTTTTTTATTTTGATCACTGTGATAGTTTATCACAGTGATCAAAATGTACTTTTATGAGAATGGATGAAACATTTTTTGAATCTGCCGCCAGGCAGATTCGGCGGGTGCACTGCGCATGCGCCCGCCATTTTTTTTTTACAGAAAGAAGACCCGGGTGCCTGGGACCTGCGGGAGGACGGAGGACACCGGGAGGTATGGGGGGGATCGGGGGACCTGAGGACCCTAATTCTCTCCCCTCTGATGTGCGATCACATCAGAGGGGAGAGAAATCTTTTTTTTTTTTTTTTTGCGGTCGCCGTTATACTTAGTATAACGGCGATCGCGACACCGGGGTCGGTAACTACCGACCCGGATCATGTTCTCTGGGGTCTCGGCTACCCTCGGCAGCCGAGACCCCAGAGAAAATTGCCCACCCCCCGGCAGATGGCGGCACCCACCGGAGGAGGCAGGTGGGCCCGCGGGCCACAAGGGGCACATTGGGGGACACAAGGGGGGGATCGGGGACCCTTTTTCTCTGTGCTCTGATGTCCGATGACATCAGAGGACAGAGAAATTAAATGGCACATCAGATTTTTTTTTGCTGCGATCGCCGTTATAGGGTTAATAACTGTGATCGCAACATCAGGTCGGTAAAAATCGACCCAATTCATGTTCATTGGGGTCTCGACTACCCCCGGTAGCCGAGACCCCGGAGAAAATGCGCTTCTGGGGTGTGCTATTCACTTTTTCCACAGCGCCGTTAATTAACGGAGTGTGGTTTAAGTACCCTTAATGACCGCCGTTAAAAGGCGTATCGGCGGTCGTTAAGGGGTTAATACTGGCTCAGGAGCTGAGCCTGCATCTTAGCCAGTCGATGATTGCTCAGTTATTCAGCCATCATTTGTCTCTACAGGAATTGATTCTGTTTTGAGTTATCACACCAAATATAGGTTTGATTTCAATTTCTACTTTTCTTATTTACTTTGCATATTCTGAAAACATTTGTACTTCGTGGTATTTTTTCCACACCTACTTAAAACTTTTGCACATGTGCAGCAGATACGGTTTTTACTTGAATGTGCAATCAATATCACTTCATGGATGATGAGGTGAATAATGTGAAACTGTTTATTTGGTTTTCTAGTAGATCATAGTAAAAGAAACACAAGGGGGAATTTATCAAAGTGTGTGTTCCAGTTTTATAGTGCAAAAAAGTCATAAATTGTGGCACATGTTAATTCTTCTTTAAAATATGTAACTTTTTTTGTTTTTTCTTGCTCTCGTCATCTTTGAACACTGGGTAGGAAAAGTTTACAGGTATGAGTGAATAGCAAAATGTTGAATTAAAACTTTAAAAAAAATTGCAACAAAAATTCAAAGTTTGTGTTCTATTTCTTTAAACAGAATCATTATATTCAAAAGTTTCTGTAAATGTAGCAAACACAATGCAATACTTTTATACATGTTGTGCAAATAACGACAACTCATCCATCAAAAATCACTTCAAAATTCTGCCCATGATAAATTTCCCCTATGGTATAGGAAAACAAATTCATATGGAGAGAAAGTAGAGCTTTTATCATTTTTTTCATACTCTTTTCTTCTTTTCTTTAAAGAGTAGCAAAATAGCTGTGCAGCACCAAGGTTTCAACAGGTGGATGAATCAATAAAAAGATGAAAAGTGAATGTACCCTGCTGTGTAAAACAGCATCTAATAAACAAGAGAGAACACGTGAGCCCTTAAATATATCTAGAAAAGTTATTAAAGTGAAACTCCAGTATGGAAAAAGGAAAATAATATGTTATGCAAATATACATTGTAATTAATTCAGTCAGTTAGAGCTTGGACACTTCTCTGCTTTAACTTCATCAAACCTTACTGAATAGGCAGTTGGAGAAATTGATGACATATGTTGTCACTAAATAACAGTATAGTACAGTTCATAAATAATTTATTAAATTATCTATACAGGGTGGTCCAAAAGTAAGTGGACAGTATGTGTAATAGGGTTATGAAGGGGGAGATTTATCAAACATGGTGTAAAGTGAAACTGACTCAGTTGCCCTTAGCAACCAATCAGATTCCATTTTTCATTCTTCACAGACTGTTTGGAAAATGAAAGCTGGATTCTGATTGGTTGCTAAATCTCCCCCAAAATGGCAAATAATTTAAATATAGATCAAAGAAAATGGACTTTAAAAGAGTATTGGAAATCTCAAAATGCTGAAACAGAGCAAATTGGGTTGAAACATTTGGTACTCAAGCCCCAAAGAGACAAACCATTTACCGCATTTGTGACAAATTCGATGCCACTGGCTCAATCCTTAATGCTCCAAAAACTGGTCGACCCAAAACAGCCTGTACAGAAAATAATAAACAACTTGTTGCTGAAACATTTGTTCAGAGTCCAAAAAAGTCCACCAGAAGAGTCTCTTTAGAATTGGGAATTTCACGAGCTTCCATCATGCGAATCCTGAAATCTATTGGGTGGAAAGCTTATCTCCACGTCTAATTCATGGTTTATTGGAGGATGATCCAGACAGGCGGCTGCAATTTAGTGAGATTATGCTTAACAAAATGGAAGAAAATCCATTAATTTTAGGTAACATTATGTGGAGTGATGAAGCTTCTTTCACATTATCCGGCCATATTAACAGACATAATTGTATTTACTGGTATAATGAGAACATGCATTTAACATTAGAGCAACAACTAAATGAGCCTGGTGTCAATGTTTGGGTGGTATTTCAAGTTTTGATGTTTTTGGACCATTTTTTTTTATGGAACAGTCACAGGAGATAAGTATCTCGAAATTCTAATGAATCAAGTTGTTCCCCAGTTACAGCAACAGCCTAATTCAAATGACCTTTATTTCCAACAAGATGGGGCCCCTCCACATTATTCAAGAGTAGTCCGCGAGTATCCTGATGAAACATTTCCTAATAAATGGATTGGCCGAAGAGGCCCACTTGATTGGCCGGCGCATTCACCAGACTTGACCCCAATGGATTTTTTCTTTTGGGGAGTACTCAAGGACAAAGTTTATAGTCGAAAACCAAAAGTGTCAGTGATTTGAAAAATTACATGAGATGCATTTCAAGAAATTAATACCCAAAGAGACTTGTGCAAAAATGTTTGTTGAAGCGTAAGAGGCAGACTTCAAAGCTGTGCAAATTGTGATGGAAAACAGCTTGAGCACCTGCGTTGATAAAATTTAAGGGCTTTTGTATTATTGTGCAAAATAACATTTAATTGTCAATGTTATGCTTGTGTTAGTAAATATAATTTTATATGTAAATCAAAATAAATGTTATTATTTTCTGTCCACCTACTTTTGGACCACCCTGGTAAATATAAAAATGAGTGTATGTATATGTGTGTATGTATCAAGCCCCGCCCACTCCACATAGCCCCGCCCACTCCACATAGCTACACTCACTCCACACGCAATATAATAAATTTCTAATATTTATATTTAATAGGCACATTTTCTTTACCATAACGGGTTACACTGCCTGTGTTGCACATAGCAACCAATCACTAAGCATCTTTAATTTCACCAGAGCTGTGTAAAAGATGAAAGCTGAGCTGTGATTGGTTTCTATGAGCAACAGTTTTCCCACTCCACAACACCTCAGCAGACACTGACCGGGTGGGAGAAATCTAGCCTCCCCGAGAAAATAAGCTCCCAGCCATTGTCTGCCCCCCAGAAAGGAGCACAGAGCACATGACAGAAATGAATCACCCCCTCTTCTATTACTGCCACACTCTATTGTTACCGTCATAGAAAACGCATCATCAGCGGCCGCACACAGAGCCGCACGCAGGGCCACACACAGAGCCACACACAGAGCCACACTGCCAGGTTACATAACAGCACATCTCCAGGAACTCCCTGCTCATCGCCACCCGGCTCAGGACTATGGGATGGAGGATGTGTGATAGGTATATGGGCATGGGAAAATGGGATGGAGGATATGTATGATGGGTGTATGGGTATGGGACTGTGGGATGGAGGATGTGTATGATGGGTATATGGGCACAGGATTATGGGATGGAGGATGTGTGATGGTGATGGGTATATGGGCACAGGACTATGGGATAGAGGATGTGTGATGGGTATATGGGCACAGGACTATGGGATGGAGCATATGTATGATGGTATATGGGCACGGGACTATGGGATGTGTGATGGGTATATGGGCACTGGACTGTGGATGGAGGATGTGTGAAGGGTATATGAGCACAGGACTATGGGATTAAGGATATTTATGATGGGTATATGGGCACTGGACTATGGGATGGAGGATATGTATGATGGGTATATGGGCATGGGACTATTGGATGGAGGATATGCATGAGATGGGTATATGGGCACGGGACCATGGGATGGAGGATATGTATGATGGGTATATGGGAACTGAACTATGGGATGGAGGATGTGTGATGGGTATATTGGCACTGAACTATGGGATGGAGGATATGTATGATGGGTATATGGGCACTGGACTATGGGATGGAGGATATGTATGATGGGTATATGGGCACGGGACTATGGGATGGAGGATATGTATGATGGGTATATGAGCACGGGACTATGGGATGGAGGATGTGTGATGGGTTTATTGGCACTGAACTATGGGATGGAGGATATGTATGATGGGTATATGGGCACTGGACTATGGGATGGAGGATATGTATGATGGGTATATGGGCACTGGACTATGGGATGGAGGATAATCATTCTAATTTGTTATAACTAATCACAGTTAGTTACTATGCCCGGACAATGCCTGGCTCTTCAGCTAGTAAAATATACATTTGAATATTTTGAAGAGGTTTTTTTATAGGAGAGGTTAATGCACTCAGATAGTATGACTTATACAAAACCAAACTGATGAAGAGAAACCATCATCCAAAAGTAATTTGCGGATTAAAACAGGTTTTTGAGTTCCTGTTATTTTTTCATATCATGCTGTTCAGTAAATAAATCTAGTAATGTTGCAATGTTTTACTGGTCGTTGTTTTTTTTAGAGTCTTCTTATCCTGTCAGTAAGATCTACCAACAACAATAGACATTGTCACAACTCCCCTCCTTTCCCTCCTTTCACAATGTAATTTGCACATAGTCATCAGATGCCTCAGTACAAAAAAATAAAATCTTTTATTCTGTTCATTGTGACAATGCACATGTGTTGTTTCCTGAAACAACAGTACATTAGTGTCCATAAAAGTCCCAGTGGTCAGTGTGAAAATTGCAATATTTCCTTTTGTCTATATTTAACCCCTTAATGACCAGGGGTATTTCAGTTTTTGAACTTCTGTTTTTTGTTTTCCTTCTTCCCAGAGTCATAACGTTTTTATTTTTTTGGTTAATATGGCCATGTGAGGGCTTATTTTTTGCGGGACAACTTGTACTTTTGAACAATGCCATGGTTTTAACATATCGCATACTCGAAAATGGGAAAAAATTCCAAGTGTGGTGAAATTGCAAAAAAAGTGCAATCCCACAGTTGTTCTTTTTTTTTTTACCATGTTCACTAAATGCTAAAATAGACCAGCCATTATTATTCTCCAGGTCATTACGAGCTCATATACACCAAACTTGTCTAGGTTCTTTTTTATTTAATTGGTGAAAAAAAAAAATACCAAAATTTGTTCAAATAAAAAAAATGACGTCATTTTCTGAGACTTGTAACGTCTCCATTTTTCGTGATCTGGGGCTAGTTGAGGGCTTATTTTTTGTGTGCCAAGCTGATGTTTTTGTTGATACCATTTTGGTGTAGATACGATCTTTTGACTGCCCGTTATGGCATTTTATTGCAGTGTAGAGGCGACCGAGAAAATGTAATTCTGGCGTTTTGAATATTTTTTCTCATTACACCGTTTAGCCATTGGGTTCTTTTTTAAAATTGATAGATCGGGCAATTTTGAACGCGGCAATACCAAATATGTGTATATTTGGCTTTTTATTGTTTTATTTTGAATGGGGCGAAAGGGGAGTGATTTGAACTTTTATTTTTTTATTTTTTTTATATTTTTAAAAACTTTTTAAAAACTTTTTGCATGCTTCAATAGTCTCCATGGGAGACTAGAAGCTGTAATACTTTGATCGCCTCTGCTACACACAGGCGATGATCAGATCACCTGTGTGTAGCAGAAATGCTCACTTGCTATGAGTGCCGACTATGGGGAAAAGCTCACCATAGCAATCTATCAATAATAACCATAGAGGTCTGCTGCAGACCTCTGATTGTTAAGCTGACCCATCGGTGACCCACGATCATGTGACCGAGTCACCGATGGGCAGGATTAGTGACGCATTTCCGGTAAGCGTGTTAAATGCCGCTGTCAGAGATTGACAGTGTCATTTAATTACCGTAGTTAACAGCCATGGGTGGATCATGATTTCACCCACAGCTGTTGCGGGCACAGGTCAGCTGTATAGATCATTTAACATCAAAATCTGATTTAAACAAAATGTAATTTTCTGATGATAGCTTTCCTTTTAGAAACGGCCTAGCAACATGAAAGCTGTTCATGTACAAGTGTTGTTCCAGTAGGGATAATAATAATAATAATAATAATAATCTTTATTTATATAGCGCCAACATATTCCGCAGCGCTTTACAGTTTAACAGTTTCAAAACACAAGTCATAAGTAACAACGTTAACAATATAATAAAGCAAAATAAGACGGCCCTGCTCGTGAGAGCTTACAATCTACAATGAGGTGGGGAAATACAAAGTACAGGTGTGTATATACAATGGTGCATTTACAATGATGGTCCAGCCATCTTGAGGGAGTGAGGGATGGATGGAGATAGTGAATGGGCTACACACACACTTACACATAGAACGACTTTGATTAGTGAATGTGATAGGCTGCTATGAACAAATGTGTTTTGAGGGAGCGCCTGAAACCATCCAAATTGTGGATAGTCCTAATCAGATGGCAATCACATTAAACGCTGACCCATTCAAATCATTGGACCAATTCACATGTGTTATTTTCCACAGGGGCATGCAATTTGTGCAGAGAAAATCTTGACATGCACTAATATTGACAAGTCTTCACAATTCAAAGTCTATAGGGCCCGTCTCACATAGCGATATCGCTAGCGAGATCGCTGCTGAGTCACTAGTTTTGTGACGCAGCAGCGAGCTCACCAGCGATATCGCTGTGTGTGACATTCAGCGACGATCAGCCCCCCTGCCGGGTATCGCTGATCGTCGCTGAAATGTCAGGACCTTTTTTTGATCGCTGGTTTCCCGCTGACAGGCACGCATCGCTGCGTGTGACAGGCGGGAGACCAGCGATCCGCTGGTAACCAAGGTACACAGCGGGTTTCCAGGCGCGGGGCTGTGCCTAGAAACCCGATGTGTACCTTGGATACCAGCGCCCTGATGCAGGGAGCTGGTATCCAACGTACACTGCGGGTAACTAAGCGACGTTACCCGCAGTGTCGCTGTCCCAGATCGCTGCCTGAGCTGCCTGTTTGGCAGCTCGCTATCATGTAGCGATACACCAGCGATCCTGACAAGTGCATATCGTTGTCGGGATCGCTGGTGTATCGTTATGTGAGACCCAGCCTTATGAGTGAAATATAGAAAGCTTTCTGGCACAAAACCGATATACTGTAGAAAATCATGTTTTCCTACTAATGAAACAGACACATTTTTCATTATCTATCTAAATCCAGCCTAATTCTACAGTGGTTTACTTAGCAATATTTACATCATTCTTAGACCGGATAATTCATATATTCTATAAAAAGACAATGGCAGCACGGTGGCTCAGTGGTTAGCACTGCAGCCTTGCAGCACGGGTCCTGGGTTCAAATCCAACCAAGGACAATATCTGCAAGAAAATAAAAATAAATAAATAAACATTTCCTATAGATCATTGTATGGAGGTGCAAGCTAGGTTGACACCACATTTGGCTTAAATGTTGGCCAGGCTTTTTGGCAAATGCATATTCTAGAACATATCACAGAAGGAATACAAAAACAGAACACAGAAGAAACATAACTTGTTACTCTATTGCACTGCAGTGTATTGGTCACAAATGGGTTATGTTCCTTTATATCAAACATTTTTTACCAATTTAAATCCAGATCAATTTCAAGAAACAGTAGATTTCCTAACAAATGCAATTTAAAAAGGTCAGGACCGGTGAAGGCAGCTTCCGCCTGAGCCCCAGAGAAATGTACAATATCCAGGCCAAATTACAAGTGCTACTCTGCTAGTTAATTCATTCAG
>JARQOD010000007.1:44410477-44507239 GCA_033576555.1 Oophaga sylvatica
TGGTTTAAGGGGTGTTAATTTTGTTAAGTGGAGTTTTAAATTTTGGGAGGGGGGCGAATTTTGTCCGGTCCCAAAACCGGGGGGAAAGGAATTCGCCCAATGTTTACAAAACTAATGGGTCCCATTGGGATGCATACCCCATGCCACGCTTATGGCTCTCAAAACTTGGACCCCCATAAAAAAACCCCCTTTGGATTTGACAGATACGGCAGACCCCCAGGGCCCAGAACCAAGGGAAAACCGTTTTGACACCAAAAACAGTTTCCATTGTCCGATCCTTTTCCCCGGGGGGAGCGCCGGCGACCTTCAGAGACCCCATGGATGGCCCATGACTTTCATAAGCAATTCCCGCGCTTAATTTGGGATGATATCGTATCTTTAGCCCGGACTGGGGAGTCATCTGGGAAAGTTCCAAGCAGGTTTGATGCTCGGGAGCGGGGGCTTACAATAACCCGAAAAAATTGTCCTTGAGGAAAAAAAGGGGCCCAAACCCCTTGGATAGTAGGGGGTCGGCGGAATAAAACCCCAAATCAATGAAATCGAGGCGATTCAAACATGGCCAAGACCGTTGTCCAAAAAGCAAGTGAAAGCCTTCCTGGGGATCGTGGGATACTACAGGAGGTTCGTCCCAAACTTCGCCACGAGGGCTGCCCCTCTGACCGATCTTCTGAAAGGGACAAAGTGATGGTTAAATGGTCCGAAGAAGCGGAATCGGCCTTCCAAGAAATGAAAGGAGCCCTGTGTAAACAACCTGTCCTGATGGCCCAGACTTTAAGAAGAGTTTGTTCTTCAAACAGATGCCTCAGATGTCGGGTTGGGAGCAGTTCTTTTCACAGGAGATACATGGGGAGGAGCATCCTGTCCTTTACCTAAGTAGGAAGCTATCTGCATGTGAAAAGAATTACTCTGTTGTGGAGAAGGAGTGCTTGGCCATAAAATGGGCGGTGGACACGTTACGGTACTATCTTGTGGTACGTAAGTTTAGATTGATATCCGACCATGCCCCACTCCGATGGATGAGGGAAACCAAGGGTAGAAATGCTAGGGTCACCCACTGGTTCTTAGCCTTGCAGGACTTTAGTTTCCAGGTAGAACACAGGGCAGGGAAGCTACACGGTAATGCTGATGCCCTCTCAAGAATCCCTTGTCTAGTGGGAGAAAGTGCCAAGCCCCACGGCTTTAAGCAGAGGGGGGAGGTATGTAGCGGGGCAAAGGGTTGTGTAATAGATGGGAGGTATGTGTCACGGAGATGCCTTGTCTCTGTGATGCAGCCCGGAGTGTTCTTTAGTGCACATTAGCACTAAAGGGTCGGGCTACCCATATACCTCAGCCCTGGGTAGGGTCATCACCATACCAATGTATGTGGTTTAAGGACCTGTGGTGATGTCACTCCCACATGACCAGTCATGTGATCTGTGTTAGCTGGGTGTCAGCTATATAAATTAGCCTACTGCTGACTACATAGGTGTGTGTGGCTGGAGGTGTGGAGACCTCCAGTGTGTGTGTTCTAAAGACATGAACCTGCTATAGTACATGGACTATGTATTAGCCTTTTGTTACTGTGTGCCAGAGAAGGCTGTTTTGTTTTCTACCTAGAGCAGTTTATGACGTTTTAATAAACTTGCTGGAAGATTCAAGTGAAGTCGCTCTCCTGTTTGCCTCCCGTCGCACCTGAGCAAGACCAATACGTACAATATATATATATTATCAGTTGGCATGTTTAGGTTTTATAACTGTATATATTGAAACAGTGGTAAAATTCAAATTATGCCCAGCTCACTCATCAATGAAATGAGTAAATTGTCTGCAACATGCAGTATTACTTATCATCATTGGCTTAATCTATATACAACAAGCTGGGCAAGGAAGTAAACCACAGGTTAGTGCCCCTGTAAGTCACCATTACCCAGACTCGTCAATCATAGCTTGAATTAGCAGGTGTGGATAATGTGCCCGATACCCTGCAGCGCTTCCTGCTGGTTATGCGGTCAGCTGGAGCCACCGACACTCAGTCTCAGCTGTCGCTGATAATATGCAGCTAGCAAAGTGGCTGGGACTGTGTGACACCTGCTGTTCAATCCTGCATGTGGTCGGCAAGATAGGCAGCGTGCAGGTATATCATCATGCACGCAGTTTCACCTAGCAGCTAAGCACACCAGCTCGCGGCTCATATGCTTCAAAGCTATACAAAGATCGGTTCAGTGCTTCATTACAAAATTTTCATGCGCAGGATATCTATAGCTATAGGGATATTTGTCCCTGACGTGCATTTCACCAGGGGAACTGGCTTTTTCTAACAGCCTTTGTTCAAATACCACCAAAGACAATAATTACAAGGGATTTGTATGTTCTCTCCATGTTTGCATGGGTTTCCTTCTAGTACTCCAGTTTTCTACCTCACTCAAAGAGATATTGGTAGGGAAATCACAAAAAAATGTATGAACAGGTGGATAAGTAGAGCAGGACTTGTGGCAGACTTTGTAATAGCAGAACTAATTGTGCAGGCAGCACCTTTATGGAACACAATCAATTCTGACATCACTTTGGTATAGTCGAGTCGTGTACACTAACAGGTACCTTGAAATAACAGATCCGAGTTTGCAGTCGGCACTAGTGATGAGCGAGTACATTCGTTGCTCTGGTTTCCCCGAGCATGCTCGGGTGGTTTCCAAGTATTTGGAATTGCTTGGAGATTTAGTTCCTGTTGCCGCAGCTGCAAGATTTGCGGCTACTTGACAGCCTGAATACATGTGGGGATTTCCTGTTTGTTAGGGAATTCCTGAATACATGTCAAATAGCCGCAAATCATGCAGGGAGACCTGAGCAACAATGCTACTCGCTCATCACTAGTCGGCATCTTGAAACAGCAGGTTTGAATTGGCAAACAGATAACTTGGCATAGAAGAGCAGAGTGCATGGTCAGAATCAGAGGTGTATCTAGGGGGGGCAGCCGGGGCATGTGCCCCGGGCACAGCCGGCAGGGGGCGCAGTTGAGCCACCTAATGCGGCAGTCTGCAGTGTCTCCGCTGGCGGCAGCATTCTGCCCCCCCAGACTCTGAGTCGGCTGTTCTCTGTGCCGGCTGTCAGGTGGCAGCCTTAAAGGACTTTGATTATAACATCAGAGGTGCATTAAAGGTTACCATACTAACTTGATGAACACTAGAGGAGAGAAAAATGGCCAGTCAAGAAGGAAGATGTGTGAACCTTTGCTGGAGTCGTGACAGGTGAGTAAAATATGTTCACTGATATGTAAATCTGACTATGTTTATATTAAAAAGATCACATTAAAATGAACAACACAGAGAATTTACTCAAACCATAATTAAAATAAAATTTGATCCAACATATAAACAGGCAACAACAGTTAACTTAGACCTTAAATGTTATAATACTATAGTACATTGTAAAAAGGCATGAAAAAATTATAAAATTTTCCAAATATGCCTTCTTGAATAATTGGAATGGTCCCATTTCTAGTAGACAGAAATTACCATCACATGAGATGATTTATATTAATGTACACAAAAATAATGCTACAGTTTCTATTTCTGCACCAAATAGGCAGTAGGTACAATTAGTACATTTACTTTATGTTATTATATTCTGCCTTTTTTGCTATTAATGGGCTCCATACATTGTTAATCCATTGTTACAATGTTCTTGTATTCTGCACTGGTGTTTAGAATATTTATTGTGATGCACAAAGATGCTTTTTATAGCATGTGATTATTATCTTACTCAAAAGAATAAAAGTTTTTTTAGAAAATTCTCTGGATCCGTTAGATAGGACTGCACTGCATTTGATGTATTTTTTAAAATTGAGCTAATGTCATATTATACTTATTTTTTAAGCAAACCAGTATCCTGGCACTCATATCAGCTGTTTTTGATCATGAGTCATAATCTGGATCATTCTATCCGTCAGGTAATTGATCTGATCTGCGAATGAATAAATATAAAGCTTAGTGCTAAAAAATATTTACCAGTTATACAATGAAATGACAGATGAAATAGATGCAATGACAATTACTTGTGTAATAATGAGTAAACATCAAAATATTCAGAGAATTTCGTTATGTGAAACATGAATTTCAGAGAAAAGTCAACGTGATCTGATATTTCAACTTTTTCCCACTTTTATTCTGTTCTGTTTTACAAATAAATACATATGAACAACTCGATTTGATGTGTCGAATTATATGAAATTTACAGATCCTGGCAAATTTAAACAAATTGTGATTCGATTTTTAGGAATCACAAAAAAATGCCTGCAGACATTTTCTTCCTTGCAGAAGACTGAATGATCTGCAGGCTGACATGACCTTATGTGCGACCACATGGGTTTCCTTTATTCCTGCAGTTATCACATCATATGAGAGACAAAAAGGACGCCCATAGCCTGTATAAAAACAATGGCAAGGAATGCAGCAGGTATTTTGTCATAGCTCACAGCTCAGCAATAGAGATAGGGGGGTGAAGCTCTAAAACATTGGACAAATATTCTGGACATTTATATGTTGACTAACTGCAACAGTGAAGAAGATGAGTGCAGTAGTCTGCGAATAACGGCAGGTGCAGACAACATTTTGGTCTGGGTGCGATCCAACAAAACATCAGATTACACAAGGACGAATGTTAGTCTACAAGGTCGTACTCATGTCATGTCCAATGAAAAATTGCTGTGGGGAGATAGAGATAGGGGAGCTAACAGCAGCCATGCCTTGCCCGCTGTGTATAGCTGGCATCTGTCCTGCTGCATTTGAATTACAACTGCACATCTACTTTCTCTATTCTTAATTAATTAAAACGCTAAAGCAAGATAGCACAATAATTCTTATAATAATAAATTTTTATTAGTGGGGGAATAAGAGTTTTGTTTCTATTTATTTTTTAAATACAAAAAAATTCTCCAAAACTAAGACAATTTCTGAGACGGTCTACCTCACAAAATGCGCATGTCTCAAACTCATTTTTTTTGCACATCTGTTTCATTAGTTAAATTTAATATTCGTATATGCCATATAAATAGTGACCCTTTCCAGGTGCTTGCTTTTGGGGTGTGTACTTATTTTTTATGCATTGCTTATATAGTGCTATCATATTCTGCAGCTCTTTACAGACATTATCATTACTGTCCCCATTGGGGCTCACAATCTCACAATCTAGATTCCCTATCAGTATGTCTATGGAATATGGCAGGAAACCAGAGAACCCAGAGGAAACCCATGCAAACACGGGGTGAATATACAAACTCCTTGCAGATGTTGTCATTGTTGGGATTTGAACCCCGGACCCCATCACTGAGCCACTACAATACAGATGAGCTGAAGGCTGCTATCAAAGCAACCTGGGCTTCTATAACACCTCAGCAGTGCCACAGGCTGATCTCCTCCATGCCACGCCGCATTGATGCAGTAATTAATGCAAAAGGAGCCCCAACCAAGTATTGAGTCCATTTACTGAACATACATTTCAGTAGGTCAACATTTCAGATTTTAAAATCATTTTTCAAGCTGGTGTTATAAAGTATTCTAATTTACTAAGATAAAGACTTTTGGGTTTCATTGGCTGTAAGCCATAATCATCAACATTAACAGAAATAAACACTTGAAATAGATCACTCTGCTTGTAATGACTCTATATAATATATGAGTTTCACTTTTTGTATTGAAGAACTGAAATAAATTAACTTTTTGATGAAATTCTAATTTTGTGAGAAGCACCTGTATGTGACTGCATTATGCTTTGCAAACAGGTTCCTTATTTCCGCAGACTATGGCTAAATCTGGGTCATAGAACCTTAGTACCTTGTTTACTTTAACCACTGCTTCTTATTGCTATTGTTCTCTGTGAACCTGAGCTTTATATCTCATCAGCCATTGTTGCAATAGTACACTCCTAAGTGCTATTTCCCTATTATCATTGTCCAATATATTTATATATGTGCCCATATGAGGTTATTAGCTTGTCATTTTTCTATATCATACCTTGTAATTTCAATCTATTATAATTAATTAGTTATATTGATTTAGCTTTTAGTGAACCTTGGCCTCATACCCTATTGTGCAATACTGCAGAAATAACACCTTATGCTGCTAAGTATTATTTGTACACTAAATCATGATATGTAATTATTTCCCACCCCCTGCATTACATACTATTGAGAGATTTTATGTGCCATAGTCTTTATTTTTGCTATCATGCTAATAAATATTTAAAACGTACATTTAGTCGTGTCTCTCAGTATAGGTATTTTTGGCCCGGATAGCTGTCCACAACTCTTGAACTGTGTGACTGCGATCTCCAAGGCATATTAATTTTAACATTGCCTGATTGTAGTGGTCCCTGGCTGTACAGTATGGAGGAGGGAGGATTCTCTCTGCACTGCGGAGACGCAAGTCTCATTAAAAGAGAGGTTGAGGACACAGGTGGAGGCTCTAGAGGAGGTGGAGAAGGCAGAATCAGTGGAGGAAGTGTTAAATATAGAGGTTTGAGAAGTAAGGATGACTGTCCAACTTGTACTGGGGGACTGCGATGGTTATCAACTTTCAGAAACCGTCTGTATCCACCAGGCGGAAAGGCAGCATTTCCATGTCCAACAGATTGAAGATGGTGGAGTTCAAGCTCTTAGTTTTGGCATATGCAGGAGGAAAAATTTTTTAATGTGACATCAACTGCGACACCAAGGGCTGGCTGCTGTGCTTAGAGAGGGTGGAGTAGGGTGAACAACGCAAACTGCGAGACTGTAAGTGAGGTGCATGCGGAGATTTTATGGTGGATTAAGAAAGATGTGTTGTGCTAGGTGACACAAAAACAGTAGTCCTGTCAATTTCCATAACTGCTGATTGACTCTCGCCTGTGTGAGAACACTTGGCTCACTTGGAGCTTCCTTTTGCAAAGTTGCCAAATAACTTGAGTTGGGTCCTCCTTTGCGATCTCTAAAAAGGCCCAGGCTAGGTAACCTTTGCCACTCCTGCGAACTGCAGACTCACGACCGGTACTGGCCACAGCCAGAGTTGTGGCTGAGGATGCAGTGCTTGTTGTGGCTGCCGAAGGTAACAAGGGTGATTCGGGTGCCACGTCTGAGGATTGTACTCAGTGAGATGTCATGTACAAGCATATCGCTGTATGACTGCCAAAGAAAGGGAGTAGAGTAGCTCGACCAGTACAGATGTTGTCATTGGTCGTTAGATAGGACGAGACAGTGTTTGTTTCAGTTGAGCTTTCATTAACATTAACACCTAACCCACGTACATGTCGAACACCAAGCTTATTCCCCCTTCCACCATGGTCTCATTTTTTTCTCACTCATGTTGTGTATGCCCATCCCCTCTTGTAACCTGTAGTTTCACAACCTTAGGCCCACACCTGTCAGTCACCTATCTCTAAATGAACATTCACTATTTATTTTCTTAGATAGTGTGCCTGAACAACACTCGTATGCCTGGCTGAACCCCAATATTAGACCTAAGGATTTTTAAGAGGAAATGTGGCCTCCTGATTCCTCACTGCAACACAGTTTTAGCCCAAACAATTTGGATTAGCAAATAGGGCCTCCGGGTTGAACCCCAATATTAGGCCTAACTAATTTTAAGAGGAAATGTGGCCTTCTGATTCCTTACTGTGACACAGTTTTTGCCCAAACGATTTTGGTTAGCAAATGGGGCCTCCTGAAACTGCAACACAGTTGTAGTACAATCTAGTTATATGCTGGAATATTGATTTCACACAGGACAGGGCCCGTTTCTAGCTAACTGACAAGTTCACTTTCAGCAGCAGTAGGAGCGGCCTCTGTGTGCTGTTACACTGAGAAAATGGCGACAGTAAAACAAGATGTCCGCTTTTTATATGGACAGAGACATGTGACTTTAGCAGTCAATCACAGAAGACCTTGTGTCGTGATGCTATGGATGGTTTCTGCACCCTGATGCTACACACATTAAGTTATTAAAGAACAAAAAAAAATTGAAGAAAAAAAATTACACTCTGCCGCTTTTCTAACCTAGACACACCCCCTACCTTCATAAAACACGTTCCCCCCCTCATCATACAGCACCAATGTCCTAGACAAAGTCCAAACAAACGCATTAGTGGAAATCATTTACCGATCTGTGACCGAATATTGCTGACGTTGAGGAAAAGTGCTCGAGAGACCGAAATGAATCCGGATGTGCTATGTTCATGCCGAATTTGAGATTGACGAATGTTTTCTGATCAAGTTCGCTCATCTCTAATGATAATCTCTTCTTATTAATGTCTTTTGACTTATGCCAGCAAGTAGAGGGAGATATAAGAGATGTGAGTAGTCACTGACTTTCAGTCAACTATAATTTGCCATAAAATGCAGTCGGTGGGGAATGGTCAGTGATAAAAATGCTCAATCCATACAACCGCCATCTTTGTAGTGTAACTACTATTTTCTAATGATAACCTCTAAGTAACCAAATTTTAATGGGCCTTAATAACCATCCAATTTATTTCATTTTTTTTTAGCAGCAGCAGCCGTAGTTTTTTTTATTGATTTTGCTTGTATTGAGTATTTGCTGTATGTGGGATAAATTATTATTATTTCTTTATTTCTCAAAAAACCTGTCGAATGAACAATGATGTGATTGGGGCTCTGTGGCCACTACGTCATCAATTACTGGACTCCTTGTTCTTCTTCACACTGAAGATATTCTTAAAGGGGTTGACCAGTCCAAAGTGACAAGTCTGCAGTCACTCTGTGTGTCTGCAGAATTATGAATCCCCCCAAGTGCACGCACTGTGCACTGCGAGGATTCTCCGGTTTTTTAGTAGGGAGTAGCGAGTATGTATACGTTATGCATACTCCCGGCCATAGTCCAACTAGTGGGTGCAGCCACACTCCATATACTTGTATGAAACGAGGCCACACCCACTAGTTAGCCACGTTGTCTCGCTCAATACAAGTGTATGAAACGAGGTATCGCCCACTATCGACTATGGCCGGGAAATATGCATAACCCATATGTAGCCGCCGTTCCCAGCTCTAAATCTGGTGAATCGCACACTGTCTGCGCTGGGGGAATTCATAAGTCTACAATCATACAGAGTGACTGTGGACTTATCATTTTTGTCTGGATAGCCCCTTTATTGAAATTGGTTGTACAGTGAGGAAAAAAAGTATTTAGTCAGCCACCAATTGTGCAAGTTCTCCCACTTAAAAAGATGAGAGAGGCCTGCAATTGACATCATAGGTAGACTATAACTATGAGAGTCAAAATGAGAAAACAAGTCCAGAAAATCACTTTATTTGATTAGGCAAGATTTATTTAGCAAATTATGGTGGAAAATAAGTATTTGGTCACCTAAAACCATGCAAGATTTCTGGCTCTCACAGACCTCTAACTTCTTTAAGAGGCTCCTCTGTCCTCCACTCATTACCTGTAGTAATGGCACCTGTTTGAACTTGTTATCAATATAAAAGACACCTATCCACAACCTCATACAGTCACACTCCAAACTCCACTATGGTGAAGACCAAAGAGCTGTTGAAGGACACCAGAAACACAATTGAAGCCCTGCACCAGGCTGGGAAGACTGAATCTGCAATAGGCAGGCAGCTTGGTGTGATGAAATCAACTGTGGGAGCAATAATAAGAAAATAAAAGACATACAAGACCACTGATAATCTCCCTCAATCTGAGGCTTTATCTATCCTGTGCCCCTCTCAGATTTCCCCGGGCTTCAGCCCAGACAATTTTCAGCTTGTCTACCTCTTTGTCAGCCTTCTGGGTATCTAGTTGAAAGGGTGTGAAGGATTTGAAGCAAGGTTGATATACAACGTTACAGAAGAATGGAGAAGTCTAAATAGACTGTTGATATTGATAATTAATAGGAAACTCAACTAAAGGCAAATAATCCACCCAGTTGGTCTGATGGTCAGAGAAATAAAACTGGAGAAATAGTTCCAGTATCTGGTTGGTACATTCAGTATAGCCATTGGTTTCTGGGTGGTACACAGATAAAAAGAATGATTTAATATTCTTCTTCTCACAGAATGTCCTAAAGAATCTGGACAGAAAATGAGTTCCTCGGATGCAAAAAATATTTTCCAGAATTCTGTGTAGATGCACAATGTGTTTAATGAACATCTTACTTAAAGCAAACCTGTCATTGGGATTTTGCTCATTAAACTAAAGGTTGGCACTGTTATGCTGATTAAAATGATACAATGGTTGATGAAATCCGTCTTGTGGTTGTCGTTTAATCACTATTTGCAATTTTCAGTTAATAAGATTCTCGTGCTTCGGGGCCGCCTGTGGGGGAGTCTTTATGTGGTGCTCTGCTTACATATTCATCTGTATGGGCTTATAACAGATCATTGATCCTTCAGTGACCCACTTCCTATTTTACATAATGCATATAATACTGTGGGGTTAGAAAAAAAAATTGACATCCAACAAAATGGCGTGGTGGCATGCAGGGCTATTTAGGGTGAGACCAGCTGAGGACAAGTTGTGGACTGCCCTCGTAAGGGCGGGAGTCATGGGGCATACAGGGAACTGTGTTTCCTATAAGGCATACTAGGGCTAATGCTCCTTATTTGCTCATTCCAGATCTGATGAGGATTCGTTTCATGGTTTATAGGATGAAGCATTTTCTATTTATCATGTGGAGAACCGAACTTACAGAGAGATTTCCATTTCTTGCCAGCCGATTTCAGGAAACACCATTAATTTCTTATTGTGTAATATGCACCATTTTCATCACTGTCATATTTAGGCACATGTGTATTTATTGTCAGGTCTGGATCTCTCACGGACAGATTGTCCACCACTGTAGCTGTCTGATCATTTATATATATATTTACAGTACAGACCAAAAGTTTGGACACACCTTCTCATTTAAAGATTTTTCTGTATTTTCATGACTATGAAAATTGTACATTCACACTGAAGGCATCAAAACTATGAATTAACACATGTGGAATTATATACTTAACAAAAAAGTGTGTAACAACTGAAATTATGTCTTATATTCTAGGTTCTTCAAATTAGCCACCTTTTGCTTTGATGACTGCTTTGCACACTCTTGGCATTCTCTTGATGAGCTTCAAGAGGTAGTCACCGGAAATGGTCTTCCAACAATCTTGAAGGAGTTCCCAGAGATGCTTAGCACTTGTTGGCCCTTTTGCCTTCACTTTGCGGTCCAGCTCACCACAAACCATCTCGATTGGGTTCAGGTCTGGTGACTGTGTAGGCCAGGTCATCTGGCGTAGCACCCCATCACTCTCCCTCTTGGTCAAATAGCCCTTACACAGCCTGGAGGTGTGTTTGGGGTCTTTGTCTTGTTGAAAAATAAATGATGGTCCAACTAAAAGCTAACCGGATGGAATAGCATTCCGCTGCAAGATGCTGTGGTAGCCATGCTGGTTCAGTATGCATTCAATTTTGAATAAATCCCCAACAGTGTCACCAACAAAGCACCCCCACACCATCACACCTCCTCCTCCATGCTTCACGGTGGGAACCAGGCATGTAGAGTCCATTCGTTCACCTTTTCTGCGTCGCACAAAGACACGGTGGTTGGAACCAAAGATCTCAAATGTGGATTCAACAGACCAAAGCACAAATTTCCACTGGTCTAATGTCCATTCCTTGTGTTCTTTAGCCCAAACAAGTCTCTTCTGCTTGTCGCCTGTCCTTAGCAGTGGTTTCCTAGCAGCTATTTTACCATGAAGGCCTGCTGCACAAAGTTTCCTCTTAACAGTTGTAGAGATGTGTCTGCTTCTAGAACTCTGTGTGGCATTGACCTGGTCTCTAATCTGAGCTGCTGTAAACCTGCAATTTCTGAGGCTGGTGACTCGGATAAACTTATCCTCATAAGCAGAGGTGACTCTTGGTCTTTCTTTCCTGGGGCGGTCCTCTTGTGAGCCAGTTTCTTTGTAGCGCTTGATGGCTTTTGCAACTGCACTTGGGGACACTTTCAAAGTTTTCCCAATTGTTCGGACTGACTGACCTTCATTTCTTAAAGTAATGATGGCCACTCATTTTTCTTTACTTAGCTGCTTTTTTCTTGCCATAATACACATTCTAACAGTCTATTCAGTAGGACTATCATCTATGTATCCACCAGACTTCTGCGCAACGCAACTGATGGTCCCAACCCCATTTATAAGGCCAGAAATCCCAATTATTAAACCTGACAGGGCACACCTGTGAAGTGAAAACCATTTCCGGTGACTACCTCTTGAAGCTCATCAAGAGAATGCCAAGAGTGTGCAAAGCAGTAATCAAAGCAAAAGGTGGCTACTTTGAAGAACCTAGAATATAAGACATAATTTTAGTTGTTACACACTTTTTTGCTAAGTATATAATTCCACATGTGTTAATTCATAGTTTTGATGCCTTCAGTGTGAATTTACAATTTTCATAGTCTTGAAAATACAGAAAAATCTTTAAATGAGAAGGTGTGTCCAAACTTTTGGTCTGTACTGTATGTACACATGGGAAAACAAAAGTGTTTTCATTTTAAGTTTGTGCTAACCTACTTGATTTTTATGCCGGTTTTATTAAAAGTTAAGTTTTATTATACTCACCTTGCTGCATTGCATTGATAAACACAAGAGTGTTGGGGGAACTGGACGTTTGACAGGGCCTGGTCGCCCTTGGTGTCTTCTACTTTGTCCTTTGCTATGTTTGCTAGTCTGGATGACCAAAATGTTTTAAGTGCATTAGGAAAACATAAGGTGCGTGCATCACCCATGTAGTATGGAAAATTAGATGCTACAAACCCAAGTAGTAAATAAAGTAAGTATAGGAACACACAAAAAGAAAAAGAGAGCTATATACAGCGGGTCTTGCACACTAAATAATCCATCAAAAAACACTTAAAAGTGCATAACAGCACAAAGGTAAATAGAAAACCTACCAAAACACAATGATGTGTTTGGGTCAAAAATTCCCCCTATCTTATCATATAATCTTTATCATACAAGAAGGCAAACTCACTAACATAGAAAACATGACTTACCACACACAACGCAAAGTGTAAAGTGCAAAGAAAATCTGTGCAATTAATATGAAGATCCAACAATAAGTAAACCAAATAAAGTATAACAATGAATAAAATAACAAAAACAATTTATATTATTGCTATTACCAAAGTGAACACTAAAAAAAGACAAGGAGGGACAAAAAGGAGAATAAGGGGGTATGCTGTATCCCCATGTTTATCGTCATGAATGTTACTTCCTCACAGGTCAGGAACATTTTAAACATATCAATGCTAATTAATTTGAAATCTGACCCATATGGCTACCATTTGCAGAAATAAAATATGGACATATTTGATATGTAATTTTCTCTAAAATGTGTTTCTTGGAGCAGGATAAAACATGTGACTTTAAGACATGATCTAGTTATCCTAAAAGGATAATCAAATATTAGTCCCTGGATTTGGTACTGATTTTATACATATTAGAGCAAATAGGTGGTTTTAGTTATAAGTACCTCGATGTCAGACTTTATAACACAAGCGTTTAATGCCATAAAAAAGGTAAAAACAACAGAGAAAAGAAGTGTACAAAGAACTAGGTGAAACAAAATATCATTATTCTACATCAAAATGTTAAAAGCTGAGATGGACAGATGATCTGTGTGTGATAAGAGCCTAAGGAAATGCCATTAATATAACTTAGGGAAGAGTAACATTCAAAGTATTTGAGGAAGTGGCACCATCGCTTGGTTCAGTAATTATTTTACTTCTGTGCTTATAGCATATCTTCATTTTCAACAATTTGTATCAGAAATGTCACATTTTCTGACCTTGCACTAAGCACTTTAGCATGTATTACATGGTCAGTAATAGGGGTTCATCTACGCCTTGTTCACTTTACTTGTACTTTGTTACTCTTTCCTATGCTATATTAATGCTTTACCTGCCGAACCTGTGGTGCCCCCATTTCTTTAGGTTCTTACCACAGATCACCTGTCCATCTCAGCTTTTAACATTTTAATATGTAATAAAGATATTTTGTTTTACCCTTGTACGCTTTTTTTCTCTGTTGTTTTTATCCTAAAATGAGTTGATCCATTTGATTAAACAGTGTTTTCAAATGGTTTGTTTGTCTTAGGCTACTTTCACACATCCGTTTTTTGCCGTCAGGAACAATCCGCCCAAGTTTAAAAAAGACGGATCCAGCGCAGATTGTAAAAAACTGATGCGAAGGATCAGGGTTTTAGACGGATCCGTCTTGAACTTTTGAACCAGAGAAATGCAGTCTGAGCATGTCTGGAAAGAGAGAGAGAGACCTTGATTTCCCCCATCCAGGCATGCGCAGAGGAAGAAAATAGAGTCCGTTGTCCGGATCAGTGCTTTGACTTCTATTGTACAAACTAGATGGCTGCGCCGCTTCAGGCGCTGTACGTTTTTTTCGCCGGAAACAAAACAAGTTCCTCCAGCCGTTTTGTCCGGCAGCCGGAATTGAAATTTAGGACGGATCCGGAAAAAAACGACGAAACGGAAGGACATGCGGCTCGATCCGGCGCTAATGCAAGACAATGACAAAAAAACAGATCCGACGGTATAAAAAAAGGATCCGTTTTTTAAAAAAAAAAGCCGGATTGCGCCTGATGGCAAAAAACGGATGTGTGAAAGTAGCCTTAGATAACCTATTTTTTAAAAATTCTGTTAAAGAATATATAGGTAAGTGAGGGGTCACTGTTGAAGATTTAACTATACTGGAGCAATCAGCATGTTCAGATTACATGGACAGTCTTCTGATTTCACTGACAACAATTAGAAGATACACATTTTATCTGGAGGGCCACACTGGAGATTGGTGACCTAATCAAGCCACCTTACTCCACATATAGTAAGGAAAAGGGAACATATCCTACATCATGAGATTTAGTCTTAGAGTACAGTTCTAAGCAGTTTTTGCTTGGTGGTAGTTTTCTTAATATTTGAAGATATCAACCTCCTGGCTACGGGAAGCTGGTACTAAACTCAGTGGCATAACTAGGGAGTGCTGAAGACTATGATAAACTTTTTATTGACCCATCCTACCAAGCAACTCATCTCGCAGGATTAAACAACTGAATCAAACCCCAGATAGGACAAAATAACAGGCATTTAGTTATGCCTCCTTGCTCCAGGCTATTCTTGTTCTTAGAGATGTAAAGTATCTGGGCCTAGTGTGAGCTTCATCCTAGATTGCGGAGTCAGTACTTTGTGTGTCGGGCCTTGAGGGCCATATGTGGCATACATGAATGTGAGCCCCCTAGACTCTGGGTTTTGGCTGAAACCGCTAATGTAGCCATTCCTAGAGATACGTCACTGCCTAAAGTTGTGCAATGGACTAGACATCTTTACAGGAATTATCCGGGACTATTTTATTTTTAAATTATGAGCCATTAAACGTACAGGCAATTAGTTGCTAACTACCTGCCTGCTGTGGCTGGCTCCTATATCTTCTGGCTCAGAACAGTCATATACCACTCTTGCCAATGATTCTGCAGCTTCCGCTGATGTCATGTCAACAGAGCAGCTTCTTCTCTTCCGCTCTGCTCTGATGACGAGGTGTGGCTACCGACATCATACTGATTGACAGCCAGCTCCCTGTTGCCTGACTGTGGGAAACCAACTGTCCATCAGCATTGGAAGTCACACGCCTTCAACAAAGCAGCCTGGAAGGGGAAGAGCTGCTCTGTTGACGTGAAGCAGCAGAATTGCCATCAGGAGCGGTCTTTGGTTGCTCTTAGCCAGCGCCTGGCAGAATAGGCAGGTAGTTAGCATAGTAAAAAAATATATTAGTCCTGAAAACTCCTCTAAATAGTATACACAATTTGTCTATAATTGTCAAGTCCAGTTTTTATAGAGTTTAGGTTAGTGATATTTCAACAATATGGCATTATAGCATTTCAATTCTTTCAAATGTTTAACAATTTATCACCATTCAGTGATTTTGGCAAGATTCTCTGTAGCTCCTTTATAACTGTGACAACTTCAGATCATGGTTCATACATGGTGTATGTTGGTGAATATTTGACAGGCAACTGTGTGAACTGTGGTCCATCTGTTTACTTCAATTCCTCTTACTTAAGGCTCAAAAAGGGAAGTACAATTTTTCTTCAGATCCTTGGGTTTGCGGGGTAATGTTTCTCATTGTGGTGAGTGACAAGCCAAGCCTGGCATGTCACAGTGTCAGGAGACTTATAAATCATACATGCTTCTCTGGCACATGAAGTATGCAATTGTCTCTTCAGAGAGGAAGAGGACTAGAACTCTAGCACCACCCAGCCAAATCAGATCTCATACTTTGCACTGATGAGGGGCTAACACTGAAACACAGCGTCTGCAAATTGAGATTCCGGTTTGCCTTTTATACTAAGTCATAATGCAAGATTTGCTAAAGAGTCGATATTGACTTTTAGGATTGCTGCTTCCAATAGATGGCTTGAGATCTTTAGATGCATTGAGGAAAACCTTTTATACAGTATGTAGTCTGGAAATACTAAAAGAAGAAAATATTCTTAGGCAAAAAAATGTGATTTCAATCATAGTCATAGTCTTCTTTCATTTAAATCTTATAATCTTACTTGTATTTCCTACATAATTATTCAACTGCCACAAAGTGTCTATTTACATTAAAGACAAGTTATTTTCGACATCATTCATACAGGTCTATGTCTGCTGGAGGAAATGAATAGGTTAAATCTGGATCTGCCTTACATATTGTATTATTTCAGCTCCTGCCCTGCATTTACATTTTCTCTAAATTAATATATCTTAAATCTTAAATACCCAGGAAAATGTAACAGCCACCATATCAAGACCTCAAAGATCTTTGCAGGTGGAATGTGCTCTCTTTATAAAGCTTAACGTATAAAGGCCATTTTGCATAATGTCGCACACTGTCATTTAGTATTTGTACAAAATTACCACTTGGTAAAAAGGCTTTGTCAGCATAATTGCAATGGAAAAAATATTCACCCCAATAGAAGGCATAATTATTTTCTTTGTAATTAAAATATTCTTTTATTGTAAATGATATGAATGTTCTCATTGCCGTGGGCTTTTTTATGCAAAGCTTATCTATGATTGTCAAGAGGAGACAATGATTTCCATTTTTACACTGCAGTTTGGGTTTCTTTTGTTCTGAGTTTTCTCTTTTTCTTCTACTTTTCTCTGGCATCCGGAGAAGGAGGAACTATTTGGATCATATCTGACAGAGGTAGCTTTATTGTAAAGACAGCTAAACTAGAGGGAATTTTGTTATCATCCAAATGACACTTAAAGACTGGAAAGGTTTTACCCTTGAAAGTCTAGACTGCATTTTCTGTAATAGTTTCCTATTGATGAATTGCTCATGTGATTAAATTTATGCAATGGAAAACTTGTGAAGACACCACCCGTCTGTATGAGGTATGTTGTGGTATGGCAGTTATTTGGTTGCTCCTAACTGTAAGAAAATTTTCTAGTGAGTAAATATTGCAGTACATTTATTTTCTCTGTGTTAAACAGGCATGCAATGAGTGTAAACCAAATGCGCTTCAAAGGTACAAGTGAACTGCCTACATACATAGCAGTAAGGTCTCTCCTTGTCGAGAGTGACATACCAGCTCTGGCGTGTCTTCCAATAGGTGGCGCTATAGAGCACAAGTCCTCTTTTTTTTTAAAGAGGCAATTTGCATACATACATTGCAGGCATTTCACAATCATAGTGTGTTAGATTTCCCACTGCTGCACAAGGGGAGTCTCGAACCCGTCCCGCTGCGGTCTCCCATTCATCTCCGGCCACAGTGGAGCCTGCTCAGCAGAGACGTTGGTCCAGGCTCTTGCCCACTCCTCTACTGTGCAGTGACTTGCTGCTGCCTTTCCTGGATCTGCTATTATAGCCAGTGCTGGAGCAGTCATCTTTGGAACAAAGTCCTGCGTTTTCCCATCTGAGCATGCCCAGAGTGAGATCTCTCATTGGAGATCAGGGGTCACATGTTCAGGTGCTGCAGCGGCTCCTATTGGTCCGCCAGGAAGGTCATGTAGCTACGTGTGTTTGTAACAGCTTCTCATTGGTCCTTGTTCCTGGAAGGTCCTGTAGCTGTTGCTATAAAAGGGTACATGGCTGGGCCGCCATGCGCTAATATCAATCTTTGTATGCTATGCGCCAGTGTGGTCATGTGTGGATAGGGACCCGGCTGAAATAAGCCACTAGAATACCGACTTAATCGGTGAGGAGTTTGGTATGGTAGCTGGTCAGGGTCGGTGTCCTAGATGCCCTAGATTACCGGCATAACCGGTGAGGAGTTTTGATTGCCGTATTCAGGGTCTGGCGTTCAGACGCCATAGATTGCGGGTGACTCCCGCGAGGACATTAGCACATGATCACGCTTTATGTACGCTTAGCACTTAACTGTGTATCTGAGAGCCTTACAGGACACAGTGCTTTTTCTCAAGCGGCCCTGTGACGTAACAGGGTTCGCTTTCAACGCTAGTCAGCGCCCTAGCGTGTTTTCTTTGCCACTCAGTTGTGTCTAGTGAGTGCGCACACATCGCCATATAGCGTTGCGGCTCCTCTTCTAGCGGCTCTGTGGAGTAACAGAGTTCGCACTCATTGCCACAGCGCATTACGGCGTTTATGTTGGCAGCTCTGTGGGATAACAGAGTTTGCTTCTTGCGCCTTTTTGCCAGCAGCGGGATTCGCCTGCACGGTGGACCCCGGGCTGCGAACGCACTTATTATTTATATTATTTTGTGCGTTCCGCCAGCCTTAACATAATATTAGCGCCAGGGTCTGGCTGGTAAAATGGCGGACGACCAGCGTCTGCAGCGGTATATCCAGCAGCTGGAGGGTAGGTTGGCGACTCTAGAGCGCACAACCTCAGGGTGGATGTTACTGCAGTCGCGGTTCAGGCTGCTAGTGTGGCCGCCGCCAGTTTGTCCTCTGCTACCCCTGCTCCGACTATTTCCCGCCTCCCACTTCCAGACAAGTTTACCGGTGACAGTAAACAATTTCGGGGTTTCGTCAGTCAGTGCTCCATACATCTAGAGCTTCTGGCTGCACGTTATCCCACGGAGCGGGCGAAAGTGGGTTTTATCATATCCCTTTTGTCGAGCAGGGCGTTGGAGTGGGCAATGCCGTTATGGGAGCGCGATGATCGTGTGGTGCAGAGTGCTCCTCTCTTCTTGGACACTCTTAAACAGGTCTTTTTAGGACCTCGTGTCACCCACGATACGGCTCTTCAATTGTTGGCTATCACCCAGGGTTCATCCATGGTCAGCCAGTTTGCCGTCCAATTTCGGACTCTGGTCTCTGAGCTGGATTGGCCAGATAAAGTCCTTATACCCGTGTACTGGAGGGGACTGGCAGACCATGTGAAGGACGCCTTGTCCACCAGGGAGATTCCTGCCACACTGGAGGAGCTCATTACCTTATCTACCCGCATCGACCTTCGTTTTAACGAGCGGAGGTTGGAGCGGGCCCAGTGTAGGCAGAGGTTCCGGCTGGCGCCCACCTTCGCCAGACCTCTGGAATCTTCCATTCAGGCGACCGATTCCCCTGAGGCCATGGAGATTTCTCGAGTGAGACCTAAGTCTCGGGCTGCTCGAGTATCTGTGACCTGTAATGCCTGCCAACAAATAGGGCATTATGCTAACAAATGTCCACGGCGGTCGGGAAACGACCGCGTCTAGTAACCATTGGAGGGGGTTCACTAGACACAGCAGTACACGCCTCCAAGTTGTCCTTTAGGGGGACAATCAATTTTGGCTCATCCACTTTAACAGTCACGCTTTGTGTGGATTCTGGAGCCGAAGGAAATTTCATGTCTTCTACCTTCGCTCTCCGCCACTCTATACCTCTGGTGATGCTCGCCAAACCCGTGACTGTTCGAGTAGTGAATGGGTTGACACTGCCTTCACCAATCACACATCAGACCATCCCTTTCACGTTGTCAATGTCATCTTCCCATCAAGAGATTATCTCACTTTTAGTCATTCCCGAGGGAATAGACGAGATCTTGTTAGGGATGCCCTGGCTCCATTTCCATTCCCCACACATTGAGTGGAACTCTGGGAGGATATTGGGTTGGGGTGAGTCATGTAAAGGCAGATGTATGAGGGAATGCATTCAGGTGGCCACTACAGAGATGCCCGCAGATTTTACTTCTCTTCCTAATTACTATTGGTCATATGCAGACGTATTCTCCAAAAAGGCTGCAGAAGTCCTTCCACCTCACCGTCCCTATGACTGTCCTATTGACCTCTTGCCTGGAGCAGAACCTCCTCGGGGATGGGTCTATCCCCTTTCTCTCCCGGAGACGGAGGCTATGTCCCAATATATCCAGGAGAACCTGGCGAGAGGATTCATTAGGAAGTCAGTGTCACCTGCAGGGGCGGGGTTCTTCTTCGTGCAGAAGAAGAACGGAGAATTACGTCCATGCATCGATTACAGGGGTCTTAATGCCATCACTGTTAAGAATAAATACCCGTTGCCACTGATTTCTGAGCTATTTGATAGGCTACGGGGGGCAAGGATATTTACGAAATTAGATCTGCGGGGTGCCTATAACCTGATTCACATCCGTGAGGGGGACGAATGGAAGACGGCTTTTAATACCAGGGACGGGCACTATGAATATCTGGTGATGCCCTTCGGGCTCTGTAACGCCCCAGCCGTCTTCCAAGACTTTGTTAATGACATCTTCCGGGATATGCTCTCCACCTCAGTCGTAGTCTATCTGGATGATATTCTCATCTTTTCCCCAGATATTGACTCCCACCGGAGAGATGTTTGCAGAGTCTTCGACCTCCTACGGGCAAATTCCCTCTACGCAAAGTTGGAGAAATGTGTGTTTGAGCAGGAGTCCTTACCTTTCCTGGGCTATATCATCTCCGCCCAGGGATTGGCTATGGATCCTGCCAAACTACAGGCGGTGATGGACTGGCAAGAACCCCATTCTCTAAAGGCGGTGCAGCGCTTTATGGGGTTCATTAATTACTATCGCCAGTTTATCCCTCACTTCTCAACTTTGGTAGCTCCCGTGGTTGCCCTCACCAAAAAGGGAGCTAATCCCAAATTGTGGTCCGAAGAGGTCTCCAAGGCCTTCACGTCTATTAAGTCCCATTTCGCTATAGCTCCCATCCTACATCGCCCCGATGTTGATAAGCCATTTATATTGGAGGTGGATGCCTCGTCCGTTGGAGCTGGAGCAGTCCTTTTCCAAAAGGATGCTCAAGGTCGGAAGCATCCATGCTTCTTTTTCTCCAAGATCTTCACACCAGCGGAGAGGAATTATTCCATCGGGGACAGGGAGTTGCTAGCAATGAAGTTGGCCTTCTCGGAGTGGAGACATCTGTTGGAGGGAGCTCGCTTTCCCTTCCAGGTCTTCACGGATCACAAAAACCTGGTATATCTTCAGACAGCCCAGCGGCTTAATTCTCGCCAAGCCAGATGGTCCTTGTTCTTCTCCCGGTTTCATTTCACACTGCATTTCCTCTCGGGAGAGAAGAACATTCGTGCCGACGCTCTCTCTCGCTCTGTGGTGTCCTCGGAGGAGGAGGTGGAGGAGCCTCGGCTAATCGTCCCCACAGAGAGCCTGAGAACAGTGGCCCCGGTTTCGCTAGAGTCTGTGCCCCTGGGCAAGACTTTCGTGCCTACTAATTTGCGACCGGAGGTACTCTCTTGGGCACATTCGTCCAGGGTGGGTGGACACTTTGGGGCAAAGAGGACATCTGAATTGTTGGCAAGGACATACTGGTGGCCGCATATGGTCCGTGACGTTGGGGACTATGTTCGGGCGTGTGTCTCCTGCGCCAAGAATAAGTCTCCACGACAACGGCCCGCTGGGTTACTTCACCCTTTGCCGGTGGCAGACAGGCCCTGGGAGATGGTTGGGATGGACTTTGTGGTGGGCTTGCCCAAGTCTCGAGGTTGCACCATCATTTGGGTAATCACCGACCATTTTTCCAAAATGGTGCATTTGGTGCCGCTTCCACGGTTACCTTCTGCACGGGCTCTGGCAGCGTTGTTCGTTAGGCATATCTTTCGTCTACACGGCATGCCGGACAAAATTGTCAGTGACCGAGGTCCCCAGTTTGCGTCTCGGTTCTGGAGAGAGCTTTGTCGTCTACTCAGTATTGAGTTAAATCTCTCTTCAGCGTATCATCCTGAGACGAATGGGTTGGTAGAGAGGGCCAACCAGACCTTGGTCACCTATCTACGACATTTTGTCTCGGCCAGGCAGGATGACTGGGCATCCTTACTACCATGGGCTGAGTTTGCACTAAACAATGCTGTGGCTGATTCCACCGGACAAACTCCATTCCTCCTAAACTACGGTCAGCATCCGCGGGTTCCGGTGCCCATGCCTGTGTCTTCCGCCGACTCCAGAGTGGCAGACTGGGCTGTGGAGGCACGGGACATTTGGGACCGTACCCAGGATGCCATTCAGGCATCCAAGGAGAGGATGAGGTCCTCCGCCGACGCACATCGGCGCCCCGCTCCAACATTTGCTCCTGGGGACATGGTGTGGCTCTCCGCCCATAACATCAGGCTGCGAGTTGAGTCCACTAAGTTGGCACCCGCTACCTGGGTCCTTTCAAGGTCCTCGAGCAGGTTAACCCTGTGGTATACCGTTTGGCTCTTCCACCACGCCTGGGTATCTCCGACACCTTTCACGTATCCCTCCTGAAACCCGTGCTCATGTCCCGGTTTTCTGAGTCATCTGCCGGGACATCGGGTTCATCTACGGATGACCATGAGGTGAACGCCATCGTAGGGTGTAAGGTGGTACGGGGCAAAAAGTTTTATTTGGTGGACTGGAGGGGCTATGGGCCTGAGGATAGATCTTGGGAGCCTGCCGAGCATGTTCACGCTCTGCAGCTCATCGCTGCCTTTGAGCGCAGCGAGGCCCAAAGAAGGGGGGCCATGTTAGGGTTCGATTTCCCGCTGCTGCACAAGGGGAGTCTCGAACCCATCCCGCTGCGGTCTCCCATTCATCTCCAGCCGCAGTGGAGCATGCTCAGCAGAGACGTCGGTCCAGGCGTCTTGCCCACTCCTCTACTGTGCAGTGACTTGCTGCTGCCTTTCCTGGATCTGCTATTATAGCCAGTGCTGGAGCAGTCGTCTTTGGAACAAAGTCCTGCGTTTTCCCATCTGAGCATGCCCAGAGTGAGATCTCTCATTGGAGATCAGGGGTCACATGTTCAGGTGCTGCAGCGGCTCCTATTGGTCCGCCAGGAAGGTCATGTAGCTACGTGTGTTTGTAACAGCTTCTCATTGGTCCTTGTTCCTGGAAGGTCCTGTAGCTGTTGCTATAAAAGGGTAGCATGGCTGGGCCGCCATGCGCTAATATGCTATGCTATGCGCCAGTGTGGTCATGTGTATGTGTGGATAGGGACCCGGCTGAAATAAGCCACTAGAATACCGACTTAATCGGTGAGGAGTTTGGTATGGTAGCTGGTCAGGGTCGGTGTCCTAGATGCCCTAGATTACCGGCATAACCGGTGAGGAGTTTTGATTGCCGTATTCAGGGTCTGGCGTTCAGACGCCATAGATTGCGGGTGACTCCCGCGAGGACATTAGCACATGATCACGCTTTATGTACGCTTAGCACTTAACTGTGTATCTGAGAGCCTTACAGGACACAGTGCTTTTTCTCAAGCGGCCCTGTGACGTAACAGGGTTCGCTTTCAACGCTAGTCAGCGCCCTAGCGTGTTTTCTTTGCCACTCAGTTGTGTCTAGTGAGTGCGCACACATCGCCATATAGCGTTGCGGCTCTCTCTAGCGGCTCTGTGGAGTAACAGAGTTCGCACTCATTGCCACAGCGCATTACGGCGTTTATGTTGGCAGCTCTGCGGGATAACAGAGTTTGCTTCTTGCGCCTTTTTGCCAGCAGCGGGCTTCGCCTGCACGGTTGACCCCGGGCTGCGAACGCACTTATTATTTATATTATTTTGTGCGTTCCGCCAACCTTAACACATAGAACCTCCGTTTTGGATTCAGGAGATTATCATGGAACACCCTATTTTGTACAATAGGAATGGTCCACAGGATGCATAACCGCAGATCCCAGGCCCAACATATCTTGGAAACACACTTATAGGAAGGTCTCCTGTTGCACGCCATAGCCCAACTAATTTCAGGTCAGAGCATCCTCAATGTCTCTCACTAGGTTGGAACTTGTTATCACAGACCACAGTATCTCTCAATGTCTTTGCCACAGTATTTCTGTTAAACACATGTCTCAGCTGTGCTGGGCTCTGCTTCCTTTCCCTTTGGCCACCACTGTTTGCTGTACTGCACATCAGGTTTTACAGTTGCCTGACATATCCCAGTGACACCATCTACAAAGAACTTCTAAGGACCAGTAGAACACACTGTTATGTATGAGTGTTAAGATAATACTTTGTTTAGCTGCTGTATATTGGACTCTGGCAATATCCAGCCTCTCCTGTTAATACTATCTCTTCAGACTTGTGTGATTTCTGCTAACCCATTGTTTGCCATAAGCCTTCCAAACTGTTATTACAGTTTGTTCACATTACTTGCATCTGCTGCTGGTTGTGATGCTGCTAGTATCCCAAACTGTTATCAGAAACTGTTGGACGGTATGTTACAATCCTGCTGTGGATTCTATTACTTGCATCTGCTGCTGGTTAACCCATTGTGTGCTGTTAGAATCATGAATAGTGATGGGCAAACATGCTCGGAAGACGTCTTATCTGAGCATGCTCGAGTGTTATCCAAGTATCTTTGGAGTGCTCATATATTATGTTCGAGTCCCTGCGGCTGCATGATTTGCGTTTGTTAGACAGATAATACACATGTGGGGATTCCCTAACAGGCAATACCTGCATGTGTTCAGGCTGTCTAACAGCCGCAAATTATGAAACCACGGGGACTCGAATATAAAATGCGAGCACTCCCAAGATACTCAGATAACACCTGATCATGCTTGGATAAGACATTATCTGAGCACATTTGTTAATCACTAATCATGAACTGTTAATTGAGTACTTTACATTACATCACCAACTTCAGTGGACTTGCTACCTACATCTATTGCCACTTCAGACCGACCGTTTTACTTTGCATCTGTTCTCTTGGTTTGATGACTTCCCATGTCCTGCTTTGCTTGTTTGTCTGCCATTGAGCATAGCCTCTTGTTCAAGTCATCGCCATTTCACATGCCTTCCAGCCTGCTGTACCAATGCTCAGAGTCTGTGTGTCTACTCTGACCTGCGACTTCATGAATCCATCTCAGCAAGTGACCCTAACACTTTCTCGCTCTTTCAGCGCTATCTCACTGCAGACACAGAACACTTTAAAACAGCAACTTTTTGTAAATGGATGTGACATTAACTCTCTGATAAATGCCTGTAGGCAGCAGATTATTCAGGATACTCTCCAAGCGTGTGAGAATGGAGCTTCTTTATTCAGGAACAAACAGGAACAATATATGATAAGCTTAATAGATCAGGAATAAATCATTTGTGTGTCTCTATCTGTGCATCATCTACAGCAGGCTGCTTCTCTCATACACATACACAGGAAAAACAGGAAATACAGTCACATTCTCTTCCTGTGTGAGCCTCTGGTAGTTTTTTTGTTCTAATTTTATAAACAGCATGCAAATCTAGCAACTAAACACTCATAGACAGAAATGGATTTGTTGCACCAGACATATCCCAACACCCCCACTTAACAACTACTTAACCTGTTAGTCCCATTGCGGTTCTGAAGTCCACAAACTTGGCTCTTGATAATGGCTTTGTCATACCATCAGCTATCATCTTGTCAGACTCGCAATAAACAAACTCGAGTACACCACGTTCCACTAAGTCACATAAGTGATGTTTTACATCAATGTGCTTAGTCATTGCACTAATCTTCTCACTGATGGCAAGTTTAATGCATCCTTGGTTGTCCTCATAGATAATTGTTGGTTGAGCTAATGGCTTGCCGAAATCTTCCAAAAGTTGTTTCAACCAAATAACTTCTTGACTTGCATAAGCAGCAGACATACATTCTGCTTCCGTAGAAGAAAAGGCAACTGACACTTGTCTTCTGCTGGACCAAGAAATTTTCTCCTAACTTGAACAAGTAACCACTTGTTGATTTCCGATCATTTGAATCTCCAGCCCAATCTGCTCCACATAACCTCTGAGAGTGAGATCTTCTTATGCAGATATCTTAAGATTTAGCCTTTGAATTTCTTTAAGATATTGAAGAATTCTCTTAATTGTAATCCAGTCTCTTTGGCGTGGCTTGCTTACACGTCGGCAGAGAATTCTGAATGTGATATCCGGACGAGTTGTGCTTGATATGTACAGAAGCGCTCCCCCTGCTTGTCTGTAACTCTCATTGCTGGGTAGCACATCTTCTTCTCCTTCTCCTTCTTCTCCTTCCAACTTTAAGTCATTGGTGTTGATGCATTTTGGATTCTGACATTTCAAACTGGTTTAGTATTGCGGAAATTTTAGAACTTTGGTTGAGAAGAAAACTCCCATCTTCCTCTGTCTGGATTTGGATTCCCAAATAATATGTCACATTTTCAAGATCCTTAGCCTCAAAGTGCTGGTTGAGAATTTCACCTAGCTTTGCAATTTATTTTTCATCTTGAAGAAACATGATTACATTGTCTACATTGAGAACATACATCCACTCCTTTGTTACCTTTTTCATATACAAACATAGATCAGCTTGAGTTCTTTTAAATCCTTCATCCATCAAAACTTTGTTCATTTTTGAGTTCCATGCTCTTGCCGACTGCTTAAGTCCATAGAGAGATTTTTGCATTTTACAAACAAGGTGCTCTTCTCCCTTTTTAATATATCACTCGGGTTGTCTCATGTACAACTCTTCTTCAATATCACCATGTAGGAAGGCTGTTTTGATGTCAAAATGTCTCACTGTCATCTGTTGAACTGCAGCTATGGACCTTTGAAATGTGACATATTATTTGGGAATTTTGGGGGGAAAATGGGGGTGCGTCTTATAGTTGGAATATACTTAAAAGCTCTGTGGTGGGGGTCCCTTTCCGACGCTGCAGGCAATGCTGCCTTCCTTTCCAGGCTGGTGTGGGGGCGTGGGTGCTCTGTGGTGTGGCGGTGGTGCTCTGTGGTGCAGGGGGGGGCTCCGCCAGTATGTTTTGAAAGCCCGGAGGCCCCCACAGATCCATTGCTGCGATACAGTGATCTCTGGGAAAATGGCCCCTGGGGGCGGCGCATGCTCAGATTGAGACCTCTGGATCTCATTCCTAGATCTTAATCTGAGCATGCAACACCCTTGCGGCTATTTTCCTGGAAGCCACCACATCGCAATGGATGTGCGGGGGCCTCCAGGCTTTCACAAAATGCCAGCTGAGCCCACGGCACCACAGAGCACCACCACCGCTGAACCTGTTGCAAAATGCCGGCGGAGCCCCCGCATCACAGAGCACCTCTGCCGCACCAGCCTGGGATGGGATTTCCCAGAGCCCACCGCACCAGCGTGGACCACTGAGCAACCCCTGTGACCACTCCTCCACCTGTGCCGATCTCCCCCCCGTTAAGCTGAATTCAGACAGTAAGACGGGCCCCCATTTGACACATTATTTTTTTTCCCTATTTTCCTTCTGAAAATTTGGGGTGCAGCTTATTGTCTGGTGCGTCTTATAGTCCGAAAAATACAGTACCTTTGTTCTACAAGTTTTTGAAAACCAATAATTTATTGCTTAAAACATCTAATGCATTAATGTGAGACTAAAATCAGGGTAATATGATGCACTTTTCATCTTTTCACCATAATAAATACAGAAATTTTCTTACAAAGTGTAATTTTTCACATTTTGTAACTGTAATCTATATAATAAATAAAATGTAACCGCCTCCTTAGCATGTCAGACCATACGGTAATCTGTTAGAAGGATTTCACACCCCAAACTATTTAAATTCTCATTTAGCTCTTTCAAAACAAGTACAGCAATACCTTTACATGGCCGGTCCATTTCTCTGGTACTGATAAACCAGAGTTTAAATGAATATGCAAATGAGGCTGAAGGACTATTGTAGATCTGAAGCCTCTGTCACTCCAGCTCTATTTTCCGCCCAGCACCGAAACATCCTGGTTTAGAGAGGGGTGGTGGGAGGTGAGTGAAATCCTATTATCAGATTCCCTTTAAAAGAGATGGAGAGAAAATGTAATTTAAGTTTAAACTAGGGTTGTAATGCCCATTTCCCCGCATACAATGCATTATTATGAAGAAGTCAGTGCTTAGTGATCTGTTCTGTCGATCAAGCTAATGATTCATTTTAGACTCTCTGTAATCCTGCCATGATTGATTGGATGATTGCAAAATAAATTGTGTTACCCTTTAATGTATAAATAAGCAATGAACTGGTGATTACTTTTATACTAACATTCCTTGGACCTGTTACAACTTTACCATAATGAACTACATGGTTACCATCACATCAATATTGAGACATGACATTAGTCAATCTGGGATGTACATTTATGCACAGTGGCGTAACTAGAAATGGCGGGGCCCCACAGCAAAATTTTGAACGGGGCCCCTCTCCCAAACGGGCGGCGGGGGGGGGCGGGTTCTGATAGTGGGCGGAGCCAATAGCAGTGGGCGGAGCAAATCACAGCAATTCTCTAGGCCCAAAAAATACTCTTCAGTCTCATAACGGCCAGCTTTTTGCCCAAATCAGAGCTGTATTTAAAGCAGACATTATGGAAACACAATATAATATAATGGACTGGTAGCAATGCAGCCCCCTTATGCTACCATTACTAGTAACCATGTCCCGCATAACTATTAATGCAGGCACATTATGCCCCCATAACTAGTAATAAGCCCTCTTATTCTCCCATCAGTAGTAATGTGCCCCTCAAGTAGTAATGCAGCCAAGAATGCAGAGTTATCACTCACACAGTATGTGCCCCCGTTAATCTTCGGTGGTATCTTCAGCTCCACAGTGGAGCACACTCACCACCAGTCTTCACCCTTCTGGGCGCCGCCGACGAGTGACGTCAGCAGCGTGATCACATGACATGATCACGCTGCAGACGTCGCTCTGACCCGGCGGTCAGAGCTTCAATTGTACTGGCGTCTGTATAGACACCAGTGCAATTGATTCCTGGGAGACGGCACGCAGCAGCTTCTCTGCGCCGGCTGTCAGCATGACAGCCAGCACAGGGAACCGCCGACTCTCAGGCCATGGGCGGCGGAACACAGCCGCAGGGGAGACAGCTGCAGCAGGGACAGGCCCCCTGCTAGCCCGGGCCCTATGGCAGCTGCCTCCCCTGCTTCCACGATAGTTCCGCCCCTGTTTATGCATATACCCTATATCCTCCTTCAGAAACACAGTTTGGTGATTATTCAAGAAGAAGAACAGATTTTAAAGCATCTGCCATATGATTATAACATATTCATGTGTTACAAAACATTTTCCAGACCAAAAAATACTAAGAATAAAATATATAAATAATATCAGTACAGACCAAAAGTTTGGACACACCTTCTCTTAAAGTAATGATGGCAACTCGTTTTTCTTTACTTAGCTGCTTTTTTCTTGCCATAATACGCATTCTAACAGTCTATTCAGTAGGACTATCAGCTGTGTATCCACCAGACTTCTACACAGCACAACTGATGATCCCAACCCCTTTTCTAAGGCAAGAAATCACACTTATTAAACCTGACAGGGCACACCTGTGAAGTGAAAACCATTTCCGGTGATTACCTCTTGAAGCTCATCAAGAGAATGCCAACAGTGTGCAAAGCAGTAATCAAAGCAACAGGTGGCTACTTTGAAGAACCTAGAATATAAGACATATTTTCAGTTGTTTCATACTTTTATGTTAAGTACAGTACAGACCAAAAGTTTGGACACACCTTCTCATTTAAAGATTTTTCTGTATTTTCATGACAATGAAAATTGTACATTCACACTGAAGGCATCAAAACTATGAATTAACACATGTGGAATTATATACTTAACAAAAATATGTGAAACAACTGAAAATTTGTCTTAAATTCTAGGTTCTTCAAAGAAGCCACCTTTTGCTTTGATGACTGCTTTGCACACTCTTGTCATTCTCTTGATGAGCTTCAAGAGGTAGTCACCGGAAATGGTCTTCCAACAATCTTGAAGGAGTTCCCAGAGATTCTTAGCACTTGTTGGCCCTTTTGCCTTCACTTTGCGGTCCAGCTCACCCCAAACCATCTCAATTGGGTTCAGGTCTGGTGACTGTGGAGGCCAGGTCATCTGACGTAGCACCCCATCACTCTCCTTCTTGGTCAAATAGCCCTTACACAGCCTGGAGGTGTGTTTGGGGTCATTGTCCTGTTGAAAAATAAATGATGGTCCAATTAAACGCAAACCGAATGGAATAGCATGCCGCTGCAAGATGCTGTGGTAGCCATGTTGGTTCAGTATGCCTTCAATTTTGAATAAATCCCCAACAGTGTCACCAGCAAAGTACCCCCACACCATCACACCTCCTCCTCCATGCTTCACGGTGGGAACCAGGCATGTAGAGTCCATCCGTTCACCTTTTCTGCGTCGCACAAAGACACAGTGGTTGGAACCAAAGATCTCAAATTTGGACTCATCAGACCAAAGCACAGATTTCCACTGGTCTAATGTCTATTCCTTGTGTTCTTTAGCCCAAACAAGTATCTTCTGCTTGTTGCCTGTCCTTAGTAGTGGTTTCCTAGCAGCTATTTTACCATGAAGGCCTGCTGCACAAAGTCTCCTCTTAACAGTTGTTGTAGAGATATGTCTGCTGCTAGAACTCTGTGTGGCATTGACCTGCTCTCTAATCTGAGCTGCAGTTAACCTGCGATTTCTGAGGCTGGTGACTTGGATAAACTTATCCTCAGAAGCAGAGGTGACTCTTGGTCTTCCTTTCCTGGGGCGGTCCTCATGTGAGCCAGTTTCTTTGTAGCGCTTGATGGTTTTTGCAACTGCACTTGGGTACACTTTCAAAGCTTTCCCAATTTTTCGGACTGACTGACCTTCATTTCTTAAAGTAATGATGGCCACTCGTTTTTCTTTACTTAGCTGCTTTTTTCTTGCCATAATACAAGTTCTAACAGTCTATTCAGTAGGACTATCAGCTGTGTATCCACCAGACTTCTGCACAACACAACTGATGGTCCCAAACCCATTTATAAGGCCAGAAATCCCACTTATTAAACCTGACAGGGCACACCTGTGAAGTGAAAACCATTTCCGGTGACTACCTCTTGAAGCTCATCAAGAGAATGCCAAGAGTGTGCAAAGCAGTCATCAAAGCAAAAGGTATCTACTTTGAAGAACCTAGAATATAAGACATAATTTCAGTTGTTACACACTTTTTTGTTAAGTATATAATTCCACATGTGTTAATTCATAGTTTTGATGCCTTCAGTGTGAATTTACAATTTTCATAGTCATGAAAATACAGAAAAATCTTTAAATGAGAAGGTGTGTCCAAACTTTTGGTCTGTACTGTATATAATTCCATGTGTTAATTCATAGTTTTGATGCCTTCAGTGTGAATGTACAATTTTCATAGTCATGAAAATACAGAAACATCTTTGAATGAGGTGAGTCCAAACTTTTGGTCTGTACTGTATATAAAAAAAGAACAAACATTGTAAAACAATAGTAATGTTATTAGGAGTTGGTCAAAATACATCACAAAAAAATGACACATAAGTGAATTACACATGTTTTTAGTCTGTCAAAAGAAGTTAAAACTCTATTAACCCCTTAGTGACAGAGCCAATTTGCAGCTTAATGACAGGGCCAATTTTTACAATTCTGACCACTGTCACTTTATGAGGTTATAACTCTGGAACGCTTTAACAAATCCAGCTGATTCTGACAATGTTTTTTCGTGACATATTGTGTTAGTGTTAAAAAAAAATGTATATGACTTGCAATTATTTATGAAAAAATTGGAAAAATGGCGAAAATTTTGAAAATGTAGCAATTTTCAAACTTTTAATTTTTATGCCCTTAAATCAAGAGATATGTCACCCAAATTTCTTAATAAATAACATTTCCCACATGTCTACTTTACATCAGCACAATTTTGGGAACAAAATGTTTTTTGTTACGAAGTTATAAGGGTTAAAAGTTGACCAGCGATTTCTCATTTTTACAACACCATTTTTTTTAGGGACCACATCACATTTGAAGTCACTTTGAGTGGTCTATATGATAGAAAATACTCAAAAGTGACACCATTCTAAAAATTGCACCACTCAAGGTGCTCAAAACCACATTCAAGAAGTTTATTAACCATTTACGTGCTTCACAGGAACTGAAGCAATGTGGAAGGAAAAAATTAACATTTAACTTTTTTGCAAAAGCTTTATTTCGGAACCACTTTTTTTTATTTTCACAAGTGTTAAAAGAAAAATGAACCACAAAATATATTGTGAAATTTCTCCTGAATACGCCAATACCCCATATGTGGGGGTAAACCACTTTTTGGGTGCACAGCAGAGATCGCAAGGGAAGGAGCGCCGTTTGACTTTTTCAACACAGAATTGGCTCGACGCCATGTCGCGTTTAGAGAGCCCCTGATGTGCCTAAGCAGTGGAAACCCCCAATAAGTGACCCCATTTTGGAAACTAGACCCCTTAAGGAACTTACCTAGATGTGTGGTGAGCACTTTGAACCTCCAAGTGCTTCACAGAAGTTTATAACGTAGAGCCGTGAAAATAAAAAAAATCATATTTTTTCTACAAAAACAATCTTTTCACCCCAATTTTTATTTTCCCAAGGGTAACAAGACTCCAAAAGTTTTTGTGCAATTTGTCCTGAGTATGCTGATACCCCATATGTGGGGGTAAACGACTGTTTGGGTGCATGGCAGAGCTTGGAAGGGAAGGAGCGCCATTTGACTTTTTCAACGCAGAATTGGCTGGATGCCATGTCGTGTTTGTAGAGGCCCTGATGTGTTTAAACAGTGGAAACCCCCCACAAGTGACCCCATTTTGGAAACTAGACCCCCTAAGGAACTTATCTAGATGTGTGGTGAGCACTTTGAACCCCCAAGTGCTTCACAGAAGTTAATAACGCCCAGGCGTGAAAATAAAAAATCATATTTTTCCATAAACCTGATCATTTAGTCCCAATTTTTTATTTTCCCAAGGGTAACAGGAGAAATTAGACCACAAAAGTTGTTGTCCAATTTGTCCTGAGTACGCTGGTACCCCATATGTGGGGGGGACCTCTGTTTGGGCTCACGGCAGGGCTTGGAAGGGAAGGAGCGCCGTTTGACTTTTTCAACACAGAATTGGCTGGAATTGATATTGGACGCCATGTCGCGTTTGGAGAGCCCCTGATGCGCCTAAACAGTGTAAACTCCCCACAAATGACCCCATTTTGGAAACTAGACCCCTTAAGGAACTTATCAAGATGTGTGGTGAGCACTTTGAACCCCCAAGTGCTTCACAGAAGTTTATAACGTAGAGCCGTGAAAATAAAAAATCATTTTTTTCCTCAAAAATGATTTTTAACCCTCTATTTTTTATTTCCCCATGAGTAACAGGAGAAATTGGACCCCAAAAGTTGTTGTGCAATTTTTCCTGAGTACGCTGATACCCAATATGTGGGGTGGAACCACTGTTTGTGCGCATGGGAGAGCTTGGAAGTGAACGAGCGCCATTTTGTAATGCAGACTTTGATGGAATGTTCTGCGGGCATCATGTTGTGTTTGCAGAGTCCTTGATGCGCCTAAACAATAGAAACCCCCTGCAAGTGACACCATTTTGGAAACTAGACCCCCCCAAGGAGCTTATCTAGATGTGTGGTGAGTAGAGTTGAGCGATACTTTCCGATATCCTAAAGTATCGGAATCGGAATGGTATCGCCGATATCACTAAAATATCGGCGATACCCGATACCGATACCGGAAGTCCCATGTAAGTCTATGGGAACAAAATATCGCAACTAAAAAAACCCCATTCTTTCCTTGTAAACACTAAATATACACACATAGAATACATATTATATATATATACATGTCATTGTGACATATATATATACATATATGTATAGTTTATACACTTCTACATAGTAAAATATCCTCTGATTCAATTGCCGGGTAAAGTCGGCTTCAGTGAAAAGACAGAAGCACCCAACATGAAATGACACTTGGTGTACATAGGGTTAACCATGTCTTTTCATGTCGTTTGCTATCTGATTTGCACAAACAATTAAATCAGACTATGTGTGCAAAATTTCACACCTGTAGGGGTTAATTAAAGGTGTAAATTCGTTGTAAAAAAAACGGACTTTTTTGCTACGAATTTACACCTTTAATTAACCCCTACAGGTGTGAAATTTTGCACACATAGTCTGATTTAATTGTTTGTGCAAATTAGATAGCAAAGGACATGAAAAGACATGGTTAACCCTATGTACACCAAGTGTCATTCATGTCGGTCACCCGACATGAAATGACACTTGGTGTACATAGGGTTAACCATGTCTTTTCATGTCCTTTGCTATCTAATTTGCACAAACAATTAAATCAGACTATGTGTGCAAAATTTCACACCTGTAGGGGTTAATTAAAGGTGTAAATTCGTTGTAAAAAAAACGGACTTTTTTGCTACGAATTTACACCTTTAATTAACCCCTACAGGTGTGAAATTTTGCACACATAGTCTGATTTAATTGTTTGTGCAAATTAGATAGCAAAGGACATGAAAAGACATGGTTAACCCTATGTACACCAAGTGTCATTTCATGTCGGGTTCTGCATTTTCACAAAAGCCGGCAATTGAATTAGCGGCTATTATACTATGTAGAAGTGTATGAACTACAAATATAAATATATATATATATGTGTCACAAATTCAATGACATGTATATATATATATGAGGTGTAAAATTGCTGAAAAAAAATGCGTGGGCTCCCGCCCTATTTTCGCAACCAGACAGACAAAGCCAGTGAGTGGGGGCAGATAATAATAGCCCAGAGAGGGACCATTATTTTTGCCCCCCCCCGGCTACTAACATCTGCCCCCAGACACCCCAGGAAAGACAATCTATAATTAGATTCGCCCTTTCTGGCACTTTGCCCGTCTATTCCCATTGCCCTGTAGCGGTGGCGAATGGGTTAATATGGGGTTAAAGCCACCTTGCTATTGAAAGGTGACCTTAAGCCAGGTTAATAATTGAGAGCTGTCAATTAGACAACTATCAATTATTAATCCTATTGCATGAAATAAAAATATAAAACACACACACTTTAATTAAAAATCATTTTAATGAAATAAAGACACATGTTTTTGACCATCTTTTATTTTACTGCAAAAACCATTTCCTGTAATAAAAAATAAATAAAAAGCAAAATTATTCTTACCTATCCCATGCACAGTCAGGTCCCACGGTGTAATCCTTCAGAAAGGGTTAATGTTTACTGCAGGGACCGCAGCTAATGCTGCAGCCTCACAGTAAACCCCAAATGAATGAGTTACTCTCCTGCCTGACAGGAGAGTAAAGGCTGGGTGTCACATAACGATACACCAGCGATCCCGACAACGATATGCACTTGTCAGGATCGCTGGTGTATCGCTACATGATCGCTGCTGAGCTGCCAAACAGGCAGCTCAGGCAGCGATCTGGGACAGCGACACTGCGGGTAACATCGCTTAAGGGCCCGTCTCACATAGCGATATCGCTACCGAGATCGCTGCTGAGTCACTAGTTTTGTGACGCAGCAGCGAGCTCACCAGCGATATCGCTGTGTGTGACATTCAGCGATGATCAGCCCCCCTGCCGGGTATCGCTGATCGTCGCAGAAATGTCAGGACCTTTTTTTGATCGCTGGTTTCCCTCTGACAGGCACGCATCGCTGCGTGTGACAGGCGGGAGACCAGCGATCCGCTGGTAACCAAGGTACACAGCGGGTTTCCAGGCACCGCGCAGCGCTTGGAAACCCGCTGTGTACCTTGGATACCAGCTCCCTGCATCAGGGCGCTGGTATCCAAGGTACACAGCGGGTTTCTAGGCACAGCCCCGCGCCTGGAAACCCGCTGTGTACCTTGGTTACCAGCGGATCGCTGGTCTCCCGCCTGTCACACGCAGCGATGTGTGCCTGTCAGCGGGAAACCAGTGATCAAAAAAAGGTCCTGACATTTCAGCGACGATCAGCGATACCCGGCAGGGGGGCTGATCGTCGCTGAATGTCACACACAGCGATATCGCTGGTGAGCTCGCTGCTGCGTCACAAAACTAGTGACTCAGCAGCGATCTCGGTAGCGATATCGCTATGTGAGACGGGCCCTTAAGTGGAAAGCTTAATTGATTGCTTTCCACTTTCACTTCAGGTCAGCCAGGGACACAATCAGTGACGTCAGAGGGAACTGATTAACAAAAATAGGGGTTCCCTTCGAAAAAAAAATGGCGTGGGGTCCCCCCTATTTTTGTTAACCAGCCAGATGAAGCAGACCGCTGAGGCCTGGATTTTCAGGCTGTTAAGGAGCCAAGATCCATGGACCTTGCCAGCCTGATAATACTAGGCCACAGCAGTCTGCATATCTTGGCTGATTAACAAAAATAGGGGATCCCCTCGAAAAAAATTGGCGTGGGGTCCCCCCCATTTTTGTTAACCAGCCAGATGAAGCAGACCGCTGAGGCCTGGATTTTCAGGCTGTTAAGGAGCCAAGATCCATGGACCTTGCCAGCCTGATATACCAGGCCACAGCAGTCTGCATATCTTGGCTGATTAACAAAAAATAGGGGATCCCCTCGAAAAAAATTGGCGTGGGGTCCCCCCTATTTTTGTTAACCAGCCAGATGAAGCAGACCGCTGAGGCCTGGATTTTCAGGCTGTTAAGGAGCCAAGATCCATGGACCTTGCCAGCCTGATAATACCAGGCCACAGCAGTCTGCATATCTTGGCTGATTAACAAAAATAGGGGATCCCCTCGAAAAAAATTGGCGTGGGGTCCCCCCTATTTTTGTTAACCAGCCAGATGAAGCAGACCGCTGAGGCCTGGTTTTTCAGGCTGGTAAGGATCCAATATCCATGGACCTTGCAAGCCTGATAATACCAGGCCACAGCAGTCTGCTTAGCTTGGCTGGTTAACAAAAATAGGGGATCCCCTCGAAAAAAAAAACGGCGTAGGGGTCCCCTATTTTTGTTAACCAGCCAAGTAAAATGCAGATGCTGCGGCCTGGTATTAAAAGACTGTCAAGGCCCATGGATTTTGGCCCTCAACAGCCTGATAATACCAGGCTACAGCAGCCCCACATTTGGCACATCAAAAGATGTGCCAATTGTGGCACTTTACCCGGCTCTTCCCACTTGCCCTGTAGCGGTGGCAAGCGGGGTAATAAGGGGTTAATGTCACCGTTGATTGCACGGTGACAATAAGCCCGGTTAATAATGGAGAGGTGTCAATAAGACACCGATCCATTATTAATCCCAAAGTTATTAAATGTATAAAAAAAAGACAAAGCAAGAAAAAAGTCTTTTAATGAAATAAAAGAGACAACACAGTTTTCATTAATTTTATTACTCTCTCATTCCTGCGACGCCATCGATCTCCTGTAAAAAAAGAAAAAAAACAAACCAACAGTATACCACCTGTCCGACGCAGTCCATAGTAACGATTGTCCCACGACGATCCAGCTCTGCTACATCGCAATGACAGGCAGAGCCTGACATCCCGGCGCAGCACAGCTGATTACCTGCTTCCCCGGCGGTGACGTCATCGGACATGACTGCTTTACGGCCGGGATTACCCAGCAGTCACTGCAGTTATCGCGAGAAAACTGCATGTGACCGCCGGGGAAAGAAGATTGCGGCCATGAAGCAGCCGGGATGTGACCGCCGGAGATCTTCTGACAGGTAAGTGCCGCTGACTCTGACAGACCCCGACCGACGGACAACTGACAGTGACAGTGACAATCCCGATTCCGGTATCGATATGACGAAAATATCGGAACTCGGAATCGGAATTCCGATACAGCCAATATCGGCCGATACCCGATATTTGCAGTATCGGAATGCTCAACCCTAGTGGTGAGCACTTTGAACCTCCAAGTGTTTCGCAGAAAGTTTATAACGTAGAGCCATGAAAATAAAAAAATCATATTTTCACCCCAATTTTTATTTTCCCAAGGGTAACAAGACTCCAAAAGTTTTTGTGCAATTTGTCCTGAGCATGCTGATACCCCATATGTGGGGGTAAATGACTGTTTGTTTGGGTGCATGGCAGAGCTTGGAAGGGAAGGAGCGCCGTTTGACTTTTTCAACGCAGAATTGGCTGAACGCCATGTCGTGTTTGTTAGAGGCCATGATGTGTTTAAACAGTGGAAAACCCCCCCACAAAGCGACCCCATTTTGGAAACTAGAACCCCCTAAGGAACTTATCTAGATGTGTGGTGAGCACTTTGAACCCCCAAGTGCTATAACGCCGGGCGTGAAAATAAAAAATCATATTTTTTCACAAACCTGATCGTTTAGTCCCCAATTTTTTATTTTCCCAAGGGTAACAGGAGAAATCAGACCACAAAAGTTGTTGTCCAATTTGTCCTGAGTACGCTGATACCCCATATGTGGGGGGGACCACTGTTTGGGCACACGGCAGGGCTTGGAAGGGAAGGAGCGCCGTTTGACTTTTTCAACACAGAATTGGCTGGAATTGAGATTGGACGCGATGTCGCATTTGGAGAGCCCCTGATGCGCCTTAAACAGTGTAAACACCCCAGAAATGACCCTATTTTGGAAACTAGACCCTTTAAGGAACTTATCAAGATGTGTAGTGAGCACTTTGAACCCCCAAGTGCTTCACAGAAGTTTATAACGTAGAGCCGTGAAAATAAAAAATCATTTTTTTCCTCAAAAATGATTCTTTAGCCCGCTATTTTTTTATTTTCCCAAGGGTAACAAGAGGAAATTGGACTCCAAAAGTTGTTGTGTAATTTTTCCTGAGTACGCTGATACCCCATATGTGGGGTGGAACCACTGTTTGTGCGCATGGGAGAGCTTGGAAGGGAACGAGCGCCATTTTGTAATGCAGACTTTGATGGAATGTTCTGCGGGCATCATGTTGTGTTTGCAGAGTCCTTGATGTGCCTAAACAGTAGGAACCCCTGCAAGTGACACCATTTTGGAAACTAAACCCCCCAAGGAGCTTATCTAGATGTGTGGTGAGCACTTTGAACCCCAAAGTGCTTCACAGAAATTTATAAACGCAGAGCCGTGAAAACAAAAAATATTTTTTTTCCTCAAAAATGATTTTTTTAGCCAGCTATTTTTATTTTCCCAAGGGTAACAGGAGAAATTAGAACCCCAAAATTGGTGTGCAATTTGTCCTGAGTACGCTGATACCCCATATGTTGGGGTAAACCACTGTTTGTGCGCACGGCAGGACTCGGAAGGGAGGGAGCGCCATTTGACTTTTTGAACGCCACGTCATGTTTGGAGACCTCCTGATGTGCCTAAACACACACACCCCTAATCCTAATCCCAACCCTAACCCTAATCCTAACCCTAATCCTAACCCTAATCCCAACCCTAATTCCAACCCTAATTGTAACCCTAACCCTAATTGTAACCCTAACCCTAATTGTAACCCTAACCCTAATTCCAACCCTAACCCTAATTATAACCCTAACCCTAAGGCTAGGTTCATATTGCGTTTTACCAGCCCGTTCAACACATAGCGTTGACGGGCTGGTTACGGTATAGCATAACGCTATCGCGTTATGCTATACCCGCTAGCGCAGAGGAATCAGCAGATGATTCATCTGTGCTAGCGGTGACGGAGCCCAGACGCTGCAGGCCATGTCCGAGGCTCCCTCACTGAATGATGGCACGTCGAGAATGCATGCCGCTGTACGACATGTGTTGTGATGCGCCCTCAAATGGGGTGAATGGCAGCGTTAACGGACTGCCATAACACAGGATAAACCCAGCCTAACCCTAACCCTAATTCCAAAACTAACCCTAATTATAACCCTAACCCTAATGGAAAAATAAAAATAAATAAAATTTCTTTATTTTATTATATGTCCCTAACTAAGGGGGTGATAAAGGGGGGTTTATGTACTGTTTTTTTTTATTTTTATCACTGTGATAGTTTACAGGGGGGATCAGCCGAGACTCCGGAGAAAATTGCCCAACCCCCCCGGCACATCGCGGCGGGCGCACTACGCATGCGCCTGCCATTTTCTCGCCATTAAAGATGGCGGCGCCCACCGGACGAGGCAGGAGGGCCCTAGGACCACAGGGGGCCACAAGGGGTAGATCTGGGGCCACAATGGGGTGATCGAGGAACCCTTTTTCTCTCTCCTCTGTTGTCGATCGCATCAGAGGAGAGAGAAATTAAATGACAAATCAGATTTTTTTTGTTGCGATCGCCGTTATAGGGTTAATAACGGCGATCGCAACATCGGGATCGGTAAAAAACCGACACGATTCATGTTCTCTGGGGTCTCGGCTACGGGGCGCTATACACTTTTTCCACAGCGCCGTTAATTAAAGGCGCTTTGGTTTAAGTACCCTTAACTACCGCCGTTAAAAGGCGTATCGGCGGTCGTTAAGGGGTTAAAATTACAAGAATAAGCAAATCACAGTGGGAATCAGGCATTTTTGATATTTCCTGGTATTTGGCTTTGAAAACTTTATTGAAATACTTTATCAGGCAACATTTTTGTGGTAAAAATGTGATTTTTGTATTTTCACAGCTCAACTTATTAAAGTTCTGTGAAGCACCTGTGGGTTCAAGTTGCTCACCAGACCTCTAGATAAATTCCTTGAGGGGTGTAGTTCCCAAAATGGGTTCAATTGTGAGGGGTTTCGACTGTTTAGGCACATGGGGGGCTCTGCTAACGTGACATGGCATCAGCTATATGTTCCTGTCAATTTTGTCCACCAAAAGTCAGATGGTTCTACTTCCCTTCCAAGCCCTGCTGTGCGCTCAAGCAGTAGTTTTCCACCATATATAGCATATCAGTGTTCTAAGGAGAAATTGGACAACAAATTTCGATGTTCACATTTTCTCCTGTTACACTTTCGAAAATGCAAAATTTAAGTCTAAAATAACATATTTGTGGGAAAAAGTAAAATTTTCATTTTTTTCTTCCACATTGCTTTAATTCCTGTGAAGCATCTGAAAGGTTCATAAACTTATTGAATGTGATTTTGAGCGGTGCAGTTTTTAAAATGGTGTCACTTTTGAGCATTTCATATAGGCCACTCAAAGTTAATTCAAATACAATACCTAAAAATGGTGCCTAAAAAATGGTTTTGTAAATTTTGTTGAAAAAATAAGAAATTGCTGATAAAATTTTAACTTGCTGACAAATAAAAATTATGTTTTAAAAATGATTGTGATGTGAATTGAACATGTGGTACATGTTATCTTTTAACTATTTTGTCTGAAATAACTATCCGATTTAAGAGCATAAAAATTAAAAGTTTGAAAATTGCGAAATTTTCAACATTTTTGCTAAAATTCCGATATTTTCAAAAACAAATGCAAACAATGTCAACCTGATTTTGCCACTGACATAAAGTACATTGTGTTACGAAAAAAAACATTCTCAGAATCAATGGTATCTGTTAAAGCGTTCCATTGTAATTATGTCATAAAGTGACACTGGTCAGAATTGTAAAATTTGGTCTGGTCAGGAAGGTGAAAACAGGGTGGTGGGGATGGGTGAAGTGGTTAAATGCCATAATGTAATAAATGTGGTTCGATTTTGAAACTTACGCTGTTTTAGATTTAGGTGGTTCTCTTTCTCTTCAGGTAAACACTGCAGAAAAAAGGAGTCACAATGAACAAACAATGAGTGCAGCTATCTGCATAGTTTATGAGAGTTACTGAACACATAGCAGTGAGAGATGCAAGTGAGCTATTTCAGATGGAGAATTTTTACTTTCTATATAAAATCTAAAAGTGAGAAAACGACCTAAGGATAACTTTTTCCCAATAGTCTGGATTTGGATTATATTAAACTACTTTCACAAATTGCACTAAAGCAAAAAATAGTGTCTATACTTGTCAAGACTATGACAAAACTTAAGTTTTATATCAGTCTCTTACTATAAGATTTCTTCATATACAAGAGCGACTCAATATATAGAAATATGATTTGACATACAGGGTCAGTATTTTTTGCTTTAATGCAAATTGTGAAAGATGTAGAAATGGACACTACAAAAAGACTGAGCTTTATTATTGCACATTGAATTAATATCCTACTTGGTCAATGCCAAGGTGCCAAAAGGTGGACAGAATGAATAGATCATAAAGTCTCTAATGTCTCACTATAACTTTATTATCAAGTAAGGGCGGACAGGCGGGGGTCCAGACTCAATGAGCTATGTGTCCTTTTAGCCTTTTTGTTATATTGACGGTTTTCTGCTATTGCCGGAGGATGTGGCCTTAGCATACAGATGACCACCGAGAGTCATCAAAGCTCTCAGGAGTATACAGAAATATAGCGCAGTATTGTCCAGCTCATAATAAATACCAAGAACTGCCAGGAATAAAAAATAGTTTTATTTTATTGATAGATCATTCTATGCATGATACTAATATTTGTTTGTGTACCTTTGACCTGTTTATATAGGAAAAAATAAAAAATAAATGCAATAATCTCAATAAAAACAAAAAGAATCATTGGAAAAAAAAGACCAGGGAACATTTCAAGCATTATGCTGCTGGGATTATGTGTGTTAAAAGAGTTTCCCACTGAATACATACAGTCATGGTCAAAAGTGTGGGCACCTGTGAAATTGTTTCAGAAAGTATTTCTCCCAGAAAAATATTGCAATTACAAATTTTGTTATACACTTGTTTATTTCCTTTGTATCACGAACACCGCACTGCACTTGCTCACTGAGCCAGTGCGCGTGTCCTGAGTAAGACAGACTGCACTCAAAGATACCTGTGGAGCGGGGCAGTAGCGGTGAAGATGCGTGCTTCAGACTAACAGGACCCTAAGCACGTGACTGCCAAGGGGCGGCGCCGGCCACAGGTCTCTCAGAGAAGGCAGAAACAGACAGTGATTGTTTCAGGCCAGAGGACCTTAAGCACGTGACTGCTGATGGGCGTGGCCTAAGCTCCAGAGAGCTATGAGCAGAAGGAAAACTCCTAGAAGGGTAACTACGGGACAGAGTTACCAAGGGGCATAGACAAAATGGATAGTCAGGATAGCCAGGTCATACACAGAGTGAGCAACGCAGTACAAGAGGAGCAGGCAGAGAATAACCAGAACGTAGCCAAGGGATCAGAAAACCAGAACGGGCAAATACACAGTACCAAGACAGTAGACAAACTCACAACGAAGAGACGGACCGGGTCAAAACCAAACAAGCAACAAGATCAGGCACAAGGCACAGGCACACAGGAGGTCAACTAACTCAGCCGAGGGCAGGAGTTTAACTGACACCAGACCTAGGTCAATTGGCAACTAAATAGCCGCCCTCTGCCAGAGAGAGGCTGAAACCATTAACCCCAGTCTGACCAGGACGGGGCAAAGACAAAACCCCGTCCTGGGTCATGACACTTTGTGTGTATTGGAAAAAACACAAAAAAAACAGAAAAAAAAACAGAAAAAAAGGCAAATTAGCCAAAATTTCATACAAAACCCCAATAATGGGCAAGAGAAAATTGTTGGCATCTTCATCCTAATATTCGGTTGCACAACCTTTGGAATAAATTACTGCAATCATTTGTTTCCTATAACCATCCACAAGCTTTTTACACATCTCAACTGGAATTTCGGACCACTCTTCTTTTTTAAACTGCTTCAGGTCTCTCATATTTGAAGGCGTCTTCTCCCAACAGCAATTCAAAGATATCTCCACAGGTGTTCAATGGGACTTAGATCCAGACCCATTGATGGCCATGTCACAACTCTCCAGCACTTTGTTTCCATCCATTTCTGGGTGCTTCTTAAAGTATTCTTGTGGTCATTGTCCTGATGGAAGAACAAAGACCCAGGACACAAAAGCACTGGTCACTACATTGCGACCCAAAATCCTTTGGAAATCTTCAGATTTCATGATGCCCTGCACACAGTCAAGGCATCAAGTGCCAGAGGGAGGAAGACAACCCAAACATCTTTGAACCTCCACCATATTTGACTGTAGGTACTGTGTTCTTTTCTTTGTAGGCCTCATTGTCTTTTTGGTAAACAGTAGAATGATATGCTTTACCAAAAAGCTCTATCTTGGTCTCATCTGTCCACGAGACGCTTTCCAGAAAGATCTTGGCTTAGTCACTTATATTTTGGCAAACTGCAGTCCAGCTTTTATATGCCTCTGTGTCAGCAGTAGGATCCTCCATGATCTCCTGCCATAGTGTTTAATGTTTTTACAATGTCAGTGGATAGTTTGTGCTGATACTGATGGACCCTGAGCCTGAATAACAGCTTGAATTTTTTTGAAACTTGATTGGGGCTGCTTATCCACCATCCAGATTATCCTGCATTGCAACCTTTCATCAAGATTTCTCTGCCGTCCACATCTAGGGAGATTAGGTACAGTGCCATGGGTTGTAAACTTCTTGACTATGTTGGCACCATGGACAAAGCAACATCAAGATCTTTGGAGATGAACTTGTAACCTTGAGATTGTTGATATTGTACAATAATTTTGGTTCTCAAATCCCCAGAAAGTTCTTTTCTCTACTTTCTATTCGACATGCTTAGTGTGGGACACACAGACACTCAATCCAAGATTGAGTCAACGTCTCCCCTTTTTATCTGATTTCAGGTGTGGTTTTCATGTTTCCCACACTGTTACTTGCCACATGTGAGTTTGAACGAGCATCACATGCTTGAAACAAAGTTTTTGTTAAGGGCCTGCGGAACGCACCTAATAGATATTGAGGAGAGGTGCGTTCGCAGCCTGGGTCCACCATGCAGGCAGAGCCTGCTGCTAGTAAGATGGCGTAAATAGGCAGTATAAGCGAACTCTGTTATCCCGCAGAGTCGCAGATGTAAATGCCATAGCACTATATGGCGGAATAAGCGGTCTCTGTTAACTCACAGAGCTGCTGTAACAAAAACTGTGTCCTGTTAGACTCACAGGGAACACAGATGACTGCTAAGCGGATTGCAGTCTGTGGTCATGCAATCAGAACCCAAGCAGTAATCTCCTCACCGGAGTAGCCGGTATTCTAATGGTGTTTTCAGCCGAGCCCTGAACACGTGCATACAATCTCCTCACTGGATGTGCCGGTATTCTAGGAGCTTATTTCAGCCAAACCTAACCACATGCATACATGACCACACTGGCGCAAGCACGTAACAGATTTGATACTAGCGCATGGCGGCCCAGCCATGCCACCCTTTTATAGTAGCAACTGCAGGACCTACCAGAAAAGGACCAATGCGAAACCATTCCAGAACACATGTAGTTTCAGGACCTTCCTGGCGGACCAATGGGAGTCGCTGCTGCAACCGAGCATGTGACCCCTGATCTCCAATGGGAGATCTTGCCCTGGGCATGCTCAGATGGAGAAAGCAGGGACTTAGTTCCGAACTGCCTGCTCCAGCACTGGTTATAATAGAGGAACCAGGAAAGATCTCAACAAGCCTCTGCACAGTGTTAAACTGGGCGAGACTCTGAGACCGACGTCTCTGCTGAGCAGGCTCCACTGCGGCTGGAGATGGATGGGGGACCGCAGCGGGACTGGTTTGAGACTCCCCTTGTGCAGCAGTGGTAACTCAAACCCTAACATTACCCCCCTCCTAGGGCCCCCCTTCTTTGGGCCTCGTTGCGCTCAAAGGCAGCGATGAGCTGCGGAGCGTGAACATGCTCGGCAGGCTCCCAGGACCTATCCTCAGGCCCATAACCCCTCCAATCCACCAAATAAAATTTTTTTCCTCGTACCACCTTGCACCCAACAATGGCGTTCACCTCATGATCGTCGGTAGATAAACGCGACATCCCGGCAGATGACTCGGAAAACCGGGAAATGGCCACGGGTTTTAGGAGGGACACGTGAAAGGTGTTGGTGATACCAAGGCGAGGCGGAAGGTCTAGGCGGTAAACCACCGGGTTCACCTGCTCAAGAACTTTAAAGGGACCCAAAAAGCGAGGTGCCAACTTGGTGGACTTTACACGTAGCCTGATGTTTCGGGCAGAGAGCCACACTAGGTCACCTGGAGCAAATGTAGGAGCAGGGCGCCGATGGGCATCGGCCGAAGACCTCATCCTCTGTTTGGAGGCCTGAATGTCCCGTGCCTCCACAGCCCAGTCTGCCACCCTGGAATCGGCGGAAGACACGGGCATGGGCACTGATACCCGCGGATGCTGACCGTAGTTCAGGAGGAATGGGGTCTGTCAGGTGGAGTCAGCCACAGCATTATTTAGAGCGAACTTAGCCCACGGTAGCAAGGATGCCCAGTCATCCTGCCTGGCAGAGACAAAATGTCGCAAGTATGTGACAAAGGTCTGGTTGGCCCTCTTTACCAACCCATTCGTCTTGGGATGGTATGTAGAGGAGAGATTCAACTCAATGCTGAGTAAACGACACAGCTCTCTCCAGAACCGAGACGCAAACTGGGGACCTCGATCGCTGACAATTTTGTCTGGCATACCGTGTAGGCGGAAAATATGCCTAATGAATAATGTTGCCAAGGCCCGTGCAGACGGTAACTGTGGTAACGGCACCAAGTGCACCATTTTGGAGAAGTGGTCGGTTATCACCCAGATGATGGTGCAGCCCCGAGACTTGTGTAAGCCCACCACAAAATCCATCCCAACCATCTCCCAGGGCCTGTCTGCCACCGGTAAAGGGAAAAGTAACCCAGCTGGCCGTTGTCGAGGGGACTTATTCTTGGCGCAGGAGACGCACGCCTGAACGTATTCCCTGACGTCACCAGTGGTCACCAGTATGTCCTCGCCAGCAACTCAGATGTTCTCTTGCCCCAAAATGTCCACCCCCCTGGATGAGTGTGCCCAAGAGAGTACCTCCGGTCGCAAATTGATGGGCACAAAAGTCTTGCCCGGAGGCACAGACTCAAGCGAAACCAGGGCCACAGTTCTTAGGCTCTCTGTGGGGACAATCAGCCGAGGCTCCTCCTCCACCTCCTCAGAGGACACCATGGAGCGAGACAGAGCATCGGCACAAATGTTCTTCTCCCCGGAGAGAAAATGGAGGGTGAAATGGAACCTGGAGAAGAACAGGGACCATCTGGCCTGACGGGAATTTAGCCGCTGAGCGGTCTGTGAATAGACCAAATTTTTGTCGTCAGAGAACACTTGAAAGGGAAAGCGAGCCCCCTCCAGGAGATGTCTCCACTCGGAAAAGGCCAACTTCATGGCTAGCAACTCCCTATCCCCAATGGAATAATTCCTCTCCGCTGGTGTAAAGGTCTTGGAGAAGAAGAAGCAAGGATGTTTACGACTTTGAGCATCCTTTTGAAAAAGGACTGCTCCAGCACCAACGGATGAGGCATCTACCTCCAATATAAAAGGTTTATCAACCTCGGGACGATGTAGGATAGGAGCGCTAGCAAAATGGGACTTGATTGAAGTAAAGGCCTTGGAGACCTCCACTGACCACAATTTGGGATTGGCTCCCTTCTTGGTGAGGGCTACCAAGGGAGCAATCAAAGTAGAGAAGTGGGGAATGAATTGGTGATAGTAATTAATGAACCCATAAAGCGCTGCACCGCTTTAAGAGAGTGGGGTTCTTGCCAATCCATTACAGCCTGTAGTTTGGCAGGATCCATAGCCAATCCCTGAGTGGAGATGATATAGCCCAGGAATGGCAGAGACTCCTGCTCAAACACACACTTCTCCAACTTCGCATATAAAGAATTTTCCCGCAAGAGGTCGAAGACCCTGCAAACGTTTCTCCGGTGGGTGTCCATATCTGGAGAAAAGATGAGAATGTCATCAAGATAGACTACCACAGAGGTGGCAAGCATGTCCCGGAAGATGTCATTTACGAAATCTTGGAAGACGGCTGGAGCATTACAGAACCCAAAGGGCATCACAAGATATTTGTAATGTCCATCTCTGGTATTGAATGCCATCTTCCATTCGTCCCCCTCACGGATGCGGATCAGGTTATAGGCACCACGAAGATCCAGCTTAGTAAATACCCTTGCTCCCCGGAGCCTATCAAAGAGCTCAGATATTAGGTGCAAAGGATATTTGTTCTTAACGGTAATGGCGTTAAGACCCCTATAGTCTATACACGGTTGTAATTCTCCATTCTTCTTCTGCACAAAGAAAAATCCTGCCCCTGCTGGTGACACTGACTTCCTAATAAACCCTCTTGCCAGATTTTCCTGGATGTATTGTGACATGGCCTCCGTCTCAGGAAGAGAGAGGATACACTCTTCCCCGAGGGGGCTCCGTTCCAGGCAAGAGGTCTATAGGACAGTCATAGGGGCGATGAGGCGGAAGGGTCTCTGCTGCCTTTTTGGAGAATACGTCCGCGTATGACCGATAAACCTTGGGGAGAGAAGCAAGGTCTATGGGTATCTCCGTGGTGGAAACCTGAACGTCCTTTCTGAGACATCTGTCTGTGCAATGATCACCCCAACCCAGTATTCTCCCAGAGGACCACTCAATATGGGGAGAGTGGTGGCGAAGCCAGGGTAATCCCAACAAAACCTCATCTATTCCCTCAGGAAGAACAAAAAGGGATATATCGTCCTAATGAGAAGGGGACATAGACAGAGGTAGAGAGACAGTCTGGTGGGTGATTTGTGAGGGCAGGATTGCTCCATTCAATACTCTCACCAATATTGGCTCGGCGAGCGTCACCAGCGGTATGGAATGGCGAGAGGCAAAGGAGGAGGACATAAAATTCCCTCAGCCCCAGAGTCCACACAATGCTTGGCGAGAAGAGTGGATGAACCTAGAGAGATTAACCCTTTAAGGAGCACTTTCGGAACAAAATCCCTCGCGTCTAATGACCCTGCACCCATAGTCACGTAACATGACCGTTTACTCTTTCGCTGGGGACATCGGTTGGCATAATGTCCTGGCTGCTGACACACTCTACAGACCACGGATACTCGAGTGGTCCGAGACTTAGATCCCACTCGAGTAGTCTCCACGGTCTCTGGGGAGTCAGACGCCCGAACGGGAAATTCAAGAGGTTTGTCAAAGGTGGGTGCCAGCCGAAACCTCTGCCTACACTGGGTCCGCTCTAACCTCCGCTCGTGAAAACGGAGGTAGATGCGGGTAGATATAGAAATGAGTTTCTCCAGTGTGGCAGGAATCTCCCTGGTAGCCAAAGCGTCCTTTACATGGTCTGCCAGTCCTCTCCAGAACACTGGAATAAGAACTTTATCTGGCCACTCTAAAGCCCGGGTCTCACATAGCGATACACCAGCGATCCCGACAACAATCAGGATCGCTGGTGTATCGCTACATGATCGCTGCTGAGCTGCCAAACAGGCAGCTCAGGCAGCGATCAGCACAACGACACTGCGGGTAAACATCGCTTAGTTACCCGCAGTGTACCTTGGATACCAGCGCCCTGATGCAGGGAGCTGGTAACCAAGGTACACGTCGGGTTTCCAGGCGCTGCGCGGCACCTGGAAACCCGCTGTGTACATGACTCAGCAGCGATCTCGCTAGTGAGATCGCTGTGTGAGACGGGGGCTTAATTCAGAGGCCAAAGTCCAAAATTGGACTGAGAACTGGCTGACCATGGACAAGCCCTGTGACATTGCAAGCAGTTGGAGTGCCGTATCGTGCGTGACCTGAGGTCCTAAAAAGACCTTTTTCAGAGCCTCCAAAAACCGAGGAGCACTCCACACCACACGATCATCACGCTCCCACAGCAGCGTTGCCCACTCCAATGCTCTGCCCGACAGAAGAGACACAATAAAAGCCACTTGTGCCCGTTCCATGGGGAAACGTGTTGCCAGAAGCTCAAACTGTATAGAGCACTGACTCACGAATCCCTGACAATGTTTACTGTCACCCGTAAACTTGTCTGGAAGTGGGAGGTGGGATAATGTCGGAGCAGAGGTAGCAGTGGACAAACTGGCTGCAGCTACGTTAGCAGCCTGAACAGCGACTGCGGTAACATCCACAGCTGAGGTTATGTGCTCAAGGACTGACAACCTACCCTCCAGCTGCTGGATGTACTGCTGTAGACGCTGGTCGTCCGCCATTTTACTAGCCAGACCCTGGCGCTAGTATTATGTTAAGGGCCTGCGGTACACACCTAATAGATATTAAAGAGAGGTGCGTTCGCAGCCCGGGGTCCACCGTGCAGGCAGAGCCTGCTGCTAGTAAGATGGCGTAAATAGGCAGTATAAGCGAACTCTGCTATTCCGCAGAGTCGCAGATGTAAACGCCATAGCACTATATGGCAGAATAAGCGGTCTCTGTTAACTCACAGAGCCGCTGTAACAAAGACTGTGTCCTGTTAGACTCACAGGGAACACAGATGACTGCTAAGCGGATTGCAGTCTGTGGTCATGCAATCAGAACCCAAGCAGTAATCTCCTCACCGGAGTAGCCGGTATTCTAATGGCGTTTTCAGCCGAGCCCTGAACACGTGCATACGATCTCCTCACCGGAGGTGCCGGTATTCTAGGGGCTTATTTCAGCCAGACATAACCACATGCATACATGACCACACTGGCGCAAGCACGTAATATATTTGATACCAGCGCATGGTGGCCCAGCCATGCCACCCTTTTATAGTAGCAACTGCAGGACCTACCAGAAAAGGACCAATGCGAAACCATTCCAGAACACATGTAGTTTCAGGAACTTCCTGGCGGACCAATGGAAGTCGCTGCTGCAACCGAGCATGTAACCCTGATCTCCAATGGGAGATCTTGCCCTGGGCATGCTCAGATGGAGAAAGCAGGGACTTAGTTCCCGAACTGCCAGCTCCAGCACTGGTTATAATAGAGGAACCAGGAAAGACTGCAACAAGCCTCTGCACAGTGTTAAACTGGGCAAGACGCTGAGACCGACGTCTCTGCTGAGCAGGCTCCACTGCGGCTGGAGATGGATGGGGGACCGAAGTGGGACTGGTTCGAGACTCCCCTTGTGCAGCAGTGGGAACTCAAACCCTAACAGTTGTTTACCCACAATTTTGGAAAGGTGTCAACAATTTTAACCTGCGCATTTTTAGTGTTTTATGTGAAATTAAGTCCAATTTGCCTTTTTTCTGTTTTTTTGTGTTGTTCCAATACAAGCAAAGGAAATAAACATGTGTATAACAAAACATATGTAATTGCAATAATTTTCTTTGAGAAACGCTTCACATTCTGGCACAATTTCAAGGGTGCCAACACTTTCGGCCATGACCGTATATTACTTATTTTGCAAGATCAATGATAAATCTACGATTTCTGAGAGGTCTGACTACTGGGGTGCTCATTAATCCCAAGAATGGGGGATTTAGAGTCCCTTTTGTCAACAGTATGGTGATGTGCATGCTCAGATATCGTTCCATTCACTTGTATGGCACTGATGGAGACAGCTGTTTCTTTAGTTCGGGTTTCAGTTTTTCTCTGTTAAATAGTTCAGTGATTAAGAACTATCACAAGAGATCAAATTTTCTTAATTTATAGGTTTCTTATCATTTCAACATGCTCATAAAGTGATTTGTCCCAATACTTGCGCAGCGTCTTATGATGAGTACCTATAAAGAGAAATAAAAATGGTTGAGAAGAATATGGTTGTGAACATTGCTTACTATCTGTACAGAAGTTTTTCAAGCAAGGGAATATTTATTCTGCCATATCACAGCCATGATGAGTGACATCAGTATTTATTATTTTTGCAATGTTTTCTTTAAGATGAAACCATAACTTCCTCTTTAGAAGTAAAAAAAAATTAGGAAACCATTGTACCGCGGTGACATGACAGCCTATTTGCATTGTAACTGCATCTCTGTGATCAATTAACTGTCTGCTCCAATTAGCAAAGCAAGAAATCACCAAGTGTCCTGGTCTCAAGGTGTCCTTGGAATTTGCTGCCACCTACAAGAAAGGGCTACACATAATCCTTGCCACAGTACCTGTAATTTTGGAAACCAATGCCATCCAACATAGCGATGAAACACATTGTGGGCAGTGATTATCTGTTGGCGGACGGAAATCCTGTTGGTCCTTCATTATGAAGTGTCTGCTGACTAACTACCTAGACATGATGAGGAACATGATGGATTGATACTGTGTATTAGTAGAATTTCTTGTCTTTGACATCTACTAGTAGCAGGTCACTTCTTGTAGAATACCAAATTCTTGTAGCCCTTAAAGGTACAGTAGCAGTGAATTTTGTATATGTCTTACTAGTATTGTGAAATTGGAGTGGATATGATATCTAATGCCTCACATAAGCTGAATCTGTATTTTTAAAGGGATTGTCTTGAGTTAATTGAAAAGTAAGTAACTTTAAAAATCATCTCTGTTCTTAAAATGATTGGCAATTATTTCTTGTTATTGAACTTGAAGCTTTCCTCATAAACTGACCAGGGCTACTGTCCATAAAATCACTGCTCACGGAGCAGCATGTGACCAGATCTCTCCGTCAGCCAGTTGTAAAACATCTCACATGGGAAAGTTCTTTTTCTATTGGAGAAGGCTGATGAACTGGTCTGGTCAAATGCTTCTCCACCAGCAGCCATTCTACAGACAGAAGTGCTGGTCAATGTGTGAGGAAAAATTCACCAATAAGAGAAGGCAGTTGACCCCTTTAAAAACAGAGGGATTTTTAATTTAATATAATAGTGTACTGTCCATTGCTTATGTTAACGGCCATCCTGCATTCCCAACCTGGCTGGTTATCAAGGCAAGAAACACGCAGCTTGAGCATGCGCTTAGTATTACAGCCTGATAGCATCAACCTAAAGTTAGTCAGATAACTAGTTCCATCCAATTCTAGTGCCCCTTCACTTATTCCATGCTGCAGAAGCAAATAGCTTCAGTTACCAGCATGGGGAGGTGGTTAGTTTGGGTCAGCGGCACAGCCATGCTGCAGGTCTAAATTGTCAAACTTAAAGACTCCACCACCTCTAGCACAGCTAGAAGCTGGGGTTCTCAGAGCAATGCACTCATGAAAATAAAAACAGAAGATCTCTTTAATAAATGACAGCATGAACATGCAGGTATAATCAGAGGTGTAAAGTTTACCTCCAGTCATTGATGTCGACTGATGGGAATAGTGCTCCCATCGGCCGATGTCTGCTGACGCTAATAACAGTAAGCGCAGGAGCAGCTGATGGAGGTATTCATCTGCCGGCGCCTGTGCTGTAAATAAATTTAAAAAACGGCGTGTGTTCCCCTGAATTTTTGATAACCAGCTAGGCAAAACTCACAGCTGGGGGCAGCATCCCTCAGCTGTCAGCTTCAGCAAGGCTGGTTATCAAGAATAGAGGGGTCCCCATGCTGTATTTTTTAATTTTTTAAATAAATAATTAAAAAAAACAGCATAGGGTCTCCCTCATTTTTGACAACCAGCCAAGCTAAAGCAGACAGCTGGGGGCTGGTATTCTCCAGCTGGTAAGGGTCATGGATATTGGACCCTAAAAAAAAGCAGCCCGCAGCAACCCAGAAAAGTTGCATCTATTAGATGCACCAATTTTGGCGCTTTTCCTGGCTCTTCCCACTTGCCCTGTAGCAATGGCAAGTGAGGTTCACATGTGTGGGGTTGATGTCACCTTTGTATTGTCAGGTGACATCAAGGTCACGGATTACTAATGGAGAGGTGTCTATAAGACATCTTTCCAATCCTAATCCTATAGTTATATAATAAATTAAGACACAGCAAGAATAAAGTCTTTTATTTGAAATAAAACAAAACACTTTTACTTTTTTGCTTAAAAATAATAAACACAATTATACTCACCTAACGCCTAATTTCACTGAATCCCTAGTCTCCTGTAATAAAGCAAAAATAAAAAACAACAATATCCCTCACCATTCCGTCATTCTGTTCCATGCTGTAATCCATGTCTGCGGGATAAACAGTTCTGAACCTGGACAGTGCCAGGATGCGACCATCCAGGCCGAGAACCATTGGTGAATGAGCTGCTGCGAGCGCAGCCTCAGTGACTAGCGGTGACTTCATTGAGGTTACTGCTGGTCACTGAGGCTGCATTCCCAGCTTGGCTGAACTGGGAGAATTTCACTGCGGTGAATTTGAATTGTAGTGAACTCACCTCTGCACCGTGAGACTTTCTCACGATGCTAGTGGGGATCTCACTGAGGTCACCGCAGTTCAGCCCAGCTGGAAACGCAGCCTCAGTGACTGGCAGTAGCTTTGATGATGTCACCGCTAGTCACTGTTGTTGTGCTCGCAACAGATCATTGCTCAGTGGTTCTCAGCTTAGACAGTCACATCTTGGCACCTTTCAGGTTAAAAACAACACAAATATGAACCCCACTTGCCACCGCTACAGGGCAAATGGAAAGAACTGGGCAAAGAGCCAGAATTGGTGCATCTAATAGATGTGCCTTTTCTTGGTGGCTGTGGGCTGCTATTTTTAGGTTGGGGTGGTAAATATCCATGGCCCTTACCAGCCTGAGAATATCAGTCCCCAGCTGTCTGCTTTATCTTGGCTGGTTGTCAAAAATGGAGGGACCCCACTGCATTTTTTATGTAAAATAATTTAAAAAATACAGCGTAGAGACCCCTCTAGTTTTGATAACCAGCCTTGCTGAAGCTGACAGCTGAGGGTTGCAGTCCCCAGTTGTGAGTTTTGCCTCACGGGTTATCAAAAATACAGGGGAACCCATGCCGCTTTTTAAAAAATTATTTATTTACAGCGCATGAATACTCCCATTAGCCGCTCCTGCTCTCAATGTTATTAGCAGCAGCAGGCGGCAGCTGATGGGAGCAGTTGTCCCATCAGCTGACACCAGTGACCAGAAGTAAACTTTATACATGCAATCACAGCTGCGTGCTCAAGCCCAAACTATTTTAATTAAGAAATGTTGACTCCTGCCTGCATTCCAATATTAGCCAAAACAATTTTGATTAGGAAATTTGCCAGGTGCCTGCACAACAATATTAGCCCAAACGACTTTGATTAGGAATTTTGCCTGGTGCCTGCACAACAATATTAGCCCAAATGATTTTGATTAGGAAATGTGACCTCCTGAGTTCAACACATTATTAGCTCAAATGATTTTAATTAGGAAATGTGAACTCCTGCCTGCCCAACACTATTAGTACAAACTACAAGGTGGGCCATGCATATGGATACACTGAAATAAAATGGGAATGGTTGGTGATATCAACTTCCTGTTTGTGGCACATTAGTGTATGGAAGGGGAAAACTTTTCAAGATGGGTGGTGACCATGGCAGCCATTTTGAAGTTGGCCATTTTGGATCCAACTTCATTTTTTCCATTGGTAAAAGGGTCATGTGACACACCAAACTTATTGAGAATTTCACAACAAAAACAATGGTGTGCTTGGTTTTAACATAACTGTATTCTTTCATGAGTTATTTAAAAGGTTATAACCATAGATCACAATTGATTAATAAATAATCAATGTAAAAATTAAAATAATATAGGGAGAGAAAATTATTTCTAAAAAACCTTTATTAATGATTCATGGTTAAATAACACGGTACAACAAAAAACATACCAGAATTTCATAAATGACCCATCATGTATATATAAAAATATTGTATACTGCTCAAAATTCAATTAAAAAATAATCAAAAAGGGGGCAACCAGATCGACAGTAAAAAAAATTTTTTGAATAAATAATACAAAAGTAATGATAATACAATAGATTATGTAACAATTAAAAAATCACACAATATCAAATAATTCATGTAATGGTGAATTAATTATATAAACATAAGTGAATTGATTATCAAAAAAACAACACAAAATTGTAAACCAAAGTACTTTACCCTAAATAGTGACTACCCACAAAAGTATTTAAATGTTAACAGGTGCCAAAAATCATTTAAAGTTTGGAAATTTATAAGACCTGCAAAATGTGCAGGGGTGTGCAAAGTACATAAAACCAGGGAAAAATTAAATCGATAACATTTATGTATCTCCACCAATTTTTGCACAATCCCTGTGCTGAAATGTAAAAGGTAGTGCAAAATAATGTGCAATAAAGTGCAAAATAGTGCAAATACCTAAAAAAGAGAGCGGCAAAATATTTACGCTGACACTATTAAAAATCGCTAAAGTTGCCACCCAAATTGGATATAACTGAGAGCAGAAATGAAAAACAACTATGTGCTGCCGCTATGAAAGATCGCTGAGGTTGCCACCCAAATAGAACCAAGAGCAGAGTTTTACCTTAATAACAGGGGTTCAGGATTGCTGGTATACTACGCGCCCCGACGCGCGTTTCGGAATAGCTCCTTCGTCAATTTGGGTGACAACTTTAGCGATTTTTAATAGTGTCAGCACACAGCTGCTTTTCATTTCTGCTCTCAGTTATATCCAATTTGGGTGGCAACCTTACTGATCTTCAATAGTGTTAGCACACAGCTGTTTTTTTGTTTTAATATTCTCATTTTTTTATCCTTTGTGAGATCCCTTCTAGTCGCAATCCTAATGCAATATTGCATATAATGTTTCTGTTTGGTTAATTTTGCACAAGGTCTATGCAATAAGATAATGAAAGATATTTGCTGATTTTTGCACAATATAAATATTTTGCCGCTCTCTTTTTTAGGTATTTGCACTATTTTGCACTTTATTGCACATTATTTTGCACTACCTTTTACATTTCAGCACAGGGATTGTGCAAAAATTGGTGGAGATACATAAATATTATCGATTTAATTTTTCCCTGGTTTTATGTACTTTGCACACCCCTGCACATTTTGCAGATCTTATAAATTTCCAAACTTTAAATGATTTTTGGCACCTGTTAACATTTAAATACTTTTGTGAGTAGTCACTATTTAGGGTGGAGTACTTTGTTCACAATTTTGTGTTGTTTTTTTGATAATGAATTCACTTATATTTATATAATTAATTCACCATTACATGAATTATTTGATATTGAAATATTTTGAGCAGTATACAATATTTTTATATATATATGATGGGTCATTTATGAAATTCTGGTATATGTTTTTTGTTGTACCGTGTTATTTAACCATGAATTATTAATAAAGGTTTTTTATAAATAATTTTCTCTCCCTATATTATTTTAATTTTTACATTATTATTTATTAATCCATTGTGATCTATGGTTATAACCATTTAATTAATTACCGAATGGTCTGCCATTCATCTTTTACAGAAAAACATATAAAAGATTTTTTTGGATTTTAATGAATTATATTTTAATCATTTTTTATATGTTTTCTGTTGTTTTTATTTTTTTATTTTTATTTTCATGAGTTATTTACAAGTTTCTCTTTGTTTTCAGCCATTGATCTGTCGCACAGGTTAACACTTGAGGAGCGGATAGAAATTGTGTTGATGTATGGTGAACGCAGTACCAGGGTCATTGCAGAAGATTTCAATGCAAGACACCCTATGCAAGAAAACTGTCACCATTCCCATTTTATGTGGGTGTATCCATATAAATGGTCCACCCAAAAAAGTTTGCCTCATCACTGAACATAATGTTCTGTGTAAACTGAGGGTCCTGTTCCAATTGTTGTTTTGCCCATTCTGCAAATTCAGCATGCCGATCTGGGTCATCCTCGTTGAGATGCTGCAGCAGCTGGATTTTGTAAGGGTGCCATTTTTTTCTTATATGTAAATAAGCTGTTAAGATCTATGGGCTGGATACTGATCTCCTCCAGACATTATTTTGCCTGACAGGTGGTATTACCAGTGTGAAGTCTGCTCTCTTCATCTCACTTCAGAGCTGTGTGTGACTAAAAGTCAGGGTTCACACGACTGTCAATTCTCTCATGCAAGAGAATCAGAGACGATTATGGAAATACTCTTGGATCAAAGTGTTAGATCAAACTCTAATCCTAGTGTTAGCGCACTTTGCTCCGATTCACTCGTATGATAAAGTAATTTCTCCCTCTTCTCCATTGCCTGTGTCCGCAGTAATCGCATTGCACTCAATGACATCCGAGTGCAGTCCAATGTTCCATTCACACCTATATATCAAAAAACTGACCGGCACATCCAAACTTAGATTCAGTGTGAACAGGTGCTAAACCTAGAGTCACCAACTCATATACATACAAGCAGAAAAGGTAGCACACTGTAGCGCTATAGCTTGCAAACACGAAATATGAAAATTATGAAAAATGAATTAAATCATTACCTTAGAAATATGAAAAATTGAGAAGTCTTAGCGCATAAGATGGCCAAATTATGTGAGCCTGATAGCCACGTCAAGGCTCTTCTCGTATATCAGGTCCCTAACTAATGCCTATCCTCGCTTTAGAAAAGTCTGTCTGCATGGGAACCTATGAATCCTCTTTTCAGACTAAAATTTACATCTCTGTGGAGGGGTGATGAACCTGCTGTAATTAAAAGGCCTGTGACCACCAGGTGGAGTGCTCAGGCAGAAGGTAAATGAATACATATCAAAAAACTGACCGGCACATCCAAACTTAGATTCAGTGTGAACAGGTGCTAAACCTAGAGTCACCAACTCATATACATACAAGCAGAAAAGGTAGCACACTGTAGCGCTATAGCTTGCAAACACGAAATATGAAAATTATGAAAAATGAATTAAATCATTACCTTAGAAATATGAAAAATTGAGAAGTCTTAGCGCATAAGATGGCCAAATTATGTGAGCCTGATAGCCACGTCAAGGCTCTTCTCGTATATCAGGTCCCTAACTAATGCCTATCCTCGCTTTAGAAAAGTCTGTCTGCATGGGAACCTATGAATCCTCTTTTCAGACTAAAATTTACATCTCTGTGGAGGGGTGATGAACCTGCTGTAATTAAAAGGCCTGTGACCACCAGGTGGAGTGCTCAGGCAGAAGGTAAATGAATACATATCAAAAAACTGACCGGCACATCCAAACTTAGATTCAGTGTGAACAGGTGCTAAACCTAGAGTCACCAACTCATATACATACAAGCAGAAAAGGTAGCACACTGTAGCGCTATAGCTTGCAAACACGAAATATGAAAATTATGAAAAATGAATTAAATCATTACCTTAGAAATATGAAAAATTGAGAAGTCTTAGCGCATAAGATGGCCAAATTATGTGAGCCTGATAGCCACGTCAAGGCTCTTCTCGTATATCAGGTCCCTAACTAATGCCTATCCTCGCTTTAGAAAAGTCTGTCTGCATGGGAACCTATGAATCCTCTTTTCAGACTAAAATCTACATCTCTGTGGAGGGGTGATGAACCTGCTGTAATTAAAAGGCCTGTGACCACCAGGTGGAGTGCTCAGGCAGAAGGTAAATGAATACATATCAAAAAACTGACCGGCACATCCAAACTTAGATTCAGTGTGAACAGGTGCTAAACCTAGAGTCACCAACTCATATACATACAAGCAGAAAAGGTAGCACACTGTAGCGCTATAGCTTGCAAACACGAAATATGAAAATTATGAAAAATGAATTAAATCATTACCTTAGAAATATGAAAAATTGAGAAGTCTTAGCGCATAAGATGGCCAAATTATGTGAGCCTGATAGCCACGTCAAGGCTCTTCTCGTATATCAGGTCCCTAACTAATGCCTATCCTCGCTTTAGAAAAGTCTGTCTGCATGGGAACCTATGAATCCTCTTTTCAGACTAAAATCTACATCTCTGTGGAGGGGTGATGAACCTGCTGTAATTAAAAGGCCTGTGACCACCAGGTGGAGTGCTCAGGCAGAAGGTAAATGAATACATATCAAAAAACTGACCGGCACATCCAAACTTAGATTCAGTGTGAACAGGTGCTAAACCTAGAGTCACCAACTCATATACATACAAGCAGAAAAGGTAGCACACTGTAGCGCTATAGCTTGCAAACACAAAATATGAAAATTATGAAAAATGAATTAAATCATTACCTTAGAAATATGAAAAATTGAGAAGTCTTAGCGCATAAGATGGCCAAATTATGTGAGCCTGATAGCCACGTCAAGGCTCTTCTCGTATATCAGGTCCCTAACTAATGCCTATCCTCGCTTTAGAAAAGTCTGTCTGCATGGGAACCTATGAATCCTCTTTTCAGACTAAAATCTACATCTCTGTGGAGGGGTGATGAACCTGCTGTAATTAAAAGGCCTGTGACCACCAGGTGGAGTGCTCAGGCAGAAGGTAAATGAATACATATCAAAAAACTGACCGGCACATCCAAACTTAGATTCAGTGTGAACAGGTGCTAAACCTAGAGTCACCAACTCATATACATACAAGCAGAAAAGGTAGCACACTGTAGCGCTATAGCTTGCAAACACGAAATATGAAAATTATGAAAAATGAATTAAATCATTACCTTAGAAATATGAAAAATTGAGAAGTCTTAGCGCATAAGATGGCCAAATTATGTGAGCCTGATAGCCACGTCAAGGCTCTTCTCGTATATCAGGTCCCTAACTAATGCCTATCCTCGCTTTAGAAAAGTCTGTCTGCATGGGAACCTATGAATCCTCTTTTCAGACTAAAATCTACATCTCTGTGGAGGGATGATGAACCTGCTGTAATTAAAAGGCCTGTGACCACCAGGTGGAGTGCTCAGGCAGAAGGTAAATGAATACATATCAAAAAACTGACCGGCACATCCAAACTTAGATTCAGTGTGAACAGGTGCTAAACCTAGAGTCACCAACTCATATACATACAAGCAGAAAAGGTAGCACACTGTAGCGCTATAGCTTGCAAACACGAAATATGAAAATTATGAAAAATGAATTAAATCATTACCTTAGAAATATGAAAAATTGAGAAGTCTTAGCGCATAAGATGGCCAAATTATGTGAGCCTGATAGCCACGTCAAGGCTCTTCTCGTATATCAGGTCCCTAACTAATGTCTATCCTCGCTTTAGAAGAGTCTGTCTGCATGGGAACCTATGAATCCTCTTTTCAGACTAAAATCTACATCTCTGTGGAGGGGTGAGAAGAGCCTTGACGTGGCTATCAGGCTCACATAATTTGGCCATCTTATGCGCTAAGACTTCTCAATTTTTCATATTTCTAAGGTAATGATTTAATTCATTTTTCATAATTTTCATATTTCGTGTTTGCAAGCTATAGCGCTACAGTGTGCTACCTTTTCTGCTTGTATGTATATGAGTTGGTGACTCTAGGTTTAGCACCTGTTCACACTGAATCTAAGTTTGGATGTGCCGGTCAGTTTTTTGATATGTATTCATTTACCTTCTGCCTGAGCACTCCACCTGGTGGTCACAGGCCTTTTAATTACAGCAGGTTCATCACCCCTCCACAGAGATGTAGATTTTAGTCTGAAAAGAGGATTCATAGGTTCCCATGCAGACAGACTTTTCTAAAGCGAGGATAGGCATTAGTTAGGGACCTGATATACGAGAAGAGCCTTGACGTGGCTATCAGGCTCACATAATTTGGCCATCTTATGCACTAAGACTTCTCAATTTTTCATATTTCTAAGGTAATGATTTAATTCATTTTTCATAATTTTCATATTTCGTGTTTGCAAGCTATAGCGCTACAGTGTGCTACCTTTTCTGCTTGTATGTATATGAGTTGGTGACTCTAAGTTTAGCACCTGTTCACACTGAATCTAAGTTTGGATGTGCCTGTCAGTTTTTGATATGTATTACATTTACCTTCTGCCTGAGTACTCCACCTGGTGGTCACAGGCCTTTTAATTACAGCAGGTTCATCACCCTCCACAGAGATGTAGATTTTAGTCTGAAAAGAGGATTCATAGGTTCCCATGCAGACAGACTTTTCTAAAGCGAGGATAGGCATTAGTTAGGGACCTGATATACGAGAAGAGCCTTGACGTGGCTATCAGGCTCACATAATTTGGCCATCTTATGCGCTAAGACTTCTCAATTTTTCATATTTCTAAGGTAATGATTTAATTCATTTTTCATAATTTTCATATTTCGTGTTTGCAAGCTATAGCGCTACAGTGTGCTACCTTTTCTGCTTGTATGTATATGAGTTGGTGACTCTAGGTTTAGCACCTGTTCACACTGAATCTAAGTTTGGATGTGCCGGTCAGTTTTTTGATATGTATTCATTTACCTTCTGCCTGAGCACTCCACCTGGTGGTCACAGGCCTTTTAATTACAGCAGGTTCATCACCCCTCCACAGAGATGTAGATTTTAGTCTGAAAAGAGGATTCATAGGTTCCCATGCAGACAGACTTTTCTAAAGCGAGGATAGGCATTAGTTAGGGACCTGATATACGAGAAGAGCCTTGACGTGGCTATCAGGCTCACATAATTTGGCCATCTTATGCGCTAAGACTTCTCAATTTTTCATATTTCTAAGGTAATGATTTAATTCGTTTTTCATAATTTTCATATTTCGTGTTTGCAAGCTATAGCGCTACAGTGTGCTACCTTTTCTGCTTGTATTATATGAGTTGGTGACTCTAGGTTTAGCACCTCTTCACACTGAATCTAAGTTTGGATGTGCCGGTCAGTTTTTTGATATGTATTCATTTACCTTCTGCCTGAGCACTCCACCTGGTGGTCACAGGCCTTTTAATTACAGCAGGTTCATCACCCTCCACAGAGATGTAGATTTTAGTCTGAAAAGAGGATTCATAGGTTCCCATGCAGACAGACTTTTCTAAAGCGAGGATAGGCATTAGTTAGGGACCTGATATACGAGAAGAGCCTTGACGTGGCTATCAGGCTCACATAATTTGGCCATCTTATGCGCTAAGACTTCTCAATTTTTCATATTTCTAAGGTAATGATTTAATTCATTTTTCATAATTTTCATATTTCGTGTTTGCAAGCTATAGCGCTACAGTGTGCTACCTTTTCTGCTTGTATGTATATGAGTTGGTGACTCTAGGTTTAGCACCTGTTCACACTGAATCTAAGTTTGGATGTGCCGGTCAGTTTTTTGATATGTATTCATTTACCTTCTGCCTGAGCACTCCACCTGGTGGTCACAGGCCTTTTAATTACAGCAGGTTCATCACCCCTCCACAGAGATGTAGATTTTAGTCTGAAAAGAGGATTCATAGGTTCCCATGCAGACAGACTTTTCTAAAGCGAGGATAGGCATTAGTTAGGGACCTGATATACGAGAAGAGCCTTGACGTGGCTATCAGGCTCACATAATTTGGCCATCTTATGCGCTAAGACTTCTCAATTTTTCATATTTCTAAGGTAATGATTTAATTCATTTTTCATAATTTTCATATTTCGTGTTTGCAAGCTATAGCGCTACAGTGTGCTACCTTTTCTGCTTGTATGTATATGAGTTGGTGACTCTAGGTTTAGCACCTGTTCACACTGAATCTAAGTTTGGATGTGCCGGTCAGTTTTTTGATATGTATTCATTTACCTTCTGCCTGAGCACTCCACCTGGTGGTCACAGGCCTTTTAATTACAGCAGGTTCATCACCCCTCCACAGAGATGTAGATTTTAGTCTGAAAAGAGGATTCATAGGTTCCCATGCAGACAGACTTTTCTAAAGCGAGGATAGGCATTAGTTAGGGACCTGATATACGAGAAGAGCCTTGACGTGGCTATCAGGCTCACATAATTTGGCCATCTTATGCGCTAAGACTTCTCAATTTTTCATATTTCTAAGGTAATGATTTAATTCATTTTTCATAATTTTCATATTTTGTGTTTGCAAGCTATAGCGCTACAGTGTGCTACCTTTTCTGCTTCCATTCACCCCTATAGACTTATATGGGTGCATGTGAGCAGAGTCTCACAGCCACTTTCAGTATGAAGTGATTGTTTTCTCATGACAAATCTTCATGAGAAAAAAATCACAGATCTGAGCTGCCCCTTAGAATAGTACTCGGCTGTGTTATACGCTCAAGTGAGCGAGCCCTAACACAAATGTACTAAAATGTTATATTTTCAATTTCAATATCCCGAAAAATGAAAATGTTACGAGTCTCGGCAATATATATTTTTTTCTTTTTACAAATTTGATTTTTTTTCTCAACTGAAATAAAAAAAAATATATGTTTGTTATCTGTGTACTCGCATTGAACTGGAAAATGATATTGCCAGGTCATTCTTACCATATGATGAACATGGTAAATAAAAACACCCAAAAAAAATTTGTGAAATTTTTTTGCAATTTCAACACACTTGGAATTTTTTTCCCGCTTTTTAGGGGATCACATGATAAAGTGAATGATGTAATTCAAAAGTAAAACTCGTCTTGCAGAAAACAAGCCCTCAAATGGTGGTGTAGATTGAAAAATAAAAAAGTTATGGTTCTTGGAAGAAGGTGAGGAAAAAAGGAAAATGAAAAAAAAACAGAAAATCGCCCTGGGGTGAAGGGAATAAATGCACCCTATTGTAATGTTAACCCCTTCCCCACCTGTGACACAGCGTATGTGTCATGAAAGGATCGCGTTCCTGCCGGTCGGGTGACCGGGGTCACTGAAAGGTCACCCAACCCGCAGGCACAAGACCCTTTGTGCTTCACCACAGGGGGGTTGGCTTAACCCCCACATGGCTACGATCGCTCTGATTGGCTGTTAAAAGTGAAACAGCCAATCAGAGCAATCTGTAATATTTCACCAATGAAATTCGGTGAAATATTACAATCCAGCCATGGCCGATGCTGCAATAGCATCTGCCATGGCTGGAGACAGAGATCCGACCCCCCCCACACCGAGTCACGGCGGCGATCGGCCGCCGCCACCGATAGATGGCGGCGATTGGTCACCGCCGTCACTAAATGCTCCCCTCCTCCTTGCCTCCGCTGCCCCCACCTTCCGATCCCCCCCTTACCTTCCGACCCCCCTACTCACCTCTCCCAATCCTCCGATGTCCCTGGATCCGTCCCAGCTTCCGTCCGGGATGTTTCAAGGGCGCCGCCATCTTGCAAACTGGCGGGTGCATGCGCAGTGCGCCCGCTGGCCGGCACATGCGCAGTGTGCCCTGCAGAGTCCAGAAATTTATTTTGATCACTGTGATAAACTCTCACAGTGATCAAAATAAAAAAAGTAAATAAATGCCCCATTTATCACCCCCATAGGTATTGACAAATAAAATAAAAAAATATATATATTTTTTTTATTAGAGTTAGGGTTACGATTATAAGGCTGTGTTCATATTGCGTTAGACGGACTGCGTTACACCGCGGTATAATGCGGTGTAACGCAGTCCGTTAACGCTGCTATTCACCCCCATTTGTAAATCGGCATGCATTTGCGACGTGCCGTCATTCAGTGACGGAGCCTCGGACGTGGCCTGCAGCGTCTGGGCTCCGTCACCGCTAGCGCAGATGAATCATCTGCTGATTCATCTGCGCTAGCAGGTATAGCATAACGCGATCGAGTAATGCTATACCGTTACCAGCCCGTCAACGCTATGTGTTGAACGGGCTGCTAAAACACAATATGAACCCTGCCTTAGGGTTAGAGTTAGAACTAGGGTTAGGGTTAGAATTAGGGTTAGGGTTAGCCTTAGGGTTAGAATTAGGGTTAGGGTTAGAATTTTCACTGTTTAGGCACACAGGGGCTCTCCAAATGCGACATGGCAACCGCTAAATATTCCAGCATATTTTCCATTCAAAAGTCAAATGGGCTCCTTCACTTCTGAGCTCTGCCGTGCACCCAAACAGTGGTTTATGACCACATATGAGGTATCTGTGTACTCAGGATAAATTGCTCAACAAATTTTAGGATCCATTTTATCCTGTTTCCCATGCAAAAATGAAAAAATTGATGCTAAAATAAAATTTTTGTTGGAAAAATTAAAATGTCCATTTTTTCCTTCCACATTGCTTTAGTTCCTGTGAAGCACCTGAAGGGTTAATAATCTTCTTGAATGTAGTTTTGAGTAGCTTGAGGGTTGCAGTTTTTATAATGGTGTCACTTTTGGGTATTTTCTGCCATATAGACCCCTCAAAGTGACTTCAAATGTGAGGTGGTCCCTAAAAAAATGGTTTTGTAAATTTTGCTGTAAAAATTAGAAATCGCTGGTCAACTTTTAACCCTTATAACTTTCTAACAAAATAAATTTTGTTTCCAAAATTGTGCTGATGTAAAGTAGACATGTGGGAAATGTTATTTATTAACTATTTTATGTCACATAACTCTCTGGTTTAACAGAATAAAAATTCAAAATTTGAAAATTGCAAAATTTTCAAACTTTTCACCAAATTTCCATTTTTTTCACAAATAAACGCAAAAATTATTGACCTAAATTTACCACTAACATAAATCCCAATATGTCACAAAAAACATTCTCAGAATCGCTAGGATCCGTTGAAGCTTTCCTGAGTTATTACCTCATAAAAGGACACTGGTCAGAATTGCAAAAAATGGCAAGGTCATGAATGATACTTATCTTTATTTTTTATTTATTTTACTCATTTATATAGCGCCATTAATTCTACAGCGCTTTACATACATTATCGGCACTGTCCCCAATGTGGTTCACAATCTAAATTGACTTTCAGTATGTCTTTGGACTGTGGAAGGAAACTGAAGAACCGAGAGAAAACCCACGCATACATGGGGAGAACATACAAACTCCTTGCAAATGTTGTCCTTGGTGGGATTTGAACCCAGGACCCCAGCGCTGCAGTGCTAACCACTGAGCCATCGTATTTCCCTTAATAACTATACAGTTGTTAAGAATTATTAAAAAGTCAGCTTTTTTTCTACTGATAGCGCTATGCTTATCCAATGACACAACTCTTGAGCAAAAGTGGGGAAAAAAATAATTCTATTCTAATCTTTGACAACCCTTGGTTAGGTCCATAGTTAGTAGCGTTTTCTTTGCATTTTATTCTCTTTATTTTGTTGTTAGTGGTGCCCTGTAAATTATTTCCTTTTCAAAGTCATCCTGCACTTGTCAGGTAATACATTTCAGAGATGCTCTTCCCATTCCTATTAGTGGGACAGTTTTGTTAACGCAATGACGTTGAGCTAACTTAACCTTCAATCCATAGCTGGCAGTCACAGGAAGTAAGAAGATAAATTAACATTTCTTCCCATAGCTCTCCGGCCTGTCTGTAATCAGGATATTGAGATTGATGTGTGTATTCTAGATATGCACTGCACAGGGTAAAACCTGTCTATCCAGCCTTTAATATAAGGAATTGATATTCCCTGGATTTAAAAGTGTTAATCGAACACCAAATACATTTTCCGTTCCCCAAATAGTCAAAGACCAGTGCTTTGGGCAGTACAAGTTAGACTGAAAAAAGGCAATGTTATTTAGCAATCAAGTAAAATTGTCACCATCTAATTGACCTAACCAACTTCATCAATTCCAATTATATGGCAACCAGAGGCATTTAATGTTAGGTAGGGCAAGCTAATTAAATTGCAATAAATATTAGTTTGCATTCTAGTAACAGCTAGCGTCTAATGAATTAACTGCTAATAGCTCATTTATTATATGCCAATTACATGCTGCTAGCAGACAATTTGAAACTAATAGGAAAACTTTGTCCTTTTGTGTTATAAGAAATGTCCTCCAACTTTGTCCCAATGTTTATTACATTTCATTAACCTGTCCAGTATGTGAAGTATGTTGTGCAGGCTAGCATTTGATGCTGCTTTATTGTCGTAGCAAATATTCTTACAAAACAGTAAAAGCTTAAGACTAGGCATAAGACTTTATGTTCCTCTGTTTCTCTTCGGGGATATTTTCCAAATGATATCGTTGACAATTACATCCTCATGAATTTTCCGAAGGGTATACATATAAAAGAGAAAATCTTCTGACAAGTACTGAGATGGTGTTTCCATTTGTTAATGGTTAACATGTATCACTTATCCATAGAATAGATTATAAATGTATGACCACGGACCACCCACTGAATACTAGAACGATGGTCAATCCTATGTAATGTAGAGATACTTCTCCGAAAAGGGCTACTGCACTCTCAAACCCAATTGCCCTATGACATCCTGCATGGTGTTAATCTTTTGATATCACAGCAAAATGTGTAATGGCAGCCTACAAGATGGATTGGTTAGCAAATAAACACAATTTTAAAAAATGTATATAGGAAAGTTAATGATGCCCTTTTCTCCATTTAGTCAAGATGTAATCACCATAAAAACATCCTAAGGGTTCACAAGAATTAGGAGCTGTCTCAAAATTGAGTCACTTATTATTATTACATTATTATTATTATTATTATTATAGCACCATTTATCCCAAGTTTCATAGTTTTCCCCCTATATTTAAACGTTTCATCAGAACACTACCAAGACCATCAAAAATCCAAAGGTACCGAAATGATAAAAATAGGTGAGCACTGTAGTGATATGAATTTAAATCACATGTGCATGAAGTATATATCCATAGTCCCTATTAGGTACCAGTCTGGATTTTTCATATTATCTTGGCTTAGTTTGGGGATTCAATCCACTGACCTGTTGCTGAGTGGTCAGTTCCCCTTTCTGTTGACCTATTACCTTTTCTTTTCTTTCCTGTCCAAATGCTGATGGTTCCAATTGTCTTTGTTCCCCTTTCTTGGTTTGCTCCTCTCTAGGTGTTTTCCATTTTCCAATTTGCCCTATCACCTTCTGGGTTGGGTTTTATATGTTCACCCTTCCCTGCACTTCCTTGCTGGCTATAACGCTAAATAGACTTGGGTTTAGGAGTTCTAGCTCTTCAGCTAAGGGGTTTACCTTACTTCAGTGAGTCTGTTTTCTATCCCAGTTCCTCTTCCTTTCACCTCTCTAGGTTTCTGGGAGGTTATAATTGTTCTGTTTACTTTTTGGCTCTCCTTAGCTTTTTCTCTCTACCGTATATGAACTTAATTTAATTTTCTCACCCTGTTTTGCATCTTTCTACATACTTTCCTCTCCTCTTGTTGGCAGTGTGTTGCAGCCTCCCCTCTGTTTCCTTAGGAGATACTAGACACCCCATGATGGCCATTTGCAGAGCCAGGTCCGAGGTGGTGTTTTTGAGTTTTTTGAGTTGTGTAGATGGGGTCTTTTTAGTCTTTACAGGGACCAGTTTGGTGTGGGTTCAGCATCTGCCTGTAGTAGGTCATTCCTTTTTTCTTTACTCATAACACATGCAGTTGTGCTCAAAAGTTTACATACCCCAGCCGAATTTTTGCTTTCTTGGCCTTTTTTCAGAGAATGTGAATGATAACCCCAAAACTTTTTCTCCACTCATAGTTAGTATTTGGGTGAAGCCATTTATTATCAAACTACTGTGTTTTCTCTTTTTAAATCATAAAGACAACCCAAAACATCCAAATGACCCTGATCAAAAGTTCACATACCCCATTTCCTAATACCGTGTATTGCCCCCTCTAACATCAATGACAGCTTGAAGTCTTTTGTGCTAGTTGTGGATGAGGGTCTTTATTTTCTCAAATGATGAAGTTGCCCACTCTTATAGCCAAAAAGCCTACAGTTGCTGTAAATTCCTGGGCTGTGTAGCATGAACTGCATGCTTGATATCTCCCCAGAGTGGCTCAATGATCTTGAGGTCAGGAGACTGAGATGGCCACTCGAGAACCTTCACTTTCTTCTGCTGTAGCCACTGACAGGTCGACTTGGCCTTCTGTTTTGGAGCGTTGTCATCTTGAAACATCCAAGTATGTCCCATGCACAGCTTGAGTGCAAATTTGCCTCCAGTATTTGCTGATAACATGCAGCATTCATCTTTCCTTCAATCCTTCAACTATGACCAAGTTTCCTGTGCCTTTGTAGCTCACACATCCCCAAAACATCAGTAATCCACCTCCATGTTTTACAGTAGGAATGGTGTTTCTTTCATCATGGGCCTTGTTGACCTCTTTTCAAATGTAACGCTTGTGATTGTGGTCAAAAAGATCAATTTTGGTCTCATCACTCTACATTACCTTGCTCCAGAAGTTTTGAGGCTTGTTTCTGTGCTGTTTTGCATATTGTAGGTGAGATACTTTGTGTGATTTGCGCAGCATTGGCTTTTTTGTGGTGACTTGACCATGCAGTCCATTTTTCTTTAAGTGCCTCCTTATTGTGCATCTTGAAACAGCCACACCGCTAGTTTTCAGAGAGTCCAGTATTTCAGCTGATTTTATTTGTGGGTTTTTCTTTCCATCCCAAACAATTTTCCTGTCAGTTGTGAATGGCATTTCTGTTGGTCTACCTGACCGTGGTTTTGCTTTTACAGAGCAGAGCCCTTGATTTTCCTTTTCATAATCAGAGTTTGAACACTGCTGACTGGCATTATCAATTCCTTCGATATCTTTCTGTATCCCTTTCCTGTTTTATACAGTTCAATTACCTTTTCCCGTAGATTCGTTGTCAATTCTTTTGCTTTCCCTATGACTCACAATCATTAAATGTCAGTGGCTGGATGAAAGATGCAAGAGTCTGTCTGGATCCCAGAAACACACTCAGCTTTTATGCACATGAACTGATTACAAGAAAACTGGTCAAAAGTGAGGATGTTACCTTTAGTAGCCTTTCAAACCCATTTGTGTCAACTTCTGTGCATGTTATTAGACCAAAATCACCAGGGTATGGGAACTTTTGATCAGGGTCATTTAGATGTTTTGGGTTGTCATTATGATTTAAAAAGAGAAAACACAGTAGTTTAACAATAAATGGCTTCACCCAACCACTAACAATGATTGGAGAAAAAGTTTTGGTGTTATCATTCATGTTCTCTGAAAAAAAGCCAAAAGCACAAAAATTCTGTCGGGTATGTAAACTTTTGAGAACATCTGTGTCCAGATGTGTATCCAGCATCTCTGTCAACGCATGGGTAGTGTTGCTACCTGGGTAACTTTATCTACATAACAGTCGACATAGCTATGGTAACATTTCTTTTATTAGAAACAACAATTGGACAGCATCAACGCTAACAATAACATTTGATTACTATTATATAATTTTTTTAATACTGTTTTTTTCCCACAAAATCACAAAATATACCCATCAATGGAAAACATAATATCTTTTACATGCAATATCACAGACATTAAATAATTAGCCAAATAATTTATTGAAATAATAAAATTACAGCATTTTAACACTAGGACTACTGGACTCGTGACCCCGCCTAGAACTACTGAAAGGAGTCATTTTGACTCCTTGCTTTTTTCGTTTATTTTTAGAGTTTCATTTGTGGTTATTTATTAATAATTATATTTTTTGTAATGTATTATTATTGTGAGATCCAACAGTAATGCTTTTGATTGTTTTTTTTCTGCTTTTCTTATTTTTCTACAGAAAATAACAATAATTATAATAGACGTTTTTCAAACATTTTTTTTTTATTCAAGTGCACACATATAAACAACAACTGAAGAACAAAAAGCAGAGAAAATGTAGGTGGAGGAGCATAAAAATGAAAATATGGCGCAGAATTCACCTTCTAAACATTTGGTGTTTCGCATTTTAGGCATTGCCTTTGATTTATGGCAGTACATTGCCCACACAAAGACTTACCACAAGTCTTACAATTGCCGACAGATCTATTTTTCTTGCACTTTTCTTTGATCTGGCAAAATTTTGTTTGAACCATCACTTCTGAGCATGTAGAAACTTGGGACGTGGAACCCTTTTCCCTATCTGTGACATAAGGACCACTCAACTCTCTCACAAGCGTTTGCAAAAATGCCTTGCGTGACATTTTTTGGTGGGTTTATCTCATTGAATATTATCCATGCATTTATACCCGCAAAGTCTAAGGCATTTTCAAATGCATGAACAGGCCATCTCCTTGTGCATGTTCGTGTGGTATATTTTCGTGCCATCTGATCCACTACATCTACTCCATATTTTGTTTCATTGTAAAACTTTACCGTTTCTGGAGTTTTTTTTAGCGGAATCAGACGCAACAACAACATCTGGATGGACGGAACTCAAAATGACAACATTTTTGTTGGGCTTTCCTTGATATACTGTAAGTGTAAAATTGTCTTCATTTCTAAACACTTTAGTGTTGTACAATTCCTCTTTCATGGATTTTATTTCTTTAGGCACTTCTCGCCTTATCTTGTTCAGTGTTCACACGATGGTTGTTCCTTTGCTTTTTAGCTGTTTAGCTAATTTTACTGAAGTAAAATAATTATCGGTTGTAACATTGCGACCTTTTTTCAAAAACGGGTCCAATAACTTCATTACCACATGGTCAGCTAAACGGTCCTCAGCACGGTGTGTGTCATCTTTGCCTAGATAAGGGAAGCCATTTGCCAGATATTTGCTCTCCTTATCAACAGCTAGCCAATATTTGTGGCCATATTTATCTGGTTTGGAAGGCATGTACTGCGTGAATGGACACCTAGTTTTGCTTGGGAAAAGTTGCTCATCCACCGTTATGTATGGGCCAGGTTTGTAACACGCAATACAATTTTCAATAAACCTGTCCCACACAGTAGAAAATAGAGCAAACTTGTCCGTTTGCAGTCTCTCCGATCGAGTAGATTTCTCATCAAATCTGAGAAACCTCATAATTTCAACAAAGCGGTCCCTAGACATTGTCGCTTTGCAAAACGGTATTCCCCAGTCATTACACCAAATACTGCTAATCGAGTGACGGTTCGTGCCAGATATTCCACGAGCATAGAATATCGCAATGAATGCATCTAGCTCCTCATCAGATAGAGTAAACTGTAAATTATTGTTCCTGCATGTTTCTGCAAGCGTACAGTTCTTTATATGTGTCAATATATATGAATCAAAAATTAGCATAAGATAGGAGCCTAGAGTAAACAAGCTATTTTGTTCAGCATTACACAGTAATACAAGCAGGTAAAACACAAGGAAAATGTGAAAAGTTGACATGTAAATTGAACTACATCTATATGAACATCAGGGTAAATAAGACAGAGTGAAAAAATTATGCACAAAACTTTATAGCAACATTTAGTGACAAAAGGACCTCAAAATATAGTAGGGAGTCAAAATGACTCCCTTCAGTAGTTCTTGGTAAATTTTGAAAAAAACGCGCAAATTTTTCACCAAAATTATTTATTCTCACAAAATCTTTTTTCACATCATATTTGAGGAAAAGTCACCGAGTTTCAAGCTGGAATTCTGAAAAATGTAGTCACAGAAGAGAAATAAAAAACGAAAGGAGTCAAAATGACTCCATCAGTAGTTCTAGTGTTAACTTTTTTTTTTTATAATGGCACAGGATCTGGCCACTTGTGTATAACCAAACTGAGCTTAAAGAACATATAGATGTCACAGAGAATAATGCCCTGCTCAAGATAGCCCTTTATCAACCAGGGGCTCTATATACACTGTGTTCCAAATTATTATGCAAATAATATTTTCTCAGATTTTCCCAAATTACCTATATGAATTGCAGTCATTGTAATTTTCCAGTCAAATACCTATTAAGTACAATTGAAAGGTTTTTGTACAAACTGCCTATGATAACAGAATATTTAGTAAAAAATAAAACACTCAAACTGCACTCAAAATGCATGTTCCAAATTATTATGCACAGCAGAGTTTTCAACCTTTTCATTTTAATAAAGAACAAAAAAATTGTAATTTTTGAAATTATAAGCATTAGCAGGTTCTTACAAACTGAAATCAAACAGTTTTTAACTCAAAACTTAATTCTAGGTGATGTTACATTTGCACATAGGACCCCTTGTTCGAAAGGAGCTTCTGAACTCTCTCCTCCATTGAATTTGTCAGGATTTGGATGGTTTCTGCTTCAATTGTTTTGCATGAGGACAGAATACTCTCCCAGAGCTGTTGCTTAGATGTGAACTGCCTCCCGCCATCATAGACACTCCTTTTGATGATGCTCCAGAGGTTCTCAATGGGGTTGAGGTCAGGGGAGCATGGGGCCACACCATAAGTTTGTCCCCTTTTATGCCCATAGCAGCCAGAGATGCAGATGTGTTATGTGCAGCATGAGACGGTGCATTATCATGCATGAAAATGATCTTGCTGCGGAATGCACGGTTCTTCTTGAACCATGGCAGGAAGTGCTGTTTGAGAAACTCAACATACACTATGGCGTTCATCTTTACCCCTTCAGGGATCATAAAGGGGCCGACAATCTCTCTCCCCATGATTCCAGCCCAAAACATTACTCCACCTCCTCCTTGTTGGCGCCGTAGCCGTGTTTGCATGGGGTGTCCATCAACCAGCCATCCTCCACTCCATCCATCTGGACCATCGAGCGTTGCACGGCACTCATCGGTGAACAAAACAGTTTTGAAGTCAGTCTTCATGTATTGTTTGGCCCACTGGAGCCGTTTCTGCTTGTGTACAGTGGATAGAGGAGGTTGACAGGATGGCTTACGCACAGCTGCAAACCTCTGAAGGACCCTGCATCTTGTTGTTCGGGGGACGTTGGAGGCACCAGCAGCTTCAAAAACTTGTCTGCTGCTATGACAAGGCTTTTTTGCCGCTGCTCTTTTAACCTGACGTAATTGCCTGTAGGAAAGAGTCCTCAATTTTCCCTTATCAGCACGCACACGTGTGTACTGTGAATCAGCTACATACTTTTGATTGTGCGATGATCACGATGAAGTGTCTTGGCAATGTTGATTGTAGTCATGCCTTGACCTAAACACTCCACAATTTGTTGCTTCTCAGCAGTCGACACATCCTTTTTCTTTCCCATTTTGGCAGAAAATGTAGGCTGCTTAATAATGTGGGACAGCCTTCTTAAGTAGTCTTGCCTTTCATTGGACACACCTGCCAAACTAATTAGCACAGGTGTCTGCAATTGCTTACAGTGATATAAAGAGCCCTGACACACATCACCATCAATGAGTTTAACTGACAAACAAAAAAATTCTTACCTTATCACTCCTAAACATTTTTTGCATAATAATTTGGAACACAGTGTATAGACAATCAATCTTAACTATACTTGTTGCATCCAACTACCCTTCAAAACAAATAGAACTTTGCCAAGTATAAAAACCACATAAAACATATTTTCAAGTAATATACAAGTCAGTTGCAAATTAGTTAAGTGCTATAATGATTTAATGTTAATATTGTTTACCAAATTTCTAGACCATAATGAAATTCCAGTTTGAAATGATTTGCAGAAGGATCTTTTGTGGATGCTCAGCAAGCTGGATTTGCAGACCATTCGGTACATTGATTATTATGTTAGTAATGATGCAGAGTTAATGATTTAAAGGGTAAATATGAGTCAATTCCTGGAAAGAGATGGATTTTTTTCCTTGTATTGACACCCAAATTATTGATGAACGTGATTGATGGATTTTCCAACTTTGACAGGTCTGAGACATTTCTGTGATATATTTTCAGGTTACATTATGTCCAGTTCAGATATAGGAGAATAAAAATACCGTATATACTCGTGTATAAGCAGAGATTTTCAGCACCTTTTTTCGTGCTGAAAATGCCCCCTCGGCTTATACACGAGTCATAGGGCAGAAACCAGCGGGGGAGGGGATGCCGCGGCAAGAGCTGGTGGCTGGGACATCATACTCACCCCTCCCCGTGCCATCGCTGAACGTCTCTGCAATCCTGCGTTCTCCCCGGCTTCCTGCAGCTCTCCAGTGCTGAGCGGTGATGTAATACCCGCTCATTAAGTTCATGTAATATGGATGCGACGCCACTCCCACAGGCGTGGCGTCCATATTCATGGCCTTAATGAGCGGTATTACGTCACCGCTCAGCGCTGGAGAGCTGCAGGAAGCCAGGGAGAACGCAGGATTGCAGGGACGTTCAGCGATGGCATGGGGAGGGGTGAGTATGATGGAGGAGAAGACAAGGAGCACGGAGCAGGACGGGGGGAGAACAGTGGACGGGGGAAGCATGGAGGAGGACGGGGGAGAACGGAGGACGGGTGAAGCATGGAGCAGGACGGGGGAGAACGGTGGATGGGGTAAGCATGGAGGAGGAGGGGGGAAGCATGGAGCAGGACGGGGAGAACGGTGGACGGGGAAGCATGGAGGAGGACGGGGGGAGAACGGAGGACGGGGGAAGCATGGAGGAGGACAATGAGCACGGAGCAGGACGGGGGAGGATGGAGGGCACAGAGGAGCATGGACCAGGATGGGGGGGCACAGGAGGACGGAGAAGGAATGGGGGAGCACAGAGCTGGATGGGGAGCAAGGAGCAGGACGGGGGAAGCACAGAGCAGGAGGGCAGTTTATACACCTGGCTTATACACGAGTCAATAAGTTTTCCCAGTTTTTTGTGGCAAAATTAGGGGGGTCGGCTTATACACGGGTCGGCTTATACACGAGTATATACGGTAAGTATGTCTGCAACTGAAAGGGAGCCTGTCATGTCAAAAAATGATATTAACCTGCAGAAGTGGCATTCTGAAAAAATGCTGCCTCTGCACTGAAAGCCCCACTGCTAGTAATAAATTAACTTTATTCCTCTCGGCAGCCTCAGGCTTTCAGTCATATGGGTGCGGCCGGCATAGTCACCGCTCAGTACACATTGAGCAGTGTCTGTAACCACGCCCCGGCACTGACTGACAGCCAGCTTAGTAGTGCATCATTACAGAGTCGGCTGTCAGTCAGTACCAGAATATGGTTACAGATACTGATCACTATGTACTGAGCAATGGCTGCTGTCACGTTGGCCGTGCCTCTATGACTGAAAGCCCGAGGCGGCCGGAGGAATAAAAACTTTTCTCTCAGGAGTCAGGCTTCTAGTGCGGCAGCTGCACGGCATTTTTAAGCCATCAACCTGCAGATTTACCCTATATCTACAGGTTAACAGCATTTTACCCTACGAAAACAGCCAATCCTTATTGGGTGTTAACAAGTATTATTATATATTGTGCAATTGTGTTTTGGTTTGTAGTATATTAGACTCACCTTTTACCCTAAATAAGTAATAAACTAAAATAATACAAAGGAATAAAATGATCTACTCAACTGCAAACAATATGAGCTCAGAGGAATAAACTGTCTATGGAGAGGATAATTAATCAAGCTAAGTAACTCCCGGATATGCTTACAAAGCATTTTTCCACTTCCCTAATTAAAGCTGGTCACTAAAATCTGTTGGAAATTACCCCGCAAGCATGTACAGCGTTTGCAAAATTCACTTTCTCAGGCAAGCTGAGATACATTTATTGCATGCATGACAACAAAGTAAATGAAAGGCGACACTTCCAGTCTTGATGCTTATATCCTGGCCTCGGTGTAGTGGTTTATCAATAACTGGTGTCTGAGAATACAGACAAATTAATGGAAATTTTACAATTTACTACAGCTTCAGCAAGTTTGAGCGTTAACCCCTTACTGGCATTGTTAAACTGTTATTCCAAATTAAATTATCTGCTATGCATATGGATACTGATTGCAATGGATCTGACCATTGGAAAAATTAGGTTCTGGAATCCGGGAACCCGATGCCTCAGAACTCTGATTTGAGTGGAGCAGCAGCGGCAATGCTTGGCCTCCGCTAAATTCATTATCAATGTAACTACTGGAAAAAGCAGAGCGACATATAGTATAAGCATCTCCCAACAAAGTACTGCAAAATCATGTATTTTCCAGGATTATCATATTGATGTGCCTTCATTAAGATGGGTCATCGATATCACATACTTAGGGGTCTGACACCCAGCACCCCAACAAGCTAGCCGTTTTAAGCTCTGAATGTGACCTGATGTAAACAGTGAACAGAGGACTGTGTAATGACTGTTTCCATTTCAGGTCCTATTGAAGTGAAATAGGTCATCAAGATGATCAGTTTGGAAAACCCTTTTAGTTGGGTTTCCATTTTATTTTTATCTTAACAAATGTGGCGTGGACATGATTTTGGACATATATTAATATTACGGTTTCCTCTCCTGTACTTATACAGTTTACCTTACAGACGCTGCACTGTGGGGTGTTAATACTGTGTCATACTGTATCTATGGGAATGTGGCAACATCATGCTGTGGATGTAGGGCAATTGTGGGTTTTAGGCTTTAGGCACAATATGTATGGGTGTTGGGGGTACATCATACTATGTGGATTGCTGTGGTGACATCGTACTTTGTTGAGGAATGTGTGGGCATCATACTGTGTGTGTAGGAATTTAATATAGTCTGTGGGCTTCATACAGTGCGTGGTGGCTGTGTGGATATCATACTGTGTGTGGGCTGCTGGGGGCATTATATTGTGGGCCGAATTATAATATGTGTGTGGGTAGGTATAAATGCGTGTGTGGGAGAAACTGTGAGAGGCTTCATACAGTGTATAGGGTGCACTGTGAGGGGGCCATGAAAGGAAAACTTTACTATGTTAAAACACTAATGAACTTCACTAGTGTGGGCAAATATCAGAGACTAGGTGATATTAGGGGAGTGACTTAGTATAAGATAGAATTTGCCGTGGCGCGCTGCACAGTGTGTCCCTCTCTCATGTCTTCTTTTTAAGTTAGGCGGTACATACACATCAAAACTAACCCACAAGTTCTTAACAAGAAAGGCAAATTTATCCATCCTGAGTTTAGTGCTACAATAAAATTTTTACGAGGATGAGATGCATAGTAGAAGAATAAACTAATACTGGTGTAGAAAGTCTCAATATTAGCTCAGTCTATATGTAAGTCTGATCCATCCATTTATACGTCCGTTGGAGTTAAGCGGCTCTTTAAACAATCTCACTTAGTCAATGTCACTTAGTCTTCATAATCGCTGACTAAATGGAAATTCATTTTGTGCTTATGGATTGGATGTTATATCTATCCTTATTTTGTGTTAGGTCTAGATACATTTTAAAAGGATAATGTAATATTTTGGTTGATACGTCTTAGCCCTTTGATTAATATCCACATTTTCAGAAAGATATTTTTACAATTTATTTGAGATTTAGCTCTCAGAACAGGTTTAACTTCAATCTCGTGTCACAGCCATGGATCTCCGTATTGACTTCTGTACACCGCAGGCTTCTACCAATTACATTGTACAAACATTGTCTTCCCTGTACAATTATGCAGAGGGTTATAACACAATGCAGGCAACTGCACTTAATGCTTAATTCATGCCTGCATAGTTTGGCTTTTGTCATTTCACATCGGAAAGGTAGAAACACATTTTTAAAGTTGAATAAAACGTATAATAAGAATTACCTAGTGTTTGAAATCATTATGGAGCTTTATTTAAAAGCATTACTTTGTTGCAAAAGAAATAATTTATTTGGAAGTCAGACTAAGTAACATTTATATCAATAAAAGTGAATTATAATGTAACAGCGACAACTCCATTTATGTAGTGGAAAATAATAACGGTCCTAGGAGCGCTGGAAATGAGACCAAAACACCTGATGAAGATGGTTTAACCGTTGAAACGCGTTATGGTTTAACACCAATATCCTTGTTTTGGTCTCATTTCCAGCGCTCCTAGGACAGTTATTATTTTCCGCTGCATTTTGTATCGTCTTAGAAGGTTAACGGCTGGAGCTTCGGTGGACCCTATTCCTTTGTTTTAATCTGCGGCCCTCACAGCACTCCCCAATGACCGCTTTCTTTTCATCTTGATTCTAACTCCATTTATGTGTCTAATTAGAATTTATACTAAAGGACCAAAATATTGGAACACAATTCTTAACCCCTTTCTGACATCGGACGTACTATCCTGTCCATGGTACCTGGGCCATATGACCGTGGACGGGATAGTGCGTCATCGCAATCAGCTGCGCTCACGGGGGGGCGCAGCTGATCGCGGTCGGGTGTCCGCTGTTTATCACAGCTGACACCCGGCACTATGTGCCAGGAGTGGTCATGGACCGCTCCCGGCACATTAACTCCCAGCACACTGCGATCAAACATGATCGCAGTGTTCCGGCGGCATAGGGAAGCATCGCGCAGGGAGGGGGCTCCCTGCGTGCTTCCCTGAGACCCTCAGAACAGCGCAATGTGATCGCGCTGTTCCGAGGGCCTCCTCCCTGCAGGACCCCGGATCCAAGATGGCCATGGGGTCCTTCCAGGTCCTGCAAGGAGGTGGCTTCCTCAGTGCCTGCTAAGAGCAGGTACTGAGAAAGCCTCCTGCAGTGCCTGTCAGATCGCTGGTCTGTCAGAATGCTATGCAAACTGTCAGAGCAGCGATCTGACATTATACAGTGCTGTCCCACCCTGGGGCAAAGTAAAAAGGTAAAAAAAATAAAATAAACATCTGTAAAAATAAGTTAAAAAAAATTCCTAAATAAATAAATAAAAAAAAATCCCCAATAAATTCATTTCTTTATGTAAATAAAAAAAACAAAAAAATAAAAGTAGACATATTTAGTATCGCCGCGTCCAAAATGACCCGCCCTATAGAACTGTCCCACTAGCTAACCCCTTTAGTGAACCCCTTAAAAAAAAGAAAAAAACAAGGCAAAAAAACTGCTTTATCATCATACCGCCGAACAAAAAGTGGTATAACACGCGATCAAAAAGACAGATATAAATAAACATGGTACCGCTGAAAACGTCATCTTGTCCCGCAAAAAACAAGCTGCCATACAGCATCATCAGCAAAAAAATAAAAAAGTTATAGCTCGCAGAATAAAGCGATGCAAAAATAATTATTTTTTATATAAAATTGCTTTTATTGTATAAAAGCGCCAAAACATAAAAAAATGATGACCCGAAGAATAAAACTGCTTTATCAATTTTACCACAGGCCCCCCCAAAGAAAGTCCTGAATTGCTGGTTTTTGTTCATTCTGCCTCACAAAAATCGTAATAAAAAGCGATCAAAACATGTCATGTGCCCAAAAATGGTATCAATAAAATGTCAACTCGTTCCGCAAAAAATAAGACCTCACATGCCAAAATATGGAAAAATTATAGCTCCCAGAATGTGGTGATGCAAAAACTAATTTTTGCAATAAAAAGCGTCTTTTAGCATGTGACAGCAGCCAAACATAAAAAACCGATATAAAAACCCGCTATAAATAGTAAATCAAACCCCCCTTTATCACCCCTTTAGTTAGGGAAAAATAATAAAATTTAAAAAATGTATTTATTTCCATTTTCCCATTAGGGTTAGGGTTAGCGTTAGGGTTAGGGTTAGCGTTAGGGTTAGGGTTGGGATTAGGGTTAGGGGTGTGTTGGGGTTAGGGTTGGAGTGAGAATTGGGGGGGTTTCCACTGTTTAGGCACATCAGGGACTCTCCAAACGCGACATTCGTCCGATCTCAATTCCAGCCAATTTTGCGTTGAAAAGTCAAAAGGCGCTCCTTCCCCTCCGAGCTCTGCCGTGTGCCAAAACAGGGGTTCCCCCCACATATTGGGTATCAGCGTACTCAGAACAAATTGCACAATAACTTTTGGGGTCCAATTTCTCCTGTTAGGCTGGAGTCACACTGGCGACTAAATCGTACCACTAGAAAGCGATGAAATATCGCTTTGCAGTCGACCCAATATTAATCAATGTAGTAGCTCCCAGCATCCGATTTTTTGTGGTCCGATTTAAACGTGCGAGTGCAATTGCAGCATGCTGCGATTGTCACCGATTGTGGGTCGACTATCGCCAATGCAAGTCTATGGGTGCGATGAAAAGTGGGATTACAAACGGACCGCACGTGTGAGTTGCGATGAAATCGCACAACTTTTCCAGGTGACAGGAAACTGCCTTTCAAATTCTCAGGAAGCCTTTACATGCTAATTAGCTAAGCGCATCTTAAAAAAAAACAGGAAGAACGCCTACACGGAGTCCAGAAACATGGCATCTAGCCACATCAATGTGGAACTCCTCATCGTATTGGTGCAGGAGAGACCTGAATTGTGGGACCAGCGCGATCCCAATTACAGCAATCGGACGTGCAAAGAGGCTGCATGGCAAACGATATGTGAACACATTTTTCCAGACTATCATCAGAGATCCAGGGAGGACCAAGAGCGTCTTAGTAAGTACCACATGTAACGGGTTTTTTTGTAAAAAAAATGTTATTAAGAAAATAATAATGTATGCTTATGTGTTTAAATTATATTGAAAAAGCAGCATTATCGAACTCTGCCTATTTCTAACTACACATTGATGTGTGTGTTCACCAACAATATCCATGTCTTTTAACATATCATCGATGCTTTGTCATTTATTCACTATAACATTTTGTACTCCCCTTGACCTCACATGTAGTTTGTAGGTACTAAAATGCTAAATGATTGAGGCGTTTTGTTAAGGGCCAAGCATTTTTTGAAATGTATGTTACAGCTTATAACATGTATACTTCTGGTTGTATGTTTATGTGTTTTAATATTGAAAAATCACATCACACATGAACACTATTTAAATGTTCATTGTTGCATAATGTAATTTTTTGATGAATAATAGAATCAGTCATAACGTTATGGTGTTCTTACATTTTAGTGACTGATGTGACAAGGCGGTGGCGCAGCTGTCGGGACTGCTCCCGGAGGAGAGGCAGATTAGGGATCGGAGTGGGCTTCACCTCTAAGAAGAGAAGTACCTCTATTTGATAGACTAAATTCCTTGCGCAGTGATGGATGTGCGACCGTAAGTGCATGTTGTTCAAAACTTTCATGTCAACTTGTAATTTTCTGGGTTTTAATTGTCAAAAATTATTTCATTTCTAGGACGGAGTCAAACCTAACTGAGAGGGAACGGGGTCTGACTCAGAAGTGCTTATCGACCCCGTTGGTGATGGGGCAGAGGAGCAGGCCTTCCTCTGCAGCATGTGGGTCCACCCAAGCAGCACCAACAGCAGCTGCAGGAGCTAGGTTTCACAAAGCCAGCATCAGGAACATGAGGACCTACTCAGAGCAGCAGCCCTAATAGGTCAGGATTGTCTCCTCCTCATTCCCAACACACAAGGCGAGGTAGCGGCGACGAGAAGGAGTGGTTCTGTGACAAGGAGGCAGGTGGACCGAGGATGTTCTGGACTATTTGTCAGTGTAGCTAATGATGATGGTGAGGAGGGATTTTGCCGCAGTCTGGCCCGTTACTCCGGGCTATTCCAAGACAGCACAGACTGCGGATCAGAAGCGGACTGCAGATTGTTTGGATGCTGGAACACCGCCTAATGATCCAAGCAACCTACTAATTATCTAGACAGTGGTGGTGGTCCTGAAATGTGTTAAGTTGTTTGGACCAAATCCATCACAATCTGCTTCTGCCTCTGATCCTCCTCCTCCTCCTCATCTCCTCCTCCTCCACCTCCTCCTTGTGTCCAACAGAACCCAACTCCTCCTCTCCTCATCCTACTGCAGCTCCTTCTTTCTTTGGAGCTACGCAGCTCCAAGCCATGGGCAGGGCCATGCACATATGCCCACTCTAACATACCCAATGTTGTTGGCTGGCACAACATGGATATGTTACACATGGGCATATGGGGGTCATTCTGCTAGTGCTCAGTCATATCAATATGACTATGAGCATCAATTCCCTATATACCCTGTAAGAAAGGGACGTCGCCATTTTGTATACCAGCCTCCATCTTGTCTGTTCACAGAGCCACAAACTTTTAACTACACAGGGCCTATTAGCATATCAGTACGACGGTTTGTTTGTCCACTAGGAATCAAAGGGGCTTTAGCATGCTAATTATTTAGGCCAGTGTCTGAATAAGAGGGTCAGGTCATGGTAAATAGGTCAAGCTCAAGCCATTGTTTCCTGCTCATATGAATTGCAGGCCAGTTAATATGCTGCTTCAAGCAAAGGGAAGGGCCATAGCAGGTTTAAAAAACTGTACCATGAACAGGGTGGGCATTCCATTTTCTCACAGCAGCCAGAAACACAGGGACAGACTTGCCAAGGGGTACAACACATGCTTTGGGGACTATCCAGCAACTGAAACTGTACCTGGGGACGGCAGGCCCCTGCCTTCCCATGAAAATACTACCGTAATATTGTCTATAGCTTATACCTTTAAGCCTTGTACATTATCGTTGTATTTTTTCTCTGACTGCAAATCCATTGTAATTACGTTGTATAGCTTTACTGTATATTTCTGTAATTACTAGTGCGCTCTTAACGATTAAACCATAATTAATCTTGGGCTGATGCTTTTACTCTGATCACGAATCTTAGAATACCAGTGGGTAACAGGACAACCTCCCGGCGCCATTCCTCTAGGTGCAGTTCCCTTACTGACCTGAGAACAAAGGGGGCGCCGGAGACTGTACCTGTGGATTTACGTCCATTGGTGACGTGGGAGGAAAGGGACGTCCGTCACATTTGTAGCGCGGTGGTATCAGAAGCTGGATACCCAGGCTACATGTGGCGGTCAGCTGAGTTCCTCACAATGGTAGGCAGCGGTGGATCAGAGTAATAGTGTGGTGGGACCCCTACTCCAAGACACTAGAGACTACCAGCGGTACTTTCACTGCTGGGGTCTCAAGGTCAGGCCAGCACTAGACGGTCAAGAGTCTAAATATAATAAGTTGTGTGCAATGGTCAGGGTTGCAGCTGTTTCAGTAACCAAGGTTCCAAGATGCGGAAGGCACCAGGAGTAGGCTAAAGGGGAGGCCAATGCTGTGGCCTAGAGGGGTTTCGATACCGATGAGGGGGTAGCTCAGCCAGGCTCCCCAAGGAGCCCGACCCCCGTACCAGTCTCACAGTGGACTGTCCACCCCTGCCCGTCCAGCCTGTCCAGATCGGAGGCCCTCTTCCAAGTGGCTATGGCAAGCTCGAGGCTGGTATGACGCCGCCTATGACAGACTCCTGGTGGCGGCAGAGAAAGCAGCAGAGCGTGAGCAAGCAGCAGCAGAGCGGGAGCAAGCAGCGGCAGAGAGAGCAGCGGAGCGTGAGCATACAGAACGCCGTGAAGCTGCGGAGTGCCGGCACCGACTGGAGATGGCTCAGCACGGGCCCCCACTGGACGCACCAGGCCCACCGGAGACAAGGGCTTCCAAGGTCCGGGCAGAGGACTTTCCCTTACTTGAAAAGGATGGAGACCTGGATTCCTTTCTGCTTGCTTTTGAGAGGACATGCCTCCAACATCATCTGGCCCTGGATCAGTGGGCAAGGTACCTGACCCCCCATTTGAGGGGTAAGTCCCTGGAAGTTTTGGGGGTCTTACCTGCCAGGGAGGAGCAGGACTACAACAGCATCAAGCGGGCCCTGATCCAGCACTACAACCTCACCCCGGAGTCGTACCGCAGGAAGTTCAGGAGCCTGCAGCGGGGTTCAAAGGACACCTGGACCGACCACATGCGGTCCCTGCTGAGAGCTGCGGAGCACTGGACCTCGGGTCTAGAGCTCACTACCCGCCAGGAGGTCCAGGAACTGTTTGTCGTGGAGCAATTCTTGTGGAACTGCCCAGAGGACCTCCAGCAGTTCCTCCGTGATCGGAAACCAAAGGGGGCTTCTGCTACAGCCGCCCTAGCAGACGAGTATGCCAACAACAGGGCGCCGGAGCCAAAGAAGCCTGCCAGCAGCACCTGGAGAGGGGGTAAGCCCAATCCTGCCCCAGCCCCATATCCAGCCCCCAGAGTGCAAGGGGTGTACCCCCAGCTGCCCTCTCCAGGCCAGGAACCGAACCCAGACGTTGTCATAATTGCAATCAGCCAGTACACTTTAAGGCTGCGTGTCCCCAGCGCCAGAAGGCCCCATCCCTGTCCCAGAAATCGACCACTGTTTTGTGTGTGGGAGGGGGTGGTGGGAGGTCCCTAGACAATTACCAACCTGTCACCATCGGCTGCTCAGCGGTCATGGGACTGCGGGACACAGGCGCTGAACGAACCTTGGTACGCCCTGAGGTGGTGTCCCCTCAAGACTTGGTACCTGGGAAAACCCTTTCCGTCTCCGGAATTGGAGGCGTTGAACCGGCGCTGCCCGTTGCCAAGGTGTATTTGGACTGGGGCGCCGGGAGGGGGATGCGGGAGGTGGGAGTAATGCCGAATATTCCTGCAAATGTGTTGCTTGGGACCGATTTGGGGCGGCTAGTGTCCCAGTATGTGGCCACTGAACCCCCAAGTTCGGCTCCCCAAAAATGTCATGACTATACTGTGAATGTTAATGTATTGAATGTGCCTCCAACAGTGGAGGAGGGAGTGAAACCTGATGGTAAGCCATGCACTGACACTACACACACAGGGCTCACAGTGAGGACAGGTGAGGAGGCTGCACGGGAGAGCTCAGAGGTGGGGGGAGGGGCTGCTATGGGCAGTGTAGGGCCCCTAAGTGAACCCAGCCTGCTGAGTCTAGGGCCCCTGCAGGAAGAGGAACAGGCCATGGGGGGAAGGGGTGTCCCAGGAGAGGAGCCACCAGGTAGGACCCCAGGTCAGGAGGTCCCCACATCCGGGATGTCAGGAAGTCAGGGAAGTCTGCCTGACCCAGCGACTTGGTCAGGGGACGAGGGAAAGCAGGCGCTACCCGTGGTCTCAGCGGTCGTGGCCGCTGTTACCAGGAGTGGGAGCGCTGAAGCCCAAGGAGCCTCGCGGAGGTCCGACGGTTTCCCCCTCTCCGACCAAGTGGCTGCCGAGTCAGACAGTAGCCAGGAGACAGATCCCGGGGAACTGACAGAGGACATGGCAGTTTCATCAATTCTTGCCACATCAAGTCAGGGATTTCAGGCAGCGTTGGAAGCTGACCCTAGCCTGAAGACTCTCAAGGAACAGGCGGCACAGCCTCCCCTGGAGTCCGACCGCGAGCGAGTGGTCTGGGACCAGGGACGGCTGTACCGGGTAACGGTCCAGCAGGGTTCACCAGAGGCGTGGCCCAGGGACCGACAGTTAGTGGTACCCCATCCGTTCAGGGCGGAATTGTTGCGGATCGCACACGAGATTCCAATGGCCGGACACCTAGGGATCATTAAAACCAGGGCCAGGCTAGCTCAGCATTTCTACTGGCCCGAATGAGGACTGAGGTGATAGCCTACTGCCGTTCGTGTGACACCTGTCAGAGGGTGGGGAAGGCGGGGCCGCGCCCCAAAGCCCCACTGGTAACTCTGCCCATCATCAAAGAGCCTTTCTCGAGGGTGGCTGTGGATCTCATTGGACCTCTGTCCACTCCCAGCCGCTCCGGGAAATGCTTCATACTAACGGTAGTGGACTATGCCACCCGGTACCCGGAGGCGGTAGCTTTGTCGTCCATTCGGGCCGACAAAGTGGCCAATGCCTTACTGGAGATTTTCTCCAGAGTGGGGTTTCCCAAGGAAATGCTCACCGACCGAGGGACCCAGTTCATGTCGCAGCTGATGGAGTCTCTCTGTAAGCAGGTACAGGTGCAACATCTGGTGGCCAGCCCGTATCACCCACAGACCAATGGCTTGTGTGAGCGGTTCAATGGCACCCTAAAGCAGATGCTGAAGATGTTGGTCGACTCCCACGGGAGAGACTGGGAGTGGTATCTCCCACACCTGCTGTTTGCCTACCGGGAGGTCCCACAGGCCTCAACGGGGTTCTCCCCCTTTGAGCTCCTGTACGGGCGACGTGTACGGGGGCCCCTTGCTCTGGTGAAGGAAGCATGGGAAGGGGATTTAGCCACCCCTGGAGTGTCGGTCATTGAGTATGTCGTGCGCTTCCGGGACCGAATGATGGCCTTGACGCGGCTGGTGCATGACAATATGGCCCAAGCTCAGGCTGACCAGAAGCGATGGTACGACCAGAATGCTTGTGAGCGGACCTACCAGGTGGGTCAAAAGGTGTGGGTACTGGTCCCCGTACCACAAAACAAGCTTCAGGCGGCCTGGGAGGGTCCATACCTCGTGCACGAGCAGCTCAACGCCGTCACCTACCTGGTCACCTTGGACCACGCCCGTGGAAGGAGGAAGGCCTTCCATGTGAACATGATGAAGGCCCATCATGAGCGGGAGGCTTATGCTCACCCAGTGTGCAACCTTCCAGAGGAAGGAGAGGCAGAAACCCTCCTCGATCTGCTCACCCAAGCCAAGGCGGGTGGATCCATCGAGGATGTGGGGGTTGGCCACCAGCTCTCGGAGGACCAACGTTCCCAGCTGGGGGCCACCCTGCACCCCTTTCGGGAGCTGTTCAGCAGCCTGCCCGGAAGGACTGAGGCAGCAGTCCATGACGTGGACACTGGCAACCACCCCCCAATCCGGCGTTCAGCATATCGGGTCTCTCTTGAGGTGCAGCAGCAGATGCGCCAAGAGATAGACGAGATGCTGAGGCTGGGGGTGATCCAAGCGTCCAACAGCGCGTGGGCTTCGCCTGTAGTCCTCGTCCCTAAAAAGGACCGAACTACGCGGTTCTGCGTGGACTACAGGGGGCTCAATGCTGTGTCGGTCACCGATGCGTACCCAATGCCGATGACCTGCTCGACCAGCTGGCCGGGGCCAAGTACCTGACCATCATGGATCTGAGCAGTGGGTATTGGCAGATTCCCCTGACCCCTAGGGCACGGGAACGCTCTGCCTTTATCACCCCATTTGGACTGTACGAGTCCACGGTGATGCCCTTCGGCATGAAGAATGCCCCTGCCACTTTTCAGCGGATGGTCAACACGCTGCTCGAGGGACTGGAAGGGTATGCGACCGCGTACCTGGATGACATTGCCATCTTCAGTCTCACCTGGGAGGATCACCTAGAGCACCTGGCGCAGGTGCTCGGGCGGATCCAGCGAGCAGGCTTGACCATTAAGCCGGAAAAATGCCAGCTGGGTATGAGTGAGGTCCACTACCTGGGACACTGGGTAGGTGGGGGAGCTCTGAAGCCAGAGCCCGGGAAGGTGGATGCCATCGCATCCTGGCCCACCCCCAGGACCAAGAAGCAGGTGATGTCCTTTTTGGGTACTGCTGGGTACTATAGGAGGTTTGTTCCACACTATAGTGCCCTGGCCAAGCCCCTGACGGACCTCACCAAGAAAAGGCTGCCCGTCGCAGTCGACTGGACAGTCGCCTGCGAGACAGCTTTCCAGGCGCTCAAGACCGCCCTTTCTAGTTCTCCTGTACTACAGGCAGCCGACTTCACGCGGCCATTCTTAGTGCAGACCGATGCCAGCGACTTCGGCCTCGGTGCTGTGCTCAGCCAGGTTGACACGACGGGCCATGAACACCCCATTTTGTACCTGAGCAGGAAGCTCCTGCCGAGGGAAGTGGCCTATTCCACGATGGAGAAGGAATGTCTGGCAATTGTGTGGGCCCTGCAGCGTCTGCAGCCATACTTGTACGGACGCCAATTCACCGTGGAAACAGACCACAACCCCCTCAGCTGGTTACACACGGTCTCTGGGACGAATGGGAGGTTGCTACGCTGGAGCCTCGCTCTCCAACAGTACCACTTCATCATTCGCCACAAAAGAGTCAGGGACCATGGTAACGCTGATGGGTTGTCCCGGCAAGAAGAGGGTGCAGTAGGGCGAACGGGGGAACACAGGAATGTGATACCCCCTAGCACCCTCAAAAGCAGGAGGTGTAAGGAAAGGAACGTCGCCATTTTGTATACCAGCCTCCATCTTGTCTGTTCACAGAGCCACAAACTTTTAACTACACAGGGCCTATTAGCATATCCAGTACGACCGGTTTTGATGTCCACTAGGAATCAAAGGGGCTTTAGCATGCTAATTAGTTTAGGCCAGTGTCTGAATAAGATGGTCAGTCGTATGGTAAATAGGTCAAGCTCAAGCCATTGTTTCCTGCTCCATATGAATTGCAGGCCAGTTAATATGCGTGCTTCAAAGCAAAGGGGAAGGGCCTAGCAAGTTTAAGAACTGTACCATGAACAGGGTGGGCATTCCATTTTCTCACAGCAGCCAGAAACACAAGGGACAGACCTTGCCAAGGGGGTAGCAACACATGCTTTGGGGACTATCCAGCAACTGAAGACTGTACCTGGGGACGGCAGAGCCCCCCTGCCTTCCCATGAAAATACTACCCGGTAATATTGATCTATAGCTTATACCTTTAAGCCTTGTACATTATCGTTGTATTTTTTCTCTGACTGCAAATCCATTGTAATTACGTTGTATAGCTTTACTGTATATTTCTGTAATTATCTAGTGCGCTCTTAAGGCGATTAAACCATAAAATTAATCTTGGGCTGATGCTTTTACTCTGATCACGAATCTTAGAATACCCAGTGGGTAACAGGACAACCTCCCCGGCGGCCATTTGCTCTAGGTGCAGTTCCCTTACTGACCTGAGAGACAAAGGGGGCGCCGGAGAGCTGTACCTGTGGAGTTACATCCCATTGGTGACGTGGGAGGAAAGGGGATCGTCCGTCACATTTGGTAGCGGCGGTGGTATCAGAAGCTGTGATACCCAGGCTACCATGTGGCAGTCGGCTTAGTTCCTCACATACCCCTACACACAAGCCCTTCAGGATGCAGCCAGTAACCCAGCTGCTACGTTAGTTTCTGCAGCACCTCAGGCTCAATCACAGGTTGCAGATAGTGGAAGGCCTAATACGCAACCTGGCCATCCATCACCACCACCACCACCAAGCTACCATCAATTGTAGCTGAAAGTATTTTTTGGTTGTATGGAAGTTATATATATTTATTTTTGCATATTCAGAATGTTATACATATTTTTTATTTATGTTTGGACATGTTGGTCCTGTTTTCTAAATATATCAGCCTCTAAAAGGCTTTCAAACTAAATACACTAATCATTAAAATTAGTGAAGTGCCATTGGTTGTCTGTGATTCTTCTTATATGTTCTGACTTGTTAAGTGTTAAGTAGGAAAAAGTGTACATAAAATAATTACAGTCTTACATTAATTGATGAATGTAAAGTAAGTTTATGGTATCAGATAACATAAAACACACTACATAGCTATGGCCTTATCTTGCCAAGGAATAGCACCCGCAGGAGAAACAAAATAATTGGTCAATAAGTCACGGACTTTGAGTCCAGAAGGGGGACGACGAGGATGGATGACTGGTCTCATAGGCCTCGTCATATTATCAGACTCAAGGTCAGGCATATCAGCTGATGAGCATTCATGCATTATGGTAAAATTATGTAGTACTACACATGCTTGCACTACAAGATTAACATTTGAATCACTTAGCTGAATGGCTGATTGTAGGACACGCCATTTGGCTGTAAGAATACCAAATGTGCACTCTACCAGGCATCGTGCACGAGCAAGCCGATAATTAAATATGCGTCGCTGATGGTTCAGATTGCGCCGAGGATATGGCCTCATAACATTACGAGTTAATTGGAAGGCCTCATCCGCTACTACAACATATGGCACTGCATCCACATTTGACTGTGGAAGTTGACATGCTGGTGGTAAGTCCAATTGGTTATTCCGTAGCCGCCAACCCATAATGGAAGAATTGAAGACTCTGGAGTCTCCAGTCCTTCCATAGGCCCCAATGTCTACAATTATGAAGCGGTAGTTACTGTCGACAAAGCCCAACAAAACTATAGAAAAATATTGCTTATAATTGTAGAATTGGGTCCCTGAGTTCGGCGCGGCTTACGCACACGTATGTGCTTCCCGTCCAGGGCTCCAATACAGAGTGGAAAATTACTGCTTTCTTGAAATCCACGTGCAATCCTCAACCAATCTTCCATTTTGGGCTCTGGCATCACCTCTTTATTTAGTCTGGACCAAATTTGGCCACAAGTAGAGCTGACTATTCCGGAAATGATGGATTTCCCTATCAAAAACTCTAAATGCAGAGCAGCGTATGAGAGCCCAGTGGAAAGGAACCTGCAATACACAAACAACAACAAACATGTACACATCAGACAAAAAATACAAAAACACTGCATTAACCAAATGTAAACAGTGGACATTTGTTTACTCACCCATTCACTTAATGTAATGACTTATAAACCATTCTGACTGCTACGCACAACCATATAGGGCAAACTTAAACATTTTATAATGACATGGGGTACAGTATGTTAAGATTTACAAAGTAAGAAGACTGTGAAAGTTGTTACATTATGCAAAACATCATCAACATATCGTTGACACACATACCTTAATGTTAGAAGAAGCCTTTCCTCAGCAGAAATTGAAGGACGCATCCTGGTGTTCTGAAAGGTGATTCCAGGGCGCAATATGTCAAGCAAAATATCAAGGTGGCAACACTCATGCGACAATAGGCAAAAAACTTGTCTGGATTCCTACGCAATGTGGAATACAGGCGCTCAAAATGCCCTTTGCTGATCCTTCGCATCACAAGTGGATGCACCCACATCCTTCTGCGTATTCTGTGCGAAACAACTACAGGGTATGGCTCCCCAAAAGTTCTGGATATCAGCCAATAGTACAGCAGACGCTCAGTTCTATTAAACATTAGTCTGTCACTCATAATTTTCACTTTGCAGCAACACAACAGGAACCACTAAGAAGCCAAACACTCCACGGCAACGTTTGGGAGGGTAAGAACAGTCCAACCACGCTTAAATATGGCTCTGGCTCATTATTCAAATGATTTGCAGGCCTCAAAACCGTTAAATGTCCATTTTGCTATGATGCCACTAAAAAACGGTAGTCGCTGGGTAATCGGATGTGAAACTTAAGCGTACATGCTACAAAATCGCATCAACTACTAAAAATCGGATGCCAGTCGCAGCAATGTTCATGACATTTTAATCTGATTATCGACCGACTAAAACGGTCCGATTTTTTAGACGTTGTGTGTGACTCCAGCCTTACCCTTGGGAAAATAAAATAATTGGACCTGAAATATATTTTTTTGTGAAAAACAGTTATATGTTCATTTCTTTTAAAACATTCAAAAAATTCCTGTGAAGCACCTGAAGGGTTAATAAACTTCTTGAATGTGGTTTTGAGCACCTTGAGGAATGCAGTTTTTAGAATGGTATCACTTTTGGGTATTTTCTATCATATAGACCCCTCAAAGTGACTTCAAATGTGATGTGGTCCCCCCAAAAAAATGATGTAAAAATGAGAAATCGCTGGTTAACTTTTAATCCTTATAACTTCGTAACAAAAAAAATTTTGGTTACAATATTGTGCTGATGTAAAGTAGACATGTGGGAAATGTTACTTATTAAGTATTTTGTGTGCCCTATTTTTTTGTGATTTATGGACATGAAAATTCAAAGTTGAAAAATTGCAAAATTTTCAAAAATTTCGCCAAATTTCCTTTTTTTTCACAAATAAACGCAAGTTATATCAAATAAATTTTACCACTATCATGAAGTACAATATGTCACGAGAAAATAATGTCAGAATCACCAGGGTCCATGGAAACGTTCCAGAGTTATAACCTCATAAAGGGACAGTGGTCAGAATTGTAAAAATTGGCCTGGTCATTAACGTGCAAACCACCCTTGGGGTAAAGGAGTTAATCATTGATTTCATTTTTTTCATTCAGTTCCATTTCCAAAGACATACAAAATCCAGCACCTAGTCATGAAGTCTGCCTTTACAAACATTTTTAGAAGAATGGCTCACTGAATTCAAGTGTTGTCCCGTAACAGGATATTACCAATGCAACAAACCACTTCATGAAATTTCTTACCTCCTAAATATTTTGTGATATTATTGAAAAATAAAAACATTTAGGAACTGCCGTAAGTTGGTCACGTAGTGGTAAGTGCCTGTTTTCACCTTCATGACCAGGCCAAATTTTACAATTCTGACCAATGTCAATTTATGTGGTAACACCTCTGGAACACCTGGAACACTTCATCAGATCCCAATGATTCTGAGACTGTTTTCTTGTGACATAGAGTACTTCATGATACTGGTAAAATTTGTTTAATATGACTTATGTTTATTTGTGAAAATATCAGAAATTTGGCAAAAATGTCACAATTTTCAAACTTTTAGCCCTTATGCCCTTAAACAAGAGAGTTGTGTCACAAAAAATAGTTAATAAATATAATTTACCACTTGTCTACTTTACATTTGCATAATTTTTTAAACATTTTTTTTGTTAGGAAGTTATAAGGGTTGAACATTGATCAGCAATTTCTCACTTTTACAACAAAATTTACAAAACCATTTTTTTAGGGACCACATCATATTTTAAGTTGCTTTGGGAGGTCTATGTGACAGAAAATACCCAAAAGTGACACCATTCTAAAAACTGCACACCTCAAAGTCCTCAAAACCACATTCAAGAAGTTTATTAACCCTTCAGTTGCTCCACAGGAATTACTTTAATTAGGAAAAAATGAACATTCTACATTTTTTTCGCAAAAAATCTACTCTAGAACAGGGTTCCCCAACTCCAGTCCTCAAGGCCCACCAACAGGTCATGTTTCAGGATTTCCTTAGTATTGCCCAAGTGATAATTGCATCACCTGGGCAATACAAAGGAAATCCTGAAAACATGACCTGTTGGTGGGCCTTGAGGACTGGAGTTGGGGAACCCTGCTCTAGAACCATTTTTTTAATTTTCACAAGAGTTAAAGGAGAAATTTGTTCAATTTCTCCTGAGAACACCGATACCCCATAGGTGGGGAAAAACGACTCTTTGGGTGCATTGGCAGGGCTCGGAAAGGAAGGAGCAACATTTGACTTTTTGAAAGCAAAAATGGCTGGAATTGAGAGCTGATGCCATGTCGCATTTGGAAAGCCTCTGATGTGCCTAAACAAAAGAAACCCCCCACAAGTGACCCTACTTTGGAAACTACACCCCTCAAGGAACTTATCTAGATGTGATCTCCCTGGTGCTTCACTGAATTTTATAACGTAGAGCTGTGAAAATAAAAAATGCATTTTTTTCCCACAAAAATGTCCTTTTAGCCCCAATTTCTTATTTTCACAAGGGTAACAGGAGAAAATGGACTCCAAAATGTATTGTGTAATTTTTCTTGAGTACACCGATAATATAGAAAAATAATAGCAAAGGGCTTCAAACTCAAAATTATATAACATGCCCTATAGGCAATACTTTATTAATAAAATACCACAATCGGTAGCACCAAAAAACATGTGACATACAAAAAACAACAAAACTGTGTACCCTATATTTGGGGGGAAACTACTGTTTGGACTATATGGGGGCTGCATTATACTTTATCGAATTATGGGGAGTGCATTATACTATATGTACTATATGGGACCTGCATTATACTACATCAATGTCTATGGGGAATGCATTATACTATATGAATAACTATGGGGTACAGTATACTATGTTGAGTGCATTGTACTACATGGAGGACTATGGGGCATGCATTATACAATATGGAGGACTATAAATAGTGTATTATACTATATGGAGGACTATGGTGAGTGTATTATACTATATGAAGGACTATAGGGAGTGCATTATACTATATGGAAAACTATAGTGCACATTATACTAAATATAGGACTATGAGGCACATTATACTATATGGAGGACTATGTGGAGTGCATTATTCTATATGGAGGACTATGGGGCACATTATTCTATATGGAGGACTGTAGAGAACATTATACTGTATGGAGGACTATAGGGTGTGCATTATACAAAATAGAGGACTATGGTGCACATTATACTATATGGAGGACTATGAGGTGCATTATACTATGTGGAAGATTATGAATTGTATTATACTAAACAAGCAAAATGCTGGAAATTCATTGAGTGAATGGATTGTTTATGCCAGAACAAAAATTTTTGTTCTCATTAGCACATCGCCCTGTAAAAACTGCAGATATGCTGCTGATGACATGATACCGTATGTGGACAGATTGATCTACTACTGATTATTCTGTCCCCATCATTGTTCCTCAGCCGGTGTAAAAAGACCCAGGAGCAAGTGTTGAACGACTTCAATATTGACGATCATGCTCGTTTAGTAGCCTGAACACAGCGCATGTAAATGCATCCAAAATGTTTCTGTGTGATGGTGCATAATGTGAGCATTTGGGCTTTGTCTAAACACAGCCATGCAGATCATGTACCTGTGTGGTCATCACATGGGAATCTGATGAGATTTTGGAATCAGACACCGGCCTTGTTATTGAGGTTGTGTGTGCTTTACTCTAAAAAGCTATAACATTTCTGTGAAAATATATTTTGTAAAGATAGTCTGGGACCAAGCATCTGGGATCACTTGTCAAGGAGGCATGTCTGTGGCTGCTTCTTTCCCACTCACTCACCCTGATTGACAGGTCTCTCTACGTATGTAAGATGCTTTGCTCCAGTTAGCTCTTCAAAGTATGGCTTCTCTGAAACACCACAGTGTTTAAAAGAGAAATATACAGTATGCAATAACACGATCAGTTTCTGATTTATGCTTCATCTGGTTTGGGTAGCATGAATCTAATTCCAGATTCTCTTTCACTAGTTAAAATAAACAATGAAAATTTCAGTTGAATGCTTGAAAACAGAAATCTTGGCAAATAAGCTAGAAAACTGCATACTATAAAACTGCACAGTGTTTCAATATACAAAATCTCGCATTTGAATTAAATTAAATTGAACCTATTTGAATTAAATTAAAAATAAAAGATTTACTCTGAAAAATAAATAGTATGATATTTTTCAGCTAACAGTATTTAGTCAATATTTTGCATCAGTATTTCTAAGTCAAAAGCAGATAAAAACTGATTGAAAAAATCACTACTGTTCTGTTTCAAAAACATGGAATATTTTTCTGTGGAATTTTCAACTTAAATGGTTCATTGGAGACAAACTTAATATTAATCCATCTCGCTCCTCCCTACTCCTCCAGTTCTCTCCTCTGCAAATCTCTCCATTGGCTTCAAATTCACCGAGTCCTGATCAAACTATTAACACTGACCTACAAGACCGTCCATAATCTGTCTCCTCCATATATCTCTGGACTAATCTCTCAATATCTTCCCACATGTAATTTCTGGTCCTCAAAAGACCTTCTTCTCTCCTTAACACTCGTACTTTCCTCACGCAATGGCCTCTTTGACTTCTCCCGAGTATGTCCAATCCTCTGAAATTCTGTGCCCCAACACGTCCGATTATTCATCACATTCGAAGTTTTGAGATGGAACTTGAAAACCCATCTTTTCAAGAAGCTTAAAGCCTGCAATGACCCCGCTGCCATCTCAACACCATCATAGCTGCCATCTGAACACCACCAGAGCTGCCGCAACTCCCCAACCTACTGTGTCCTTTCCCACC
>JARQOD010000007.1:44507339-44527572 GCA_033576555.1 Oophaga sylvatica
GAGCCCACGCATTTTTTTTTAATGAATTTACACCTTTAATTAACCCCTACATGTCTGAAATTTAGCACACATATACTCATGTAATTGTATGTTTCAAACATATATAAAAATACATGAAATTACATGGTTAAATGTGTGGAAACAATGTATCATTTCATGTCGGCTTCTGTGATTTCACTGAAGCCGGCAATTGAATTAGCGGCTATAACAGTATGTAGAAGTGTAAGAACTATAAATATATGTATATATATATATGTCACAATGACATATATATATATATATATATATATATATATATATGTGTATATATCTATTCTTTCTTTTGGCATTTAAATACTATTCTTTTGGATCCATTATATGTCAGTTTTGCAAGCCTGCGAGAAAATCTCGCAAGTCGGATGAAAATCGGATGTTACAAGGTACACACACATGCGATTAAATCGCATCTTTGAAGGAAAATCGGATGCCAGAAGGATGTGTGATGTTTTTATTTTGATCCGATTGTTGACCGTCTAAAACGGACCGATTTTTTGTGGTTGTGTGTGACTCCAGCCTAATTTGCACAAACAATTAAATCAGACTATGTGTGCAAAATTTCACACCTGTAGGGGTTAATTAAAGGTGTAAATTCGTAGCAAAAAAAGTCCGTTTTTTTTACAACGAATTTACACCTTTAATTAACCCCTACATGTCTGAAATTTAGCACACATATACTCATGTAATTGTATGTTTCAAACATATATAAAAATACATGAAATTACATGGTTAAATGTGTGGAAACAATGTATCATTTCATGTCGGCTTCTGTGATTTCACTGAAGCCGGCAATTGAATTAGCGGCTATAACAGTATGTAGAAGTGTAAGAACTATAAATATATGTATATATATATATGTCACAATGACATATATATATATATATATATATATATATATGTGTATATATCTATTCTTTCTTTTGGCATTTAAATACTATTCTTTTGGATCCATTATATGTCAGTTTTGCAAGCCTGCGAGAAAATCTCGCAAGTCGGATGAAAATCGGATGTTACAAGGTACACACACATGCGATTAAATCGCATCTTTGAAGGAAAATCGGATGCCAGAAGGATGTGTGATGTTTTTATTTTGATCCGATTGTCGACCGTCTAAAACGGACCGATTTTTTGTGGTTGTGTGTGACTCCAGCCTAATTTGCACAAACAATTAAATCAGACTATGTGTGCAAAATTTCACACCTGTAGGGGTTAATTAAAGGTGTAAATTCGTAGCAAAAAAAGTCCGTTTTTTTTACAACGAATTTACACCTTTAATTAACCCCTACAGGTGTGAAATTTTGCACACATAGTCTGATTTAATTGTTTGTGCAAATCAGATAGCAAACGACATGAAAAGACATGGTTAACCCTATGTACACCAAGTGTCGTTTCATGTCGGGTGCTTCTGTCTTTTCACTGAAGCCGGCTTTACCCGGCAATTGAATGAGAGGATATTTTACTATGTAGAAGTGTATAAACTATACATATATGTATATATATATGTCACAATGACATGTATATATATATATATGTATTCTATGTGTGTATATTTAGTGTTTACAAGGAAAGAATGAGTTTTTTTTAGTTGCGATATTTTGTTCCCATAGACTTACATGGGACTTCCGGTATCGGTATCGGGTATCGCCGATATTTTAGTGATATCGGCGATACCATTCCGATTCCGATACTTTAGGATATCGGAAAGTATCGCTCAACTCTAGTAACGGGTATTGATATTTCACAGTAATATTGTTCAAGAGACGATAATCAATACACGGCCTTAATGAACCATCTTTTTTGGCCACAAAGAAAAAACCGGCACCTAAGGGTGAAGAGGATGGTCTGATATGACCCTTCTCCAATGATTCCTTGATATAAGACCGCATAGCGTCATGTTCAGGTACAGACAAGTTAAAAAGGCGACCTTTAGGGAATTTACTACCCGGCACTAATTCAATAGCGCAGTCATAGCTCCTATGGGGAGGCAAGGATGCAGATTTACTTTCGCTAAACACATCAGAAAAATCAAACAAAAAGTCAGGAACATCCTGAGCCTGGGGGGAGGCAGAAAAAACAGGAGTGTTGGTATTAACACATTGGCAGCCCCAACTGGTTACAGACACAGATTTCCAATCCAAAACAGGATTATGAGACTGTAACCAAGGGAAACCCAGCACGATAATGTCATGCAGATTATATAGAACCAAAAATTTGCAGCACTCCTGGTGATCAGGTTCAACCCTCATTATCACCTGAGTAGAAAACTGGGGTTTATTCTCAGCCAAAGGGGTAGAATCGATCCCCAGTAGGGGAATAGACTTCTGTAGGGGTATCAAGGGAAACCCACAACGTTTAGCAAAATCATAATCCATCAGGTTAATAGCTGCTCCAGAATCAACGAAAGCCTGAGCAGAAAATGAGGACAGAGAGCATATCAGAGTGACAGTTAATAAAAACTTAGTCTGAACACTACCCAAGACAACTGAGCGTGCAAAACGTCTTCCCCGCTTAGGGCAGACTGAAATAGCATGAGAGGCATCACCACAGTAGAAACATAACCCATTGCGCTTTCGAAACTCATGACGCTGTGCCCCAGACACCACTCCATCACACTGCATGGGTTCAGAAGCTGGTTCACAAGGCAACACCATTCCACGCATACTTCTCCGCTCACGCAAACGTCTGTCAATTTGAATCGCTAATGACATAGAATCATTGAGACCAGAGGGGACAGGGAATCCCACCATAACATCCTTTACATTATCTGACAGACCCTTCCGGAAAAGGGCCGCCAAAGCGTCGTCATTCCATTTGGTCAGGACTGCCCACCTACGGAATCTCTGACAGTATAACTCAGCGTCATCAAGCCCCTGATTTAATGCCAACAAGGTTTTTTCAGCTTGATCAGTGACATTAGGCTCATCGTACAATAACCCCAAAGCCTGAAAAAACGCATCAACATCACTCAAAACAGGATCCCCAGGTATCAGGGAAAAAGCCCAATCCTGAGGATCGCCGCGCAGGAGAGAGATGATAATTTGAACCTGCTGCGCTGCGTTTCCTGAGGACTTAGATTTTAAGGCAAAAGACAATTTACAATTATTTTTGAAATTCTGAAACTTAGCTCGATCCCCCAAAAACAAATCTGGCATGGGGATCCTAGGTTCCACAACAGGCAACCTAGCAAGATATGCAGCAATACTCTGAACCTCAGTGGGAAGCTGATCCACACGGCCAGACAACCGTGCAAACTCCATTGGGAGAAAAGATCCTCCCCAGCACCCAGAGATACAGAGGGAAAAAAAAAAAATGCAACAAACAGAAAAATATCTCTGACAACTCTGACAACCTTTTTTCTTTCACAATATTTTTCCCTTCTGTGAGTACCATACAATTTTCAATTTTTTAGGCCGGTGATACTGTTATGTTTCGGTAGCTGAGGAGAGCAGGCAAAAAGGCAATACACCAGAGCAGTTGGAATCTATGAGATTGCAGTACCCTGACTAACCACCACAACTAGAGGCAGCCGTGGAGCGTTCCTACGTTGGTCCTAGACGCCTCGTCACAGCCTGAGAAACTAACTACACCTAAAGATAGAAATAGGAAAGCTATCTGCCCCGGAGCAGAACCCCAAAGAACATAGAAAGCCCCCAAACATGTAATGGCGGTTAGACAAGAGGAAATACTGACACAGACAGAAAATAGTATGAGCAAACGCTGGGGCCCAAACTATCTAAATAGAAAAGGATAGGAAGGGTACTTACTGCAATCCCAGAAAACCCTGAAAAGCACCAACTCTACTAATTTCAAAATCACCTGAGATCACACGACCTCTACCACCTAAATGAGTTCTCTGGTGTAACAAAATCAAAACAGCAGCCACTGAAAAAACTGGAAAAAGCAAAAGAACAAAACTCAGTGGCCGAACCAAACTGAGAGGGCAGAAGCCCCCAGAGGGGACCCTGAAGGCCCCCAAAGAAGTGCAGTACAAAATGCAAAAATATAGCACAAACACAAAAGAAGCAAAAGTCTTATCTGTAAGCAGGAGATGCAGAAACGACACAGCAGGCTACAAGGGAAACTGGAATGAAGGATTCAGACCAGAACAATTGATCACCGGCAACCCTGATGGGAAAATGACTCCCTTATATAAGACCAGTCAGTAACACCTGATTCCCAGTCCTCACAATCTTCACTAGCACCGCTTGTAACCACCAGAGGGAGCCTCTGCTCAGAACTCATCTCAAACCCATTCACAACAGGTGTCGCCGATACCATTAAAATATCGGCGATACCCGATACCGATACCGGAAATCCAATGTAAGTCTATGGGAACAAAATATCGTAACTAAAAAAAACCCATTCTTTCCTTGTAAACACTAAATATACACACATAGAATACATATATATATATATATATATATACATGTCATTGTGACATATATATATACATATATTTATAGTTTATACACTTCTACATAGTGAAATAGCCTCTGATTCAATTGCCGGGTAAAGTCGGCTTTTGTGAAAAGACAGAAGCACCCGACATGAAATGACACTTGGTTTACATAGAGTTAACCATGTCTTTTCATGTAGTTTGATATCTGATTTGCACAAACAATTACATGAGTGGCTGTGTGCAAAATTTCACACCTGTAGGGGTTAATTAAAGGTGTAAATTCGTTGTAAAAAAAACGGACTTTTTTGCTACGAATTTACACCTTTAATTAACCCCTACAGGTGTGAAATTTTGCACACTTACACTCATGTAATTGTTTGTGCAAATCAGATATCAAACTACATGAAAAGACATGGTTAACTCTATGTAAACCAAGTGTCATTTCATGTCGGGTTCTGCATTTTCACAAAAGCCGGCAATTGAATTAGCGGCTATTATACTATGTAGAAGTGTATGAACTATAAATATATATATATATATATATATATATATATATTATATATGTGTCACAAATTCAATGACATGTATATATATATATATGAGGTGTAAAATTGCTGAAAAAAAATGCGTGGGCTCCCGCCCTATTTTCGCAACCAGACAGACAAAGCCAGTGAGTGGGGGCAGATAATAATAACCCAGAGAGGGACCATTATTTTTGCCCCCCCCCGGCTACTAACATCTGCCCCCAGACACCCCAGAAAGGGCAAATCTCTAATTAGATTTGCCCTTTCTGGCACTTTGCCCGTCTATTCCCATTGCCCTGTAGCGGTGGCGAATGGGTTAATAAGGGGTTAAAATGACCTTGCAATTGAAAGGTCACTTTAAGCCAGGTTAATAATTGAGAGCTGTCAATTAGACAACTATCAATTATTAATCCTATTGTATGAAAGAAAAATCAAACACACACACTTTAATAAAAAAGAAGTTTAATGAAATAATCACACAGTTTTTGACCATATTTTATTTACCTGCTAAAACCATTTCCTGTAATAAAAATAAAATAATAAAGCAAAATTATTCTTACCAATCCGATGCACAGTCAGGTCCCACGGTGTAATCCTTCAGAAAGGGTTAATGTTTACTGCAGGGACCGCAGCTAATGCTGCAGCCTCACAGTAAACCCCCAAATGAATGAGCTCCTCTCCTGGCTGACAGGAGAGGAAGTGGAAAGCTTAATTGATTGCTTTCCACTTTCACTTCAGGTCAACCAGGGACACCATCAGTGACGTCAGAGGGAACTGATTAACAAAAATAGGGGTTCCCTTCGAAAAAAAAATGGCGTGGGGTCCCCCCTATTTTTGTTAACCAGCCAGATGAAGCAGACCGCTGAGGCCTGGATTTTCAGGCTGTTAAGGAGCCAAGATCCATGGACCTTGCCAGCCTGATAATACCAGGCCACAGCAGTCTGCATATCTTGGCTGTTTAACAAAAATAGGGGATCCCCTCGAAAAAAATTGGCGTGGGGTCCCCCCTATTTTTGTTAACCAGCCAGATGAAGCAGACCGCTGAGGCCTGGTTTTTCAGGCTGGTAAGGATCCAATATCCATGGACCTTGCAAGCCTGATAATACCAGGCCACAGCAGTCTGCTTAGCTTGGCTGGTTAAAAAAAATAGGGGATCCCTCGAAAAAAAAACGGCGTAGGGTCCCCCTATTTTTGTTAACCAGCCAAGTAAAATGCAGACTGCTGCGGCCTGGTATTAAAAGACTGTCAAGGCCCATGGATTTTGGCCCTCAACAGCCTGATAATACCAGGCTACAGCAGCCCCACATTTGGCGCATCAAAAGATGTGCCAATTGTGGCACTTTACCCGGCTCTTCCCACTGCCCTGTAGCGGTGGCAAGTGGGGTAATAAGGGGTTAATGTCACCATTGATTGCACGGTGACAATAAGCCCGGTTAATAATGGAGAGGTGTCAATAAGACACCGATCCATTTTTAATCCCAAAGTTATTAAATGTATAAAAAAAAGACAAAGCAAGAAAAAAGTATTTTAATGAAATAAAAGAGACAACACAGTTTTCATTAATTTTATTATACACTCATTCCTGCGACGCCATCGATCTCCTGTAAAAAAAGAAAAAAACCAAACCAACAGTATACCACCTGTCCGACGCAGTCCATAGTAACGACAGTCCCACGACGATCCAGCTCTGCTACATCGCAATGACAGGCAGAGCCTGTCATCCCGACGCAGCACAGCTGATTACCTGCTTCCCCGGCGGTGACGTCATCGGACTGACTGCTTTACGGCCGGGATTACCCAGCAGTCACTGCAGTTATCGCGAGAAACTGCATGTGACCACCGGGGAAAGATGATGGCGGCCATGAAGCAGTCCAGGACGTGACCGCCGGAGATCTTCTGCCAGGTAAGTGCCGCTGACTCCTGACAGACCCGACCGACGGACACTGACAGTGACAGTGACAATCCCGATTCCGGTATCCGATATGACGAAAATATCGGAACTCGGAATCGGAATTCCGATACAGCCAATATCGGCCGATACCCGATATTTGCAGTATCGGAATGCTCAACCCTACTCAGTTCACAAAATACAAAAAAATTAAATCTCTTGTTTGCCTTCACAAAATACAAAATCTTCACACCTTGGCTTTCCAACACTGCAATTAAAATAATTATTGTAGGTCCACACACGAAACAAAATTAGAATATTTTCCATAAAACAAGCATTTTTGGCAAAAAATAAAAGCATTTGCCCTTAGTTAAGTCTTTCAGCTCTTCGATGTTGTCATCACTGCATAACGTTCCACAGCATAGAGAGAGTAACATTTCCAACTAGTGAACATATGTGATAATAAAGTGGAGGAAAATGGCTGGAGGTAAATAATTTAACTCACGGTTTTGTGGAGGTGGCGGTCTAGTTGCATTACGGCTTTTACTCTGAAAAAGAAAAAATAATTTACCCAGCATGGTTACAGGTAATTTATTGCATTAAGTGGATATTTGATCGAAGTAACACACTGTGTTATCTCCTCTGCCACATTAGTCAGGCTGTTAGAGAACAATGTGCTAAGTTGCTAACTATTTACAGTCATACTGACATAAGATGGTCAACAAGTGAAGATTTGTTCTTGGCAATGGGGACAATTTTACAAATGTCATTGTAATCATATTGCAACCAAGATCATGGCATGACACAATGTCACTTACAGTATCTCACAAAAGTGAGTGCACCCCTCACATCTTTGTAACTATTTTATTGTATCTTTTCATGGGACAACACTGAAAATTGATTCAATGTAAAGTAATCAGTGTACAGCTTAAACACCCCTGGTCAAAATTACTGTTATTGTGAACAATTAAGCAAGTTGAAGATTAATTGATTTCTAACAGGCCTAGAGTAAAAGATGACATATTTCCTTTGACTTTTAGGCAAAAAAATAAATATTTTCATCTTTTACATTTTAAAATTTACATAAAGGAAAATGGGACAAAGCAAAAGTTTGGGCACTGTGCATGGTTAGTACCTGGTAGCACCCCCTTTTAAAAGTATCACAGCTTGTAAATGCTTTTTATAGCCAGACAAGAACCTTTCAATTCTTCTAAAAGGGATTTTCATCCATTCTTCCATGGAAAATTCTTCCAGTTCTGTGAGATTCCTGAATTTTATTGTGAGGATGCAGGAGAGGTTTTCTTCTGATAACTCTTTCATGAAGGCCAAATTTGCAAAGGTGTTTCAGAACAGTAGAACAATGTACCACAACTCCATAGTCTGCTAAATCTTTCTGAAGGTCTCTTTCAGTCAAACAGCGGTTCTGATTTGCCTCTCTAAAAATCCTACGAGCAGCTCTCATTGAAATGTTGCTATGCTATGCGAGGTTGCCAAACTTTAGAGCTTCCACCAGGTTATGGCCAATGTCACACGTGACAATACCAAGTTGTAATTTCAGGGGTGAGAGGCACAGATCAGTCTGATCTGTTAGACCTTTCAACAACTCTGTGGTGGTGTTGCGGTTTGTCTCCTAAGCAGATTAACTTCAGCAGAGCTTGTTGCCACTTGGCCAAGGCAGTACTGTAGTGCTTCCAGCTTGTGACTGATGTTGACGTTTCTGAGATGGAGGGTAAGGAGGAGGTGCATGAACTGCTGTAGAAGGTGGGGGCAACCTTAATGGAATGAGTGCCCGCAATCCTCATTAGTAGTATGTGTTCCATCCCCAGTCCGACTGGGTCCTGGCTTCCACAATGTTTACCCAGTGTGCCATCGGGGAAATGTAGCGTCCCTGTCCACAAGCACTTGTCCAGGTGTCCGTGGTTAAGTGGATCTTCTCAGTAACAGTGTTGGTCAGGGCACTGCTGATGTTATGGGACACGTGCTTGTGTAAGGCGGGGACTGCACACCAGGAGAATTATTGGCAGCTTGGGACCGAGTACCAACAGATGGCCACCACCATAATGTTATGGAAAGCTTCCAGCTAAACCGTAACATTTCCAGGGCAAGCAGTCTTGAAATATGGCCATTTAGTATTGTGGCCTGTGGATGGGTGGCTGCACATTTACGATTGCATTCCAAGGAGTGGTGTAGGGACAACTTAACACTGCAATGGGACAAGAAGGTGGACAAAGTTGCTGACTGTGGTTGCAAGTGTGCAACGACAGGTGCAGTGTGGGAGGCAACTTCACCTACATCATGGACAGGGATTGGCGTGCACATATAACAGGGAAAGATGCAGTGGTGTCACCCACAGACACTGTTTCTGGACTCTGGCATTCGGCCCTAGTAGTCGGGTACTTTGCTTGCATGTGCCTGAATGTGCTGGTTGTGGTCAAACTGGTAGTTGTGCTGCCGCTGCTGATGCTGCCATGGCAGATGTTGCAAATGACCTTTTTTGGATTAACTGGACTGTCTTTAAAAAAGTGCCAGAATCTGGAACACCTAATCCTTGGCATGGCAACTTCACCTGTGTTGTTGCTCTGGGGAACAGTTGCACGCATTGTATCTCTGGTCACCCCACCTGTTGTGGTGCTGCAGATCCCTCCCCTTGTGTGCTGCTGTCCTTGCTCTGTATGTCACCTACCCAATATAGCAATGCTATTTCTAACCAAACAATATATCCAAAAAGAAGGGAAGTACAAAAAAACAAGAAAAATCAAAAATATTTATTGATTATTAAGATTTAAATGAATTTAAGACGCAAAATAATTAATTATAAGGGTATGGAATAAAGGCAGAGTGAATCCTGGGCAGCCAAATTCATGGATGTAACATATGTCACAAGGAAGTAAAAATGCAGAAATGTTTAGATAATGATAACCACATAGGAAGTATATATCATCTACAGCCCCCTGGGAAGAAGCGACTGCGTGGCTACAGTATTACAGTGACTGGCAGGCAATCCCAACACGTTTATTGGCTGTCTAAAAAGTGGCAAACATGCAGGGACTCGAGCTTCCACTTGGGCATTCAAAAAGTACTCACCGAGTAAAGAGCATCTCAAGCACACTGATGCTGAAGCGAGTCACGAGTAGTGATGAGCACGCTCGCTCATCACTATTGCTTGCCCCTATTCATTTTTTTGTTTTAGAACCTCCACATTATATTAAATCACTAACTTAGTAAAAATTTTCAACAAAAATGTATTTACTGCGGAATGGTATGCAGCACAAATCCTGCTACGTCTTTGTCCAGAAAATGTGTGCAACAGTTTGAGGTCTCCTATGGCAGTGGTCCCCAACCTTTTTTGCACCAGGGACTGGCTTCAAGCAAGACCATTCTTCCATGGCCGGCAGGGCGGGGATGGAGGTGTGGCAGGGGTGGGGCTTTGGTCATAAGGGGGCGGGGTTATGGACGGGGTTGTAGTTTAGTAGTAGTGCATTCTTATCATTCTTATCTTATATACATGGCTCCGCTCCCACCCTATATACATGGCTCCGCTCCCACCCTCTTATACATGGCTCCACTCCCACTATGGCTCTGCTCCCACCCTCGTATACATGGCTCTGCTCCCACCCTCTTATACATGGCTCTGCATCCTCCCTATATACAAGGCTCCTCTCCCACCCTATATACATGGCTCCGCTCCCACCCTATATACATGGCTCCTCTCCCACCCTATATACATGGCTCCACTCCCACCCTATATACATGGCTCCTCTCCCACCCTATATACAAGGCTCTGCTCCCACCCTCTTATACATGGCTCTGCACCCTCCCTGTATACAAGGCTCCGCTCCCACCCTCTTATACATGGCTCCGCTCCCACCCTATATACATGGCTCCTCTCCCACCCTATATACATGGCTCCGCTCCCACCCTATATACATGGCTCCTCTCCCACCCTATATACATGGCTCCGCTCCCACCCTATATACATGGCCCCTCTCCCACCCTATATACATGGCTCCACTCCCACCCTATATACATGGCTCCTCTCCCACCCTATATACATGGCTCCGCTCCCCCCTATATACATGGCTCTGCTCCCACCCTATATACATGGCTCCTCTCCCACCCTATATACATGGCTCCTCTCCCACCCTATATACATGGCTCCGCTCCCACCCTATATACATGGCTCCTCTCCCACCCTATATACATGGCTCCACTCCCACCCTATATACATGGCTCCTCTCCCACCCTATATACAAGGCTCTGCTCCCACCCTCTTATACATGGCTCTGCACCCTCCCTGTATACAAGGCTCCGCTCCCACCCTCTTATACATGGCTCCGCTCCCACCCTATATACATGGCTCCTCTCCCACCCTATATACATGGCTCCGCTCCCACCCTATATACATGGCTCCTCTCCCACCCTATATACAAGGCTCTGCTCCCACCCTCTTATACATGGCTCTGCACCCTCCCTGTATACAAGGCTCCGCTCCCACCCTCTTATACATGGCTCCGCTCCCACTATGACTCTGCTCCCACCCTCGTATACATGGCTCTGCACCCTCCCTGTATACAAGGCTCCTCTCCCACCCTATATACATGGCTCCTCTCCCACCCTATATACAAGGCTCTGCTCCCACCCTCTTATACATGGCTCCGCTCTCACCCTCTTATACATGGCTCTGCACCCTCCCTGTATACAAGGCTCCGCTCCCACCCTATATACATGGCTCCTCTCCCACCCTATATACATGGCTCCGCTCCCCCCTATACACATGGCTCCGCTCCCACCCTATATACATGGCTCCGCTCCCACCCTATATACATGGCTCCTCTCCCACCCTATATACATGGCTCCTCTCCCACCCTATATACATGGCTCCGCTCCCACCCTATATACATGGCTCCTCTCCCACCCTATATACATGGCTCCTCTCCCACCCTATATACATGGCTCCGCTCCCACCCTATATACATGGCTCCGCTCCAACCCTATATACATGGCTCCTCTCCCACCCTATATACATGGCTCCGCTCCCACCCTGTATACAAGGCTCCTCTCCCACCCTATATACATGGCTCCTCTCCCACCCTATATACATGACTCCGCTCCCACCCTATATACATGGCTCCTCTCCCACCCTATATACATGGCTCCTCTCCCACCCTATATATATGGATCCGCTCCCACCCTATACACATGGCTCCGCTCTAACTATGGCTCCGCACCCTCCCTTGTATACAAGGTTCCTCTCCCACCCTCTCCTGGGCTCCCCCGTCATCCCTGTCATACCCTCCTCACTCCGTCGCTGAACTTCCCAGCATCCCTGTCAGTGCCGGCAGCTTCCTCCTTCGCGGTGCGGTCACGTAGTACCGCTCATTAAGGGCATAAATATGGATGCCACGCCTATGGGAGTGGCGTCGCGTCCATATTCATGCCCTTAATGAGCGGTACTACGTCACCGCTCAGCGCTGGATGAAGCTGCCACGGCCGGGACAGGAATCGCAGCGGTGGAAGGTGAGTATTGATGATGGAGTCGGCGACTGTAGCTGTCACTACAGCGCTACAGCCGCCGGCTCCATGTGGGTCCAGCGTTCTGTGCCGTGGCTCCGCGGCCCGGCATCAGAACTGCTACGGCCCGGTGGTGGGCCGCGGACCGGCGGTTGGGGACCCCTGTCCTATGGCACATGTTAACCCCTCCAACCCGAGCCTGTTTCAACCTTTACAATTCTGACCAGGGTCACTTTATGTGGTAATAACTCTAGAATGCTTCAAGTAATTCTGAGGCTGTTTATTCGTGACACATTGTACATTATGTTAGTAGTAAATTTAGGGCGATATTTTTTTGCATTTATTTGTGAAAATATTGGAATTTTGGCAAAAATGTAGAAAATTTAGCAATTTCAAATATTTAGTTTTTATGCCCTTAAATCACATAATTATATCACACAAAACAGTTTAGAAATAACATCTATCAAAAGTCTACTTTACATGAGCATCATTTTTTAAACATTTTTTTTGTTAGGAAGTTAGAAACATTAAATGTTTATCCCCAATTTCTCATTTTTCCAACAAAATGTACAAACCAATTTTTTTTACCGACCAGATCACATGTAAAGTGACTTTGAGGGCCTATGTGGCAGAAAATAGAAAAAATGACACTATTTTAAAAACTACACTCCTCAAAAAGTGCTCAAAAAGTTTATTAACCCTTCAGGTGCTTCACAGGAATTAAAGCAATGTGAATGCAAAAAATGAAAATTTTACTTTTTCCCACAAAAATGTTGCTTAAGCCTCAAATTTTGCATTTTCTTAAATATAACAGTAAAAAAATGACTATACCTTTTGTTGTGCAATTTCTCCTGGGTATGCTAATTGCCCATATGTTTGGGCACACGACAGGGCTTGAATTCTGGAGCGCAATTTTGACTGGAACAGACTGCGGATGCCATGCTACATTTGAAGAGCCCCTGACATGCCAAAACAACAGAAACTCCCACAAGTGACCCCATTTTAGAAATTACACCTCTTGAAGAATTCATCAAGCACTATAGTGAGCATTTTTAACCCTCAGGTGATTCACAAAATTGTATAACATTAGGCTGAGTAAATTGAAAACTACAATTTTTTTCCAGTAAAATGTTGTTTTGGCCTCAAGTTTTAAATTTTCCGAAAAAATAATATGACAAAATTAATGGTACAATTTGTTATGGAATTTATCTTGAGTAAGCTAATACCCCATATGTGGATGAAAACTACACACTGCAAAGCTGAGAAGGCGCTTTATTGGAGTTTCGAAATATTGAAGTTCAGATTTTGCTAGAATGTAGAATGTTTTAAGGGTGCCATGTCACATTGGCAGAGCCCCTGAGGTGCCGGAACAGAGAACCCCACCATAACTGACCCCATTTTAGAAACCATCCCTATGAATTCATGTAGGGGAGCAATGAGAATGATGCCACATTGAGAATGACGCCACATGTAACTCACAGAAAGTTATACCATTTGTCAGTGAAGAAAGAATAATTAATTTTTTACCACTAAAATGTTTTTAGCCCCCAAATTTTTAATTTTTATAATGGCTAACGGAAAGAACCACATGGTTTGTTGTGCAGTTAAGAAAATAATTACATTTTTACAAAAAAAATTGTTTTATCCCCAAATATTTAATTTTCACACAGCAAAAGGGGTAAAAATGGCACCAAAATTTGTCACAGTACTGCTTAGCTACAAAGTTATCAAAATTTTTCTACTCAAAGAGAATGTCCCTCATTATCTGGGGTCTTTTCAGTCACCACATAAATAATCATAATATGTAAAAAAAATTTATGCTCATCTCACTGCTCCCCACCATGCGTCTCCTCCAGTAAAGTTCGGGGTCCGTACCGAACACCTAGTGTCCGTGCACGGACCCCGAACACGGTCATCACCAGGAAGTCTGTGTTACTGTTCAGGCTCGACACTCCGAACATCAGCTGTTTTCCATGCTGTCAGCTGTGTGACAGTGCAAGACACACTGGCGGCTCTGATCAGCGGTATGTTAATTACTGTCAGTCAGAGAGCTGCGGTTCCCATGCTATCACATGACCGCATAAGCTAGCAGCTGAGACTGGCAGTAAAAAGTTACCACAGGTTACAGGTGTCAGCTGATGAGAGAGTACTAGTCTCATCAGCATACACCTGCTGTTACTGATAACAGCAAGAGCAGGAAATGCTGATGGAAGTATTCATCAGCCGACATCTGTGCTATAAATAATTAATTGTATTTAAAAAAAATGATGTGGGGTAACTTCTATTTTTGATAACCAGCACAGGTGAAACTGATATTTGCGGGCTGCAACCCTCAGCTGTCAGCTTTATCATGACTGGTCATCAAGAACAGAGGGGCCCTAAGCCATTTTTAAATTTTTTAAAATAAATAATATAATAGAATGGCATGGGATCCCTCCATTTTTGACAAGCAATCAAGCTAAAACAGACATCTAGGGGTTGGTATTCTCAGACTGGTAAGGGGCCCTGGATATTGGCCCCCCAGCCTAAAAATAGCAGTCTACAGTCGCACCAGAAAAGGCGCATCTATTAGAAGCCCTAATTCTGGTGCTTTGCCCAGTTCTTCCCACTTTTCCTGGTGTGGTGGCAAGTGGGGTAATAATGGCAAGTGGGGTAATAGGTTTGGTGTTGATGTCAGCTGTTTTATGGATGCTGACATCAAGTAATGGAGAGGCATCTATAAGACATCCCCATTACTAACCCAATAGTTAGATTGTAAAAAAGACAGTCAGAATTAATTCCTTTAATTCAAATAAATACACTGACAACTTTATGTTACATAAAAATAAAAAAACACAGTTATACTCACCTTTTATCATGCTGCTGCGATACAGGTAGGTGCAGGCTCCACAAGATGGCAGTAGAGTGGAAGCATGACTGCACCTAAACAGAGCTGGCCTGCAGTGCAGCAGCAAGGCTACCACAGGTGGCAGCAGAATAGTCAGACAAGCCGGGTCAAATCCTAGACTGTAGCATAGTACCAAAGGACAAGCAAACTCACGGTCAGAGACAAGCCAGGAAATCAGCAACGGTCGGAAGCGAATAAGACAAAGACAAAAGACAGAAGCAGGTCAGGATACAAGCAGAGTCACAACCAGGGAGTCAGTACACTAAAGGGAAACACTGAGTCAGGACAGGAATAGGGGAGAGCAGAGACATGGGATCAGATAGCAAATGTAGCAGGACCAATCAAAGCAATCAGAGTCAGCTACAGCAGCCCTAGGCAAAAACTATAACTGACATAGCCTGCAGGAAGCAGCGGCGATAAATAGCCAACCTGAATCCAGACAGAGGCTGAGAAAGGTTAACTCTTGACATGATCAGACCTGGAAAAAAGGGAAATTTGACCCGGCTTGTTTGACTTCTGCTACCACCTGTGGTAGCCTTACTGCTGCACTGCAAGCCAGCTTTGTTTAGATGAAGTCCTGCTTCCACTCTTCTGCCATTTTGTGGAGCCTGCACCTACCTGCATTGCAGCAGCATGATAAGAGTCAATACAGAGTGATCTATTTCAAGGGTTTATTTCTGTTAATGTTGATGATTATGGCTCACAGCCAATGATAACCCAAAAGTCATTATCTCAGTAAATTAGAATAATTAACAAAAAACACCTGCAAAGGCTTCCTAAGCATTTAAAAAGGTTCATTAGTCTGTTTCAGTAGGCTCCACAATCATGGGGAAGACTGCTGACTTGATAGATTTTCAGATGGCAGTCATTGACACTCCACGAGGAGAGTAAGCCACAAAAGGTCATTGCTAAAGAAGCTGGCTGTTCACAGAGTGCTGTAACCAAGCATATTAATGGAAAGTTCAGTGGAAGGAAAAAGTGTGGTAGAAAAAGGTGCACAAGCAACCAGGATAACCGCAGCCTTGAAAGGATTGTTAAGAAAAGGCCATTCAAATATTTGGGGGAGATTCACCAGGAGTGGACTGCTGTTGGAGTCATTGCTTCAAGAGCCACCACACACAGATGTATCCAGGACATTGGCTACAAGTGTCGCATTCCTTGTGTCAAGCCACTCATGACCAATAGACAACTCCAGAAGCATCTTACCTGGGCCAATGAGAAAAATAACTGGACTGCTGCTCAGTGGTCCAAGTTGTTTTTAGATGAAAGTAAATTTTGCATTTAATTTGGAAATCAAGGTCTCAGAGTCTAGAGTCTGGAGGAAGAGTGGAGAGGCACACAATCCAAGCTGCTTGAGGTCTAGTGTGAAGTTTTCACAATCAGTGATGGTTTGGGGAGCCATGTCATCTGCTGGTGTAGATCCACTGTGTGTTATCAAAACCAAAGTCAGCGCAGCCACCTACTGGGAAATTTTAGAGCACTTCATGATTCCCTCTGCTGACAAGCCTTTTGGAGATGGAAATGTCTGTCATTCTCCAGCAGGACTTGGCACCTGTCCACACTGCCAAAAGTACCAATACCTGGTTTAAAAACAACCGTATCACTGTGCTTGATTGTCCAGCAAACTCGCCTGACCTTAAACCCATAGAGAAACTATGGGGTATTGTCAAGAGGAAGATCAGACACACTAGACAATGCAGACGAGCTGAAGGCTGCTATCAAAGCAACCTGGGCTTCCATAACACCTCAGCAGTGACACAGGCTGATTGCCTCCATGCCACGCCGCATTGATGCAGTAATTGATGCAAAAGGAGCCCCAACCAAGTATTGCGTGCATTTACTGAACATACATTTCAGTAGGCTAACATTTGCGATTTTAAAATCATTTTTCAAGCTGGTGTTATAAAGTATTCTAATTTACTGAGATAGTGACTTTTGGGTTTTTATTGGCTGTAAGCCATAATCATCAACATTAACAGAAATAAACACTTGAAATAGATCACTGTTTGTAATGACTCTATATAATATATGAGTTTCACTTTTTGTATTGAAGAACTGAAACAAATTAACTTTTTGATTATATTCTAATTTTGTGAGAAGCACCTGTATTTTGCAATGTTAAACTAGTACAGCACACAGACGGCACACAGATGCCATCCATGAGCTGTACACGTTTTTCACGGACCAATAGACTTCTTTTGGCCCTTGTCATCCATGCTGCTATTCACACAGACACCTGGTCAGTGTAAAAACATGGACATATGCACAGCAATAAAGATTATAATGGGTACATGTGACATCCGTGAAAAAAAACGGATACAACACGTACTAGACACACGGACATGTGATGGGAAGCTTCTTGAGGACCACGCCTAATTGTCTAAAAAGACTAAATTCAGAAAACAGGAGGCAACAGGAACAAAAAATAAAAATAACACCAGATTCAGGAGAACAGCAACATTGACACCAGGTAATAAGATTACGGTATATATGTAATTGACTGGTCCTTTGACGTGCGAAGGGAACTTAGTTTGAGTACAGTTGAATATTCATATAGTGTCAAGTGTTTTCTGTCATGCTCTCTCTACCAGATGTTGTATGTAATACTGTCCTTGTTCCACCTTTCTACCGCTATATATCTCTAAATGTTGATAATTTGCTGTTGATATATTGGTTTTCAGACAATATTTGGAGATTTATAATCAGGCCACTGCTAAAAAACTATACAGAACTGCTTTGGACAGTAGGGGGCGCTGCTTTGATATAGGATCAGATATTATCAAAATTGACCATCAGATAATTTTACACATTGGCAAAGTGAAGTTTACATTCACTTTTTTGCTGGGATTTTACCCCATGGCTTAGTAGAGCCTAATGAAGTTTATTAAATAATCATATCACATCCTTGTGTTTGAGCTTTATTAAATAATTTGTCTCTAGAGGTCCGTCACTTCATGCATCTGACCTTTCTGTTTAATAAAAAACAAGAATGTGGAAATTAGCACCCATGTGGGGTCCGTGCCCTGATATTTAAAACATAGAAACTAAGGGAGGGAGGGGTAGAGAGTATAGGCTTAATTGGAAATGTCGGCTTTCAAACTTAACTCCTTCTTTCCAGATAGTAGCACAATAAAGTAAAAGCAGTAGTAGACTTGACATTTCTATTAGTATTTGTCAGTACATGCAAACAGATAATAAATGACCCTACTACTACTCTTTTTAATTTCATACGTGTGGGAGGGCTTTACTTTAAAAATAATGTAAAACAACAAACATCAAGCAAAAAGGAACATGTAAGGAATTCCAAATAATGTAAAACAACAAGCAAAAGGAATATATACGGAATTCTTGCAAGAACTCCACAAACATGGTCCAAACATGACATTTAAGACACAGTTTTCTCATGGAGACATTTCACTACATGAATCATATATGAATTGTTCGAAATGCTCTATGGCATCTATGGGGTTAAGGAACAATAAGAAATTGTGTTTCTTTGATTTAATTTAAAAGGTATTTCCTTTAATCTGGATTATAAAAGCAAAATGTAAAACACAACTTAGTCCCAGACTTGCAGATACTTCCGGGGGTGAAGTGAAAGACTCCCATGAACAAATGAAAACCTGCTGAACCCACCAATATTAAATATGTAATGTACATGGGGCTTCCTATTTCTCAATTTAAAGATGATTCACATTATATGGCATTATGTGCTGTCAGTGATTTTTGTTCCCAACTGGGCTTTTTTCAGAGTCTTCTTTGGGGTGTGCCATTTCACCATTGCCAGTAGCTGACAATCACAGATCAGCGTCCTCTGAGACTGCTAGATCAGCTGCCAATCTGTGATTGACACTCCCTGGGCAGAAGTGAAAGCACATACCTCCAGAGAAGACTCTGAAGAAATGCCCAGTTCAGCTGAAAAGCAAAGATTTCACATACTGCGCTCTCAAACCAGCAAATGTGAATATCTCTGCAATATAGTGACACAACACAAAACAAAAAAAGAGCGGCAGAATCAAGAAGTTTAGAAACTTTTACAAAGTAATTAACTTAATTATTTTGAGCAAGTGACAATTTAATTTACATTTTACAACAAGAATCACCTAAATATAGACATTTTTAAAGTCTAAATGGCATCAATTCATAAACTACTAATCAACTTAAGGTGTAATGTATGGGTACAAATAGCAGATATTTTCCTGAGCAATACAAAAATTTCATTGTGTATCTATTTATTAGGTTACGAAAAGTAGGGATTTCCTAAAAGGGAAACATGGAGGTATTCACATGATTGATAAAAACTGTGCTACTTTCATAAACATACATCTGGCAGAAAAAAACTTTTTTTTTTTTTTTACCGAGTCCCAATATTTCATGATCATTATAAAACTGGTGAGGAAGATTTCAATGCTTAGCCTCCTAAGACATAGAATGGCCCAAAGGCAGGAGAACGCTCAGAGAGTGATTAATCACATGTAGTCAGATGTCTGCAAAATGCACAGCTGGGAAATCAAAGCAAAATGTCCCAGTATATGAACCAAAAGCTGAACACGGGAAGTTATCCGAGCACAAACACTAAAATGTTATATATACATTCTACACAGATACAAAAACTCCACCCAACATAACTTTTCACATAAATCATTCCCAGCAACTATCAATAAAATTGCTTACAACACTGCTTTCAGTGGTCATCAGCTCCACTGCCTTTTTTTCGTCTATGTCAGCTATTAATGGATGGAGTTTGCGCATAAAAAAAATTATCATCTTTTTATGTACGTGTTTTTCTTCATCACTTTTAGTTGAAAAGCAACTCTTGGCAAGGAAGTTATTATGATTGCCTAAGAACAAGAGTACACTAGATTATGCTTGAGATATTCAGTCTTTACTTGAAATGGCAAGAAGAACAGATACCGTCAACTGTTTTGACCTATATAAAGGTCTTTTTCAAGGACAATGTGGAAGATAAAAGCCAGACTAGTTGGTGC
>JARQOD010000007.1:44527672-44566368 GCA_033576555.1 Oophaga sylvatica
GAGCAAAGGAAAGATCTGAATCAAACAATATTCAAATACAGTAAATGCACCTCCCTCGAGTTTTGATAGTACCATATGCTGATATAGAAACATCAGTCTTGGGTAGTGTTGAGCGATACTGCTCGATATCTAAAAATATCGGATCGGAATGGCATCGCCGATATCACTAAATATCGCCGATATCCGATTCCGATACCGGAAGTCCCATGTAAGTCTATGGGAACAAAATATCGCAACTAAAAAAAACCTTTATTTCCTTGTAAACACTAAATATACACACATAGAATATATATATATATATATATATACATGTCATTGTGACATATATATATATACATATATGTATAGTTTATACACTTCTACATAGTAAAATATCCTCTGATTCAATTGCCGGGTAAAGCCGGCTTCTGTGAAAAGACAGAAGCACCCGACATGAAATGACACTTGGTGTACATAGGGTTAACCATGTCTTTTCATGTCGTTTGCAATCTGATTTGCACAAACAATTACATCAGTCTATGTGTGCAAAATTTCACACCTGTAGGGGTTAATTAAAGGTGTAAATTCGTTGTAAAAAAAACGGACTTTTTTGCTACGAATTTACACCTTTAATTAACCCCTACAGGTGTGAAATTTTGCACACATAGACTGATGTAATTGTTTGTGCAAATCAGATAGCAAAGGACATGAAAAGACATGGTTAACCCTATGTACACCAAGTGTCATTTCATGTCGGGTTCTGCATTTTCACAAAAGCCGTCAATTGAATTAGCGGCTATTATACTATGTAGAAGTGTATGAACTATAAATATAAATTATATATATATATATGTGTCACAAATTCAATGACATGTATATATATATATATATATGAGGTGTAAAATTGTTTAAAAAAAATGCGTGGGCTCCCGCCCTATTTTCGCAACCAGACAGACAAAGCCAGCGAATGGATGCAGATAATAATAGCCCAGAGAGGGACCATTATTTTTGGCCCCCCCTGGCTACTAACATCTGCCCCCAGACACCCCAGAAAAGACAAATCTATAATTAGATTCGCCCTTTCTGGCACTTTGCCCGTCTATTCCCATTGCCCTGTAGCGGTGGCGAATGGGTTAATATGGGTTAAAGCCACATTGCAATTGAAAGGTGACCTTAAGCCAGGTTAATAATTGAGAGCTGTCAATTAGACAACTATCAATTATTAATCCTATTGCATGAAATAAAAATAAAACACACACACTTTAATTAAAAATCATTTTAATGAAATAAAGACACATGTTTTTGACCATCTTTTATTTGACTGCAAAAACCATTTCCTGTAATAAAAATAAAATAAAAAAGCAAAATTATTCTTACCTATCCCATGCACAGTCAGGTCCCACGGTGTAATCCTTCAGAAAGGGTTAATGTTTACTGCAGGGACCGCAGCTAATGCTGCAGCCTCACAGTAAACCCCCAAATGAATGAGTTCCTCTCCTGGCTGACAGGAGAGGAAGTGGAAAGCTTAATTGATTGCTTTCCACTTTCACTTCAGGTCAGCCAGGGACACAATCAGTGACGTCAGAGGGAACTGATTAACAAAAATAGGGGTTCCCTTCGAATAAAAAATGGCGTCGGGTCCCCCCTATTTTTGTTAACCAGCCTGATGAAGCAGACCGCTGAGGCCTGGATTTTCAGGCTGTTAAGGAGCCAAGATCCATGGACCTTGCCAGCCTGATAATACCAGGCCACAGCAGTCTGCATATCTTGGCTGATTAACAAAAATAGGGGATCCCCTCGAAAAAAATTGGCGTGGGGTCCCCCCTATTTTTGTTAACCAGCCAGATGAAGCAGACCGCTGAGGCCTGGTTTTTCAGGCTGGTAAGGATCCAATATCCATGGACCTTGCAAGCCTGATAATACCAGGCCACAGCAGTCTGCTTAGCTTGGCTGGTTAACAAAAATAGGGGATCCCCTCGAAAAAAAAACGGCGTAGGGGTCCCCCTTTTTTTGTTAACCAGCCAAGTAAAATGCAGACTGCTGCGGCCTGGTATTAAAAGACTGTCAAGGCCCATGGATTTTGGCCCTCAACAGCCTGATAATACCAGGCTACAGCAGCCCCACATTTGGCGCATCAAAAGATGTGCCAATTGTGGCACTTTACCCGGCTCTTCCCACTGCCCTGTAGCAGTGGCAAGTGGGGTAATAAGGGGTTAATGTCACCGTTGATTGCACGGTGACAATAAGCCCGGTTAATAATGGAGAGGTGTCAATAAGACACCGATCCATTATTAATCCCAAAGTTATTAAATGTATAAAAAAAAGATAAAGCAAGAAAAAAGTATTTTAATGAAATAAAAGAGACAACACAGTTTTCATTAATTTTATTATACACTCATTCCTGCGACGCCATCGATCTCCTGTAAAAAAAAGAAAAAAAACAAACCAACAGTATACCACCTGTCCGACGCAGTCCATAGTAACGACAGTCCCACGACGATCCAGCTCTGCTACATCGCAATGACAGGCAGAGCCTGTCATCGCAACGCAGCACAGCTGATTACCTGCTTCCCCGGCGGTGACGTCATCGGACTGACTGCTTTACGGCCGGGATTACCCAGCAGTCACTGCAGTTATCGCGAGAAACTGCATGTGACCGCCGGGGAAAGATGATGGCGGCCATGAAGCAGTCCAGCCCGTGACCGCCGGGGAAAGATGATGGCGGCCATGAAGCAGTCCAGCCCGTGACCGCTGGAGATCTTCTGCCAGGTAAGTGCAGCTGACTCCTGACAGACCCGACCGACGGACACTGACAGTGACAGTGACAAATCCGATTCCGGTATCCGATATGACGAAAATATCGGTACTCGGAATCGAAAGCCCGATACAGCTAATATCGGCCGATACCCGATATTTGCAGTATCGTATCGCTCAACACTAGTCTTGGGTAGATCGGTGTAGAAAAAAGTTCAGCTTGTGAAAGATTCAGTTTTAAACAGAGAGTGGACATCGTGTTGGCGGTAACACAAAAAACACTAGGCGAGAGAAAGCGAAAAAAGGGTCTTATCTGGTGGTGATATATATTTAAAATTTAGTTTATACTCACCTAATTTTCACAACGTTCAGGCTTATATGACTCATCAGAGTTAACAGCTGCCCCAGATCCACAAGTCAGGTCACTGACAGATTCAATGCAGATAAATGGAAAAAACGTGGATATCACCCGCGCTGCTGTAACAATAACAATCCAGGCAATAGATGATGAACGATGGTTATTTATTTCTCTTTACTCAACACGTTTCGAAGTCAGAGCGACTTCTTCCTCAGGAGATGTACAGATAGGTAGTGTCATCACATTGTGTTTAATGGATTCTGAATATCGGACCTGGTGCCAAACGGGATCACATGTCATATAGATGTCAAAGTTCAGCAGTCAGACACATGATACAATGTGTAATAGTCATCTTAAGGTAGAAGGAAGTGCTTGATATAATCATTAAAACATTCTTTTCTTACAGATATACTAAACAGTTAAACCTACAGAAAATGAAGAAAATTAGCAAAAATGCAACACAGACAAGAACTCCTAAAAAAATGCATAAATACGAGTTTCACAAGCCCATCTACCTAATAAGACACAATTCTAGCACAAAACACATAGTTGGAAAATGAACTGAGATTAATATCATCAAGAAACTGAAAAAATGAATAAAAACATGAATTTATTAAAAAAATTATAATAAAAATTATATCAATAAAGGATTTTTTTATATGAAAAAAACACAACATTAATTAATTATTAATGAATTATTTAATAATAATTTCAATTAATATTGTGGTTTTTACATATAAAAGATTCCTTTATTGATATAATTTTTATTATTTTTTTTAATAAATGCATGTTTGTATTCATTTTTTCAGTTTCATGATGATATTGTTATATTTTTGTTAATTTTCTTCATTTTCTTTAGGTTTAACTGTTTAGTATATCTGTAAGAAAAGAATGTTTAAATGTTTTAATTATTATATCAAGCACTTTTCTTCAAGCACTTCCTTCTACCTTAAGATGACTATTACACATTGTATCATGTGTCTGACTGCTGAACTTCGACATCTATATGACATGTGATCCCATTTGGCGCCAGGTCTGATATTCAGAATCTATTTAAACACAATATGATGACATTACCTATCTGTACATCTCCTGAGGAAGAAGTCGCTCTGACTTCGAAAAGCGTTGAGAAATGAGAAATAAATAACCATCGTTCATTAACTATTTGCCTGGATGGTTATTGTTACAGCAGCGCGGGTGATATCCACATTTTTTCCATTTATCTGCATCATGTTGGAGGTGAGAGAAGGAAAAAGTAGAGTGCTACATGTGTGAATCAATATTGGAATGAAAACCTTAAGATATGGATACTGCTCACCTGAGAAAGTTGTGCTGATCAGCCCTAAAACTCCAATAGGCTGTGTTTGATCCATCCAGGGCTGCTGCACTCACAGCCCTCCAAATGCCTTAGCAAGAAACTGAATACTTGAGCAAGAAAGAAAGAGGTTGTGGTATCGTCTAGGCACTTCTGTGAAGAAGGACAAGCAAAGTTGAGATAAAATTGACATTTTATTAAACTACGTGTTTTGGGGACAGTTCGTATCCTTCAGCAGATTACATGATGAAGGGGATGGAGGCTGTGAACTAAGTTCACAGCCTCCAGTCGTTCCTGCAGCTGGGAATGCTATTAACCTTAAAGTCTCTTTTAAAGGCTCCCTTAAGGTTTCTGGGACTCACAGTTGCTCAGTCACACAGAGTGCATTCCAACAGTCAGCATGAGCTGATGGACTCGCTGTAGTATGATGTACTTCCACGATTCTGCCAGGTCACGCAGATTGCCGGACTGCCAGTCATGGTAATCCATGAGACCCAGGCAGTTGTAAACTGATTTAACTTCACTGAGGACACAGAGGATACATCAGTTCATAGTTGGCCAGTCTCGCGAAGCAGCATGCCTGGCAGGGGTGGTTGCGAAAGCCTATGGAGCATTGTTACGGGGCTCCATACTCTTCAATGTAGGATCTTTGTTTTTTTTTGGAACTGCATGAATTTTTTTTTCATAAATGGGAGAACGAGGGCATTTGTCTGGTAGTGTTTTGTGAAAAAAGTATTTTTGTGTGTGCTTTTTTCTCTTTTCTTACTGGGTTAGTAATGGTCTATCAGACTCCTCTCCATTATTAACCCAGGGGTTGATGCCAGCTGTGAATTTTGACAAATCATAGTTGTCACCAGCCCCAAATCCCACTACTCTGATTGCCACCACACCAGCGTAATCAGGAAAAGCTGAGACAGGGTGCCAGAATTGGTGCATCTAATGTGATGTGCCAGTTCTGCACTGCTGCAAGCTGCTATTTTTAGGCTGTCAAAGGGCCAATAACCATGGAATTTACAAGCTTGATAATATCAGCCCACAGCTGTCTGCTTTGTCTTAGCTGGCTAGTAAAATAGGGGGGACCCACGTTAATTAAAATGATTTATTTATTGCCAAAAATGACAGGGAAATACGGTGAGAGATGGCGTTTGTTTTTTCTTCTCTTTTTTATTTTGCTTTATATAGAAATCATTATCCAGCAAAAATGAATGTTTCCTAACATTTTTTCCTGTAAAATCCATTTTATCTTCGGTTTTGTATTTTTTATTGTCAGTCCGTAAAAGTAGCATAATACTCTGACAACATTGTTCTCAGCAGTGACCTAGGAGTCAGACGTGTCTTGCCCATGCTGTTTCCATTCCATTTCAGCAGTATTTCCATCCATTTCAGCAACTTTTCCCAGGCCTCCTTTTAGAGTGTACTGGAAAAATGCTCTAGTTTCCCGTTGACTTCCATTATGCTCATTATTCAAAATGTGCATTACGATTTGCTTGATTCGAGTAACAAGCATGTAATTAGTTCACTAGTTTACACCACTCTTGAGCCTTCTGTCAGAGGTTAACGCCAGGAGGATTTCCTGATGTATACTCTAGGTCAGAAATATTTAAGGCTCAGTATGGTTTTTTTTTGCCCCTTTTCAGGCCTCTATTTAGAATACTTTGCTTAACTAGTTATTTTTAAACAGTTGAACATAATCTTATCTTTGTGGTGCAACCCATCATTATATATGTTTAGTGATATTGTGTGTTTTTGAATGTCCAGGGAGAGAGAAGTCGATGGAATCTCAACTGGAAACTGGATTACTATTTACCAGGGTGCAGAGAACGCTCTGCATCTAGACATATACGAGGTAGGTAATATTCAAGAGAATATTTTCTCATTTTTTTGTCCTCAACTCTAGATGGATGACAGATGTGGCAAAAAGGATCAGGCATGTTGACTTTGAACATGCCAGATCCTTCATTATTATGGGAGATGATCTATGCCAGTTAATAAATAGATTAGCTTCCTAATTCAATATAAATTATCAATATATCTGGCAGCATGTATGAATAGAAAATCAATACACTGTTTTCTTACAGCGAACCTGTCAGCAGGATGTAGCTAAGTAAACTATAGGCATTGTCAGGTTGATGGTGTTAAAATGATTAAAATGATACCTGGGGTGAAGAAATCCATCTTGTGGTTCTTGTGGAATCAGTGTTAGAAGTTTTTAGTTAATGATATGCCCATGCTCTGGGGCGCGACTGTAGGCAGTCTTATCTTTCTTCTCTAAGCCAAGAAAGACCTGCCCACAGGCCCCACCTAAGCACAAACATGTGTCTCATCATAGAGACAGAGAGAGAGACAGACGGACTGTCTATGCTTTGTGGCAGTCCTGTGGACAGGTCTCTCCTTGGTTACTCTGGCTTATAGCAGGATAAGACTCTGCCTACAGTCCCACCCTTGAGCATGGGCATATCATTAACTAAAAACTTCTAACACTGATTACACGAGAACCATAAGGCGAATTTCTTCACCCTAGGTATCATTTTAAACAGTGTAACAGCACCAACATAACAATACCTGTAGTGTACTTAGCAAAATCCTGTTAACAGGTTCGCTTTAAGTCCCATATACACATTAGACAAATGTCAGCCAAAGCATCAATATTGACAGGATAGTCCTACAGCCTAATGTGTGTGGTGGCTTCCAAACTTTCCCCTGAGAGATGATATTGAGAAAAGAATGACATGGCATGTTGATCTACCGATCCTTTTTTTCTCCAGGAGGAGATAACCACTATCAAAGCAGTTTCTGTGTGTGGGAATTTGGGAGAGATAACAATCGGCTGAATTTTCGTTCAGTTGACAGCTATCTATTGTGTATGTAAGACTTTGGACACAGAAATATAGTTTAATTTTAACAGTGTAGCTGCTTGCTGGCACCACTAAGAGTAGCTCATTGCATGTGAATTCCTGCATCTCTCCCTGAATTCACAATGTAAGATGTAATTACTAATTAGCTCTCTCTAATGGCAACTGCAGGTTAAATGAGCAATTGCCAAAATTTGACTTTTATGTTTGTTTTACTTACATGTTTGCATTTTAAGCCAGTAATGAAGTGAGGCTTGCAAGAGAGACCAAAAGCAGTAAAAAAGGATTTTAGGGGTATGTCACAAGTAAGAGAAAAGTCAAAGATGCTATAGGATTTTTACAAGATGAAAAGGGTGAAGTGGTCAAAAATGATGTTGAGAAGGACAAACTTTTAAATTCCTATTTTGCATCTGTGTGCTCTAAGAAAGTAATTGTAACATCAGCTGATCTTCACAGTGCCATCAAAGAAATAAAAGAATCCACACTATCTATAAACAGAAATATGGTGAGGGAACACTTAGATAATTTAAATGAATTTAAATTTCCTGGTCCAGATGAATTACATCCCAGGGTACTGAAAGAGTTAGCAGAGGAAATTGCAGAATCACTAGCCAGAATCTTTGAAAAATCCTGGAAAACAGGAGAAGTCCTAGAAGATTGGAGAAGGTAAGAAGGAGAAATGGTAAGAAAGGATGTTGAGAAGGTCGAACTTTTAAATTCCTATTTTGCATCTGTTTTCTCTCAGAAAGGAAATGTAACATCAACAGATCTTCACTGTCCTATTAAGGGAATATAAGAATCTAGGATATCTATAAACAGAAAAATAGTGAGGAAACACTTAGCTAACAAAAATGAATTCAAGTCTCCAGGTCCAGATGAATTACACCCCAGAGTACTGAAGAGATAGCAGAAGAAATTTTTGAACCACTCTCCATAATCTTTGAAAATTCTTGGAGAACAGGAGAAGTCCCAGAAGACTGGAGAAGAGCAAATGTTGTTCCTATCTTCAAAAAGGGGAAGAAGGTGGACCCAGGGAACTATAGGCCGGTGAGTCTGACATCTATACCAGGAAAGATCTTTGAACAAATTATTAAACAACATGTATGTAAGTACCTGGACAAGAATGAAGTGCTTAACCAGAGTCAGCATGGGTTTGTAACTAAGTCATATCAGACTAATTTAATTTCCTTCTATGACAGAATCACTGACTGGGTGGATCAGGGAAATGCAGTAGATATATTATATCTTGACTTCAGCAAAGCATTTGACAAAGTATCTCACACAATCCTTATTGAAAAAATGACTAAGTATGGAATGGACAAGGCAACTGTTAGGTGGATACATAACTGGCTTAGTGATAGGACCCAAAGAGTGGTAGTAAATGGCTGCACATCGAGTTGGAAGAATGTATCAAGTGGGGTACCACAGGGCTCTGTCTTGGGCCCTGTATTGTTCAACATCTTTATCAATGATTTAGATGAAGGAATTGAGGGTAAACTGATTAAATTTGCTGATGACACAAAGCTAGGAGAGATAGCTAATACTAGAGAAGAGAGAGGATTCAAAAAGATATAAATAAACTGGAGCAATGGGCAGCAACTAACAGAATGGTTTTTAACAGGGAAAAATGCAAAGTACTACATCTGGGAAATAAAAATGAAAAAAGCGTATACAGAATGGGAGGAATAGGGCTAAGCAACAGCACATGTGAAAAAGACTTGGGTATACTAATAGATCACAGACTGAACACGAGTCAACAGTGTGATGCAGCAGCAAAAAAGGCAAATACAATTCTGGGATGTAGTAACAGAAGCATACAGTCTAGATCACGTGAAGTCATTATTGTCCTCTACTCCTCTTTGGTCAGACCTCATCTGGAATACTGTGTCCAGTATTGGGAACCACATTTTAAAAAGGACATCAACAAACTGGAGCAAGTTCAGAGAAGAGCGACCAGAATGGTGTCCGGTCTGCAAACCATGTCCTATGAGGAACGGTTACAGGATTTGGGAATGTTTAGCTTGCAAAAAAGAAGACTGAGAGGAGACTTAATAGCTGTCTAAAAATATCTCAAGGGCTGTCACATGGTAGAAGGATCATCTTTATTCTCATTTGCACAAGGAAAGACTAGAAGCAATGGGATGAAACTGAATGGGAGGAGACACAGATTAGATATTAGAAAAAACTTTTTGACAGTTAGAGTGATCAATGAGTGGAACAGGCTGCCACGAGAGGTGGTGAGTTCTCCTTCAATGGAAGTATTCAAAGAGAGGCTGGACAGACATCTGTCTGGGATGATTTAGTGAATCCTGCTTTGAGCAGGGGGTTGGACCAGATGACCCAGGAGGTCCCTTCCAACTCTACCATTCTATTCTATGATTCTATAAGGGCAAATGTTGTCCCCATCTTCAAGAAAGGAAAGAAGACGGAGCCAGGAAATTACAGGCCAGTTGTAACGGGTCTGGTAGGCGGAACCTCTGAGCTTTATTATACAAGAAGGCTTTCCTTGTAAAGGAGCGGGTGGCGCCCGGGGAGACGGATAGGAAGTCACGGCAAGTGACAGGGACAGTCTCTGGACAGACGGGAAGGGGTCACGGCAAGTGAGCGGGGCAGTCTCTGATATACAGACAGGTAGTCACGGCAAGTGACCGGGGCAGTCTCTGGATAAACGGACAGGTATACACGGCAAGTGACCCGTGCAGTCTCTGGATAAACGGGCAGGGAGTCACGGCAAGTGACCGAGGCAGTCTCTGGATAAGTAGGCAGGGAGTCACGGCAAGTGACCGGGGCAGTCTCTGGAAAGGTAGGCAGGGAGTCACGGCAAGTGACCGGGGCAGTCTCTGGATAGGTAGGCAGGAAGTCACGGCAAGTGACCGGGGCAGTCTCTGGATAAGTAGGCAGGGAGTCACGGCAAGTGACCGGGGCAGTCTCTGGAAAGACAGGCAGGTATATACGACCTGAGATGGTGGAGCCTCCCGGTAGGCTAGCAGGACGGTGGCAAATGAATGCTCCCAAGTGAGCAGGCGAGAGTCTCTGGAATAGCCGAGGATCACTGCATGAGACGTCCGAACCTCCGGGTAGGGCTGCAGTCAGATGGCAGATGAGCACCCCAAGTGAGCAGGCGAGAGTCTCTGGATTAGCCGAGGATCACCGCATGTGACGTCCGGACCTCCGGGTAGGACTGCAGTCAGATGGCAGATGAGCGCTCCCAAGTGAGCCGGCGAGAGTCTCTGGAATAGCTGATGGTCACCACATGTGACGGCCGAACCTTCAGGCAGGCTTGCAGACAGGTACGGACAGCAAACGGGCAGGAAACAGGCAGGTAACTGGTAACGGCACCTGAGGGCTGAAGCAGAGTAAAACAGTGCAACAACAAAATTGGTCGGGCACCTCCATTAAGGAGGAAGTACTTTATATAGGGTGGAGTCCTCCGGCATTGGCCGGGGACCTTTTTGAAAAATGCGCGCGGCCCCTTTAAGAGCGGGGGAGCGCGCGGGCGCGCGCCCTAAGTCCAGAAGCAGGGAAGGAGCGCGCGGCCCCAGCAGGACGGAAGGAGGACGCTGGGAGCGGGTAAGGGGGGCGACGTCCCTGCCTGGCAGAGGACGCTGTTGCAGGGGAACAGCGTCCCTGCCTGGCAGGGGGCAGGGACGTCGGCGCTACAGTACCCCCCTCTTAGGCCCCCCCCTCTTTAGGCCAGAAAGAAATTTAGCTAGGATGAGAGGGGCATGGATGTTCTCCCGAGGCTCCCAGGTTCTCTCCTCAGGACCAAACCCTTCCAATCTACCAGAAAATAGGTCTTTCTTCCTACCCTTTTTGTGGCCAGAATGTTCTCTACCTCAAATTCATCTTCAGCAGACACTGGAGCAGGAGGTGTACCTGTAGACTTGACAAAAGAGTTAAGTACCACCGGTTTGAGGAGAGATACATGGAAGGAGTTGGGAATCCGCAAATTGGCCGGGAGTTTCAATTTATAGGACACTGGGTTGATCTGACTGATGATCTCAAAAGGACCGATGAACCGAGGACCTAACTTGTAGGAAGGAATCTTGAGCCGGACATACTTGGACGAGAGCCAGACCTTATCCCCAGGACGGAATTGAGGAGGATCCAGACGTTTTTTGTCAGCATGTCTTTTCATGCGCTCGGATGACAGAATGAGTGCGGACCGGGTACTCTCCCATATGGAGGAAAATTCCTTAATCAAAGATTCTGCCGCTGGATTGTCCACAGAGATAGAGACAGGAACAGGGATCCGAGGGTGTTGACCGAAGACTACAAAAAACGGAGATTTGGAGGAAGATTCGCTCTCGTGATTGTTGTAAGAGAATTCGGCCCAAGGCAGGAGATCCACCCAGTCAGAATGGTGGGCATTAACGAAGTGCCGGAGATAACTGGTCAGATTCTGATTGATTCGCTCGACTTGTCCATTGGACTGCGGGTGGTAAGCGGAGGAGAAATCCAGGGTGACGTCTAGCAACTTACAAGTGGCCCTCCAGAAACGTGAGGTGAACTGCACCCCACGATCCGACACAATGTGACGAGGCAGACCATGAAGACGGAAGATGTGGCGGATAAAGTCTTTAGCCAGCTTGGGTGCTGACGGAAGCCCTGGCAGGGGAATGAAGTGAGCCATCTTGGAAAATCGGTCAACGACCACCCAAATGACCGTACAACCGGCAGAGACGGGCAGATCCGTTATGAAGTCCATGGCTATATGCTGCCAGGGGGCAGCGGGTACAGGAAGCGGGAGAAGACGGCCGGCAGGCAGGTGTCTCGGAACTTTGTTGCGGGCACAGGAGGCACAGGCAGAAACAAAGTCTATTACATCCTTGTGCAAGGTAGGCCACCAGTAATGCCGGGTAATGAGCTGGAGGGTCTTTTTCTGACCAGCGTGGCCAGCTAGTTTAGACGAATGACCCCAGTGTAGGATCCTCTCCCGATCAGGTTCTGAAACGAACGTCTTACCAGGAGGAAGACGATTTAGACTCACGGGAGCCACCTGCATCACTCTGGTGGGATCGATGATATGTTTAGGTTCCTCCTCGAGATCCGACACCAGGAAAGACCGGGACAAGGCATCCGCCTTGATGTTCTTGTCGGCTGGGCGAAAGTGTAATAAAAAATCGAAGCGGGCAAAAAACAAGGACCACCGGGCTTGGCTAGGGTTAAGCCTCTGGGCATGCTGGAGGTAAGCCAGATTCTTGTGGTCAGTGTAAATGATTACCGGATGAAGAGCCCCCTCGAGTAGGTAACGCCACTCCTCTAATGCCAGCTTGATGGCCAATAACTCTCGGTCTCCTATGGAGTAATTGCGCTCAGAAGAGGAGAAGAGTTTGGAGAAGAAGCCGCAAGATACCATCCTCCCGGATGAAGATTTTTGCATAAGTACCGCTCCGGCTCCAGAAGAGGAAGCGTCCACCTCCAGGAAGAACTGCTTGTTGCCATCCGGGCGATGCAGCACTGGAGCGGAAGAGAAGGCCTGTTTTAAGGCCAGAAAGGCCTCTTCTGCTTCGGGCGTCCACTGTTTGGGGTTAGCATCCTTGCGGGTGAGCGCGGAGATTGGAGCAGTCCGGGAAGAGAAGTGCGGTATGAAGAGGCGGTAATAATTGGCGAATCCCAGGAACCGCTGAATGGCCTTCAACCCCTCCGGTCGGGGCCATTTCTCGATGGCAGATAGTTTCTCCGGATCCATTCGTAGGCCTGTCTGAGAAATGATGTAGCCCAAAAATGGAAGCGAGGTCTGCTCAAAGAGGCACTTCTCGTATTTGGCGAAGAGGTGATTCTGCCTGAGCCTGAGCAGAACCTGACGAACATCCCTCCGGTGAGACTGGAGATCCGGAGAGAAGACCAAGATGTCGTCTAGGTACACCACAACGCAGGAGTAGAGAAGGTCTCGGAACATGTCATTGACCAACTCTTGAAAGACTGCCGGAGCATTACAGAGACCAAAGGGCATCACCAAATACTCGTAGTGGCCGTCTCGGGTGTTGAATGCCGTCTTCCATTCATCTCCCTGACGGATACGGACTAGGTTATATGCTCCACGAAGATCCAGTTTGGTGAAGATTCTAGCCCCCCTCAGACGATCAAACAATTCTGGAATGAGCGGAAGAGGGTACTTATTCTTCACTGTGATCAAGTTTAGGCCTCTGTAGTCAATACAGGGACGGAGAGAGCCGTCTTTCTTTTTGACGAAGAGAGAAACCTGCTCCCGCTGGGGAGGTAGATTTCCGGATGAATCCCTTGGCCAAATTCTCCTCGATATATTCGGACATCGACCTAGTCTCAGCAGCAGACAATGGGTAAATACGCCCACGGGGAGGCGTAGTACCGGGTAGTAGATCGATCGGGCAATCATACGGTCTGTGAGGAGGTAATGTCTCAGCTTCCTTTTTATTAAAGACATCAGCGAGTGACCAATATGGAATCGGGAGCCCTGGTAGATTAGCTGGTGTAGGAGAAGGACGGACGGGATGAACAGGAACCAAACACGTTTTATGACAGTCCTGTCCCCAGCGAAGGATCTCTCCAGTCTGCCAGTCGAGCACGGGTGCATGCTTTTGGAGCCAAGGCAGACCTAGTAAGAAAGCGTGAGAGAGTCCAGGCAGAACATGAAACGAGATACTCTCCGAATGCAGCATTCCCACCTGCAGGGTTATAGCTTCAGTGATGTTGGATGGGACGTGGTAGGAGACCCCCATCCACAGCAGCAACAGATACTGGTTCGACCAGAGGTCTGGTAGGAATGTGATATTTTTCCACTAGAGCCTGTGAAACAAGATTCCCGGCTGCTCCAGAATCAAGTTGGGCTAATTCGAAATAACGGTTCTCACCGAGAAGAATTGAGACTGACAGCAGCAGGGATGAAGAGGATTTATTCTTGTCTAGGTTGACCTCTCCGAGCGAACCTAGACACAGGCGTTTCCCGACCTCTCCGGACAGGTACGGATCCGGTGCTCCTTACTGCCACAGTAGAAGCAACTCCCTTCGGCACGGCGTAAGTCCTGACGGGCTTTGACCATCTTGGTCTGGTCAACCTGCATAGGCTCAGCATTGTGCATCTGGGGAGAAACGGAAGGAGTTATAGGTCTCTGAAAAGAAGGTGCTAGACGAGGAAACCTTCTCTCACGGGTGACCTCTTTGGCACGCTCCTGGAACCGTAGATCAATTAGAGTGGCAAGAGTTATTAGGTCATCGAGAGAGATTGGAATGTCCCGACCGGCAAGTTCGTCTTTAATACGGCCGGACAGACCCTCCCAGAAAACCGATATCAAAGCGTCATTGTCCCAAGCCAGCTCTGAGGCAAGGGTACGGAACCGTATGGCATATTGACCAACGGTGAGACTTTCCTGACGGAGACGCAGCAGAGATGATGCAGAGGAGGTCTTCCGTCCGGGTTCGTCAAATACCTTCCGGAAGGCCGAGAGGAAAGCGGGCAGGTCAGACACCAGAGGATCCTCCCTCTCCCATAGAGGATTAAGCCAGGCCAGAGCCTCTCCGGTGAGATGGGACATGATGAAGGCAATTTTGGCCCGGTCGGAGTTAAACTGGTGTGCTAGGAGTTCAAAATGCAGGGTACACTGGTTAATGAAACCCCGAGCCAGAGCTGGATCGCCTCCAAACCGAGGAGGAGCTGAGAGTCGAGGTCCAGGAATGGAAACCACGGAACTGGTAAGCAGCGGGACTGCCGGATTGCGAGTCATGGCGCCCGCGGTGGTTGTTGGTGAAGTAGTCAGGGTGTCCAGGCGGGAATTAACATTCCGTAAGTGACCCAGGATGGACTCCTGTTGAGACCTCTGACGAGATAGTTCATGACATAGGTCCGAAAGCGAAGGGGTTTGGGTGCCACCGGGTTCCATGGCCCGAGCAAACTGTAACGGGTCTGGTAGGCGGAACCTCTGAGCTTTATTATACAAGAAGGCTTTCCTTGTAAAGGAGCGGGTGGCGCCCGGGGAGATGGATAGGAAGTCACGGTAAGTGACAGGGACAGTCTCTGGACAGACGGGAAGGGGTCACGGCAAGTGAGCGGGGCAGTCTCTGATATACGGACAGGTAGTCACGGCAAGTGACCGGGGCAGTCTCTGGATAAACGGACAGGTATACACGGCAAGTGACCGGGGCAGTCTCTGGATAAACGGGCAGGGAGTCACGGCAAGTGACCGAGGCAGTCTCTGGATAAGTAGGCAGGGAGTCACGGCAAGTGACCGGGGCAGTCTCTGGAAAGGTAGGCAGGGAGTCACGGCAAGTGACCAGGGCAGTCTCTGGATAGGTAGGCAGGAAGTCACGGCAAGTGACCGGGGCAGTCTCTGTATAAGTAGGCAGGGAGTCACGGCAAGTGACCGGGGCAGTCTCTGGAAAGACAGGCAGGTATATACGACCTGAGATGGTGGAGCCTCCCGGTAGGCTAGCAGGACGGTGGCAGATGAATGCTCCCAAGTGAGCAGGCGAGAGTCTCTGGAATAGCCGAGGATCACCGCATGAGACGTCCGAACCTCCGGGTAGGGCTGCAGTCAGATGGCAGATGAGCGCCCCAAGTGAGCAGGCGAGAGTCTCTGGATTAGCGAGGATCACCGCATGTGACGTCCGGACCTCCGGGTAGGACTGCAGTCAGATGGCAGATGAGCGCTCCCAAGTGAGCCGGCGAGAGTCTCTGGAATAGCTGATGGTCACCACATGTGACGGCCGAACCTCCAGGCAGGCTTGCGGACAGGTACGGACAGCAAACGGGCAGGAAACAGGCAGGTAACTGGTAACGGCACCTGAGGGCTGAAGCAGAGTAAAACAGTGCAACAACAACATTGCTCGGGCACCTCCATTAAGGAGGAAGTACTTTATATAGGGTGGAGTCCTCCGGCATTGGCCGGGGACCTTTTTGAAAAATGCGCGCGGCCCCTTTAAGAGCGGGGGAGCGCGCGGGCGCGCGCCCTAAGTCCAGAAGCAGGGAAGGAGCGCGCGGCCCCAGCAGGACGGAAGGAGGACGCTGGGTGCGGGTAAGGGGGGCGACGTCCCTGCCTGGCAGAGGACGCTGTTGCAGGGGAACAGCGTCCCTGCCTGGCAGGGGGCAGGGACGTCGGTGCTACACCAGTGAGCCTTACTTCTATAACATGAAAGATATTTGAACAAATTATTAAACAGCATGTATGTGAGTACTTGGATAAGAATACAGTAGGGTTTGTAGCAAACAAGGCTTGCCAAACTAATCTAATTTCCTTCTATGATGGAATCACTGACTGGGTGGATTAGGGAAATGTGGTAGATATAGTATATTTCGACTTCAGCAAAGCACTTGTTAAAGTATCTCATACTACCTTTATTGAAAAAATGACCAAGTATTGGATTGACAAGGCTACGGTTAGGTGGATTCATTAATGACTCAGTGATCGCACTCAAAGATTGGTAATAAATGATTGCACATCAAATTGGAAAAGTGTTTTGAGTGGAGTACCACAAGGCTCTGTCCTGGCCCCAGTGTTGTTCAACATTTTTATAAATGATCTAGATAAGGGAAATGAAGGTAAACTAATCAAATTTGAAGATGATGCAAAGCTAGGAGGGTTAGCTAACACTAGAGAAGAAAGAGAAAAGATTCAGAAGGATCTAGATAAGCTTGAACAATGGGTAGCGACTAATAGAATGGTATTTAATAGGGAGAAATGCAAGATTCTACATCTGTGCAAGAAAAACAAAAATTACATCTATAGAATGGGAGAAACAGAACTAAGCAACAGCATGTGTGAAAAAGACTTGTGTACACTAATAGATCACAGACTGCACATGAGTCAACAGTGTGATGCAGCAGCAAAAAAGGCAAACACAGTTCTAGGATGTATTAAGAGAAGCATAGAAAAAGCATAGAGTCTAGATCACGTGAAGTAATTATCCACCTCTACTCCTCATTGATCAGGCCTCATGTGGAATATTGTGTTCAGTTCTGGTCACCACATTTTAAAAAAGACATTGAAAAACTGGATCAAGTTCCGAGAAGAGCTACCAGAATGGTAAGCGGACTGCAAAGTATGTCCTATGAGGAACGGTTAAGGATCTTGGAATGTTTAGCTTTCAAAAAAGAAGGCTTAGAGGAGACTTAGTAACTGTCTACAAATATCTGAAGAGATGTCACAGTGTAGAGGGATCATCCTTATTTTCATTTGCACATGAAAACACAAGAAGCAATGGAATGAAACTGAAAGGGAGAAGATACAGATTAGATATTAGAAAAAATGTTATGACAGTAAGGGTGATCAATGAGTGGAACAGGCTGCCACGAGAGGTGGTGAGTTCTCCTTCAATGTAACTTTTGAAACAGTGGCTGGATAGACATCTGTCTGAGATGGTTTAGTGAATCCCGCGCTCCATCGCACAACAAAGTGGTCTACCTTGTTTTTGCTCATATTTAAAAAAGAGAATTCTGCCAGGATGCAGGCAAGATACTGTCCAAAGTAACTCTATTGGCTTCATGGCTGAGAATGGCTTTTTGGGAATATCCATTTGAAACCTGTTTTTCAAGGATTCCAACAGAAATTCCAAATGTAGTGCTCAGCGGTGAGAACTGTATGTGTGTGTGAACCAAGCCTAACAAGAGGTGCAGTCAGAATGTTGCTTAGTTGTAATATTAACAGTTTGATAAATCATTAACCTTAGCAACCGTGCACTATCAGTAGCTGAGAAACAATTCAGAAGTGGCTGCACTTCCTGCTGCCATATTTACAAATATGACTGCAGCAACTAAATACAAAAGTATTCTTTTAAGTTAAATTAACATTTATGTTAAATATTGGCTATGAAACTACTGTCTGACTTGCTAATATGTGATCAATTTTACATTTAGGGTAGAAGCTGTAACACTCCAAGTACACACCTGAAGTGCTTGCACCAAGATAAGCAGCATGAAAGCTTTTCTGGCTATAGCAACACTTATGCATGAGATTTTAAATAAACATTTGTGAAAGTTTGATATACAGCACTTACTTCTTGAAACAGAAATGTTCAACTTTTTCTTAATGAAAACGTTCCTTTTTTCTTCTTCATTTCAGCTGATGCACAACCTCCAAAATCAGTGAAAAAGAAATGCTGTAAAGATGATGTTTTTAAAAGGTTGTCAGCACCAAAAAAGAGGTAAGAGGCAGCACATGGTAACATTATACCAATAAGAGTCTATATGCATCTTGATCTTGGCTTCTAGAGTAACTCTATATTAGTTTTATTTGCAATTTAATAAAAAATTGCAGGAGCCTGCTTAATCACATGAAGGTCAAATTTTTGAGCATCAAAACTATGTAATACTTTTTGAGCTAAATTTCAACGATGTACCTTTACAGAGTCTGTCAATTGACAAGTAAAAAGTCAGAATGTAATTAGACTTAATAAATAATAATAATAAGTAGTAATAATAATAATAATAATTATTATTATTATTTATTTTCTATCGAGCACCATTGATTCTATGGTGCTGTACATGAGAAGAGGTTACATACAAAATACGAATGTCACTTACAGTAGACATACTAACAATGATAGACTGGTACAGAGGGAAGAGGACCCTGCCCTTGCAGGCATATATTCTACAGGATGATGGGGAAAGAGACAGTAGGTTGGGGGTTGCAGCAGCACATATGGTGTTGAGGTGGCAGCGTGGTCATTGCAGGTTGTAAGCCTTCCTGAAGAGATGGGTTTTCAGGTTCCATCTGAAGGCGATGACGTAGTTAGTGCGCGCCGCGTCCTCTGCCTGAGCACTCACTGACAAGAGGACCCGGAAGACAGCGGTGCGCAGCGGTGGACCAGGGACAGGTGAATATCTCAGGTGCCAGGGCCCTGAGTGAGCGGTGACACCGGCACCTGTCCCCCATAGCGCGCCGGTGTCCCCGCCTGCTCAGGAAATCGGCATCTGGCCCCCAGCGAGGAGAGGTGAGTATGTAATTTTTTTTTTTTAGTTGCAGAAGCAGCGGCAGGCATAAGGGAACAATATACTATGGTGAGCATATGGGGCATAATCTATGGAGCATATGGGGCGTAATCTATGGAGCATATGGGACATAATTTATGGAGCATTTTATGGGTGCATAATCTATGGAGCAGGATATGGCGGCATAATCTATGGAGCACCATATAGGGGCATAATCTATGGAGCACCATATGGAGGCATAATCTATGGAGCATTTTATGGGGCCATTATTAACCTTTATGGAACTTTATATGGGGAGTATTTTGTATGGATTATTTTATGGGGCCCATCATTAACTGTATGGAGAATTATATGGGGCTCCTGATTCAATATGGATATTCAAAAACATTTAACCTACTGATGTCTCAATTAACTTTACTTTTATCGGTATCTATTTTTATTTTTGTAATTTACCAGTCGCTGCTGCATTTTCCACCCTAGGCTTATACGCGAGTCAATAAGTTTTCCCAGTTTTTTGTGGCAAAATTAGGGGGGGGGCTTATACACGGGTCAGCTTATACATGAGTATATATAGTAATTGGCATTAGCCATCTCGTTGCCATTTCTAGGGCCCAAAAATAATTTTTCTGGGCTGGTGTGTGTTTTTTATTAGTCTGAGAAGTAATTAATTGACATCAACCATCTCATTGACATTTCTGGGCCCAAAAAATTATTTGTTTGGATTGGTGTGTGTTTTTATTAGTCTGGGAAATAAACAATTGCATCAGTCGTCCTGTTCCCATTTAATTTCTAAGGCTCCAAAAATATTTTTTCTGGACTGGTGTGTGTTTTTTTATTAGTCTGGGGAATAAATACTTGGCATTAGCCATCTCGCTGACATTTCTAGGCCAAATAAATAATTTTTCAGGACCGCTGTTTTTCCTAGTACTGTTTCAAATAAATAAATATTCCCTTCCGCATCTCTTTGTGAGTAGTGTTTAGAAAATTAACTTCCAAAAATAAGGAGAACATCAAATAAGTGATGTGGACATGGTCGTGGAGGTGCTGGTGTTGCTGCTGATGGTGATAGTGGTGTAGCTTATGCAGGGAGAGAATGTGGTTGTTCTGTGCCTGCAACGTGCCCAAATGCAATGCTTTCCTCAAAGTGCAAGCAGGCAAGAGGAAGTTATACATCCTTTCGTAGGCTTGAATACCGCTGCATGAATGGTGAGGCCACAAGATGTTGGAAAGGTGTTAGATTGGATGACTGAGAGTGGCTGCAGTTTCTTCGCATTATCTTCCACCTGGTCCAGTGCAAAAAGTGCATAGCTGGCACCTGAGGACCATGGTCATTCGGCTTCCACCTCATCCCCTTCCAAATCAGCAAAGCAGTCTGAGCCCCAGGTCATGCTGTAGTCTTTTCTGCTTTTGATGACTCTGCTGGCTGGGGTTCCATGACCCATACACCTGCCTCTGCCCAGAAGTGCACTGATACCCAAACACTTGTTAGGCTTTAGGATTTTCATGCAGTTTACAGACTGGCAAGGAGGGCAGGGGTTAAATAAGACACACCAAAGACAGCTTAAAAGAGCTCCCTGGAGTGGCATTTTTTCAGGAAATGTGCTGCTGACAAGCGACAGGTGGTTTGCACTCTGTGCTGTTAGACCCTAGAGCGAGACATAAATGTTCTGTACCTGTGCACCACCTGTATGACTAGGCATCTGAATTCCAATCACGAGGTGCAGTGGAGTATATACCTTAGAAAGCATGACATATCTGGGCCTCCTCCTGTTCCCTCTTCTGATGAGGTTTGGGCTTCTGCATCCTGCTCATGATCAACAGGCCACCTAACTTCCTGCAAAGAAAGGATGTGACAGCATCACCACCACCAGTGTCACCCAGCATCTCCATGGCTTTCCATCTCCAAAATCCTTGAGAGAAAGAGGAGATACTCCACTAGCCACCCACAAGCCATGGTCCTGAACGACAGTATTTCAAAATGACTAGCCTTTGAAATGCTGCCATTTCTGCTGGTGGAGATGGACAGTTTTAAAAAACTAATGTCTGTGGCTGTCCTGCAGTATGTTCTTCCCAGCCTCCACTACTTTTCCAGGAGGGCCATCCCAGCCCTGCATAAACTTGTTGCAGACCAAATCAAGAGTGCACTGTGCAATGCCATCAGTGGCAAGGTCCACATAACAACTTAACAACTCATGCGTGGACCAGTAAGCATGGCCAGGGACACTACATCTCACTAACTGTCCCCTGAGTAAATGTAGTGGTGGCTAGGACGAAGGTGGAAGGCATTCTATCTCATGTTCTACTATCCACCTTGTATTGCTGGACATTTATCTGTCTAGGCTGTCTCCTTCTCCTACTCTTCTTCTTCCATCGGTTCATCATTGAGTTATAGGAAGACCCCCACCACCAACTTAAGCATAGCAAGGGGGAAAAGACAGCAAGCTGTTCTTAAAATGCGCAGGAGCTGTTGACTGGAGTGAAACAGCAGACAGATGAGTGGTTGGTGCAGATAAAACTCATACCCGGCCTGGTGGTGTGCAATAATGGTGAAATCTCATAGCAGCTCTTGGCCTAGCTGGTTTGATGGAAATCCCTTACCTGGTGCATGTGCTAAACATGGTGGTGCAGGGCTTCCTGAAAAACTACCCATATATATATCGGAGCTGCTGCTGAAAATGTAGGCAGCACACTTTTGTGCACACTTTTGTAATTCTCACACTAATGCTGCACGCCTATTTGCACTGCAGCATCACTTCTGCTTTTAGGACAGCAGCTGATATGCACGTATCAACAAGGTGGAACTCCACCTTCCACATGCCTGAAAGATCGTGCGAGCAGCAGACAATTGGGGAGTTTCCGCTGCAGCATGCACGACTGAATCACTCTATAGAACACCACTTCACCACCAATAACTGGGTCTCCATGCGTGACATGTGTGCCTTGTTGCACTACTTCAAATATTCCACCAATATGACCAGCGCTGATGACACCATCATCAGCGTTACTATCCGGTAACTATGACACTATGCCTGCTGGAAAAAACAATTTAGGCCATGATGGATGAGGTGGTGGCACAGGAGGAAGAGCAGCAAGAGGAGGAACAGAGCCAATTCACACCATTATCAGGCCTGTTATCCACACATGGCTCAGAGAGTAGGTTACTGTCCCAACATCGGCCAGGTACCCAACTGTACAGCCAGGGGACAATTTGGGAGGATGATGATGATAATGATGATGTAGAAAAGGAACAACAGTGTTCACAACAGATTACTGGATTGCTCCTTGACTCTTCATTTATTTATTTATTTTACTCAGTTATATAGCTTTATTCTTTACACAGCGCTATACAGACATTATAGGCACTTTCAGATTGGGGCTCACAATCTAATTTCATTATCAGTATGTCTTTAGGGTGTGGGAGGAAACCTGAGTACGAGGAGGAAATCCACGCAAACATGGGGAGAACATGCAAACTCCTTACAAATGTTGTCCTTGGTTGGATTTGAACCCAGGACCTCAGTGCTGCAGTGCTGACCACTGAACCACCTTGCTGCCCTGCCTCTTCCAGCTATACCGCTATGCCCACCTCATCCACTTGGACCTGTTCCACCTGGTTCAAGATTTTTTTTTTTCATTTTTACTTTGCTTTTTTTCATCCAGCCTTGGAGTGGCACTTTAAATATAAGCCCCTTACCGCCTTCTTATACTCACCTTCCGGCGGCTTCACCTCCTACTGATGCCGCTCTGGTCCTGGGGCGTCATCTTGTGCCCATAACTTCTGACTGGCCCGATGTCAGAAGTTATGTCGCAAGCTTTCAATACAAGTCTAAATTCGCTCATCTCTAGTCACCACTTCTGTATTTATTCACCCACTCCTGGTTTTGGCTTATAAATACTGATGTAAAATACTGAACGTGTGAACAAGACCTAAGACACAATTATTTTGCTGTTTTAAGGTTAAAGGGGTATCCAGAACTTTATGAAAAACAAAAAGTGTACCTAAGCACTAACAGGCAGGTAATTGCAGGTTACCTGTTGTGAGTGGGCTTGGGATGAGTTCTGAGCAGAGGCTCCCTCTGGTGGTTACAAGCGGTGCTGGTCTGTCCAGTGAAGATTGTGAAGATTGTGAGGATTGGGAATCAGGTGTTACTGACTGGTCTTATATAAGGGAGTCACCTTCCCATCAGGGTTGCCGGTGATCAATTGTTCTGGTCTCTATCCTTGATTCCTGTTTCCCTTGTAGCCTGCTGTGTCGTGTCTGCATCTCCTGCTAACAGATAAGACATTTTCTTCTTTTTGTTTTTGTTCTTGATTTTTGCATTTTGTCCTGCACTTCTGTGGGGGCCTTCAGGGTCCCCTCCGGGGGCTTTTGCCCTCTCAGTTTAGTTCAGCCACTGATGTTTGTACTTTTGCTTTTTCCAGTTTTTTTCAGTGGCTGCTGTTTTGATTTTGTTACACCAGAGAACTAATTTAGGTGGTAGAGGTCGTGTGATCTCAGGTGTTTTTGAAATTAGTAGAGTTGGTGCTTTTCAGGGTTTTCTGGGATTGCAGTAAGTACCCTTCCTATCCTTTTCTATTTAGTTAGTTTGGGCCCCAACGTTTGCTCATACTATTTTCTGTCTGTGTCAGTATTTCTTCTTGTCTAACCGCCATTACATGTTTGGGGGCTTTCTATTATCTTTGGGGTTCTGCTCCGGGGCAGATAGCTTTCCTATATCTATCTTTAGATGTAGTTAGTTTCTCAGGCTGTGACGAGGCGTCTAGGACCAACGTAGGAACGCTCCACGGCTGCCTCTAGTTGTTGTGGTTAGTCAGGGTACTGCAATCTCATAGATTCTAACTGCTCTGGTGTATTGCCTTTTTTGCCTGCACTCCTCAGCTACCGAAACATAACAGTATCACCGGCCCAAAATTTAAAATTGTATGGTACTCACAGAAGGGAAAAAATTTGTGAAAGAAAAAACGGTTGTCAGAGTTGTCAGAGATATTTTTCTGTTTGTTGCATTTTTTTTTTTTCCCTCTGTATCTCTGGGTGCTGGGGAGGATTTTTTCTCTCAATGGAGTTTGCACGGTTGTCTGGCCGTGTGGATCGGCTTGCCACTGAGGTTCAGAGTGTTGCTGCATATCTTGCTAGGTTGCCTGTTGTGGAACCTAGGATTCCCATGCCAGATTTGTTTTTAGGGGATCGAGCTAAGTTTCAGAATTTCAAAAATAATTGTAAATTTTTTTGCCTTAAAATCTAAGTCCTCAGGGAACGCAGCGCAGCAGGTTCAAATTGTCATCTCTCTCCTGCGCGGCGATCTTCAGGATTGGGCTTTTTCCCTGACACCTGGGGATCCTGTTTTGAGTGATGTTGATGCATTTTTTCAGGCTTTGGGGTTATTGTACGATGAGCCTAATGTCACTGATCAAGCTGAAAAAGCCTTGTTGGCATTAAATCAGGGGCTTGATGACGCTGAGTTATACTGTCAGAGATTCCGTAGGTGGGCAGTCCTGACCAAGTGGAATGACGACGCTTTGGCGGCCATTTTTCGGAAGGGTCTGTCAGATAATGTAAAGGATGTTATGGTGGGATTCCCTGTCCCCTCTGGTCTCAATGATTCTATGTCATTAGCGATTCAAATTGACAGACGTTTGCGTGAGCGGAGAAGTATGCGTGGAATAGTGTTGCCTTGTGAACCTGCTTCTGAATCCATGCAGTGTGATAGAGTGGTGTCTGGGGCACAGCGTCATGAGTTTCGAAAGCGCAATTGGTTATGTTTCTACTGTGGTGATGCCTCTCATGCTATTTCAGTCTGCCCTAAGCGGGGAAGACGTTTTCACGCTCAGTTGTCTTGGGTAGTGTTCAGACTAAGTTTTTATTAACTGTCACTCTGATATGCTCTCTGTCCTCATTTTCTGCTCAGGCTTTCGTTGATTCTGGAGCAGCTATTAACCTGATGGATTATGATTTTGCTAAACGTTGTGGGTTTCCCTTGATACCCCTACAGAAGTCTATTCCCCTACTGGGGATCGATTCTACCCTTTGGCTGAGAATAAACCTCAGTTCTCTACTGAGGTGGTAATGAGGGTTGAACCTGATCATCAAGAGTGCTGCAAATTTTTGGTTCTGTATAATCTGCATGATATTATCGTACTGGGTTTCCCTTGGTTACAGTCTCATAATCCTGTTTTGGATTGGAAATCTGTGTCTGTAACCAGTTGGGGCTGCCAATGTGTTAATACCAACATTCCTGTTTTTTCTGCCTCCCCCAGGCTCAGGATGTTCCTGACTTTTTGATTGATTTTTCTGATGTATTTAGCGAAAGTAAATCTGCATCCTTGCCTCCCCATAGGAGCTATGACTGCGCTATTGAATTAGTGCCTGGTAGTAAATTCCCTAAAGGTCGCCTTTTTAACTTGTCTGTACCTGAACATGACGCTATGCGGTCTTATATCAAGGAGTCATTGGAGAAGGGTCATATCAGACCATCCTCTTCACCCTTAGGTGCCGGTTTTTTCTTTGTGGCCAAAAAGGATGGTTCATTAAGGCCGTGTATTGATTATCGTCTTTTGAACAATATTACTGTGAAATATCAATACCCGTTACCCTTGATTTGTGACCTGTTTTCCAGGGTGAAAAACGCTACTTGGTTTACCAAGCTTGACCTTCAGGGGGGCATATAACCTTATTCGCATTAAGCACGGGGATGAATGGAAGACGGCATTCAATACCCCGGAGGAGCATTTTGAGTACCTTGTGATGCCCTTTGGGCTCACTAATGCTCCTTCTGTCTTCCAGTCCTTCATGAATGACATTTTCAGGGATTTTGTGGATAAATTTCTGATTGTTTATTTGGATGATATCTTGATTTTTTTCTAATGACTGGGACTCTCATGTGAAACATGTTCGAACTGTATTCCAGATTTTGAGAGAGAATGCTCTGTATGTGAAGGGATCAAAGTGTCTTTTTGGCGTACAGAGGATCTCATTTCTGGGATTCATTTTGTCCCCATCTGTTATTGAAATGGACCCGGTCAAGGTTCAGGCCATCTGTGATTGGGTCCAACCTACTTCATTAAAGGCTCTTCAAAGATTTTTGGGTTTTGCCAATTTTTATCGTAAATTTATTGGTAATTTCTCGGTTATTGTTAAACCATTAACTGATTTGACCAAAAAGGGTTCTGATGTGGTGAATTGGCCTCTGAGGCAGTCTCTGCATTTCAGGAACTTAAGCAGAGATTCACTTCTGCTCCTGTTCTACGGCAGCCTGATGTTTCTCTGCCATTTCAGGTGGAGGTTGATGCCTCTGAAATTGGGGCAGGTGCCGTTTTGTCCCAAAAAGATCCAGAGACCTCTAAAAGTAACCCTTGTGCCTTTTTCTCTCGAAAATTTTCTCCTACTGAACGTAATTATGACGTGGGTAATCGGGAGTTATTGGCCATGAAGTGGGCTTTTGAAGAGTGGAGACATTGCTGGAGGGAGCCAAACATCAGGTGGTGGTCCTTACTGACCATAAGAATCTGGTTTATCTGGAATCTGCCAAGCGACTCAATCCTAGACAGGCCAGGTGGGCCTTGTTTTTCACACGTTTTAATTTTGTGGTTTCCTTTCTTCCTGGCACTAAGAATGTTAAGGCGGATGCCCTCTCGAGGAGCTTCCTTGCGGACTCTCCTGAGTTATCTGATCCTTCTGTTATTTTGAAAGAGGGTGTAGTTCTTTCCGCCATCTCACCTAATTTGAGACTTGCTCTGGAGGGGTGTCAGGAGGATAGGCCCGAGCGCTGCCCTGTTGGAAAATTGTTTGTCCCGGACCAGTGGAAAAAGAGTGTGATGTCTGAGATTCATTGTTCCCGTTGGCTGGGCATCCCGGAATTTTTGGTACCAGAGACTTGGTTAGTCGGTCCTTTTGGTGGCCTACCTTGTCTCGTGATGTCAGGGAATTTGTGCAGTCCTGTGGGACTTGCTCTCGCTCCAAGCCTTGCTCTCGCTCTAGTGGTTTGTTGATGCCATTGCCTGTGCCCAAGAGACCATGGACCCATATCTCTATGGATTTCATTTCCGACCTTCCTGTTTCTCAGAGAATGACCGCCATCTGGGTGATTTGTGATAGGTTTTCCAAGATGATACATCTTGTGCCATTACCTAAGTTGCCTTCCTCCTCTGAATTGGTGCCGTTGTTCCTTCAGCACGTGGTTCGTTTACACGGCATTCCTGAGAACATAGTGTCTGACAGAGAGTCCAGTTTGTTTCCAGATTTTGGAGGACTTTTTGTTCTAAACTGGGTGTTCAATTGTCTTTCTCCTCGGCATTTCATCCTCAGACCAATGGTCAAACTGAGAGAACAAACCAGACATTGGAGACTATCTAAGATGCTTTGTGTCTGCTGATCAGGATGACTGGGTCTCTTTTTTGCTTTGGCTGAGTTTGCTCTTAATAATAGGGCTAGCTCTGCCACTTTGATGTCTCAGTTTTTCTGTAATTCTGGGTTTCACCCTCGATTTTCTTCAGGACAGACGGAGGCTTCTGTCTGTCCAGGTGTTGACTCTGTTGTGGAGCGTATGCAACAGATTTGGGACCAGGTAGTGGAGAGGTTGTCCCTCTCTCAGGAGAGGGCCCAGCGGTTTGCTAACCGCATAGGACTGATGGTCCTCGGTTTAAAGTAGGGGACTTGGTCTGGTTGTCCTCAAAAAATATTCCTATGAGAGTAGCATCTCCTAAATTTAAGCCTAGGTTCATTGGACCTTATAAGATCATGGAGATTCTTAATCCTGTTTCTTTTCGTTTGCTTCTTCCAGGGACATTTAAATCCATAACGTGTTCCACAAGTCCTTGTTGAAGAGGTTTGTTGAGCCAGTGGTTCCTGCTGCTGTGCCTCCTGACCCTGTTTTGGTTGAGGGCAATCTGGAGTATGTGGTTGAGAAAATATTAGATTCTCGTTTTTCTAGACGGAAACTCCAGTATTTGGTTAAGTGGAGAGGTTATGGTCAGGAAGACAATTCTTGGTGTTTGCTTCGGACATCCATGCTAGGAGACTCATCCGTGCGTACCATAGAACTCATCCTGACCGACCTGGTTGCTCAAATGAGGGTTCGGTGACCCCTCCTCAAGGGGGGGGTACTGTTGTGAGTGGGCTTGGGATGAGTTCTGAGCAGAGGCTCCCTCTGGTGGTTACAAGCGGTGCTGGTCTGTCCAGTGAAGATTGTGAAGATTGTGAGGATTGGGAATCAGGTGTTACTGACTGGTCTTATATAAGGGAGTCACCTTCCCATCAGGGTTGCCGGTGATCAATTGTTCTGGTCTCTATCCTTGATTCCTGTTTCCCTTGTAGCCTGCTGTGTCATGTCTGCATCTCCTGCTAACAGATAAGACATTTTCTTCTTTTTGTTTTTGTGCTTGATTTTTGCATTTTGTCCTGCACTTCTGTGGGGGCCTTCAGGGTCCCCTCCGGGGGCTTTTGCCCTCTCAGTTTAGTTCAGCCACTGATGTTTGTACTTTTGCTTTTAACCAGTTTTTTCAGTGGCTGCTGTTTTGATTTTGTTACACCAGAGAACTAATTTAGGTGGTAGAGGTCGTGTGATCTCAGGTGTTTTTGAAATTAGTAGAGTTGGTGCTTTTCAGGGTTTTCTGGGATTGCAGTAAGTACCCTTCCTATCCTTTTCTATTTAGTTAGTTTGGGCCCCAACGTTTGCTCATACTATTTTCTGTCTGTGTCAGTATTTCTTCTTGTCTAACCGCCATTACATGTTTGGGGGCTTTCTATTATCTTTGGGGTTCTGCTCCGGGCAGATAGCTTTCCTATATCTATCTTTAGGTGTAGTTAGTTTCTCAGGCTGTGACGAGGCGTCTAGGACCAACGTAGGAACGCTCCACGGCTGCCTCTAGTTGTTGTGGTTAGTCAGGGTACTGCAATCTCATAGATTCCAACTGCTCTGGTGTATTGCCTTTTTTGCCTGCACTCCTCAGCTACCGAAACATAACAGTTACCTGTCTGTTGTGCACAGGCCATTCTTCCCCTACACAGTGCGGTCACATGTACAGAGCGGAGGCTTCTTTCCCGCTCTTCTCTGTCTATGGGTGGGACTTCCGACATCATGATGTATGAAAAGGCTTGGCCCAGTGCTCTAACAGTCCACATTAAAGCACCATCTTATAACTATGTATGTTTTTACTTGTTTTAGGATGCCATCTCCTTCTCATGCTACATCTTGTGATGCTTTCAAGCTGGGAATCGCCGACAAGATCCAGAGAGAAAGACTAAAATGTACCACTGCTACACTCCACGGAAGTAAAAAAAAATAATAGAATGCCCCTCACCCAAAAAAATCTTTTTTTCCCCCTATATAAAATGTTTTCTTATATAAACAAATAAAAAGTAAAAAAGGGAGACCTAATTGATATCTCTGTTTTTGTAATTATCTGAGCAATTTGACTCATATATTGAACTAAGCAGGAGAATTACTGTTTTGATTTGTTTTGTTTAGCTCATCTAACAAAGACTGGAATAAAAGGTGATCAAAATGTAATATACATTCCAAAATGCTATCAATAAAATATCATGTAACCCGTGCAAAAAAACAAACAAACCCCAAACAGCTCCATGAATGGAAAAATTAAAAGGAAATGGCTGTTAGAAAATGGAGACATAAAAATCACATGATTTATTTTAAATGTTTTTTCTGCAAAAAAACAAACAAAATAAAATATATAAAAATATCTGTAAATTTGGTATTGTCTTAATTGTCTTGCCCTGCAGAATACATATTTTGTTCAGCTATAAATGTCATTTGTAATGTGAGGTGAATGCTGTAAAGATAAATTCTTAAAATACAAAAACATTGCAGAATTACTGTTATTTTCTGCATTTCCTATAAAAAAAATTATAAATTCTAATCAATAAAAAATATAACTTGGATAGCAAAAAGCAGGTCCTCATATGGCACATTGAAAATTAAATTATAGCTTTTGGAATACAACAATGAATATGTGAAATAACATTGTGAGGTCTGTGGTCCTTAATGGTTAATGTGTCACGATATCTTCTATACATGTACGGCGCAGCAGGCAATGAGGTCTAGCAAACCGCTGTGCATGTACAGAGCGAAACTGAGAAGCAGAGCCAGTTTTATTAGCAGCGAGCATCAGCTGTATATTACAGCTGACACCCTATTGCTATGGCTACGATCCATGGTAGCGCTGATCACAGCCACTTAACGCCTTAGATGCTGCTGTAAATAGTGACTGTGGCATCTGCATGGTTATTTGAGGAGGAATTTCCCTTTTTAACCTCATTAGCACCCCAAGATCGTGATTGTATAGTGTTGGTGGCTACCATGGTAACACCAGGCCAAGTAATTGCCGGGGTCTGCCAACTACGGTGGCCTGTAAGGTCTTGCCAGTTTCCTGTCAGTGTCAGGTTAAGTTCACACAACCATCAGGGTAGATTCACACAATCATAAAAAAAAATATCTTTCTGGTTCTTCCAGAAAACTCAGACGATTTTTTTCTTCCTTGTCATCCTTGTGCAGTCCATATACAATCCTTTTTTTTACAGAAGCTATTAATCATTTACAGGACTATTTACTGTAAATAGTCCTGTAAATGATTAATAGCTTTTGTTACAGAATTGCAATGTATCCATGAAATCCATATACCATCCGGTTTTATTTTATTATTATTTATTTTGCGTAGTGATAGACTTGAAAGAGTGAGCCTCATCCAATATATGGATGAAATTAGTGCATACTACGATTTTCTTCACACCCAGATTCGGTCAATGTAAAAAGAACAAACTGCCCCATTGAGTATTATTGGTCGAGTGCTGTTCGTTTGTTTTCACTGACAGCACTTGAGCTGAAAATAGGGCCGTGTGACCGATCCCTCAAACTAACATATCTAATACCCGCAAAACATAAGCAGGGTATTAGGGAACACTTTAGTCACTTAATCCTATAGAGGGACTAAGTAAAATAAAAGTTGAATACAATTTTAAAAATAAAAAAGTATACAAAATAAAAGTGTGAAAAAAACAGAAAAATGTTTTGCCACTAAAACCTTGTATGTGTGTAAAAGTAAATAAAAAAAAAACATAATTGATACTGCAACATCAGGAAATACCAGAGCTATAAAACTGTGCCATTATTTAACTTGTGTAACGCCCCTTTAAGCCACCTTTGTGAGCAATCTGTCTGGTAGTTCTCACCTCAATAAGGCACAGTGTCTCCACCCTCTTGGAGCTGTAGTGAGATGCAGGAGGATCTTCCTCTTCTGCCAGGGGTCGAATCAGGAAACCCCTGTTCACACTCTGTATACACTCATAAGAGATGAGGTTGGAACAATTCACAGGTTTATTAATAAAGCAGTTAAATAATGAATATGGTAGAAAGTATAGAAAGTAACAATAAAATAAATAGTATTACACAATCTTCAAGTACAAATACAACATAGGGCTTTGCAGTTAACCTGAATGTTAGGGATAACACTTCCCTTTTAAATAACAACACACACACTCCTAACTATTACTGATTAAACTATAAATGGCTTCAGCAATGGAAACAAGAAAGTTCAACGTTGGGGCCTGGTTGCCATGGGTGATGGTGCGCTTGCAGAGTCTGTTGGTGCACGTAATAATTAGGAACAAGATTTCCCCCATGGCTAGTCCTATTATAACTTCGAGTATGTTGAGCCACAAGTTCCAGCAATACTCCCTTATAGATAACTCTTATATACTTGTCCCCATTGCAACCACAAGTCCCAGTGAGCTACTCACGCCTTGATATGACAGTTCTGCAATCACAGCCTGGTACTTTAGGATTCATTAGGGATGATAGGTAGAGTTCTTCTCCTTGATGGGAAACCAGGAGGAGGTGGGCAACCCCAGGCAACTTGGCTGAGCTATAATTGTGGTGCAGCTCCAAGGCTCACTGTCCTCTAACATGGAGCTGCAGAACTGTTAGTCTGCACACTGTGCTGTCCTTCTGGTTCACTGTTGTATTCTCTCAGTAATGGCTGACTAGCACTGTCTCCTCCTCCCTTTTTCTCCAGCTTGCTCAGCCAATCAGTCCTGTCCTCTGCTGCTGCTTCTCCTCTTCCAGGTTATTAAGGCAATGCAGCTAAGCAGGGACTAATGTCTCTTACTGAGAAACACCGTCTGCTCCTATCAGACTCAGTTTCTGTACACCAGTCCCCCGCAATAGGGTTACACTTGTATGGGGAGCATGTAAGGAAAATAAATTAAAAAAGCTAACATTTTAGATTTTTCTTCAAACTTACACAAAAATTGGAATAAAAGTAACAAAAAGTCATATGTAAAAACAATGGTGTCACTGAAAATGTTGTCTCGGACTGCTAAAAATTAGTCCTCATATGACTGTCAGAAAAAAAAATAGTGCAAAAGTTATAGCTATCAGAATATGGCAAATAATTATATATTGTATGAAATAGTTTTTAGTGTGCAAAAGTAGTGAAAAAAACCCTACATAAAGGTGGTATTTAATGTGATTACACTGAGCCAATGAATAAAGTTTTCATATCACTTTTACCACATGGAGAATAAGGTGAAAAATATAAATAAAAACATTGCTGGCTTTTGCTCACTCTGCCACAATTATGTAGTAGTAATGTAGTAGTTGATATTTGTCTCATTGCAAATAAATTTAAAGTGATATCAGCTCTGCTGTACTGTCCCTCCCCCTCAAACTGCCTATGAGAACGGAACTGAAGCAATATTGTACCCTAAATTTGGGGATTACATTAATGTTTTCATATCAGATGTGTAACAATCAAGCTTCTTGTACCACCATCTGTGATGAATCGACTGTTTTTTATAATAAAGTGTATTTCTGTGTGACAAACCCCTGCTGGCTCTCCAGTTTCCCCTCTACGCCACCATCATGGGGTGAGCCACTGCCCATACAGCCATGAGGGAACAGTAATTTGTTGCCCGAGCACATTCAACACTATGGGCCCATGACTACATGAGTGCGCCAGGCACTGGGCACGGCCACCACCGATGATTCCAGGGATCAGATGTACAGGGTTCTTTACGCGCTGCACTATGGCTGGTTTCACATTTGCGTATCGGTGCGCAGCGTTAGATCCGCATAGATCCGCATGCATCATGCATACATATCTTTAACATTGTGTATGCAGGGACATGTGTTTGCGTACGCATGCATCGTTTTGCGGTGTCCGGTGAACGCAACATGTTGCATTTTTTGAAGCGTCAAAAATCCATCAAATATGCACAGTCATGCGCATGCGGATGAGTGTGTCAAAAAAACGCATTACTGTCTATGGGAACGCATTGGTATGCAAGGAAATGCGCATGGATGCGTTCAATGTGCATGCGGACTTCAGACTGTGTATGTCCAGGAACTGATTACAGCCCCTGGAAATATCGAACGCATGCGCATAAATAACACAAACGCATGCAAAAACATATACACACGCAACGTTTTTTTTGTGTCATGTGTAAGATGATGCAGATAAAAACTCTGAGCAAACGTATTTGCATGCGTTTTTGCATGCGTTTGCATATGCAGATGATACGCTGCGGACATATATGCAAATATGAACTTAGCCTATGAGAGGACACCTGCAGTGCAAATGCGTTAGTACAACAGATGTGAACTTTGCCTCATTACAGTGTTAGCTCTGCTGCACTGTGTTATTTCTGCTGTACTGTGTTACCTCTGACCTTAATGTAGCGCTGTATGTGATTATAAGTGTCAGTCATAACATGTCTCACACTGGTAACCACCTCTCTCATTTAAAATAATCTCTGAAGACAGATTCTCAGTGAGATCTATATCCAGCCGATAGATATTTACAGCTCATTTGCATGTAAGAAAAGCATGGCTTTATCTGGAAGAAGATGTTGGATTGCAGATATCAAGGTGTTATTTTATTCAATTTCCTGTGACCTACATGCCCAAACAGATGGTTTAGGGGGTTGATCCTACTGTCAAATTCCCTTTAAATGGGTTCTGTAGGATTTAATGATTGATGACCTATCCTTTGGATAGGACATTAACTTAATATCTCTGGGGACCAACACCGGTACATCCACTGATCAGTTGGTAGTGCCCAGAACTTTGTGATGTACAGGTGGAATACAGCAACCCTGTACATGGCCGCTGCCAACAGCCGGACACACACACAGACATCCACACAAACACACAGACAGACGCAGACACGCACATATTTTCCGCTCACACATATTCTCCGCCCAACACTCTTCTTCCTTCTGACATCATTTCCTTTTCTGCAGCATTTTTGCCAGCATATCCGCAGAAAATCCGCAAACCTTTTTACACCTGCGGTTTTGCTGCTGATTTGACTGACTCAATGGAAGTCAATGGGTGCAGAAACGCTGCAGATCCGCAAAAAGAATTGACATGCTGTGGAAAATAAAACACTGCGAATTAGTGCGGAATTTTCCGCAGCATGTGCACACCAATTCTGGATTCCTACTGATTAGCCTTGCTTGAGCAATGCTTTGCGGATTTGGTGCAATTCCACCAGAAAAAACGCTGTGGATCTGCAAAAAATCCACAACGTGTCCTCATAGCCAGTAGATTCCAACCACAAATTGGGTATTGCCTCATGCAAGAATAATTACATTAAAAATTGTGGGGTCCATTTTCTCAAGATGAAAATATTTAGGACCAAAGCTTTATTTTAGTGGAAAAAATACCCGTTGTTTCAAAAGGCTCTCCATACTCCTTTATTAATTGATTGAGTGACTAGTCTCTGAAATGGGCCACTCTTGAGGTTCTTCTGCTGTTCTGGCATGGCACCAGTGACAATAAAATATCAAATATGGTGTCAAGTATGCTGTCTCTGCACACACGTGAGCAATGGATAAAACCCAACCACGTCGTCATCTGAGGACATAGATACAAAGCTTTGTTGAAGTTGCCATCGTACTTTAAAATCTGTAACATATTAAAATCAGGCAAGTTGCAAAGCATTTATGTCTCAGGTCTTTTATCCACTCCTTAATGAAAGTCTACTGGTCGTCAATAATACTGTAAGTACTGCCACACTAAACAATCCCGCTAGCGATCACTATAACGACCATACTAATGCGATCGCTTAGCTAGGGATTGTTTCTATATCACTAAATGCTGCCGCATTTAGCGATATAGTTAACGACGCATCGCCGTTAGCGATCTCTTAACGACTTTAGCGGTACAAAAGTACCGCTAAATCGCTAAGAAAAGTGCCACACAGCGATAAGATACTTACCCACGGGAGCGCCGACGAGAAAATAGGGTCCGGAACGATTCCAGCGACGAGCGAGATCACAGCAGGAAGCTCGTCGCTGGAAGCTGCCGCACTGAACAATATCGCTAACGGGATCGCTAAATAGTGACGTTTTTTAGCGATCCCGTTAGCGATATTGTTATGTGTGGCATACCCTTAACTCTCTACAATTCAATGAATAGAAGAGAACTATGGTGCCAGCGCTGTTCCAGTGTGACACAACCCATTCAATCAGCTGATTGGTGGAGGGTGCTGGGAATCAGACGACCCCCGCCAATCTGATATTAATAGCCATTCCAGGATAAGTCAACATTATAAGGCTCCATTGAACCCTTGTAACTAAAAGTGGTGCTCAACTTCATTATTAATTATGTGTTTGACATGAAAAAATGCATGACATAGAAATAGTAATACACCTCCATCACTGTGATGCTGTCATATTGTCAAAATATAATTATGATCTGGTCTGCCATTAGGTCATTAGTGAAATCCTTGTAATTCATTTTGTCATAATATCAGTCAGATAATTAAGATTTAGTCTGCTGTCTTATTAATCATTTAGATAGGTACGCAACCTTGAAAATGTGAATGTCTGCTGTGATATTGCAGAAAATACTAATACAAATAAACTATTTTTATGTTTCTAACACAAAGTAATGTCATTTGTTAGGAATTTAATGTGCAATTAGCATTTTTTGAGAGGCAAGGACTGTAAAGGTACTGCCACACTAAACAATCCGCTAGCGATCACGATAACGACGCATACTAATGCGATCGCTAGGGATTGTTTCTATATCGCTGATAGCGGCTTAATTTAGCGATGTCGTTAAGGACGCTATCGCGGTTAGCGATCTCCTTAACGACTTTAGCGGTACAAAAGTACCGCTAAATCGCTAAGAAAAGGTGCCACACTCAGCGATATATACTTACCAGCGGGGGCGCCGACGATAAAATAGGGTCCAGAACGATGTCAGCGACGAGCGAGATCACAGCAGGATCTCAGCAGGGGCCACGTCGCTGGTAGATGCCGCACACAACAACATCGCTAACGGGATCGCTAAATAGTGACGTTTTTTAGCGATCCCGTTAGCGATGTTGTTTAGTGTGGCATACCCTTTACTGTAATGCCTATTGGAGGTAGCAATCCTAAATGTCAATGTTGACTCTTTAAAGACTTTGCCTCATGACAGGATAAGAAGACAAACATAAAATTTTATTTGCAGACTTGTGTTTCAGAGTTTTGTCCCTGATCAGTCTAAAGCAGGCGAACTGGCGGGCTAGGTTAGAGACCTTTTACATGGTATCTAAGACTTCTTGTGAAAAGTGCTCAGAAAAAGTATTCATAGGGAGACTCATAGGCCATGCAATCACAAGTGCAGCATGCAATTTAAAACTAATGAAATTCAAATAATTTATAGAAAACTACCATGGATCTAGCTTTACAAAAACTTTTGGTTTCCACACTCATTTGAGACATAAATTCATTCCTGTTCCAGTACATGCAAAGTGGTGATGTTACTTCAAGTGGTATTCCCATCTCCAAGATCCTAACTCAATATGTAGTAGGTGTAGTGGTGTAATAATAATAATATTAGCAAATTACTCCAATTAGAATGTAGTATAGTTCTTCTGATTCTCTATGTCGCTTACCCCATGTGCAGTACATTGCAGTTGATTAGATTTCCATGGTTACTATATGACTGGTTGTAACCATGGATACCTAGGCAATCAATGCCCTGCACATTTCTGACCGGAAGTATTTGCTATTATTTATTATATATTATTATAATTATTATTTTGTATACCTTGTGAGACAGTGAGAGTATGTGTATTGAATGGGTGTATATTTCACCTAGGTATAAGGGAAATGTGTGGCTTTGTAAACCTAGTGGTAGAGAAAGGTCACTACACCTCACATTCAGCACACACTTGCAGCTCAGGCCTGAAATCACTCAGGTGTTAATTAGGAGACCAGAAGTAGGTGTGTGGGAACACAGTCCAGGGGGAAGAGAGAGCACGCTCAGTCTGAACACAGGAAGGTGTCCCGGCACAAGGAGCGTCTCTGGGAGTGTGAGCTATCTCAGTCTGGGTGCAGGAAGGACCCCGGACACAGGAGTAGTCTCAGTGCGAATCCGTGTGAATAGCGGCTGAATAGGAGTGGATCTCTCTCAAGTCTGGACATGGAAGGTGCCTTCAGACACAAGGAGGAGTATCTGTGAAACTCCATACTGGTAACATATATCATATGTGTTGTTTTGGGTCAGGCTGGTAGAGCTGCGACCCGGATAGACAGGGCAATCGATCTATGTGTAATTAGTGGCTAGACAAGCCCAGGTTTTCTGTTTATGCTTTGTTTTATCTGTTTGCTGTGGACTTTAATAAAGCTGGTTGCGGCCAGTTTTACACCAGAACTGTTGTCTGAATGAACTGTTTCCGGGCCATTTCTGTCTACCCAGACAGCGATCTCAGAGCTATATCCCCTGAAAATGTTACAACCTACTACATATTGGGAGGGGATCTTGGAGATGGAAATACCCCTTTAATAGTTTAGGATTATTTAAAGAAGATGAACAGTTGAGTAGTCTTCTAGCTTAGTTACTTTTTCTCTCACATGCATTCAGGGAATATCAAGTAGTTATAGCTCACATCACCTAGGCCTAATCTTTTAGAGTCCTCATTTTCAAGCTGCACACTCTATGCCCACTTTTCTCTCACCACTTGACATCTGTCAGAAGGATTCTGCTAAGCAAACTACAGGCATTGTCAGGATGGCAGTGTTAAACTGATTAAAATGATTCCTGGGGTGAAGAAATCCATCTTGTGGTTCTTGTGTAATCAGTGTTAGAAGTTTTCAGTGTTAGAAGTTTTTAATGACATTCCTGTGTTGTGGGCTGTGACTGTAAGCTGAGTCTTATCTTCCTGCTCTAAGCAAGAGAAACCAAGGAAAAAGTTGCCCACATGCCCACCCCAAAGCAAAAACATGTTTCTCATCACAGAGACAGACTGTTTGTGCTTTGGAGCGGGCCTGTGGTCAAACCTTTCCTTAGTTTCTCTGGCTTAGAGCACCAAGATAAGACTCTGTCTACAGGCCCACCCCGAAGCACGAGAATCTCATTAACTGAAAAGTTCTATCACTGATTACACAAGAACCACAAGACTGATTTCTTCAAACCATGAATCATTTTAATTAGTTTAACACTGCCAACCTGACAGTGTCTGTAGTTTAATTAGCAAAATCCTACTGACAGGTTCGCTTTAAGCTCTAACATACCCTGGACTTATTTTCAA
>JARQOD010000007.1:44566468-44603492 GCA_033576555.1 Oophaga sylvatica
GCACAAACCTCGCAGGACGCGACAAAAGTTACCACCTCTTTATTTAAGTTAGGCCACCAAAACCGGCGTGAAAGGAGATCCACAGTTGCTTTACTCCCTGGGTGTCCTGCCAAAGCAGAATTATGATGTGCCTTGATAACCTTTTGTCTTAACTGATCTGGAACAAACAGTCTCCCTGGAGGTCCTACAGGGGCGTCCCCCTGAGCCTCCAATACCTCCTCCTCAAGCTCAGAGCATACAGCCGACACAACAACTCCCTCCTGAAGAATAGGAACCGGGTCATCCGTCTTCCCGGCCCCTGGGAAACTACGAGATAAGGCATCAGCCTTTACATTTTTTGACCCAGGACGATATGTGACGACAAAATTAAACCTGGTAAAAAACAACGACCATCTAGCTTGTCTGGAATTCAGACGTTTTGCCGATTCTAGATACAGCAGGTTCTTGTGATCAGTAATGACGGTGACCGGGTGGACTGCCCCCTCCAAAAAGTGACGCCATTCCTCAAAAGCCAACTTAATGGCCAAGAGTTCCCTATTGCCGACATCATAATTCCTCTCGGCGGACGACAATTTTTTAGAGAAGAAGGCGCACGGATGCCATTTACCAGGAGACGGACCTTGAGATAATACCGCACCCACCCCTACGTCAGATGCGTCTACCTCCACAATGAACGGTTGTGATGCATCTGGTTGAATGAGTATGGGTGCCGAAGCAAAACATTTTTCACGGAGGAAAATGCTTGACAAGCTTTGTCAGACCACCTAGAAAAATCCGTCCCTTTTTTAGTCATGTCAGTGAGAGGTTTGACAACAGATCAGAAATTATGAATAAACTTCCGGTAGTAGTTAGCAAACCCCAGGAAACGCTGCAGTGCTTTAAGATCCTCTGGCCGATCCCATTCAAGCACAGCTCTCACTTTCCCAGGGTCCATACGGAAACCGGAAGCTGACACCAGGAAACCCAAAAACTGAAGTTCCTGAACGGCGAATACACATTTTTCCCATTTGGCGTACAGTTTATTGTCTCGCAAGATCTGCAACACCTGTCTCACATGCTCCTGATGAGACACAAGATCCGGCGAGTAAATTAAGATGTCATCTAAATAAACGACCACAAACTGTCCCACAAGGTGGCGAAAGATGTCATTAACAAAATGTTGAAACACCGCCGGAGCAGTAGTCAGACCGAAAGGCATGACAAGGTTCTCATAATGTCCCTCCGGAGTGTTAAACGCCGTCTTCCACTCATCCCCCTCCTTTATCCTAATCAGATTATACGCCCCCCTGAGATCCAACTTAGAGAACCATTTGGCGCCCACAATCTGATTGAAGAGATCAGGAATAAGTGGGAGCGGATACGGATCTCGGACCGTAATCCGATTAAGCTCACGGAAATCCAGGCAAGGGCGTAGGCCTCCATCTTTTTTCTTCACAAAGAAGAACCCCGCGGCCACTGGGGAAGATGAAGGTCTAATATGCCCCTTGGCCAGACTTTCCGAAATATAGTCCTTCATAGCCTGCCTCTCAGGACCAGAAAGGTTATATAACCTAGATTTAGGTAACTTAGCATCAGGAAGCAATTTTATAGAACAGTCATACTCGCGATGAGGAGGTAATTCTTGACACCCTCCTCTGAGAACACATCCTCAAAGTCCTCCAGAAAAGGAGGTAAGGTTCTAGGCACGACCGCACTGATGACCGTGTTCATGCAGTTACTATTGCAAAATTCACCCCACTGGCTTATCTCTCTGGTTTGCCAATTAATAACTGGGTTATGTTTAGTTAACCAAGGAAGACCCAACACAATAGGAGTGGGGAGACCCTCCAACACATAACAAGACAATAGTTCTTTATGTATTGCCCCCACTCGAAGGTCAATGTTATGTACGGCTTGCAAAAAGCTACCTTGACCGAGAGGCCTGGCGTCGATAGAGAATATGGGGATAGGTTTGGCTAGTACACTCAGTTGCATACCTTGAACCTGGGCAAACCGAGCGTCCACCAGATTAGCCCCGGCCCCACTATCCAGAAGAACAGAAATCCTCTCAGTTCTCGTACCTACCACCACCTCCGCTGGTACGAGAAACTGAGACGGACTTGGGGACGAAATACATACTCCCAGATTGCCGTCCACCACACAACCTGGGATTAATAGTTTTCCGGCGACTTCTTGCTCAGTGCAGTACGGGATGGACACCCCTCAATAAAATGTCCCTTTCTCCCGCAGAAGAAACACCTTCTTGTTTTGCGACGTACCGCCGACCCCCTCCCTCGGTATGATGTCCCTCCCAACTGCATAGGTTCCTCGGAACAAACCAGGGGAACCTCAATATTAGGGACTTTAGAAGGAGGTGGAGTCATCACAGGGGGCGGAGTTACCCCACACCTCTCCCGAAGCCGTCTATCAATGCGAATTGCAAGAGCCATAGCGGCCTCCAGTGACGGGGGAGAATCATACTGCGCCAACACATCTTTTAATTTATCCGATAAACCTTGACAAAACTGGCTTCTAAGAGCCTGGTCATTCCACTGAGTATCCGTGGCCCACCTACGGAACTCTGAAGAAAATTCCTCCGCCGGACGATCTCCCTGCTGTATCCTACGTAACTTCATTTCAGCAAGGGAGACCCGATCCGGGTCATCATATACCAGACCCAGGGCTGTAAAAAATCGGTCCACTGACTGGAGAGCCGGGGAGCCCGGGGGGAGAGAGAACGCCCAGGATTGAGGGTCCCCTTGTAAGAGGGAGATGACAATTCCCACCCTCTGATCCTCACTCCCCGACGACCGCGGCAGCAGCCGAAAATACAATTTACATGCTTCCCGGAAAGTAAAAAACTTGTCCCGCCCACCAGTAAACCTGTCCGGGAGAGCCACTTTAGGTTCAGATCTGGCTTGCTCCAGGGGGTAAAAAACCTTGGATTTAACGTCCGTCAGCTCCATGGACAAACTCTGCAACTGCTGAGCTAAATGGGCTACTGGATCCATGGTGGCTGGGGAGAATCTTTAGTATGGTCGGTGAAAATGTCACGCTGTCTCAGGATAGAGGTGGACCGGGGTCTATGCTGACCCTAAACTGGGGTCCTGACTAGTCCCTCTACCTGGAGGTACTGTTAATGGTACAGATGTCCAGGCCGCCAGTCTAACACTGTCTCATGTGGATCCCTGACCGCTGTAATCCAGTCCTGAGAAGGACCCTGATTACCACCAAAGGGAATGGGCAGATCACAGCTTACTAACAGTATTAGACACACGAGACAGACAAGGGGTAAAGTAAATACTGCCTTGCATACAAAAACTACAACACAGAGGGAACACAAAAGGTTAAGGAGATAAACAATAAGCGAGGAGAGGATTAACCACAACAGGCACTCTTAGCTTAAGTCTTCTCAGAAACGATCCGCTCTGCTGGTCAGAATGAATGCTTTCACCGACATCTCCCAAGCAAACTGGCAGGTATATGAAGGGAGCTAATTAGTGCATAATCAACTGCAGCGGCGGGGCTGGACCTAGTCTTAGCACAGAGCTAGGTAGAATTAACTCCCTCATTGCCAAACACAAAGCACCAGCAACTCAGCTGCGAGAAGTCAGAATGTGTAATCGCGACGATCTTCGTGGCGATACACCCATGACAAGTGCCTGGCGATAAAGTGGGCACTGGAGTCGTTGCGCTACTATTTGTTGGGGATAACATTTTGTTTTGTAAATGATCATTCCCCTGTGACTGGCAGTGTTGTAGCCCAGGGAGTAGAGTTCAGGTGGTAGAAAGATGAACATAACAGGAGACTTGGAAAACGTTGGCAAACAGTTATTTAATCTGAAAACGGACAGGCAAATTCAGGTGAGATCCATGCCTTGTTCATTTTCAGAAAAATAAGCCGGTCTACATTGTCTGAGGATAGTCGCATGCGACGGTCTGTTAGTACACCACCTGCAGCACTAAAGACGCGCTCAGATAATACACTGGCAGCAGGGCAAGCCAGCACCTCCAAGGCATACCACACATCAAATACAAATATAACAGTAATAATAATATTATTAATAAAAAATGAAATTGCACACACAGTACACAGACACAGCTCATATGTGTGTATAAGAGAGAGTGTTTCTGTGTGTAGTTCATGCCTCTAGCCTAGAAGATCAGTCTTGCTAAAATCTTTAACACTGACCCCTGTTCTGTTCTTAAAATGGTGGATGCTGAACTGCTTCTCAGCCCCCTCATACACAATCATTATGTGGCACTGCTGGGCTCAGTCAGAGGCATCAGATTGAACTAGGCTGTCCTGAGTCATTCTCAATAGAACATTTTGTTCATCAGTTCATCTAGTTCATTTAGTTCAGAGGTCACATGATGCATTTCCTATCAGCTCCTCACAGGATAGGGTGGAGAAAAACTGAACTAAATGAACTAAATGAACTAATCTTTTGAACTAATCTTTTCAGTGAACTAGTTCATGGTGAACTAATCAACAAAATTAACTAGATTTCCCATCACTATGGTGTACACCTTGGTGGCGCTGTCACAAAACTTCGCCACATTTGTAACATACAGCTCTTGCCCTGTGCAGAGGCGCTGCTTGTGCTCCCTCTTGTTGCAGAGGTGTCTACAATGCCTCGACGCACAGAGCTGCTTTGTAAAGCAGTAGCAGCGCTCTCGGCTGGAATGGAGAACATTATGGATTTCAACAGTGTGTCTTGGTCCTCCAGCATTTTACGGTCCCGGTTCAACGGTGTGATGAGGCTTTGTAAGTTGTCCCGGTAACGAGGGTCTAGGAGGGTATACACCCAATAATCTGACGTGGTGAAAATGTGGCCGATGCGGCGGTCGTTTCTCAGGCACTGCAGCATGAAATCAACCATGTGCTGCAGACTCACAACTGGCCAACAAACGCTGTCCTCTGGAAGAGCGTCACACTAATAGATTTTTGTAAATTTAAAATAGAATAAAGCAGCAGCAATTTTTGAAAAATTACAAGGATGAGCCAGTGACAGACACTCAGCAGAGTACACGCTGCGGTGGTTGAAGTAAGTGGAGCGGGATCTACACTTCTACAAAAAAATTAAAGCTCAGACTAGAGTGAACACTGAAACACAACTGTTCACTTGCTGTGAAAGGCCTTTTTGTGGACTTCTATTATGTTTGCAAGCAATGTATTGTATTTTGATGGAAGAGCGTCACACTAATAGATTTTTGTAAATTTAAAATAGAAGAAAGCAGCAGAACTTTTTGAAAAATTACAAGGATGAGCCAGTGACAGACACTCAGCAGAGTACACGCTGCGGTGGTTGAAGTAAGTGGAGCGGGATCTACACTCCTACAAAAAAATTAAAGCTCAGACTAGAGTGAACACTGAAACACAACTGTTCACTTGCTGTGAAAGGCCTTTTTGTGGACTTCTATTATGTTTGCAAGCAATGTATTGTATTTTGATGAAAGAGCGTCACACTAATAGATTTTTGCAAATTTTAAATAGAAGAAAGCAGCAGCAATTTTTGAAAAATGACAAGGATGAGCCAGTGACAGACACTCAGCAGAGTACACGCTGCGGTGGTTGAAGTAAGTGGAGCGGGATCTACACTCCTACAAAAAAATTAAAGCTCAGACTAGAGTGAACACTGAAACACAACTGTTCACTTGCTGTGAAAGGCTTTTTTGTGGACTTCTATTATGTTTGCAAGCAATGTATTGTATTTTGATGAAAGAGCGTCACACTAATAGATTTTTGTAAATTTAAAATAGAAGAAAGCAGCAGCAATTTTTGAAAAATTACAAGGATGAGCCAGTGACAGACACTGTTTAGCACCTGTTCACACTGGATCTATGTTTGGATGTGCCGGTCAGTTTTTTGATGTGTATTTATTTACCTTCTACCTGAGCACTCCACCTGTTGGTCACAGGCTTTTTAATTACACCAGGTTCATTACCCTCAACAGAGATGTAGATTTTAGTCTGAAGAGAGGATTCATATGTTCCCATGCAGACAGACTTTTCTAAGTGAGGATTGGCATTAGTTAGGACCTGATATACGAGAAGAGCCTTGACGTGGCTATCAGGCTCACATAATTTGGCCATCTTATGCGCTAAGACTTCTCAATTTTTCATATTTCTAAGGTAATGATGCAATTCATTTTTCATATTTTTCATATTTTCATATTTCGTGTTTGCAAGCTATAGCGCTACAGTGTGCTACCTTTTTTTCTTGTATGTATATGAGTTGGTGACTCTAGGTTTAGCACCTGTTCACACTGGATCTATGTTTGGATGTGCCGGTCAGTTTTTTGATATGTATTTATTTACCTTCTACCTGAGCACTCCACCTGTTGGTCACAGGCTTTTTAATTACACCAGGTTCATTCCCCCTCAACAGAGATGTAGATTTTAGTCTGAAGAGAGGATTCATATGTTCCCATGCAGACAGACTTTTCTAAGTGAGGATTGGCATTAGTTAGGACCTGATATACGAGAAGAGCCTTGACGTGGCTATCAGGCTCACATAATTTGGCCATCTTATGCGCTAAGACTTCTCAATTTTTCATATTTCTAAGGTAATGATGCAATTCATTTTTCATATTTTCATATTTTGTGTTTGCAAGCTATAGCGCTACAGTGTGCTACCTTTTTTTCTTGTATGTATATGAGTTGGTGACTCTAGGTTTAGCACCTGTTCACACTGGATCTATGTTTGGATGTGCCGGTCAGTTTTTTGATATGTATTTATTTACCTTCTACCTGAGCACTCCACCTGTTGGTCACAGGCTTTTTAATTACACCGGGTTCAGTACCCCTCAACAGAGATGTAGATTTTAATCTGAAGAGAGGATTCATATGTTCCCATGCAGACAGACTTTTCTAAGTGAGGATTGGCATTAGTTAGGACCTGATATACGAGAAGAGCCTTGACGTGGCTATCAGGCTCACATAATTTGGCCATCTTATGCGCTAAGACTTCTCAATTTTTCATGTTTCTAAGGTAATGATGCAATTCATTTTTCATATTTTTCATATTTTCATATTTCGTGTTTGCAAGCTATAGCGCTACAGTGGGCTACCTTTTTTTCTTGTATGTATATGAGTTGGTGACTCTAGGTTTAGCACCTGTTCACACTGGATCTATGTTTGGATGTACCGGTCAGTTTTTTGATGGTGTGAGCAGAGGCCGAGACCATGGGCAATGTGAAATCATGCCTGCCGAGGGAGCACAACAAACACATGATGTCAATCTAGCTTCCTAACCCACCTTGTACTGGGGCACAGAACACCAGTCTTGAAGCCAGACCAGTGTGAAAAGGTTGTTGGATGAATAGCAGATAATGATTTCAGTCTTTTTGCCAGCACCACCCTGTCTACACGGTCCGGTCTCAGTAGCCATGATTCTGGACCAAATAATCCTCACCCTGATCCTCCTTTCTCCCACAATACCGAGTGTCTGGAGACCAGTGATCCCACACTGGAACAGTCCAAAGAGCTGTTCACATTTCCGTTTATAGATTCTGGCCTCTCGCTCTGCCCATTTCAAGTGGCACATGAGGATACATGTCGTGATGCCCAAATATTTGAGCAGCCACGCTTACAAGAAGGCAACGGTGGTAAAAAGGAGTTGCTGTTGCAAGAGGTAGAGAATGATGTGGAGACACAAATGTCAACAAACTGGTGTTGTTATATCAGAAAGTCAGGAGGAGTACCAGGGTTCAGAAGTGGAAGATGAGGTGATAGACGATGAAGTTAGAAGAAGATGACAGAAGATGACATGCAGAGCGAGGACCTCAGTGGACAGGTGGGGATCCGCAGTACTACAGCAGGCAACAAGAGGCAGTGACACAAGGTGGGCAACTGTTCAACAGAGTGCCAACACTGGTGAAGTTGCCAAGCCAAGATTTAGGTGTTCATGAGTCTGGCTCTTTTTTAAAGACAGTCCATTTCACCCAAAATAAGCCATTTGCAACATTTGTCATGCCAGCATCAGTACGTGCAGCACAACTACTGGCCTGACCACCACCAGAATGCTCAGGCATATGCAAGCAAAGCACTCGACTAATTGAACCAAACACCAGGATATAGAAACAGTGTCTGCAGGTGACACCACTTTCTTTTCCCCAGTTCTACATGCATGCCAATCCCTTATACATGACGTAGGCAAAGATGCCTCCCATCCTGCACCTGTCGTTGCACAATTGCAACCACCATCAGCAATCATGTCCTTGTCCCAGCACTGCGATCAGTTGTCTCTACCCAGTCCTTGGAACATAAGTGTAAATACAGTCACCCACAGGCTACAATACTAAATGGCCACATTTCCAGACTGCTTGCCCTGGAAATGTTGCTGTTTAGGCTTGTAGAGTTGGAACCTCTCCACAAATTCATGGCAATGGCCGTCCTTCGGTACTAGGTCCCCAGCTGCCACTATATCCCCCAGTGTGCCGTCCCTGCCTTACACAAGCATGTGTCCTATAGCATCAGTCGTGCCCTGAACAATGCTGTGACTGGGAAGTTCCATTTAACCACAGACACCTTGACAAGTGCTTGTGACCAGGGACACTACATTTTCTGATGGCACACTGGGTGAACATTGTGGAAGCTGGGTTCCAGTCGGACCCTGGGACGGAACACGTGCTACCAACACAAAGGTTTGTGGTACTTGATTCAACCAGGGTTGCCCCCACCTTCTACAGCAGTTCCTGCACCTCGTTCTCCTCCTCCCCACCCTCCATCTCGCAAACGTCAAAAGTCTCAAGCTGGAAGCATTGCCTCGGCCAAGCAGCAACAAGCTCTGCTGAAGCTAATCTGCTTAGGTGACAAACCACACACAGCCACAAAGTAGTTGAATGTTCTAACAGACCAGACTGATCTGTGACTCTTGCCCCAGAACCTACAACCAGGCATGGTCATGTGTGACAATGGCCACAACCTGGTGGCAACTCTGAAGCTTTTTAGCCTTTCATGCATACCATGCCTGGCCCACATGCTCAACTTAGTGGTTCAGCGGTTTATCAAAACCTACACAGCAATTTGTGAAAGAAAGTTGTGTGTGTGCCCATTTCCGCACATCAGCTACAGCTGGCAGTGCCCTGTCAGTGGTGCAGCAGTGTGTGCAACTTCCAGCTCACTGACTTGTGTGAGATGTCAACACGTGTTGGAACTCAATGTTACATGTGTTGGCAAGGATTTGTGAGCAGCAGAGGGCAGTAACTTAATACCAGCTACATCATGCACGTCGGTATTCTGGTCAGCCTCTACGTATAAGAGCTGATACTGATACTACTGACACGAGGATGTACCGTGCCTGGCCCAGGTGCTCAACTTAGTGATTCAATGGTTTCTCAAAACCTACCAAGATTGCCTGAGCTACTTGTGAAAATATGCTGCATGTGTGCCTATTTCTGCAAGTCAGCGACAGCCGCCGTCGCTGACCTGGCAATGCTGCAGCAGCGTTTGCAACTTCCAGCTCAATGACTGGTTTGTGATATCACCACGCTTTGAACTCTATGTTACATATGCTGGCAAGGCTTTGTGAGCAGCAGAGGGCAGTAATTGAATACCAGCTACACCATGCCCGTCGGTTTTCCGGTCAGCAGCCGCATATAAGAGCTAATGAGTGGGCATGGATGTCTGACATCTATGCGGTTCTCCAAAACTTTGAGGACTCGACCAAGATGGTGAGCATTGATGATGCCATAATTAGCGCCACCATCCCGCTTCTCTGTCTACTGAAACGCTCACTGCTCACAATTAATTAGGAGGCTTTGCAGGCAGAGCAAGAAATTATACTGGGTGATGCTACACAGCCCAGTCTCATCTTCTCAACACAGATTCATTGATAACTGGAGCAGGAAGAGGAACAGGAGGTGGTTGCCTGTACTATAGATGGTAGTACCTACACCACCTTCATCCCATTTGTTCAGCGAGGATAGCCTGAAGACAAGGAGGAGAGGGAGGATGAGGAGTACAACATGGACAAGTCGCCCTCTTGGTGGGGACAGGGAAGTCTTGGCTGTTGGCAGTCTGGCACACATTACTGAGTTTATGTTCCGCTGCCTTTCCCGTGACTCTCGTGTTGTACACATTTTGGCTAACACTGATTACTAGTTGTCACCATTCTAGGCCCACGCTACAAGGAGAACTTTACATCTCTCCTTCTCATGGCAAAGAGGTCTAATAAAATGTTGCAGTAACAGATGGCCCTAGTTGCAGAATTATTTATAAAATTCCCATCTGACAATGGTTTCAGTTACTTGGACAACCTGGGAGTGGCGACTAGGGAGACAAACACCAGATGCAGCAGAGGCAGGGAAACACTCTCAAAGGTCTGGACAGTTTTCTCAGACTCTCCCATCGCCCAGGCCCTGATGCATGTGGTACTCTGACAAGCAGGGAAAATTTTTGGAAGACGCTGAAGGTGTACCTTGCCAGAGTCCTCCATGATGCCTTACAACTATTCAACTATTGGGTATCCAAGCTAGACACGTGGCCTGAACTGTTTCTCTAGCCTTGGAGGTTCAGGCCTGCCCTGCCGTTAACGGTTTGTCAGAGCGGGTTTATAGTGCCGCCGGGGGGATTATAACCGATAGACAAATAAATCTGTCAACTGAAAATGCTGACAGGCTGATTCTTAACAAAATGAACAATGGCTGGATTGGGCCAGACTTCTGTATATCATCGGATGACAGCAGCGGAACATAAACTCAAATCCAGTGAATTTTTTTCTGGTCTATTCACATGCACTCCTTCCCACCCAACCATGGGTATATGCTTCACGATTTCGTCCTTCTTGTGTCATCCTCCTTGTCGTCAACCACCATATCAACAGGGTGATTATGCTATCCTGGCTATATATTTTTTAAGGGGGTTTATGATGCCCGCATTAACAATGTTTAGAGGCCTACCTCGAACATAATTTTATATAAATGTGTACCCCACAGAGGTAACTCTTTTTCAGCCCATGCACTTAGTGCATGGGCCTTACCAGTCTAGGATACCCACTCGTTAATAATGGGAAAAAAAAATTCTAAGGCCCTCCACCACATCTCTTTAAAGGGGTATTGGAGAGCCTCCTTCTAATTTTTGACATCCCTTGCATTTAGTGCATACGCTTTACCCTGGGAGAAGACCCACTCCTTAGTAATGGGGAAAAATGCTTTTCTGTGGATCCACCTTTTAGATGAGGGAAAAAATATTAAACCAAAAGAGATTGTGTTCTATTAGTATATGATCCAGTGCCTTGTTGTGTGCTGTCAGGTGGTTGTCATATAGGGACCTCTCACAGTTTGTACAGTAAGTACAGAAGATCCTGGCCTCTTCCATATCAGGCTGAGTAGATTTAAAATGCTCCACTATATTCCCCAGCAGCATTGATGACGTAATCAATGAGTAATCTCTACTGAGAAATTCATCAAAGCTGTCAGTGTTATTTGTGTTACTCCAGATGTTGTTGCTGCCATGTACAAGAAAATATCTTTTTGGAGCTTGTTAAAATATCTTCTATATTATACAATAATTCTGCTCTTATATGCAATTCAAGTAGGGTGAGATGTGGCAGTAGGAATAGTGAATGAAAGGCATCTAGTAAAGGATTATTGCCTTATAAATTCTAAGCATTGCTGCTGTTTTTTTTCATCGACTCATTGACCGATTCATGTTTTTTAAGGTGATCTGTGCTCAGAAATTCATCAAAGCTGGCAGTGTTACTTGCATTACTCCAGTTTGTTGCTGCCATGTACAAGAAAAAAACTTTTCAAGGCAGATTCAAATCCCTTCTATATTCTACAATAATGTCACCCTTATCTGCAAGTCATCTACGGTGAGGTGTGGCAGTAGGAATAGCGTGTGACAGGCATTTAGTCAGGGATTATTGCCTTATAAATTCTAAGCCTTGCTATTTTTTTTCCACACAATTATAGACCGATTCATGTTTTTTAAGGTGATCTGTAGTCAGAAATTCATCAAAGCTGGCAGTGTTACTTGCGTTACTCCAGGAGTTTGCTGCTGCCACGTACGAGACAAAACTTTTCAGGGCCAACTCAAATCCCTTCTATATTCTACAATAATGTCACCCTTATCTGCAAGTCATCTACGGTGAGGTGTGGCAGTAGGAATAGCGTGTGACAGGCATTTAGTCAGGGATTATTGCCTTATAAATTCTAAGCCTTGCTATTTTTTTCCACACAATTATAGACCGATTCATGTTTTTTACGGTGATCTGTAGTCAGAAATTCATCAAAGCTGGCAGTGTTACTTGCGTTACTCCAGGAGTTTGCTGCTGCCACGTACGAGACAAAACTTTTCAGGGCCAACTCAAATCCCTTCTATATTCTGCAATAAAACTGCTCTTGTCTGCAATTCATCCATAGTGAGGTGTGGCAGTAGGAATAGCCTATGACAGGCATCTAGTCAAGGATTATTGCCTTATAAATTCTAAGCTTTGCTGCTATTTTTTCCATGAACTCATTGAGCTATTCATGCTTTTTACAGTGTTCTGTACTCAGAAATTCATCAAAGCAGGCAAAATTAAATGATTTAATGTGTCCATTCACAGTTTTTCTTCATCATCTGTTTGTAAGAGGCAGTGGTGGGAGACTTTATGTAACTGGAGCTGGAATTACCACTTCTGAACTCTACAGTGTTTTGTTTCCATCTATTTTTGGATGCATCTTGAAATATGTTTGGGGTCATTGTCCTGTTGAAAACCCATAACTTACGATGCAAACCCAGCTTTCTGACCCTGGGCACAACATTGCGACCTGAAATCCTTTGGGAATCTTCACCTTTCATGATGCCTTGCACACAGTCAATGCACCTGAGGCCAGGGGCAGTAAAACAACCCCAAAATATCTTTGAACCTCCTCCATATTTGTCTGTAACAACTGTGTTCTTTTATTTGTAGGCCTCATTCCATTTACAGCAAACAGTAGAATTATGTGCTTTACCAAAAAACTTTATCTTGTTCTCATCTGTACACAAGACTCCTGTTGGCCCTATACCAATAGAAAGGGCCTGATGACTTTCTACAAATAGTGATAGCTGACTGATGGCCCTGAAAAAAACAAATTTGACTTTCAATGTGTCTGATCATGTCTCACATACCACATGGCCAGATAAGGTATTAAAATGATAAACTTAAATTTCCTGTTTCATTTTCTTTTCACAATTAAAAGCACTACATGTGAACATAGCCCAAGGTGTGGAGGAGCATTTTTTTTCTCTTATTTATTTTGTCTAATATACAAGTCATTATCTTGGAAAGAATGTTTCTTAACATTTTTGCCGATTCTGTATGTTTTACTGTCAGTCTATAAAATTGGCGTAATACTCTGACCACATTGTTCTCAGCACCGGCCTGGAATTTAAAGATGCTTCCAGGGTGTTCCCCAAACTGTTTCCATGACATTTTAGCGTTGTTTCCATCATTTTCAGCAATTTTTGACCCCCTCCAGACCTCCGGGGGCGCCGGAAAAATGCTTGAGTTTCCCATTGACTTCCATTATACCCGTTACTCGGGTCGAGCCCTTGAGCATAACGATTTGCTTGACTCGAGTAACATGTACCTGAGCATTGTAAGGCTCGCTCATCACTAGTGTTTTAACATTTTTTTTTCTTTTACAATGGGACATGGACATTAATGGATTAACGACAAAAGGGTGAGTATAGCTTTGCTTTTTTATTTTTACTTTTTTGTTAATAAATTAGTAAAAGAGGGTGGGGAAATTTAATTTACAATAAAAGAGTCTGTCTTTCTTCAATTAAAGGACTTTATTCTTTCTATATTTGTTACCATATGACTATGGGGTTAGTAATGGGGCGTCTTATAGACACCTCTCCATTACTAACTCCTGGGTTTGATGTCAGCAGACATAAAACAGATGACATCAACCCCAAACCTTTTACCACACTTGCCACCACACCAGGAAAAGTGGGATGAGTCAGTCAAAAAACCAGAATTAGCTCATCTAATAGATGAGCCTTTTTTGGGGCTGCTGCAGACTGCTATTTTAGGCTGGGTGGGTCCAATATCCATGGCCAATTCACTGTCTGAGAATACCAGCCTCCAGTTGTCTGCTTTAGCTTGACTGGTTGTCAAAACTGGGGGGACTCAACTCCGTATTTTTTAATTATTATAAAGCTGACAGCTGAGGGTTGCAGATGCAGCTGTTAATTTTGCCTACACTGCTTACCAAGAATAGAAGAAATCCCATATCATTTTTAATTATTATTTATGTATTTATTGCACAGCTCCCAGCTGATGAATACTCTCATCAGCTTTGCCTGCTCTCACTGCTATCAGCGAGAGCAGGTGTAGGATGATGAGAGCTTCCGGGAGTAGTCTGTGTTTGGGGTCCGTGTACGGACACTAGGTGTTCGGTATGGGCCGGGCCCGGAACTTTACTGTCTCTAGTCTCTACCAGCTTTGCACATCTAGACATTTTTGCCCATTTTGCTTTGAAAACTAGCTGTAGCTCAGTGAAATTGGATAGAGACATCTGTGAGCAGCAATTTTCAAGTCTTGTCACAGATTCTCAGTGAGATTTAGGTCTGGCCTGTGACTGGACCATTTACGCACCTGAATATGCTTTAATCTAAACTATCCATTGTAGCTCTGGCAGTATGTTTGGAGTCATTGTCTTGCTGGAAGGTGAAAAAAAATGTGCTTTTTCATTGAACATTTTTACATTTTGTTTCATGAACTATGTAAAGGAAATGAAAACAACTTTTGTTACTAGTAGGTATAAAAATTACATATCCACTCATAGGAAAAGTTTTGCCATATTTTATTGAATTTCATTTATATTAAATTAAAAATATATTTCTGACAGATTCATTTAACAAAAATGCAGAACAGGTTTCAAATTGTTCAGCTGGGATGGCATGGGTGGCATGACAATAAAACAAAATAATGCTGGACTACTGTCCGGAGAAAGACTATAGCCTAATGTATGAGAACAATGTAATGCACGAATGCATAATTTCCAGAGACCCAATATACTCACAAAATCTCTGCTTTTTCACAGATGGTTGAGAGTCTGTTTGAAGTTTCAGGGGTCACAGGCCGCTCAGCAAGAGTTTAAACATTACGCTATTAAGTAGCTGCAGCTCATCCAGTAATTGCATCCCATTATTTCACACAAATCTATGACCTGATGTCTTAACCTAAACTGCTTCTTGTTCAACTTTTTTTCTCTGTTGATAGTCTCCAACAATGCACTTGAGGCCATTGCAAGGTTAATCTAGTGCTAACCCTTGGGAATAACCTTTTGTGTACTAAGTGAGACTTCCCAACTGATAACCATCTTCAAGCAACATACAGATGTAACAGGTCTGACTTAGTCATTTATCGCTTTGGGGCTGTGCATGTAGTATTGGTACATCATAATAACTATTTTGTCCTAATGAATATGTTATATCGGAATAAATCGTACCAAATATTATACATCTGCTAATCTCAATCTTGTTATCTCAGGAGTTGTCTTATTTAAAGGGAATCTGTCACCAGGTTTTTGCTACCTCATCTGAGAGCAGGATAATATAGGAAAAGAGACCCTGATTCCAGAGATGTATCACTTAGTTTACTGGATGCAGCAGTTGTGACACAATCAGAGTTTCTAGATGTAGCATACAGTAAAGGCAAGAAAGCTAACCCCGCCCACACCTTAGCTTTCTGTGTACATTGTCTATTGACAATGACCTGCTTATCAGAGGAGGCGTGGCCAGACCCATGCTAACATGCACTGTGGTCTCGGCAATGATATATGATAATCTCTTAGTGATAAAACCTCCATTATTGGTAAACAACAGCACTCAGCTTCTCAGCCTAATAAATGACACATCACTGAATTCAGTGTCTCAGCTGCTACCTCATATTGTGCACAGATTACATAAAAAAACCTGCTCACAGATTCCCTTTAAGACTTGCAATGACTACTGGTCTGATTATTGCAAACAGCAAAAATCTCCTTAAACTGATAAGAATTCATGAAGGAATTTGAAAGCAAGAAAGTAAAAGGATGATACCAAATTTTACAGTTTATTTGTTTACATTGTGCCTCCTGTGATACGAAAAAATGAGGGAGCTTGTGATCCACATTGTTGCTTGGATTTCTGTCTCCAGTAATCACATTATGTTCTATTGCACTGAAGACAGAACCCTAGACCCCAAAAAAGTGTCCCTGTAACTTCAAACAGATAATGCACTAAAATCAATGACTTACAATATGCTACCTTTACCCCTTGTGCTGCACGTTAAAGCATCAACAATGCATTGCTCAGTTATGATCTTCTGGACAATATGTAGGTTAACCTCTAAGGACCATTAGATTTAGAACTGTGTTACATGACGGGCAATTCTATGTCAATGAACCTAAAATACTAAAATAATCATGTTTGTAAATCAACGTCATGAAAAGTTGATGGTTCTCAGGAAGCCCAAAAAACAGTTGCTAAAAAGCTATTTAATGTCAGGAGCCAAACAAATATCTCTCTAATTTTTGGCTTCCTGGACCTAGAGATTAATTGTAGTGATATAGTTTTAAAAAAATGTCATTTAGATTTTGGAGTCCATATTGTAAAGTGTTAGATATTGAACAAAAATAAAAAAGTATTCTGCTGGTGTCGAGTATACTAAATTATGTGTTAAACATTAGGTTCTACTGCACAAGGCAATTTGGAAATGTCCTTGTAGACATGTTGATTCCACTTTGATATAGAATATGCTGGACATATGTGTATTTGACTTTACTATGCTATATCTAAGCTCTATTGGTGAATTTGGGTTAGCGGAAAACATACTGGCCTTTTTCATCCAATATTTACTTTTCTTCTATAAAGTTCTAAAAAATTTTTGTCTGCAATACCCCAATAGATGTTAATGGAAAATCCAAACAATATGATCTGCTATGTTAGAAGATATGTTCTGAAATCTTGGTCTATCATTGATTTAATGAACAAAAGGCTCTATAGAACTTCATCCCTTACCATATCGTAGAGATTTCTGAAATCTGGCACAAACTATTGAAGGTGTGCTCAGAGTATATATTCAGAAGATCATTTGGACATTGTTTCCCAGAAGCCAAACTGGATATTAACTTAAAGGGGTTGGCTAACCTTACACTACAAGCCATCAGTCACTCTATATGACTGCAGAGTTGTAAATCATCACATCGCACACATGTTAGAATTCTCCAGTGCTGGCACCAAAGGCAGGTGGCCATGTGACCCCAAGTATGAAATTTGCATACTTCCGGCCACATTCCAACTAGACTTGTCCTGCCTTGCTCAATACACTCGCATTAAGTGAAGATGCACCCATCTATTTAGAAATGTAATGGATTCTCCAGTGAAGGGAAGTACAGTACAGACCAAAAGTTTGGACACACCTACTCATTCAATGATTTTTCTGTATTTTCATGACTGTGAAAATTGTAGAATCACACTGAAGGCATCAAAACTATGAATTAACACATGTGGAATTATACATTACACTTTACAAAAAAGTGTGAAACAACTGAAAATATGTCTTATATTCTAGGTTCTTCAAAGTAGCCACCTTTGGCTTTGATTACTGCTTTGCACGCAGAAAAGGTGAATGGATGGACTCTACATGCCTGGTTCCCACCGTGAAGCATGGAGAAGGTGTGATGGTGTGGGGGTGCTTTGCTGGGGACACTGTTGGGGATTTATTCAAAATTGAAGGCATAGTGAACCAGCATGGCTACCACAGCATCTTGCAGCAGCATGCTATTCCATCTGGTTTGCGCTTAGTTGGACCATCATTTATTTTTCAACAGGACAATGACCCCAAACACACCTCCAGGCTGTGTAAGGGCTTTTTGACCAAGAAGGAGAGTGATGGGGTGCTACACCAGATGACCTGGCTTCCACAGTCACCAGACCTGAACCCAATCGAGATAGTTTGGGGTGAGCTGGACCGCTCACCGCTTCAATTTTGAATAAATCCCCAACAGTGTCACCAGCAAAGCACCCCCACACCATCACACCACCTCCTCCATGCTTCACGGTGGGAACCAGGCATGTAGAGTCCATCCATTCACCTTTTCTGCATGCAAAGCAGTATTCAAAACTAAAGGTGGCTACTTTGAAGAACCTAGATTATGAGACATATTTTCAGTTGTTTCACACTTTTTTGTAAAGTGTAATGTATAATTCCACATGTGTTAATTCATAGTTTTGATGCCTTCAGTGTGATTCTACAATTTTCATAGTCATGAAAATGCAGAAAAATCTTTGAATGAGAAGATGTGTCCAAACTTTTGGTCTGTACTGTATTTTCAGAAGACCATTTGGACATTGTTTCCCAGAAGCCAAACTGGATATTAACTTAAAGGGGTTGGCTAACCTTACACTACAAGCCATCAGTCACTCTATATGACTGCAGAGTTGTAAATCATCACATCGCACACGTTAGAATTCTCCAGTGCTGGCACCAAAGGCAGGTGGCCATATGACCCCAAGTATGAAATTTGCATACTTCCGGCCACATTCCAACTAGACTTGTCCTACCTTGCTCAATACACTCGCATTAAGTGAAGATGCACCCATCTATTTAGCACGTGAATGTAATTGACTCTCCAGTGAAGGGAAGTATGTGATTTGCATATATGCAGTCACATGCCGAATAGATAGGCGCAGCTTCAATGTGTGCAAGTGTATTGATAGAGGCTGGAAAAGACTAGTCGGAATGTGGCTGGAAGTGTGCAAATCGCCCACTCCTGGCCTGGCACTGGTGAATCCTCACAGCACACAGCGTGAGCGATGTAAAGATTCACAAGTTTGCAGTCACATAGTGACTGCATATTTTAAACCTAAGGCATTAATATATGAATACTAGGAAAAGTGCTTCTTTGGAAAAAAATGACTAGTTATACTAATTGTATGCATAAAAATACTACATTGTATCTTAAAGAGTACGTATGTTTGTTTTTTTTCATTTTGGCTCTTGGTTACAGGTACTGCGGATTGGTAGACTTCTATTGAGCCGATGCACCACTCTGTACGGTTATGCAGGAGCTCAGTGCATCTGCCTGATGTCCATCATGGATCAGAGCAGTTTCTGAGTGATTGTTGAGGGTCTCATGACCCATGATGATGATGGTGTCTCAACATTTAAGAGGAATGGAAGAGCAATGCATTATTGAGTTAATAAAGGAGCACTGGGTTTAATGAACTGAAGCAGAAATCCTCAAGTAATGGTTCTTAGTGTACCTGATTTTAGGGTCTCCTAATATAGACAGGACATCTACCACGCCAAAGAGAGTTCTGCAGTGATGTCACTAACAGTCATGTTTGGTTGGTGATGGTCCAAAGTATTTGATCAGGAGATCTATAGGATGTCCTAATATTTGTGGATTGTGTGTATTAATTCCCAAGGACCCCATCACAAGCGAATTAAAAAGCAAAGTATATAATCAGTATGCAGCACTCACGGCTGCCTTAAACTGCACTCATACAATACATTAGCAATGGATCAAATCACAACAAGTACAACATTAATCAAAACTCCCTCACATAAAACTACAACATAAAGAATAAAAATAGAAGAAATAATACTATATTAAAAAGTTAAACAGAACCTTCATTTCTCTTCTTCCGTCAAGAGGATGCTTTGGGTGACGCATTGCTCCTTGGCAGGAAAAAGGCTTACGTGCGGGGGCAGGGAACAGTCCTTCATTGCAAAAATACACAAACCAAAGGGGATTTCAGAGCAAAAGAACAGCAAAGTTCACGCATGTGAGGAATAATCAAAGCAAGCGCAGGAAATAAGCCACGGTAACAGAATCACAAGCAATGTAAAAAATGATACCAAGTGTGAGCTAAAAAACAAAAAAAATAAGCCTAAAATTAAAACTGAATATACAGGAATTTAAACCACCAGCTGTACATACATATATACAAATGAACTCAAAAGAGAGCAGCTACGTTCCAAAGGAAGATGTCTTGTAAATGGAGAAAGTTCCCACCCTTATGTACAAATGCAACCGGCTGTATCTCTGACAAGCTATAAAAATACTATTCACATTTTCTTAGTAACATACAGTTGTGTTTTTTTATTTGTATATTTTTAAGATTTAAGGCAGCTGAATATAAGAGCAGAGGATAGTAAATATGCTTTACAGATTAGACAGCTCAATTGTAATCAACTCAAGGTCAAAAGAAGATTGATTGGACAACAGAGTGCATTGCTCCGATGCAATTTAAGCCTATTAAGCGGCACAAAAATGTCCCTACTGTTGTATATTTGAAAGCCTTAGGTGCGTGCCTAGTATTTTCCTTCTGTAGACAACCATGTTCTCCTTTAGAAGAAATGCTAGTTGGGTCAATACTAGAGTTGATGCGAATCGATACGCATGTCCTAGTCCACTGGCCACATCGGTAATCTGTTGTTGATTAACCGGAGTTGAAAAATTATCTGATGGCATTTGTGGCTCTTCTTTTGTTTAGCTGTTCTGGCTCAACATCATCATTGCATACGTGAGGTTTCTCCAGGTTGGTTAATCAAAAGATGCTGTCATGTAGAAGACGGTTCTCTTGTTCTCTCTCTGCTATGACAGACCACTGTCGTGGCCGATGGACTGGGACAACTTTAAATACCTTCTTCACAAAGCATGCTATAGGGCAGTGTTCCCCAGCTCCAGTCCTCTAAGTCACCGGCAGATCATCTTTTCAGGATTTCCTTAGTATTGTACATGAGATAATTCCATCACCTGTGCAATAGTATTGAGGTCCTGAAAACATTATCTGTCGGTGGCTCTTCAGAATGACTAGAGTTGGGGAACACTGCAATGGGGCATGTCACAATTGTAATTTTTAGTAACATTGAAATCTCTGTATGTCTCCATATGAAGGCATCCAAAGCTACAGTTTATATATTTTATAGGTGCTGTATTACACATCTGTGTTGTATAGCCTTCTGTAGTAGCTATAACATAGTAAATCATGCAACCTTATCTGCTATACCTCTGTTATTGCTGTTAGAGGTGGGTTGTGCTTGCACCAAACCATTAGAATTGGCCCTCTTAATTAAATTGGTTGTCCATCTTATTTTAACAGATGTTTCGGGACATGATTATGTATTAGGGTTCTTCTCCTGCATTTTGTAGTAGAACTTTCTTTTACACACTGCTCTACTTTTTTTTTTCAAAATGGCAATTAATGGACGAGCATGTGACCAGATCTGTCTATCAGCCTCCTCCAGTTGAAAAATATCTTTCTCATGTGCAGAGTTTTTCAATTGGATGAAGCTGATGCACAGATCCGGTAGCATGACTTCCCATCAGATAAAATAAAAAAAAAAAAAAACCTCTGGGATACTCACCTATATTAGTCCTGTCTGTCACATGACTACTGTGGCCAATCAGCAGTCACTGATGGTCTTCACACTTCTGACAGACAGAACTATCATAGGAGGTTATCCCAACAAATTCGGACTTACATAAAATAGCCGAAAGAAGAGAGCCATATATAATGTTGATAATAAAACATATTTGTTTATTATAAAGCTGATTAAAATACAAAATAGAAAAAAAAGCATTAAGACATAGGGACGCACCTGGAAAAAGAAACGGGCGAAACGTACATCGGGGTGAGGGAGGTAGGAGGATGTAGAATGATTATTTGGACAATCATTTGCTCCAGTCTCTATTACTGTTGGAAACACATTCCCTGTTCACACCAGGAGGATGTGCTACCGACCAATGATATTTTTAGGTCTGCATTAAATATGTGACCAATGACAAACAAGCGTTGGGTTGATTCATGTGTTGGTCTACAAACATTTGCTCTGACGATTATCGTCCTATGTAAGACACCCTTAACAGAGACCAAGTATAGAAACATTGAAGCATACACTGCTTTAAGTAAATGTTGATGGCCATAAAAATGAGATATTGAAATGATAAATCTTATTAAAGATTGGTTGGAGAATATAACGACTTGCAAGTACGGACACGCTACTGATATTGGATGGTTAGGAAATCTGATAAAAGGGAAAATATAAAACAATGGAGCGTTAAAATTAAGATGATTAAAATCTGAAATCTCATTATGCGCCTCTTAAAACAGCAATCAAAAGAAAAAGTGATGCGTCTGGTTTATGTATTAATTCTTTACAGAAGGAAAAGTTCTGGCAATTTGACAGTAGCAACTTCTCCGCAATATATCGGCACGGCAAGGTATATCTGTGCATACTCTCAGTAAATCAATCATTTTCTGATGGCACAGCTGTATGTACTTCATTTATGGACTGTAAGAGTAGTGATGGTAATTAATCAGACCTTAGAGAAACATATATTAAAAAACAAACCGCTCCTCATACCACAAGATTAGTGTGAGGTTGATCAGTGTTCCATACCGCTTGTTTGGCAGAATCTTAGTAATTCTAGCATTCATTTCCTCAAATTAAACTTTAAAAGTGTGCAAAATAAGGAGTCTGGTGAGAGCTCGGGGCATGGTATCAGCATTGAAAGGGTTGTCCGCCTCTTTTACTGAAACACACAGCACAGTGTAAAAATAAAGCATATACTCACCTACCGATTCACTTCCACTCCTCTATACCACTGCCCGAGTCCTCCTCTGGTCTCCCGCTTACTCTACTGACAAGAACATTGCGAGAACACTGTAGACCATTAATGGCCACTGTGATGGCCCATTGGTCATTGATGCAGACACAGAGTGGCTTCAGTAGTCATGCTCTGTCCATGCTGGAAAAGGCAGTGGGAGGCCAGCAGGAGATCCATGAGGCATAATGGACCAGCAACAGGGGATCACTACATGAGTATATATATATATATAATATATATATTTTTACATCATGCTGGGATTGCTTTTAGAATTTAAAAAAAGTATAAATCCCATTTAACGCTTAGTTGATAACCTAATGTAGATTGTTAGAGAACACTATAAGGACTTGTGCACATGACCTTATATTTTGGTCCTAGTGCGATCCGACAAAACATCAGATCTCACTCGGATGAATGTTATTCTATGGGGCAGTGCACATGCCTGATTTTTTTTCTTCGGACCAAGGCGATCCAAGGAAAAAAATCACAGTATGCTCGAGTTTGATCCAATATTCGGATCGCATTCAGCCATGCAAGTCAATGAGTGCATGGGAAACATCGGAGTGCACTCTGATGACATCTGATTTCCACAGACACAATGGAGAAGATGGAGAATTTTTTTTTATATCTTCTCTCCTCATCCAAGAGAATTGGATCACAATATGCTCACACTCTGATCGTAGTATGATTTGCATATTCCTGATATAATGGTTTCCATACGTTTGGGAAGAATGAGTACTTTGTCTGCCCTGCCCTTGAGTGTAGCTGTGACTGGCATGCAATATATATTAAAGATAAGTCCTTTGCTTTCATATTTAGCTGCCATTATATTAGAATTGCTCTGTTAATCTCCCACATGGAAGATTGTGCAACAGTACTGCACTGCAAAATCTTCAGGTTGTGGGATAATCGACCCATTTTACAGCAGAACTACTAAATGCTACATAATGTCTTTACAACAGCAGCGCAGAGGTAGCTGCACTACCTAGACACCTTCTGTGGTTCAGTTTGTGTTCACCGGGATGCTGCTGACCACACATACAATTGTGTTGGATACAATGCACATACTATTAAAAGTCCATTAAAGTTTGCACTTTCAAGAGAGTTACATGATGAACATGATAAACACAGAAATGCAGTTCAATACTTCTGATAAACAACCTCCAAGCCTACCCGCAAGAAATCTAATAGCAGTGAATAAGACCTTCCTTGTGATATATGACAGTAAGCAATTGGCAGTGTTAATGAAGAATATTTTATGCTCCTTAGACGTCAAAGTTGTAAGCCATGATTTGGCACTAATTTTCTTGTATTTCTTGAGTTCAGTATCAAAACTCTGAGATAGTCCAGATTCTCATACAAAGTGCTCCAGATGATTTCTACAGTTCCATTCCCAACTGCTATGTTCAACATACAAGTTTCACTAAGCAACGATTAACTTGTGGCATTTGTTTCAATTAGGTGCTAAATATCAAGTCCATTTCTAGGTTCGTTTCCATTCGTTTCTTCTTATTTTATTTAAAATCCATAGACTTTTGTAATAAAATGTCCATAATGCATGAAACCCATCATTCACTGCTATGAATCGCTGGCTTTTGAAAGCGGTCAATATCAAACTGTACACAAGTGTTGTCGTAGACTGTAATATCGCATTCCTCCTCAATGGTGTCATTTGGCAAATTCAACGTTCGGAAGCCTCCAATTTGAAAATCACATAGATCAGGTTATGCGTATTTGATTTTCATAGCTTCATCTATAATACTGTGGTGCTTTATACTATCTCAAGGACATGCGCTCACTATTCAGGAAAGAAAACAAAAACTACCTTGATCTTAAGTTCAATAAACAAAGTAAGAAAAGTGATGACTAATGCGTAAGAAACAATAATGATATAATCTCTGCTTTAGAGCAAATATTTCTTCTAAATTAAAGTCCACATACAACATATTGTGAGAAAAAATTAATATACTAAAAGCCATCATTGTAGCTTTGTTCTTGTTTGCAGGGTTTCTGCAGCTCCTGTAAGGAATGAGATCATACTGGAAGCAGCACAACGCTTAAGACCAGTCTACCAAACACTAGCGATCACGAAATCCCACAAATCAGTTGTCTGAAAAGGAAACATGGTATGAAGACAAAATGTGAAGACAAGCATTGGCATGGAACATATGCATCATCGCTTAAAGGCTGCCTATTAATTAGAAAAACTCTTTGGACATGCAGTAGCGACATGTCAAAAGTTTTGATTGGAGGGAGTTTTAGTGCTAAGATCTCCCATCTAATCGCTAAAAGAAAGTGTCACAAATGTTTAACTGAGCACTGCATCTAATCATTTCTGATCATCTTTGCTCTTCACATAGAGCCAAAAGAGCAGTTTATGGAATTACACGCTCTACTGCTAGCTCCATTCTCCAAGGAGAGATGATCTGAAACAAATGGCCTCTGTGATTAGCTAATCCCTCTTTTCCTCTTTCATATCCCACACCCTACTATTAAAACATTTGACATGTCACCATAGTATATGAAAAGAATTTAACAATGATAGGTACCCTTTAAATCTGAAAACTCAAGCTGCAGGAAGACCTTGAAGAGTTTTTACATCTGAGTACCTAACATCCATGGACAGGAAATAGCATGACATGAGTAGTCAACCCTCCAAAAAGGTCAGTAAAATAATTTCATGTGCAACGTGTCTACTCTTGAGTTCAAAACCTGACGTTCATGACCCTAACCCCGTTATCATTGTCACTCATATTCTGTCTAACCCGTTACATTATATATTATTTTATAGCTTATAGTCATAACATTTTCCAATTAATTTCTTAGTTACAAATAATTTGCATTTCTTTTGACATTTTCAAAGTCTTTTTTGTGTACATCATTTGATTCTGCTGGTTCTTCCATATTGCTTCATTCGAAATAAAAAAGGTATGACATAAAAAAAATCGAAAACAAAACTATACAATAGTCTTTAAAAGACAAAGAGAACACCTTAAGTGCAAAACTGACTTTAGTCTGCAATTCTCTGCTGCATTATATTTTCCTTACAGTCCATCTGTTGAGCTTCCCACCGGCTCGGACACCCCAGTCATCGTGGTGGACATCTGGTTGACCAGTCTACTGTATCTCAGTTGCTTTAAGTCCTTAAATAAAACATATGGCTCCAAATACTGGTAACATCACCCTTAAGCTAGTCACCAAAATGAAAGGAAAGGAATTTCTGTCCATATTCTTTTCAGCCATCCTCCAGAAAGTTTTCGTTGGTGCTGATTATTTTTTTTTAATGAATAGTATTGTGGTGTAGATTTTGATAAAGTGAAGAACAGAATGGAGGACACAAAATTGTGATTTTGTGGTATGAGGGCATGATTTAAATTAATTACATTTATAGGGATTACGGCTTTTATTTCTCCTTATCTAAGTGCTCTATGTCTTATAAGTCATCATCATCAGTTGACTTTATAGACTAAACTTGTGTACAAGACCATGGTCAAACGACGTATATACGGACACAACTGGGCATGTTTTGGTTCTGAACTATTATGAAAGTGATCATCAAATCAGGTAAATCAGATATTACCTTTCTAGTTGACTTCAGTCCGCAAAGACTGTCAAAGATGTCATCTTCTATCAAACAGATGGCAACATAATCACCACTTACACATTAGCTAAAATACTCTGCTAATATACTATAGCTCAGGCCATACCATAACAAATATTCTTACGTTTTAAGAAAAATACAAACTCTATAATACGCAAACCTAACTTTAAAAACAAAACCTACATTTATTTCGACTTTTATGCTCAAATATACTAGCAAAATGAACCATGTCTCCTCAGTTGTAATTTCCAGACAGTCAATGTGGTGTTCTGCAGAAAAAAAAAGACTTGTTCGAACAGTCGAGTTTATCTCAATGGTAAGGTATAACCATAAAAATAAATGAATTTTAATTTGGTTCTTGGAATACTGATTTGAGCTTGTAAAAACAGTGCTGTGTCTGCAAAATGGAAATGCAAAACAAAGGTTTGATCATTTGTTAAAGCTCCATGGATCACCCAATGATTTCTTCCAGTGCCTGGTCATCTGGTGACAAACTTTCCAATAACGAAGGAGCTGCTGGTCAGGAGCGAACATCGTCAAGTGCTCTCTTTAATAAATAATAATAAAATAACCTAGCACATTCTGTTCCCTTCTGTTGGGAGGGATCTGGCATTGAGAGGAAGCACACCTGAGGAAGAAAGGTGGCTATAAGAGTAGGAGGGCTCAAGGACATTGTGGGATGTCATGGGTTTTCCCCAATATCAATAATACTGAAAGTTCTACACAACAGTGTTCCGGTGCCTGTAAGGTGGAGGGGGAAGGACAGTGCCTGGCTTCAGAGTGAACTCGGTCAGGTATTCTGGATTCTCTGCAACTACAGGCCTGATCCGTCCATTTTGCTTATAAAAGTATTTTGTGCTGTATTCATGCAGATAATCTGGGTGTTGAATGGTGCTCCTGGGAGGCAAGCTGTGATTCCAGTACTCAGGGTTGTCGAATGCCTTCTTGGCTTTTTCTGGCACAGTTAGTCCATTGCTTTTCATGAATTCAGCATTTTCCTTAGGCTTGCCATAAGAGTTAAAGTAAAGATGCTCATTGACATATTCATCCTCTGTTTTTGGCTGCCCACTGGGTCCATTGTGATATTCAGGTTATCCAGAGCTTGGAGATCACCATTTTTTCTTCTTGAGACAAAAGGATTCTCTTCCACAGGACTTAAGTAATCTAAAAAAAAGATAAAAGATAAATGTATTTCTATTTTTTAATATCATGTATGCTAATTGATATAATAAAAACTTTCTGATTTTAGCAATTTTGTATTAAAGGAAATCTGTCAGCAGGGTTTTGCTATGTAATCTGATGAAAGGCGCGTCGGGTTGGCTGGGCACTTGGAGTCCCCTTCTACTTTGGTTGGTACCATGCATTTGACCATGCTGTAAAATTATTTAAGTAAAATTATATATTAGCTGCTTTTCTCTGCTGTGTGTGTTTTCAGTAACCACTTTATATAGGCTGGAAGATTGGATGTCTAGGATTACCATCTTTATTTAGGCTTTTTGATTAAAGCTGGCATCGCTACATACAGTTGATACCAGAAGTTTCCATACACAATATATAAAGACACATATGCATGTTGTTTTTCTCAATATCTTACATGAAATCAGAATAAACCTTTCCCGTATAAAGGCAATTAGGATAACCATAAATATTAATAATAATAACAATAATAATTTTATTTCTATAGCACCGACATATTCTGCAGCACTTTACATTATAGAGGGGACTTGTACAGACAATAGACATTAAGCATAACAATAAACACTTAGATCAAAACAGATTCCAAGAGGAATGAGGGCCCTGCTCACAAGCTAACAATCTATGAATTAAAATTATTAATTCATATCTATACAGTAAAGATGTATATCTTTGTACCGTGTTAGCCAGTAGATAGAAAAATATTTAGAATTGAGAGTCCTCAGTGGTTGATACCTTTTAATGGCTAACTGAAAAGATGGTAACAAATTGCAAGCTTTCGAGACTACTCAGGTCTCTTCATCAGGCATAGACTAATACAACATCTGAAGAATCACATATTTATACACAAAATAGCACAGAAAAAATGCAATAGGTAGGACAAGTGACGTGAAGCAGAATAGTCATTATGGCAGAGGGATGAGCATAAATATTGGAACAGTTCATAGATAAGGAGTGTGAAAGTTTTATTACCCTCTGATTGGGGTCTGGTAATGTTTTGTGATGTTTTCACAGGGTATTTGGAGTAAATTCCTTAATTGATGGAGTAGGCCATAAATCCATGTGATAGGTTCATTCCAGCATTAAGAGTGTCAAAGGTCACCATCAATTTGTATTCGTAAATTCTTCTTTGTCTCAGAGATGTGAAATTGCCTCTGAGTACAAGTATTTTCATATCTAGCAAGCTATGATCAGGGGAGCAAAAATGTTTTGCCACAGGTAGATCCATTCTTTTTTCTCTTATTGTGTGGCGATGAGAATTCATCCTTGTTCTCAGTTTTTGCCCGGTCTCCCCCACATACAGAACCCCAGTTGGACATTTAGTACATATAATTAGGTACAACACATTAGATGTGATGCAGCTGAAAGTACCTGGTATCTTGTAGTCCCGATGGGAGTTGGGGATCTTTATCTTGTCCGTGGTCATTATAAATGGACAAGTTTTGCATTTCTTCTTGTTGCAAGGAGAGGTTCCTGCCGCTGTTGGGGAGGACAGGGAACTTCTGACAATGATGCTTCTTAGATTTGGGGGCTGCCTAAAACACAGTAGAGGGGGATCTGGAAATATGGATTGTAATCGGGCATCTTTTTGTAGTAAAGGTTGTAGTTTCCGTGCAGCTCCCCTTAGCACCTCCAGATTTGGATTGTAGGTGACCACTAGAGGCACCCGGTTATTTTCTTCTTTAGCTTTGTAATGTAGCAGGTGATTCCTTGATATTCTGGTGGCTCTTGTAATTTGGTTTTCAATTGTTCTTGGATGGTAGCCCTGATTTAAAAAGGTCTTTCTAAGGCGACCAAGGTGTTCATCTCTATCCATGGGGTTGGAACATATACGGTTGTATCTGATGGCTTGGCTGTAGACAATAGAGTTTTTTATGTGTTTTGGATGGAAACTGTCCCATTTAAGGTATGTTGGACGGTCGATTGGCTTCTGATACAGGGATGTCTCTATTTCATTGTTCTTTAGCTTAATGATGGTGTCCAAAAAGTTAATTTCAGTGCTGGAGTAGTTGAGTGTTAAGTTGATGGTGGGATGAAATTGATTGAACTGTTCTTGGAACGTCTTTAGCTGTTGCTCAGACTCCGTCCAGATGATTAAGATATCATCAATGTAGCGGTAGTAGGCCCGAGGCCTGATGGGACATGAGGACAGAAAGTCGCTTTCAAGCTTGGCCATGAAAAGATTTGCATACTGAGGAGCCATTTTACTTCCCATAGCTGTGCCAGTCTCCTGTAAATAGATCTTGTTGTCAAATTCAAAGTAATTGTGGGTGAGGATGAATTTTGTGAGTTTCACCACAGAATCAGCATCATTCCCGGTGTTTTTCATGAAGTCTTTGCAGGCATTTAATCCATCCTGGTGTGGGATATTAGAGTACAAGGATTCCACATCCATGGTGGCCAGGATGGTTCCTTCTGGTAGAGGACCTATTGCTGCTAGTTTATTCAGTAGGTCAGTTGTGTCCTGAATGTAGCTGGGTGTATCCTTTACCAGGGGTTTAAGAATGCCCTCTACCCATCCAGATACCTGCTCAGTAAGGGTGTCCACACATGAAATAATCGGCCTCCCTGGATTTCCGGCTTTGTGGATTTTGGGAAGCATGTAGAACTTCCCTGTTCTTGGACTCTCTGGTATCAGGTCATCGGCTCTTATGGATTTGTCAGACAGACAAGATACCAACTTGCTTAGTTCCTTGTAATAGTCCTGTGTAGGGTCCGACTCCAGTTTTCTGTAGTAGCATGTGTCCGTAAGTTGTCTGTTTGCTTCCTTCATATAGTCTGATGTGTTCATCATGACTATTGCACCTCCCTTGTCAGCAGGTTTAATGATGATTTCTTTGTTGGTTTTCAGAGACTGTATAGCCTTTCTCTCCTGGGCACTGATGTTGGATGCTTGTCTCCTGTTGGTGTCTATGATGGTGGATTTTATCAAATATCTGAATGAATCTATATATTTATCCAAATGAGGGTTGCGTCCAGGAGGAGGTGTCCAGTCTGACCTCTTCTTGGTTGTTGGGATACCTTTTCCTTCAGTCCGAGTGTTTTCTGAATCTTCTGTATCATTGAAGTATTCCCTCAGGCGCAGTCTCCTGAAAAAATGTTCCATATCACTGCAGAGTTCAGTTTTATCCAGGGCCTTAGTGGGACAAAATGAGAGTCCTCTAGAAAGCACGGCCAATTCCACCTTGTTGGGTTTGTAATCCGAGAGATTGATGACACAGTTAGATGCTTTTGTGTCTGGAATGGAGTGGTTGTCAGAGTTGTCAGGTTTTGGCTTTGTTTTGGATCTGTTTGTATAGAGTCCGGAATTGAGACGCAATCTGTGTAGTTTCTTTTCTTTGTTATGAATCAGAAAGGTCCGTAGTTTGTTGTAGTATTGTTGTAATTTTTGTTCTGTGGTTTCTGTAAGTGTTTTCCTTAGGCTTTCAAATTGCCCTTGGACTTTACTCCTTATGCTGTAGCAGACATGCAAAAGATGGTTCCTAAGTCTCTCAGACGTCCTGTGACAAAGGTTTTTTGCATAATGGGTATTGTAGGTGTGAAGAATTGGGTTTGTAATCCAGAGTCCTTTGGGAATTAAATTCTCCTTTTTGCATTTAGATAAGAAAAAATATCGCTGTCCATTTGTGCACGTTTCTTCAGAAGTGGTTTTAGTTCCATAAAGATGCGGTACATTCTGGTATCCTCCATTTTGATACAGTAAAGATGTATATCTTTGTACCGTGTTAGCCAGTAGATAGAAAAATATTTAGAGTTGAGAGTCCTCAGTGGTTGATACCTTTTAATGGCTAACTGAAAAGATGGTAACAAATTGCAAGCTTTCGAGACTACTCAGGTCTCTTCATCAGGCATAGACTAATACAACATCTGAAGAATCACATATTTATACACAAAATAGCACAGAAAAAATGCAATAGGTAGGACAAGTGACGTGAAGCAGAATAGTCATTATGGCAGAGGGATGAGCATAAATATTGGAACAGTTCATAGATAAGGAGTGTGAAAGTTTTATTACCCTCTGATTGGGGTCTGGTAATGTTTTGTGATGTTTTCACAGGGTATTTGGAGTAAATTCCTTAATTGATGGAGTAGGCCATAAATCCATGTGATAGGTTCATTTCAGCATTAAGAGTGTCAAAGGTCACCATTAATTTGTATTCGTAAATTCTTCTTTGTCTCAGAGATGTGAAATTGCCTCTGAGTACAAGTATTTTCATATCTAGCAAGCTATGATCAGGGGAGCAAAAATGTTTTGCCACAGGTAGATCCATTCTTTTTTCTCTTATTGTGTGGCGATGAGAATTCATCCTTGTTCTCAGTTTTTGCCCGGTCTCCCCCACATACAGACCCCCAGTTGGACATTTAGTACATATAATTAGGTACACCACATTAGATGTGATGCAGCTTAAAGTACCTGGTATCTTGTAGTCCCGATGGGAGTTGGGGATCTTTATCTTGTCCGTGGTCATTATAAATGGACAAGTTTTGCATTTCTTCTGGTTGCAAGGAGAGGTTCCTGCCGCTGTTGGGGAGGACAGGGAACTTCTGACAATGATGCTTCTTAGATTTGGGGGCTGCCTAAAACACAGTAGAGGGGGATCTGGAAATATGGATTGTAATCGGGCATCTTTTTGTAGTAAAGGTTGTAGTTTCCATGCAGCTCCCCTTAGCACCTCCAGATTTGGATTGTAGGTGACCACTAGAGGCACCCGGTTATTTTCTTCTTTAGCTTTGTAATGTAGCAGGTGATTCCTTGATATTCTGGTGGCTCTTGTAATTTGGTTTTCAATTGTTCTTGGATGGTAGCCCTGATTTAAAAAGGTCTTTCTAAGGCGACCAAGGTGTTCATCTCTATCCATGGGGTTGGAACATATACGGTTGTACCGGGTGCCTCTAGTGGTCACCTACAATCCAAATCTGGAGGTGCTAAGGGGAGCTGCACGGAAACTACAACCTTTACTACAAAAAGATGCCCGATTACAATCCATATTTCCAGATCCCCCTCTACTGTGTTTTAGGCAGCCCCCAAATCTAAAAAGCATCATTGTCAGAAGTTCCCTGTCCTCCCCAACAGCGGCAGGAACCTCTCCTTGCAACCAGAAGAAATGCAAAACTTGTCCATTTATAATGACCACGGACAAGATAAAGATCCCCAACTCCCATCGGGACTACAAGATACCAGGTACTTTCAGCTGCATCACATCTAATGTGGTGTACCTAATTATATGTACTAAATGTCCAACTGGGGTCTGTATGTGGGGGAGACCGGGCAAAAACTGAGAACAAGGATGAATTCTCATCGCCACACAATAAGAGAAAAAAGAATGGATCTACCTGTGGCAAAACATTTTTGCTCCCTGATCATAGCTTGCTAGATATGAAAATACTTGTACGCAGAGGCAATTTCACATCTCTGAGACAAAGAAGAATTTACGAATACAAATTGATGGTGACCTTTGACACTCTTAATGCTGGAATGAACCTATCACATGGATTTATGGCCTACTACATCAATTAAGGAATTTACTCCAAATACCCTGTGAAAACATCACAAAACATTATCAGACCCCAATCAGAGGGTAATAAAACTTTCACACTCCTTATCTATGAACTGTTCCAATATTTATGCTCATCCCTCTGCCATAATGACTATTCTGCTTCACGTCACTTGTCCTACCTATTGCATTTTTTCTGTGTTTTTGTGTATAAATATGTGATTCTTCAGATGTTGTATTAGTCTATGCCTGATGAAGAGACCTGAGTAGTCTCGAAAGCTTGCAATTTGTTACCATCTTTTCAGTTAGCCATTAAAAGATATCAACCACTGAGGACTCTCAACTCTAAATATTTTTTTAATTCATATCTATGAATTGTTAAAATTTGCCAAATGCCAGAAGTATGAGAGAGAATGTTTTAAGGCATTTTTATTACTTACTGCAAAATCAAAGTTTACATACATTTCATTAGTATTTGGTACCATTGCCCTTAAACTGAATGACTTGAGTCAAATGTTTGGGATATCCTTCCATGAGCTTCTCACAATAGTTGGTCGGAATTTGGGCCCATTCCTCCTGAGAAAACTGGTTTAACTGATCCAGGTTTGTAGGTCGCCTTGCTCGCACCTGCCTTCTCAGCTTTGCCCTTAAATTTTCAATAGGATTGAGATCAGGGCTTTGTGATGGCCACTCCAAAACATTGACTTTTTATTCTTAAGCCACTTTGTTACTATTTTGGCAGTATGCTTCGCCATCATCTTCACAAGGTCTTTAGCTTTTGTCCTTGGGTTGATATGCACATGTCGGACCAAGCACGTTTATCTCTGGGACACAGAACCCGTCTCCTTCCTGAGCAGTATGATGGCTGGACATTCCCATCTTGTTTGTACTTGTGTAAAATTGTTTGTACAGATGAACGAGGCACCTTCAGCTATCTTGAAATTGTACCTAAGGATGAGCCATACTTATGAAAGTTCACAATTCTCTTCCTGATATCCAGACTGATTTATTTAGACCTTTCCATGATGCTACACAAAGAAGCAGTGTTTCAGGTGTGCATTAAAATACATTCACAAGTGTGTCTCTAATTAACTCAGACGTTGCCCAAAAAACTATCATAAGCTTTCAAACACATGACATCAACATATGGGCAGTCCAGAATTCTTTAAAGGCATTGTAATCTTAGTGTATGTAAACTTTTGACTTTGCAGTAAGTAATAAAAATGCCTTAAAACATTCTTTCCAGCTCATTCGTCTGGAACTTGGCAAATATTAATAAATATGGTAATCCTAATTGCCCTAAAATGGGAAAGGTTTATTCTGATTTCATGGCAGATACTGAGAAAAAAATGCATATGTGTCCTTTTATATAGTGTATGTAAACTTCTCGTTTCAACTGTATATACAATGTGAATATATATGTATATATATACTGCCCAAAAAATAAAGGGAACACTTAAACAACAGAATATAACTCCAAGTAAATCAAAGTTTTGTGAAATCAAACTGTCCACTTAGGAAGCAACACTGATTGACAATCAATTTCACATTCTGTTGTGCAAATGGAATAGACAACAGATGGAAATTATTGGCAATTATCAAGATACACTCAATAAAGGAGTAGTTCTGCAGGTGGGGACCACAGACCACATCTCAGTACCAATGCTTTCTGGCTGATGTTTTAGTAACTTTTGAAAGTTGGTTGTGCTTTCACACTTGTGGTAGCATGAGACAGACTCTACAACCCACACAAGTGGCTCAGGTAGTGCAGCTAATCCAGGATGACACATCAATGCGAGCTTCTGTGTCTGTCAGCGTAGTGTTCAGAGACTGGAGGCTCTACCAGGAGACAGGCCAGTACACCAGGAGACGTGGAGGGGGCCATAGGAGGGCAGCAACCCAGCAGCAGGACCGCTACCTCCGCCTTTGTGCAAGAGGGAACAGGAGGAGTACTGCCAGAGCCCTGCAAAATTACCTCCAGCATGCCACAAATATGCATGTGTCTGCACAAACGGTTAGAAACCGACTCCATGAGGATGCTCTGAGTGCCCGATGTCCACAGATGGGGGTTGTGCTCATAGCCAAACACCGTGCTGGACGCTTGGCATTTGCCACAGAACACCAGGATTGGCAAATTTGCCACTGTCACCCTGTGCTCTTGACAGTTGAAAGCAGGTACACACTAAGCACATGTGACAGACGTGACAGAGTCTGTTGATGCCGTGGAGAGCATTCTGCTGCCTGCAACATCCTTCAGCATGACGGTGGTTTGGCAGTGGGTCAGTAATGGTGTGGGGTGGCATTTCTTTGGACAGCCGCACAGCCCTCCATGTGCTGACCAGAGGTAGCCTGACTGCCATTAAGTACCGAGATGAGATCTTCAGGCCCCTTGTGAGACCATATGCTGGTGCAGTTGGCCCTGGGTTCCTCCTAATGCAGGACAATGCCAGACATCATGTGGCTGGAGTATGTCAGCAGTTCCTGCAAGATAAAGGCATTGAAGCTATGGACTGGCCCACCTGTTCCCCAGACCTGAATCCGATTAAGCACATCTGGGACATCATGTCTCGCTCCATCCACCAACGCCACATTGCACCACAAACTGTCCATGAGTTGGCGGATGCTTTAGTCCAGGTCTGGGAGGAGATCCCTCAGGAGACCATCAGCCACTTCATTAGGAGCATGCCCAGGCATTGTAGGGAGGTCATACAGACACGTGGAGGCCACACACACTACTGAGCATCATTTTGACTTGTTTAAAGGACATTACATTGCATTTTAATTTTTTGGGTGACTCCAAATCCAGGCATCCATTGGTTAATAAATTTGATTTCCATTGATGATTTTTGAGTGATTTTGTTGTCAGCGCATTCAACTTTGTACAGAACAAAGTATTCAAAGAGAATATTTCATTCATTCAGATATAGGATGTGTTATTTGAGTGTTCCCTTTATTTTTTTGAGCAGTCTACTTTCATATTATTATTACTGGTATCATTCACCTTTGATTATTGCACCTTCTTTTTATTTATATATATTTCATTCACCCCCTCATCATTTCTTCATACAAGAACATCTGCATTGTGCCCTCCCTTAGGACTAGTGATGGGCAAACCCAAACAGTAAATTTCGGTGTCCATACCGAATACCTACTACACGGGCTCAGACCCTGAACACGGACTTCTCCAGGAAGTCTGTGTTACTGTTTTGGCTCGGCACCCAGAACATTGGTTGTTTCCCATGCTGTCATCTGCATGACAGCATGAGAAACACCGGCGGCTCTGATTGGTGGTAAGATCATTACCACAGGTCATAGAGCTTGGTTCATCTGACACTCAGCAGCTGTGACTGGCGATAAAAAGTTTACCTCAAAGAGGCATCGGCTGATGTGATCACTACTCCCCATTAGCCTATACTGCTGTCGCTAATAACAGCGAAAGCAGTTGCATGTGATGGGAGTATTCATCAGCCAGTGCCTGCGCTATAAATAAATAAAAATAAAAATGAAGTGGGGTCATTCTATTTTTAATAACCAGCATGGCAAAACTGACAGCTGCGGGTTGCAACCCCCAGTTGTTAGCGTTATCATGGCTGGTTATCAAGAATTCAAGCCGTTCAGGCTGAAAACCATTGGAGAATGAGCTGCTGCAAGCACAGCATTAGCGACTAGCGGTGACTCCATCGACATTACCACAGGTAACTACGGCTCAGTTCCCAGTGTGAGCCGGGCCAGTGAACTGCGGTGACCTCAGTGAGAAATTTCTTACGGTGAACTGCCATGAACTCACTGTGCTCAGCGCTCAGTGAGTTCTGGTATCTGAATCGAACATTTTTTAACTGTTCAGCCGAACCCGCCAGACCCAAACATCCACTACTTAGAACCTTTAACTGTCCTGCCCATTTTTCATTTTGTCTTGTAACCTTGTATGGATCCTTGTATTGTATTTTTTTATATTTTTTTATCTATTTTTTAAAAAAAGTTGTTCACTTTTGAATTTATGTATGGTCTAGTCATGCTTCTCCTGGTAACGTCTTTATGTAATCTGAGAGCTGTATGATCTAAGGACGGAGACATTGATTCCAACGATGTGTCACTCACTAGGCTGCTTGGTGCAGTTTTGATAGAATCCCTGTTTCTCTGCTATAGATGTAGCCATGGTCAGAATGCTGAGC
>JARQOD010000007.1:44603592-44681157 GCA_033576555.1 Oophaga sylvatica
TACAGTAAAGATGTATATCTTTGTACCGTGTTAGCCAGTAGATAGAAAAATATTTAGATTGAGAGTCCTCAGTGGTTGATACCTTTTAATGGCTAACTGAAAAGATGGTAACAAATTGCAAGCTTTCGAGACTACTCAGGTCTCTTCATCAGGCATAGACTAATACAACATCTGAAGAATCACATATTTATACACAAAATAGCACAGAAAAAATGCAATAGGTAGGACAAGTGACGTGAAGCAGAATAGTCATTATGGCAGAGGGATGAGCATAAATATTGGAACAGTTCATAGATAAGGAGTGTGAAAGTTTTATTACCCTCTGATTGGGGTCTGGTAATGTTTTGTGATGTTTTCACAGGGTATTTGGAGTAAATTCCTTAATTGATGGAGTAGGCCATAAATCCATGTGATAGGTTCATTTCAGCATTAAGAGTGTCAAAGGTCACCATTAATTTGTATTCGTAAATTCTTCTTTGTCTCAGAGATGTGAAATTGCCTCTGAGTACAAGTATTTTCATATCTAGCAAGCTATGATCAGGGGAGAAAAATGTTTTGCCACAGGTAGATCCATTCTTTTTTCTCTTATTGTGTGGCGATGAGAATTCATCCTTGTTCTCAGTTTTTGCCCGGTCTCCCCCACATACAGACCCCCAGTTGGACATTTAGTACATATAATTAGGTACACCCACATTAGATGTGATGCAGCTTAAAGTACCTGGTATCTTGTAGTCCCGATGGGAGTTGGGGATCTTTATCTTGTCCGTGGTCATTATAAATGGACAAGTTTTGCATTTCTTCTGGTTGCAAGGAGAGGTTCCTGCCGCTGTTGGGGAGGACAGGGAACTTCTGACAATGATGCTTCTTAGATTTGGGGGCTGCCTAAAACACAGTAGAGGGGGATCTGGAAATATGGATTGTAATCGGGCATCTTTTTGTAGTAAAGGTTGTAGTTTCATGCAGCTCCCCTTAGCACCTCCAGATTTGGATTGTAGGTGACCACTAGAGGCACCCGGTTATTTTCTTCTTTAGCTTTGTAATGTAGCAGGTGATTCCTTGATATTCTGGTGGCTCTTGTAATTTGGTTTTCAATTGTTCTTGGATGGTAGCCCTGATTTAAAAAGGTCTTTCTAAGGCGACCAAGGTGTTCATCTCTATCCATGGGGTTGGAACATATACGGTTGTACCGGGTGCCTCTAGTGGTCACCTACAATCCAAATCTGGAGGTGCTAAGGGGAGCTGCACGGAAACTACAACCTTTACTACAAAAAGATGCCCGATTACAATCCATATTTCCAGATCCCCCTCTACTGTGTTTTAGGCAGCCCCCAAATCTAAAAAGCATCATTGTCAGAAGTTCCCTGTCCTCCCCAACAGCGGCAGGAACCTCTCCTTGCAACCAGAAGAAATGCAAAACTTGTCCATTTATAATGACCACGGACAAGATAAAGATCCCCAACTCCCATCGGACTACAAGATACCAGGTACTTTCAGCTGCATCACATCTAATGTGGTGTACCTAATTATATGTACTAAATGTCCAACTGGGGGTCTGTATGTGGGGGAGACTGGGCAAAAACTGAGAACAAGGATGAATTCTCATCGCCACACAATAAGAGAAAAAAGAATGGATCTACCTGTGGCAAAACATTTTTGCTCCCTGATCATAGCTTGCTAGATATGAAAATACTTGTACGCAGAGGCAATTTCACATCTCTGAGACAAAGAAGAATTTACGAATACAAATTGATGGTGACCTTTGACACTCTTAATGCTGGAATGAACCTATCACATGGATTTATGGCCTACTACATCAATTAAGGAATTTACTCCAAATACCCTGTGAAAACATCACAAAACATTATCAGACCCCAATCAGAGGGTAATAAAACTTTCACACTCCTTATCTATGAACTGTTCCAATATTTATGCTCATCCCTCTGCCATAATGACTATTCTGCTTCACGTCACTTGTCCTACCTATTGCATTTTTTCTGTGTTTTTGTGTATAAATATGTGATTCTTCAGATGTTGTATTAGTCTATGCCTGATGAAGAGACCTGAGTAGTCTCGAAAGCTTGCAATTTGTTACCATCTTTTCAGTTAGCCATTAAAAGATATCAACCACTGAGGACTCTCAACTCTAAATATTTTTTTAATTCATATCTATGAATTGTTAAAATTTGCCAAATGCCAGAAGTATGAGAGAGAATGTTTTAAGGCATTTTTATTACTTACTGCAAAATCAAAGTTTACATACATTTCATTAGTATTTGGTACCATTGCCCTTAAACTGAATGACTTGAGTCAAATGTTTGGGATATCCTTCCATGAGCTTCTCACAATAGTTGGTCGGAATTTGGGCCCATTCCTCCTGAGAAAACTGGTTTAACTGATCCAGGTTTGTAGGTCGCCTTGCTCGCACCTGCCTTCTCAGCTTTGCCCTTAAATTTTCAATAGGATTGAGATCAGGGCTTTGTGATGGCCACTCCAAAACATTGACTTTTTATTCTTAAGCCACTTTGTTACTATTTTGGCAGTATGCTTCGCCATCATCTTCACAAGGTCTTTAGCTTTTGTCCTTGGGTTGATATGCACATGTCGGACCAAGCACGTTTATCTCTGGGACACAGAACCCGTCTCCTTCCTGAGCAGTATGATGGCTGGACATTCCCATCTTGTTTGTACTTGTGTAAAATTGTTTGTACAGATGAACGAGGCACCTTCAGCTATCTTGAAATTGTACCTAAGGATGAGCCATACTTATGAAAGTTCACAATTCTCTTCCTGATATCCAGACTGATTTATTTAGACCTTTCCATGATGCTACACAAAGAAGCAGTGTTTCAGGTGTGCATTAAAATACATTCACAAGTGTGTCTCTAATTAACTCAGACGTTGCCCAAAAAACTATCATAAGCTTTCAAACACATGACATCAACATATGGGCAGTCCAGAATTCTTTAAAGGCATTGTAATCTTAGTGTATGTAAACTTTTGACTTTGCAGTAAGTAATAAAAATGCCTTAAAACATTCTTTCCAGCTCATTCGTCTGGAACTTGGCAAATATTAATAAATATGGTAATCCTAATTGCCCTAAAATGGGAAAGGTTTATTCTGATTTCATGGCAGATACTGAGAAAAAAATGCATATGTGTCCTTTTATATAGTGTATGTAAACTTCTCGTTTCAACTGTATATACAATGTGAATATATATGTATATATATACTGCCCAAAAAATAAAGGGAACACTTAAACAACAGAATATAACTCCAAGTAAATCAAAGTTTTGTGAAATCAAACTGTCCACTTAGGAAGCAACACTGATTGACAATCAATTTCACATTCTGTTGTGCAAATGGAATAGACAACAGATGGAAATTATTGGCAATTATCAAGATACACTCAATAAAGGAGTAGTTCTGCAGGTGGGGACCACAGACCACATCTCAGTACCAATGCTTTCTGGCTGATGTTTTAGTAACTTTTGAAAGTTGGTTGTGCTTTCACACTTGTGGTAGCATGAGACAGACTCTACAACCCACACAAGTGGCTCAGGTAGTGCAGCTCATCCAGGATGACACATCAATGCGAGCTTCTGTGTCTGTCAGCGTAGTGTTCAGAGACTGGAGGCTCTACCAGGAGACAGGCCAGTACACCAGGAGACGTGGAGGGGGCCATAGGAGGGCAGCAACCCAGCAGCAGGACCGCTACCTCCGCCTTTGTGCAAGAGGGAACAGGAGGAGTACTGCCAGAGCCCTGCAAAATTACCTCCAGCAGGCCACAAATTGCATGTGTCTGCACAAACAGTTAGAAACCGACTCCATGAGGATGCTCTGAGTGCCCGATGTCCACAGATGGGGGTTGTGCTCATAGCCAAACACCGTGCTGGACGCTTGGCATTTGCCACAGAACACCAGGATTGGCAAATTTGCCACTGTCACCCTGTGCTCTTGACAGTTGAAAGCAGGTACACACTAAGCACATGTGACAGACGTGACAGAGTCTGTTGATGCCGTGGAGAGCATTCTGCTGCCTGCAACATCCTTCAGCATGACCGGTGGTTTGGCAGTGGGTCAGTAATGGTGTGGGGTGGCATTTCTTTGGACAGCCGCACAGCCCTCCATGTGCTGACCAGAGGTAGCCTGACTGCCATTAAGTACCGAGATGAGATCTTCAGGCCCCTTGTGAGACCATATGCTGGTGCAGTTGGCCCTGGGTTCCTCCTAATGCAGGACAATGCCAGACATCATGTGGCTGGAGTATGTCAGCAGTTCCTGCAAGATAAAGGCATTGAAGCTATGGACTGGCCCCCTGTTCCCCAGACCTGAATCCGATTAAGCACATCTGGGACATCATGTCTCGCTCCATCCACCAACGCCACATTGCACCACAAACTGTCCATGAGTTGGCGGATGCTTTAGTCCAGGTCTGGGAGGAGATCCCTCAGGAGACCATCAGCCACTTCATTAGGAGCATGCCCAGGCATTGTAGGGAGGTCATACAGACACGTGGAGGCCACACACACTACTGAGCATCATTTTGACTTGTTTAAAGGACATTACATTGCACTTTAATTTTTTGGGTGACTCCAAATCCAGGCATCCATTGGTTAATAAATTTGATTTCCATTGATGATTTTTGAGTGATTTTGTTGTCAGCGCATTCAACTTTGTACAGAACAAAGTATTCAAAGAGAATATTTCATTCATTCAGATATAGGATGTGTTATTTGAGTGTTCCCTTTATTTTTTTGAGCAGTTACTTTCATATTATTATTACTGGTATCATTCACCTTTGATTATTGCACCTTCTTTTTATTTATATATATTTCATTCACCCACTCATCATTTCTTCATACAAGAACATCTGCATTGTGCCCTCCCTTAGGGTGAGTTTCCACGGTCGGAAACGCTGCGTGTTTGCGCTGGCGCTGGCGCAGCGCCAAACACGCGTCCAGATGTTACAGCATAGTGGAGGGATTCAAGAATCCGTCTCCACTATGCATAACAATACGCAGTGCAAACTGCGTAACGGACATGCGGCGCGTCTTTTCAGACGCAGCATGTCCTGCGTATTGCGGCGACGTGCGTCGCCGCAACATAATTAACACAGGGCTATTAGCCTGCGCTCTTTCGGAGGTGTTCGAGTTCTGAACACCTCCGGAAAGATCGGCGTCATAAAGGGCGGGCTTAGACAGAGCGGAATTTCCGCTCCGTCAAAGCGCTATGTTCCGGACCGTGACATAGCCTTGACTAGTGATGGGCAAACCCAAACAGTAAATTTCGGTGTCCATACCGAATACCTACTACACGGCTCAGACCTGAACATGGACTTCTCCAGGAAGTCTGTGTTACTGTTTTGGCTCGGCACCCAGAACATTGGTTGTTTCCCACGCTGTCATCTGCATGACAGCATGAGAAACACCGGCGGCTCTGATTGGTGGTAAGATCATTACCACAGGTCAGAGAGCTATGGTTCATCTGACACTCAGCAGCTGTGACTGGCGATAAAAAGTTTACCTCAAAGAGGCATCGGCTGATGTGATCACTACTCCCCATTAGCCTATACCTGCTGTCGCTAATAACAGCGAAAGCAGTTGCATGTGATGGGAGTATTCATCAGCCAGTGCCTGCGCTATAAATAAATAAAAATAAAATGAAGTGGGGTCATTCTATTTTTAATAACCAGCATGGCAAAACTGACAGCTGCGGGTTGCAACCCTCAGTTGTTAGCGTTATCATGGCTGGTTATCAAGAATTCAGCCGTTCAGGCTGAAAACCATTGGAGAATGAGCTGCTGCAAGCACAGCATTAGCGACTAGCGGTGACTCCATCGACATTACCACAGGTAACTACGGCTCAGTTCCCAGTGTGAGCCGGGCCAGTGAACTGCGGTGACCTCAGTGAGAAATTTCTTACGGTGAACTGCCATGAACTCACTGTGCTCAGCGCTCAGTGAGTTCTGGTATCTGAATCGAACATTTTTTAACTGTTCAGCCGAACCCGCCAGACCCAAACATCCACTACTTAGAACCTTTAACTGTCCTGCCCATTTTTCATTTTGTCTTGTAACCTTGTATGGATCCTTGTATTGTATTTTTTTATATTTTTTATCTATTTTTTAAAAAAGTTGTTCACTTTTGAATTTATGTATGGTCTTAGTCATGCTTCTCCTGGTAACGTCTTTATGTAATCTGAGAGCTGTATGATCTAAGGACGGAGACATTGATTCCAACGATGTGTCACTCACTAGGCTGCTTGGTGCAGTTTTGATAGAATCCCTGTTTTCTCTGCTATAGATGTAGCCATGGTCAGAATGCTGAGCTCTGTATAACCCACGCCCACACCACTGATTGGCAGCCTCTTGTGTACAGTGTACATTGTTTCCAAACTGCCAATTAGTGGTGGGGACGGGATTATACAGATATGCCTGACTGACCTTTACATGAGACCTAGTCAGGAAGTTATAATCTCCTGCTGATAAAACACTGATTGTATTGAAACTACATCATATAGCCTAATAAGTGACACATCACTAGAATCATGCTTTCCGCTCCTATATTAGGCTGATATCAGATTAAACAGCAAAAACCTACTGACAGTTTCCCTTTAAAAAAAAGACCCCTAAATTATATTTTTGCTTCATTCATCATCAATTCCATTTCTGAGAAACCTCAATGGGAGTCAGCAGGACTCTAGTTCCTTGTCTCTAATACATGCCCATACCTGATCATAAAACACATGAAGGCGCTGTCAACAGCAGCACATAATCTGTACCAATATTTTCAGCAGTAAGGCACTAGATATACTGATGATGACGTGTAGTATGGAGGGCAGACTCCTTACTTATTATACAGTGATTAGAGGTTTTTGTTCCTTGCTAGATTCCTCATTCTTTTATCCAGTGCCTGGATTTTAAAGAGTAACAGTCATATTCATTTTTATTTCATAAATCAATAGTACACATAAAAACAAGACATTTTGTAATATATAATATATATTATCAGACAAATGTATTTCTTCCTTCTCCTGGACTGACCTTTAACTCTCAATTCATGGATAGATTCTGTATTCTGTGAATGTAGATTTTCCCATTACTGAGATAGGAGATGACAGTTGCTGCTTTTAATATTCTTTTAAAGGAGCTAGAGGTAGTAGACACTGGCATGCTGTTGCAAGTTATTCTGAAATAACAGTTACAGTCCTCCATAGATCTTTATGAGCACCAACTGTCACCTACTATCTCAGTAATGGGAAAGTCTTTCTTCACTGAATAAAGATTTTACCTAAGAATTCTGAGAATGACTGATCAGTCCAGGAGAATAAAGAAGCAGAGTTCTCTAACAGGATATATTACAAAGTTTCTTATTTTCACATATGTCAATGATTTATGAAATAAAAATTAGCTTTTAAGCTTATCTGAATTTACAGTTTTCCTTTTGTTGTGGATTACAATGAGAAAGGTTGAATATTAGGAGATATAAGCAACATTAAAGAATAATGATTATGTAACACTGATACTGTTGACCAACCTGTCTTCGGCTTCTCTTTCATGGGCGTCATGTAGCCGTCTTCTCCTACAACTCCCCGTGAGGTACGTTCCCGTACAAATGCGGTGGGGTCAGCACTGTATCTTTGCAGACTGCTGTCTTCTGGAGGTCTCTCTGTGTTCTGTTTTCGGAGAGTGCCATTGCAGCAGGTATCTTCAAACACTTCAGAAGTTGCACCCTGGACTGCAGGAACTTCTGGTATTGGACAAACGGGTGGTCTGTATGGCAGAGTAACTGATTCTTGTGTTGTGTACCCTCCATCTCGATAAACAAACTGATTCTGTCAGAGATACAAAAAGTTGCAAAACACACCTTTAAAATTGTTACATACAATGCAGAAGATGCTAATATACTGCCATGACAGATCCGAGTTTCTTGTGCCCACCAAAAGATATTAGTGATGAGCGAACGTGTTCGGATAAGATCTTATCCGAGCATGCTCGGGTGCTAACCGAGTGTCTTCAGCGTGCTATAGTAATATGTCCGAGACCTGTTTGTTCGGTAATCCCCGCATGTGTTGCAGCTGTTGAACAGCCTCAAGACATGCAGGCGTGGGGAGTCGAACATATTATTCGAGCACGCCGAAGACACTTGGTTAGCACCTGATCATGCTCGCATAACACCTTTTCCAAGCTCGTTCGCTCATCGCTAAAGGATAGCATTCAAAGTTTAAAAAAAGGTCTGATCTTATTCTTTACTACTAATTGATCTGCATGATACATGTTTTTATATATACAAGATCTTTTTCTTATTTTGTATCTTTGCATGTGTTTTTTGTATTCACACTCGCCTGTTTGTTGATTTCGTCAAGCTGGGTTTGCGTATCCTTTGCCGTTTGTTTCTGCTCATTCAGGCTTGGACAAAGCCCCATGTAGGTCAGAAACTCATTGCCAGGAGGCTGTATGTGTTACTCTCGAGCCATTTAGTTTTTTCTGTGTCACTTGTGTCTACCATCACTGCTATTAAATCTGGATTACATAAAGAAGTTTTTTATGAAGACGTAAGTTCTGGCTTTTCCCCTTAATTTATCACCTAGAGCCCCCTGCCGAGCCAGGTGAGCTGATTGCTCTTTTCTCCTGCATATCACTCAGAAACTTTGCTATCTATGCAGAGTTCGTGCATGTCAACTTTTGATTGCATTATGCACTGTGGACCCAATTCATCATTGTATTTCAGGCATTTTCTTTACCATTGTCTTCTATGGTTTAACTTTCTGCTTTTATGGTCAATGTGGCTTTTCCAGTTGTTTTAGATAGAATCATGAGATGCAACTTTTTTTAGAAAAGTCGCAAACTTTTGAGCAACTCTGTTCCAATGGCCTTCTGGGGTGATTTCATGTATGACAATAACTGATGCATTTTTGTGATATTTGCTACCGTTCAACTAAATTAAAGTAGCTTTAAAAAGGGGATATATCTCGTACTCCACTACGTGTCCTGTGAAGACTTGGTACTAGCCTCCATTTGGTTGCAAAAACTGCAAACAATCCAAAGATCTAAGGCACCGGGTAATTTCCTTCCAAAAAGTTTTATTGACACCAATGTACGCATAAAAAAAACTAACATCCAACGTTTCGGCCACATAGGGTCTTTTTCAAGGTGTACACCCACCTTTTTTTTTTTGCTTGAACAAGGCCCTGTGTGGCCGAAATGTCGCATGTCAATTTTTTTGATGTGTAAATTAGTGTCAATAAAACTTTTTTGAAGGCGATTACCTGGTGTCTAGGAACTTAAGTTTAAAGTAGGTGATATGTGCGATCAAATCATAAGAAATAGACCTTAGTGGCAAATAATTGGCTCCAAAGTCATCTCAAAATGAGGGATCCTTTGTTGTATCAGAATGAGAAATGAATGTATCTTTTGAAATTCGATTCCGCCATCTTTGCCGAACTTTCTTAAAATTTAACAGGTCTATCTTATACGGTATGTCCCTCACACTGGAGGCAACCTTTAAAACGTATGTCGTTTTATTATTATGCTGTATTTGTTTTTTAGTACCTGAGCCTTCCAGAGGATCCTGGTTATTTGGTTGGTGAGTTTCATCCTAAGGCCAGGGTCAGACATGCGAGAAACTCGCACGAGTCTTGCACGTCAGTACCCAGCACTGCCGCCGGCACTCAGGACCCCAGCGTGCGGCTGCATAGAAATACATGCAGCCGCATGCTCCTGTCCAAGTGCCGGCGGAAGTGCCCGGTATTGACATGCGAGACTCGTGTGAGTTTCTTGCATGTCTGACCCTGGCCTAATGGGCTGTATATATACTATCGTATCTTATACACGCATCTCACTCCACTAGCAGAAAAGGAGCTTACATGCACTGAGATTTAATCACTGAGATTTAAATTTTTATGTTTTTTAAAGTCACTTTTTTATCTTGTGGTATTTGCTGATCTTTCTTGGCATCAAATTCATCAGGATGGCGCATGGCTCGTGAACTTTGCGCAAAATCAAAAAAGTATTTTTCTCTGACTTTAACCACTTTTTGCACATTTTTAGAGCAAAATGTCACATTTTGCAAAATGTCACAAAATTTGCAGAAAAAAAAATTGAAGTACATAAAATAACTCCGGGAGCGCAGGGCACTGGAGTACTTTTGCAACAAATTGTGTTATTTTTTGAAACGTCGCAAATGAAGAATCGGACAAAAGCATCTTCTAATCCTAAACCCTAAAAAACATTAGTCAGTCACATAAAATAGAAATAAAAAGGTGCAAATGGGAAGATGAACTTCGTGCAAACAAAATAAAAAGGTGCAAAACACTAAAAAAAAAAAAAAAAAAGCAGGCGCAAATGCAGTAATGGAATTGGTCCATAAATTCTGAACGTAACAGACTTAGGGCAGATTCACACGACAGTATAAAAGTTTTTCAGAGTTGCATCCAGAAAAGTGGGGACATTTTTTTCTTACTCGTCGTCCATGAGCTGTTTGTATACAATCTGCTTTTTTACCCAGCAGCTATTATCATTTACAGTTCCCTATGTTACAGAATTGCAATGTATGGCCGGCGTCACACTAGCGAGTTTGATGCGAGTTAGTCGCACGACTTACTCGCATCAACACCCGGCACGGCCGCCCGCTCTCGGACCAGAGTGCGCAGCTGCATGTATTTCTATGCCGCCGTGCACTCTGGTCCGAGAGCGGGCGGCCGTGCCGGGTGTTGATGCGAGTAAGTCGTGCGACTAACTCGCATCAAACTCGCTAGTGTGACGCCAGCCTATCTGTAAAAATCGGATGCTGTACTATGCTCTGTATGATCATCCGATTTATGGAAGAAACTAGTGCATGCTGCTAATTTTTTAAAACACAGATTCAGTCAGTGGAAAAAAATCGCTCATCAGCACTGCCTCGTTGAATAACATTGGTTCGTTTTTTTTTTTTAATAAATAACACCATGTCCGAAAATACGGTGATGTGCATGAGCCCTTATGTGTAGTTTCATAGGTAGGTTTTTCATTGCCAAAAATACAGTTTTCTGAAGTTACAGAAGTCAGACGCGGCTGTAAAAGAAAACAAACTTGCTGTTATAACAGAAACACTTCAGAAGGCCAAATTGTGTGAAAATGTCACTAAACAGACTCTGGAACATTTTGTCTGATTGAAAAGTCTTGGTGTAAAATGCCCCCGGGACCCATCCATAGCCCTCACACCTGAAAGCTTAGGGAAGCTCTCACCATATATACTTTTCAGCCAGGAAAATTAGTAAAAATGAAGGAAGAATAATATATTACTGCCAATTCCATTTAACAGTTACTCGGTATTGAAAGAATTTCCATTCATAGAGAAGTTTCCCTTTGACTGTAGAATAGCAGCAGTGAATTGCTCCTCAGAAATCACGCCAATGTGCACGCCATGCAGTTTGGCCTGACTATAATTACAATGTTTGCCATCCTTGTTACATTCTACCCTGGGAACAGAATTCATCTATTACTCTATTGTTGTATATGGAAAGTGCAAACATTCTAAGCAAACAATAAGAGTGCGCGTTCACGTTAAATATTTGCCGCAGACTTTCCTGCATAAAAACGTGTCTTTTGTCAAGAAAAAACGCTGCATAAAAATGTGCGTTTTTTGCTGCATGTTTTGTTTTTCTTTTCTTTTAATATTAGTTTATATTCACACGCAGCGTTATGTTTTATGCACATATAGTACCAGCAAAAGCTATGAGATGTCAGAAATTTCATGCACACATTTTTTTTTCCCTGACTGAATTTGAGAACTGCAGCATTTTCTTTTTTTTAAATCAATTCTTTCAGTGTTTTTGCAGCGTTTACTCACTCAGAAAGCAATGACAAAGTGCAAAAAAACAAAGCTAACAGATCTTGCTGCATGTTTGGCGAACAAAGCTAAGTTTATTAATAGTGATGAGGTGGTCTCCGAGTATTTGGAAGTGCTCGGAGATTTAGTTTCTGTTGCCACAACTGCATGATTTATGGCTGCTGGACAGCTTGAATACATGTGAGGCTAGCCTGTTTGTTAAGGAATTCTCACATGTATTCAGGCTGTCAAATAGTCGCAAATCATGCAGCTGCGGCAACAGAAACTAAATCTCCGAGCACTTCCAAATACTCAGAGATCTCCCGAGTGTGCTCGGGAAAACCTGAGCAACGAGTATACTCGCACATCACTATTTTTTAACTGTACTGTGGACAAAACATACATGTAATCTGCAACAACAACAAAAAAAAGCAGATGAGCCGCAAAAAAACATCGGAAAGAGCAGGTTGTGGCTAAAAAAAAAGAAGAAGCATAAACGCTTAATGCAAACATAACATTAGAACAAATGAAAAAAAAACCCTGCAAAAATGCTGAAGGAATAGACATGGTGTGAATTTGAAACTGTTTCAAATATGCAAGGAAAAAATAAGCAGCATGTGCATGAGATTTTAGATTGCTCATTCGATTTGTTGGGGCAATAAAATACTGCTTTTTTTCGCATAAAAAATATAGGAAAGCTGCTTCAAAAACATAATATGTGAACATACCCAAAAGCTTATCTAGGTGCCCATAATGAGGTTTTGGTGAGTTTTTAACTTTGAGTATTTTCGCTGTGCCAAAAATGCAGCGTCTTACAGTTCCAGCAAAAGTGGATGGGAATTATAGACATCTCTTGCCCGCTGTGCTTCTTTTTAACTCAAACTCAATTTTTTTGTCTCAAATTTACACCATGTCGATTTCTCTTACAGGTACGTTGAGTTTTATGTGCAGATTTTTCCACAGGCTTACATTGGATGCGGAAATTCTGCAAGTAAAAAACACATATGCGTTTTATGGGTGATTACGCAATGGAAAGGCGTCAAAGACGCATGTAATTCATGTGACTGTATCAAACAATTTATGTCAAAGCCAAATAGCAGGAAGTATCAAAAACACAGCAGCTTTATAAGGCTGTGGTTCCACGATCCGGAACCACAGCGCTTTGGACGGAGCGGAAAGTCCGCTCCGCCCAAAGCCCCGCCCCCTACTGAACGCATGGTCATTCCGGATGTGTTCATGGAACACATCCGGAACACATCCGGAATGACCGCAGGCTACACAGGCCTGTGTTATTTCATTGCGGCGACGCAGCGGCGACGCAAGGGAATAGGACATGCTGCGGTCTAAAAAGACGTGCAGCATGTCCGTTAACGCAGGTCTGCCGCCTGCGGGTTTTTAAGCATAGTGGAGACTGGATTTCTTGAAATCCCCTCCACTATGCTGTATAATCTGGACGCTGCGTGTTTGACACTGTGCCAGCACACAGCGTCAAACACGCAGCAATTACTGAAGAATTCCGGATCGTGGAAACACACCCTTAAACATGACATAGCAAAAAGAGACAAAAAATGCAGCGTCAAAAAGAGATGAAAATGAATGTCAAAAAAACGCCCATAAAAACTCACTGAATAATGCAAGGGACCTAATTTACTTAAAAGGTACAGAAAATCTACAACATCAAAAACTCATCAATAGCTCAACATGGGAACATAGGCTAAAATTCCTGCAGATTATAAATGTGCCATGCCATCATGTTATAAAGTATACCAATGCCACTTATTTTTTTTCAAGTTTCCTTGAACTAATTCACATTATGATCATTGAATCATTGTCAAAGATAGAAGGTAGCAGATAATTGGACAATACAGGGAACAAGGAATATCTTCATTTTGATTTGTCTACAGTCAACATATATGCCATCTTTTTTTGTGACATTGTTTTCATGCCTTGAAGGAATTGACCAGGATTAGGAAAACATTGCTGTTTTTTGGCGGTTTTCCTTCAAACAGAGCGCAACTACTGATGGTGGTTTATTAATTATATTACAACTCAACTCCATTCACTTTAATGGGGCTGATGTGCAATACCATGAACAACCAATGGTCAGCGGTGGCGCTGTATATTTTTTTACGGGAAGCAGCCATTTTTTTGATAAACCCATTTAATGTTTGTATACGAATGCAGAATAAGTGCCACTCAAACACATAGTACAGCACTAGTAAGGCCACTCTGCGCCTTTATTAGTGTTTCAGGTCACATAGTTTTGTTTCTCCATCTGCAGTATAACAAAGTTATTATTCCAGGGAAGCATTGCTTCTATGACATAGGGACTTCTAGATGTACTGTATAACAGCACATTTTGGGCCCGATTCATCATTTGTAGCTTTTTTCAAACCACTTTTCTTTTTTCTTCATCTTGTGGTATTCGCTGATGTTTTCTGCCCCAAATTCAGCAAAATGGCGCACCCTCTTGATGAATTGTGTGAAGGATTCAAAAATGGCATTTTTTTTTCTGTCTTTGACCATTTTTGCAACTTTTTAAAGAAGAAAATGCAAGTTTTTTCAGTACGTAAAATTTTTTCAAAAATTGCTGAAGTACATAATATCACTTGAGGGGGGCCTGGAGTTTACTTGTGACAAATATTGCGACTTTGAAATGTCACAAGTGATAAACCAGGTGAAAAATTTTTGAAACCATGCCCATAGTGGCGAACAAACCACCACCAAAAACATGTGAACGCGTATAAAACTGACTTGGAATAAAAGATGAATTTGGAGCAAACAAAAAAGGCGCAAAACAGCGAAAACTCAAGGAAAAAAGGCACAAATGCAATAATGAATGGGGCCCTTTCTGTCTAAAGGACTATAATATTGACCAATAGGATCGCCGTGTGCCGTTATACAGTGTCCATGCATATAAGCATGCAAGAGATTAAAGAATTGAGCAAAAGTTAGTTGCGATGTTACAGTGAAGAGTACAACTCATACATATATGCAATCAAATTCACTACATTCACTGGTAATAGCGGCATTATTTTTATAGTTCTGAGTAATGAGTGCATTGGTCTATGAAGTTAATAATCCCTGCACACGGCTCCAGTGCATACATCGCAGCATGCTTCGGTTAAACAGTGGGAACCACGGTTCAGAACTGTAGCCACTTTATACTTGTTTAAGCAGAACTAATTACTAAACATCTGTAAAACTGACTGTCTGCAATGATCCAGTCTCTGCAACTCATTCTTCTGTCTGGTACGACGGCTGGTTACAAGTTGAAATGCCATATTATAAATAAAATAAACTCTAGAATTCAAGTTCATTCATCTTATTTGCCAAAGAACATTGAAAAGTTGAAGATTACCCCGTCCTGCACCTACTGTTCCAATCAGTATATTATTATATTAGGAAATAGTTTTGTAATTTTCCAAATTAGGCTAGGTACACATCACGTTTGTGCCTAATGTCGGCATAAGAAGGTTTGCGCCCAATAGTGGCCACTATACAAACAGATGCCACAGCATCCATGTGCCGGTTGGTGTATACTTCTTTTCAGTAGGCTTCATGATAAGATTCTGCTACACTTTCCTATAGACTTAAATAAACAGTATGCAAAAAAATATTGGCCAGATGGTGGATAAAAGAACACACGTTTGGCCTGTGTCTGGTTAATGGGATCCTATGGCAACATTACAGCATTTGGCGAAAAAAGCTCTTGATATATATTGTAGGCAGATGTAGTGTGATCCTAGTCTAAGATACTTGCATTTACTAGTAAGTCTTAGGCCGGGGTCACACATGCGAGAAACTTGCATGATTTTTGTGCGAGTCTCTCGCATGAACACCCGGCACTCGGACCGGAGCGTGCGGCTGCATGTATTTCTATGCAGCCGCACGCTCCGGTCCGAGTGTCGGCGGCAGTGCCGGGTGTTCATGCAAGAAACTCGCACAAGAATCGTGCGAGTTTCTCACATGTGTGATTCCAGCCTATAGACGAGCATATGAAAAATCGTCCAAGTTTCATCCAGAAAACTTGGTTGATATTTTTCTTATTTTCATCCATGTGTCCGTCATTTACGTCAGTGTTACATCTGTGTGACATCCATGTGACGTCCGTGTGCGATCCGTTTTCATACAACTACATTAAAACATATACATTATCACATACAGTTTCCTAGATTTATAATTAATAATAAATAATTTATCATTTTTTCTCGCACCCAATGATTTGAATGCATGAGCCTCATCCAAGACTTGGATGACAGTAGAGAATGCTGAGAATTTTTTTCTGACAGACAAAAAAATCATTAATCTGAACCGCACTATTAAATAACATGTGTCAGTGAGCTGTCATATTAAAAATCAGATTGCACACCCCCTACTTATATGCATGAGCCCTAAAGTGAAGAATACCTTTCAATAACATTGCCTAGAGGGTGTAGTGATAAAATGTTGCATCTTTTTTAAGTTTGCTGTTTACTTTTACCTTTACTTTTATTGCTTCCACAAGCAGCTGTTGGTAAATCTGTTTCTATTACTATATGGCCATTCCATGTATCTGAATGTACTGCTAAGAAAACAATTCCGATATTAAATGTCTTTCTCAAAATACTCAAGGAAAATTCGCATCTTGCTGAGCAGTATAATAATAGAGCTCATGCAACTACTGACTCAGGCCATGTACTAGGCATAAAGCCAAATGACTTGTCTGGGTTGTCCATAAAATAGGGTATCAATGTGAGATCTGTTGGGGTTCAGCACCTGGCACCCCCCACTGACCAGATCCAGAAGCCCCCAGATGTGAGCGACATATGGAGCAGATATCACCTAGTTGATGGGGGGTGTCAGCTGTCAATCACCGACAAATTTCATATTGCTTAGTTATCCCATGGACAGGTCATCACTAAGCGAGTCCTGGAAAACCCCTGTAAGATCTGCTTATTGTTAATTAAACTTCACTTAGTAAAATAAAAATGCGAAAAGAGTAAGGTAACGTTCACACATTCAGTATTTGGTCAGTATGTTACATAAGAATAAGAGCGTCTAGCCCAGCCAAAGACAAATATAATAATGGTATAGTACCAAGAAGCGGCATAATCAGCCTCCCTACAGAGATATGTCTAATGCACTGCCGTGCCCTGCAACACTAAAAGAGGAAAGGGGTGAGGAGAGATTGAAACGCATTCAGCAAGGAGGAAAGTGCTTCCTAACTGAAGCCAAAATGTATGCGAGCTCTAGTGTAGCCAAGCTTACCCATGTGGGACAATGTCACAGGTACGTGCCCCAACGCACGTTTCGCTATATTGAGCTTCCTCGGGGGGCGATGTGGGATAGGGTGTTGACAGGCTATAAAAACCATAAGGGCCAGGTGGGGATGATTCCTCAATCAGGCGTTGCGCATGTGAGCGCTGTCGTAGCGGCGGTATCCGCGCCGCTTCCGGCCATCCGATGACGGCGGGGTCAAGGAAAGTACTTCCTGTGACGTCAGTGACCCCGCCGCCATCTTAGTGGAGACCTTAGACGGAGCGGACCGCCGATGCCGCGCGCACATGCGCAGCCAGACGAGGAAGAACACAGATGCCTGGTGAAGCAATGTGGGTGAGTATTGGGGACATGGGGCAGATTAGGTAGAGTGGCAGACCCAGAGGGTACACTAAGCCTAATGGAAAAAATGAATAATGTGATGATGAGAGCAAAATGAATGGTAAACAGCTAATAAAAGATAGTAAGAAAAGTGAAAAAAGAAAAAAAAAAAAAAAAGTATGACAGCAAAACGTGGCTACACAAATTAGATGAAGTTTTTGGTGATGAACAAACTGTGGTTTTAAATACAAAGGAAACGGATGATTTGGCCACTAAGCTGAAATATTTGTATAACAAACGAACCGTCTCTGGTGGAATAAGGCATTCCTAGAGCGATATATCATTAAGGGGTTAATCCCAAGAGGACTGCGTGTCCAAGTGTTTCCATCATTTAATGTAGAAGACGCATCATTTAGACAGGAGTGGGAGAGTCTGGCCTCTACCTGCTCCAAAGGCTTTATAGAATTATTGATTAAATCCAATACAACAATGTTACAAACCATTGAAACAGATATTAACACCATTCAGTCTCAAGTTTTTGATAGGATGACCAATGAAGCCAAGACCAAATTCAATAAAGATCTAGAAGCAGATTTTTCCAAATGGGAAAAGGAAATTGTGGCTTCCAAATCCAAAAAATATCAGTGTGATGTCTCTGATTTTAAAACAAATTATGTGTACAAATGGAGGAGGAAGAAGGGACCCATAGGCTCTGTGCCCCAGACACACAGGAATTCCTTTTCATCTATGTCCTCAATGGATGATGAATCAGCTCCGCGGCATCGGCGGTCCGCTCCGTCTAAGGTCTCCACTAAGATGGCGGCGGGGTCACTGACGTCACAGGAAGTACTTTCCTTGACCCCGCCGTCATCGGATGGCCGGAAGCGGCGCGGATACCGCCGCTGCGACAGTGCTCACATGCGCAACGCCTGATTGAGGAATCATCCCCACCTGGCCCTTATGGTTTTTATAGCCTGTCAGCACCCTATCCCACATCGCCCCCCGAGGAAGCTCAATATAGCGAAACGTGCGTTGGGGCACGTACCTGTGACATTGTCCCACATGGGTAAGCTTGGCTACACTAGAGCTCGCATACATTTTGGCTTCAGTTAGGAAGCACTTTCCTCCTTGCTGAATGCGTTTCAATCTCTCCTCACCCCTTTCCTCTTTTAGTGTTGCAGGGCACGGCAGTGCATTAGACATATCTCTGTAGGGAGGCTGATTATGCCGCTTCTTGGTACTATACCATTATCCCTGGTGCTGTCATGATGTCGTTGCTCTGTATTCACCTATTTTCTGTTATGCCCATGTGTTTACTTTTTTACTTTACCGTGGCATTTTTTCAGTAATAGCTCCTTTACCATACTGGGCTACATTTGGGTGAGCAAGCTCAGCTAGTGCACCATTCCATGTGTCACAGGTGTTTAGTTTTGTTCTAGTCACCAATACACTTCATTAGCATTACATGTTTTTGTGAACGTTTTTATATGTGTATTTTTCTCAATAAAATTTATTCTTTTATAGAAACTTTGTCTTTGGCTGGGCTAGACGCTCTTATTCTCCTGTTTTGATCTAATCATGTTAGAGTTGCCCTGTTCCTGATTGGAACCATGTTTAATCGTGTTACCCATGGTTTGGGTTTAAGTAACATATTCATAATTCTGTGTATTTTCACAGCTAAACTACCTGAACAAATGGATTTGAAAGCCCGTGAAAAAACGTGGCTACACAAATTAGATGAAGTTTTTGGTGATGAACAAACTGTGGTTTTAAATACAAAGGAAACGGATGATTTGGCCACTAAACTGAAATATTTGTATAACAAACGAACCCGTCTCTGGTGGAATAAGGCATTCCTAGAGCGATATATCATTAAGGGGTTAATCCAAGAGGACTGCGTGTCCAAGTGTTTCCATCATTTAATGTAGAAGACGCATCATTTAGACAGGAGTGGGAGAGTCTGGCCTCTACCTGTTCCAAAGGCTTTATGGAATTATTGATTAAATCCAATACAACAATGTTACAAACCATTGAAACAGATATTAACACCATTCAGTCTCAAGTTTTTGATAGGATGACCAATGAAGCCAAGACCAAATTCAATAAAGATCTAGAAGCAGATTTTTCCAAATGGGAAAAGGAAATTGTGGCTTCCAATCCAAAAAATATCAGCGTGATGTCTCTGATTTTAAAACAAATTATGTGTACAAATGGAGGAGGAAGAAGGGACCCATAGGCTCTGTGCCCCAGACACACAGGAATTCCTTTTCATCTATGTCCTCAATGGATGATGAATCAGCTCATGGCAGTCAATCAGCCATGATACAACAAGAATTCACTGGTCCCAACCAACAGATTTGTCACACAGAGGCATAAAGCATATACGAAACGTAAGACAACCCCCCCTCAGTCAAGGGATAAGAAATCCAAAACAAACAATTTGGAGGTAATTAACCTTTCTAGTCATGTACTCACACATACTCAGTTGGAGGTGTTGGGTCTGGGTTTAACCTTTGCTCCCACTAATAAATTTGAATTTTTTACAGCCATGAAGGACCTCCAACTTTTTCTGAGAAAGGTAATCCTTCGTAAGTTGCATTTTAAACCACTTAAGAATGACGAGTCTCAGACAGTTGATGAACAGGAGGTACTATCCATCTTGGAGGAATTAGAAAGGGAGAGCACGTCCAGTGTCACAGGTACCTTTCCTTCTTCTATCTTCACCAGATCCACCACATTCCCCCCCTTCTCTCTATGCCCGCAAGTTGAAATTTTCAACAGACTGGTTTTGGAGGAATTCAAAAGAATCCCTGGCCAATGGAGGGGTGATAATCTTACCCCTGTGCAGAGAGAGGCACTTAAGCAATTAAGATCTCTACATGATGTAGTTATAAAACCGGCTGATAAGGGGGGGAATGTGGTGGTCTGGCCAGTGGAGAAGTATGAAAGGGAGGTTCACAGGCAGCTCCGAGATAGAGAGGCATATACTCTCCTTCCAAACAACCCTGTGCATACTTTTTCGAGGGCTCTATCACTCATTCTGGAGGAGGCCTTCCATTTGGGTATTATTCCAAAAAAGGTTCTTGAGGGCCTGACTGTTGCCTGTCCGGTGGTCCCCACCTTCTACCTGTTGCCAAAAGTCCACAAGGACTTAATTGAACCCCGGGGCGTCCGATTGTCTCTGGCATAGGGGGGCTGTGTGATCCGATTTGCAAATTTATTGAGCACTATCTGCACCCCATAGTGGAGACACTTCCCTCCTATGTCAGGGACACGACGGACGTCCTGAGGAAGATAGATGGACTTACCTTAGAACCAGATATGCTGTTGGTGACGGCGGATGTCGAGTCTCTGTACACCAGCATCAATCATGATGATGGATTGAGGGCTACACAATTCTTCTTGGATATGGGAGACCTTGATTCCCCTCTGCGCGCCCTGGTCATGGAGCTGCTAGAGTTTATTCTCAAATACAATTTTTTTACTTTTAAAGACAGGTTTTATTTACAGAGACGGGGGACCGCAATGGGGGCGGCATGTGCGCCTTCGTACGCCAACCTCTTTCTGGGTTACTGGGAGAGGGAGGTGTTTGGCGGTGGCGCACATGCCGCCTCCTCTCACGACATCGGCTGGTACAGGTATATCGATGATATCCTATTTATATGGCAGGGTCCCGAGCCTGCCCTTCATGAATTCATCGGGGCACTTAACAATAACAATTTTAACATCAAATTAACATACCAATCATCACGTACTAATATAGAATTTCTTGATATTCGAATCATTGTTTCTGAGAATGGCATGGTGCTTACGGATGTCTTCCGTAAGGAGACATCTGTTAATGCACTACTACATGCATCCTCTGCACATACATCATCTACGATTCGGGCCATTCCTACTGGCCAATTTTTGAGGATGAAGCGCATTTGTGCGACCGATGAATTTTTTGAGGGGCAGTCTAGGGACCTTTCACAGCGGTTCCATGACCGTGGGTACAGCAGAAGGACTATCAAAAGAGGGTATCTGAGGGCGAAAAATACATCGCGCAATCTTCTATTGGGTACTAAGTGCCAGCCGAGAGACTCTAATCCACCCATCAGATTTATATCCACTTTTAATAACAAATGGTCACAGATGAGGCAAATTTTGTCTAAACACTGGCCAGTACTCCTGTTATGTTACGGTAGCTGAGGAGTGCAGGTAAAAAAGGAAATACACCAGAGCAGTTGGAATCTATGAGATTGCAGTACCCTGACTAACCACCGCAACTAGAGGCAGCCGTGGAGCGTTCCTACGATGGTCCTAGACGCCTCGTCACAGCCTGAGAAACTAACTACACCTAAAGATAGAAATAGGAAAGCTATCTGCCCCGGAGCAGAACCCCAAAGATAATAGAAAGCCCCCAAACATGTAATGGCGGTTAGACAAGAGGAAATACTGACACAGAAAGAAAATAGTATGAGCAAACGCTGGGGCCCAAACTATCTAAATAGAAAAGGACAGGAAGGGTACTTACTGCAATCCCAGAAAACCCTGAAAAACACCAACTCTACTAATTTCAAAATCACCTGAGATCACACGACCTCTACCACCTAAATTAGTTCTCTGGTGTAACAAAAACAGCAGCCACTGAAAAAACTGCAAAAAGCAAAAGTACAAAACACAGTGGCTGGACTAAACTGAGAGGGCAAAAGCCCCGGAGGGGACCCAGAAGGCCCCCACAGAAGTGCAGGACAAAATGCAAAAATATAGCAAAAACACAAAATAAGAAATTGTCTTATCTGATAGCAGGAGATGCAGACACGACACAGCAGGCTACAAGGGAAACTGGAAAGAAGGATTCAGACCAGAACAATTGATCACCGGCAACCCTGATGGGAAAATGATTCCCTTAAATAAGACCAATCAGTAACACCTGATTCCCAATCCTCACTAGTACCGCTAGTAACCACCAGAGGGAGCCTCTGCTCAGAACTCATCTCAAACCCATTCACAACAGTACCCCCCCTTGAGGAGGGGTCACCGAACCCTCATTTGAGCAACCAGGTCGGTCAGGATGAGTTCTATGATACGCACGGATAAGTCTCCTAGCATGGATGTCCGAAGCAAACACCCAAGAATTATCTTCCTGGCCATAACCTCTCCATTTAACCAAATACTGGAGTCTTCGTCTAGAAAAACGAGAATCCAATATTTTCTCAACCACATACTCCAGATTGCCCTCAACCAAAACAGGGTCAGGAGGCACAGCAGCAGGAACCACTGGCTCAACAAACCTCTTCAACAAGGACTTGTGGAACACGTTATGGATCTTAAATGTCCCTGGAAGAAGCAAACGAAAAGAAACAGGATTAATAATCTCCATGATCTTATAAGGTCCAATGAACCTAGGCTTAAATTTAGGAGATGCTACTCTCATAGGAATATTCTTTGAGGACAACCAGACCAAGTCCCCCACTTTAAACCGAGGACCATCAGTCCTATGCCGGTTAGCAAACCGCTGGGCCTTCTCCTGAGAGAGGGACAACCTCCCCACTACCTGGTCCCAAATCTGCTGCATACGCTCAACAACAGAGTCAACACCTGGACAGACAGAAGCCTCCGTCTGTCCTGAAGAAAATCGAGGGTGAAACCCAGAATTACAGAAAAACGGAGACATCAAAGTGGCAGAGCTAGCCCTATTATTAAGAGCAAACTCAGCCAAAGGCAAAAAAGAGACCCAGTCATCCTGATCACAGACACAAAGCATCTTAGATAAGTCTCCAATGTCTGGTTTGTTCTCTCAGTTTGACCATTGGTCTGAGGATGAAATGCCGAGGAGAAAGACAATTGAACACCCAGTTTAGAACAAAAAGTCCTCCAAAATCTGGTAACAAACTGGACTCCTCTGTCAGACACAATGTTCTCAGGAATGCCATGTAAACGAACCACGTGCTGAAGGAACAACGGCACCAATTCAGAGGAGGAAGGCAACTTAGGTAATGGCACAAGATGTATCATTTTGGAAAACCTATCACAAATTACCCAGATGGTGGTCATTCTCTGAGAAACAGGAAGATCGGAAATGAAATCCATAGAGATATGGGTCCATGGTCTCTTGGGCACAGGCAATGGCATCAACAAACCACTAGAGCAAGAGCAAGGCTTGGAGCGAGAGCAAGTCCCGCAGGACTGCACAAATTCCCTGACATCGCGAGACAAGGTAGGCCACCAAAAGGACCAACTAACCAAGTCTCTGGTACCAAAAATTCCGGGATGCCCAGCCAATGCGGAACAATGAATCTCAGACATCACACTCTTTTTCCATTGGTCCGGGACAAACAATTTTCCAACAGGGCAGCGCTCGGGCCTATCCTCCTGACACCCCTCCAGAGCAAGTCTCAAATTAGGCGAGATGGCGGAAAGAACTACACCCTCCTTCAAAATAACAGAGGGATCAGATAGCTCAGGAGAGTCCGCAAGGAAACTCCTCGAGAGGGCATCCGCCTTAACATTCTTAGTGCCAGGAAGAAAGGAAACCACAAAATTAAAACGTGTGAAAAACAAGGCCCACCTGGCCTGTCTAGGATTGAGTCGCTTGGCAGATTCCAGATAGACCAGATTCTTATGGTCCGTAAGGACCACCACCTGATGTTTGGCTCCCTCCAGCCAATGTCTCCACTCTTCAAAAGCCCACTTCATGGCCAATAACTCCCGATTACCCACGTCATAATTACGTTCAGTAGGAGAAAATTTTCGAGAGAAAAAGGCACAAGGGTTACTTTTAGAGGTCTCTGGATCTTTTTGGGACAAAACGGCACCTGCCCCAATTTCAGAGGCATCAACCTCCACCTGAAATGGCAGAGAAACATCAGGCTGCCGTAGAACAGGAGCAGAAGTGAATCTCTGCTTAAGTTCCTGAAACGCAGAGACTGCCTCAGGAGGCCAATTCACCACATCAGAACCCTTTCTGGTCAAATCAGTTAATGGTTTAACAATAACAGAGAAATTACCAATAAATTTACGATAAAAATTGGCAAAACCCAAAAATCTCTGAAGAGCCTTTAATGAAGTAGGTTGGACCCAATCACAGATGGCCTGAACCTTGACCGGGTCCATTTCAATAACAGATGGGGACAAAATGAATCCCAGAAATGAGATCTTCTGTACGCCAAAAAGACACTTTGATCCCTTCACATACAGAGCATTCTCTCTCAAAATCTGGAATACAGTTCGAACATGTTTCACATGAGAGTCCCAGTCATTAGAAAAAATCAAGATATCATCCAAATAAACAATCAGAAACTTGTCCACAAAATCCCTGAAAATGTCATTCATGAAGGACTGGAAGACGGAAGGAGCATTAGTGAGCCCAAAGGGCATCACAAGGTACTCAAAATGCCCTTCAGGGGTGTTAAATGCCGTCTTCCATTCATCCCCGTGCTTAATGCGAATAAGGTTATACGCCCCCCTGAGGTCAAGCTTGGTAAACCAAGTAGCGTTTTTCACCCTGGAAAACAGGTCAGAAATCAAGGGTAACGGGTATTGATATTTCACAGTAATATTGTTCAAGAGACGATAATCAATACACGGCCTTAATGAACCATCTTTTTTGGCCACAAAGAAAAAACCGGCACCTAAGGGTGAAGAGGATGGTCTGATATGACCCTTCTCCAATGATTCCTTGATATAAGACCGCATAGCGTCATGTTCAGGTACAGACAAGTTAAAAAGGCGACCCTTAGGGAATTTACTACCTGGCACTAATTCAATAGCGCAGTCATAGCTCCTATGGGGAGGTAAGGATGCAGATTTACTTTCGCTAAACACATCAGAAAAATCAAACAAAAAGTCAGGAACATCCTCAGCCTGGGGGGAGGCAGAAAAAACAGGAGTGTTGGTATTAACACATTGGCAGCCCCAACTGGTTACAGACACAGATTTCCAATCCAAAACAGGATTATGAGACTGTAACCAAGGGAAACCCAGCACGATAATGTCATGCAGATTATATAGAACCAAAAATTTGCAGCACTCCTGGTGATCAGGTTCAACCCTCATTATCACCTGAGTAGAAAACTGGGGTTTATTCTCAGCCAAAGGGGTAGAATCGATCCCCAGTAGGGGAATAGACTTCTGTAGGGGTATCAAGGGAAATCCACAACGTTTAGCAAAATCATAATCCATCAGGTTAATAGCTGCTCCAGAATCAACGAAAGCCTGAGCAGAAAATGAGGACAGAGAGCATATCAGAGTGACAGTTAATAAAAACTTAGTCTGAACACCACCCAAGACAACTGAGCGTGCAAAACGTCTTCCCCGCTTAGGGCAGACTGAAATAGCATGAGAGGCATCACCACAGTAGAAACATAACCCATTGCGCTTTCGAAACTCATGACGCTGTGCCCCAGACACCACTCCATCACACTGCATGGGCTCAGCAGCTGGCTCACAAGGCAACACCACTCCACGCATACTTCTCCGCTCACGCAAACGTCTGTCAATTTGAATCGCTAATGACATAGAATCATTGAGACCAGAGGGGACAGGGAATCCCACCATAACATCCTTTACATTATCCGACAGACCCTTCTGGAAAAGGGCCGCCAAAGCGTCGTCATTCCATTTGGTCAGGACTGCCCACCTACGGAATCTCTGACAGTATAACTCAGCGTCATCAAGCCCCTGATTTAATGCCAACAAGGCTTTTTCAGCTTGATCAGTGACATTAGGCTCATCGTACAATAACCCCAAAGCCTGAAAAAATGCATCAACATCACTCAAAACAGGATCCCCAGGTGTGAGGGAAAAAGCCCAATCCTGAGGATCGCCGCGCAGGAGAGAGATGACAATTTGAACCTGCTGCGCTGCGTTTCCTGAGGACTTAGATTTTAAGGCAAGAAACAATTTACAATTATTTTTGAAATTCTGAAACTTAGCTCGATCCCCTGAAAACAAATCTGGCATGGGGATCCTAGGTTCCACAACAGGCAACCTAGCAAGATATGCAGCAATACTCCGAACCTCAGTGGCAAGCTGATCCACACGGCCAGACAACTGTGCAAACTCCATTGGGAGAAAAGATCCTCCCAGCACCCAGAGATACAGAGGGAAAAAAAAAAAAAAGAAAAAAAAAAAAAAAATGCAACAAACAGAAAAATATCTCTGACAACTTTTCTTCCTTCAAAATATTTTTTCCCTTCTGTGAGTACCATACAATTTTTATGGCCGGTGATACTGTTATGTTACGGTAGCTGAGGAGTGCAGGTAAAAAAGGAAATACACCAGAGCAGTTGGAATCTATGAGATTGCAGTACCCTGACTAACCACCGCAACTAGAGGCAGCTGTGGAGCGTTCCTACGATGGTCCTAGACGCCTCGTCACAGCCTGAGAAACTAACTACACCTAAAGATAGAAATAGGAAAGCTATCTGCCCCGGAGCAGAACCCCAAAGATAATAGAAAGCCCCCAAACATGTAATGGCGGTTAGACAAGAGGAAATACTGACACAGAAAGAAAATAGTATGAGCAAACGCTGGGGCCCAAACTATCTAAATAGAAAAGGACAGGAAGGGTACTTACTGCAATCCCAGAAAACCCTGAAAAACACCAACTCTACTAATTTCAAAATCACCTGAGATCACACGACCTCTACCACCTAAATTAGTTCTCTGGTGTAACAAAAACAGCAGCCACTGAAAAAACTGCAAAAAGCAAAAGTACAAAACACAGTGGCTGGACTAAACTGAGAGGGCAAAAGCCCCCGGAGGGGACCCAGAAGGCCCCCACAGAAGTGCAGGACAAAATGCAAAAATATAGCAAAAACACAAAATAAGAAATTGTCTTATCTGATAGCAGGAGATGCAGACACGACACAGCAGGCTACAAGGGAAACTGGAAAGAAGGATTCAGACCAGAACAATTGATCACCGGCAACCCTGATGGGAAAATGATTCCCTTAAATAAGACCAATCAGTAACACCTGATTCCCAATCCTCACTAGTACCGCTAGTAACCACCAGAGGGAGCCTCTGCTCAGAACTCATCTCAAACCCATTCACAACAACTCCGTTCAGATCCCATTCTGAGGGAGATTCTACCTGATCGTCCTCTTCTTACAGCTAGGAGATCACCGAATTTAAAAGACCTTTTGGTCAAAAGCCACTATGTGGCTAATTCTCCTGATCACTTTGGTGCTGGTGTACAGAGACAGGGCTGCTTTCCTTGCGGCTCATGCTTGGCATGTAAAAACATCCGTCGTGTAATTTCTTTTGGAGACAGGGACGGAGGTGGGAACTACCGGATCAGACATTATATTTCTTGCAGTACTAGTTATGTTGTATATCTAGCCACCTGCCCTTGTGGCCTCAACTATGTGGGATTGACCTCACGTGAATTTCGGATAAGGGTGAGGGAGCACATCCGTGACATTAATGCTGCCAAGGAAGCACTTGACATTGGAGCCCTGAAAACAATCCCCCGACACTTCAGGCTGCATCACAGATGTAACCCTACCGGCCCTAAATTTATTGGTATTGACCGGGTCCGTTCGGGCATTAGGGGCGGTGATCTCAAGCGCACCCTGGCGCAGCTTGAGTGTCGGTGGATCACAACCTTGGACACAATGACCCCTAGGGGACTAAATGAGAAACACTCTTTTGCATGCTTTCTATAGATGGCTGTTAGTCGGCCGTTTCGGGTTCGTTTCTTCTTTCCTTTGTTTTTATTGTGCTGTTTTTAATTAGTGCTTGTTATGTTCACAGAAATGATGTAACACATTTCCTTTCCGTGTATCTGACTTATTCCATTGCGGTTCCAGTTGGGGATATCAAGTGATGTCATTAGAAGGATGAAGACTACATGGGGACTTATTCTAACATCTGCCATACAATGGCTGATTTGGCGGCGATTTTTTGGACATTTATTTATTTTTCACTTTTTATTATTATTTTGTGTCTAATATTGGTTTTTGGATGTTTAACTTTGTTTTGTTTTTTGGCTTTTGTTTCTATTATTTATTATTTATTATTCACCATCTTTTATATTTTTTATTTTATATTATTTTTATAATTTTTTCTTTTTCACTTGTGCAACAGTCCGTTTATGATATGTGTTTATACATTTTTTGTTGTCATTGTTCATTATTCATTATTATGTTTTTCTACCGGTTTTCCCTTTTCTCATTAATGTCCCAATTCTGTTTATTTTCATATTAGGTTTTGCTGTCATACTTTTTTTTTTTTTTTTTTCTTTTTTCACTTTTCTTACTATCTTTTATTAGCTGTTTACCATTCATTTTGCTCTCATCACATTATTCATTTTTTCCATTAGGCTTAGTGTACCCTCTGGGTCCGCCACTCTACCTAATCTGCCCCATGTCCCCAATACTCACCCACATTGCTTCACCAGGCATCTGTGTTCTTCCTCGTCTGGCTGCGCATGTGCGCGCGGCATCGGCGGTCCGCTCCGTCTAAGGTCTCCACTAAGATGGCGGCGGGGTCACTGACATCACAGGAAGTACTTTCCTTGACCCCGCCGTCATCGGATGGCCGGAAGCGGCGCGGATACCGCCGCTGCGACAGCGCTCACATGCGCAACGCCTGATTGAGGAATCATCCCCACCTGGCCCTTATGGTTTTTATAGCCTGTCAGCACCCTATCCCACATCGCCCCCGAGGAAGCTCAATATAGCGAAACGTGCGTTGGGGCACGTACCTGTGACATTGTCCCACATGGGTAAGCTTGGCTACACTAGAGCTCGCATACATTTTGGCTTCATTTAGGAAGCACTTTCCTCCTTGCTGAATGCGTTTCAATCTCTCCTCACCCGTTTCCTCCTTTAGTGTTGCAGGGCACGGCAGTGCATTAGACATATCTCTGTAGGGAGGCTGATTATGCCGCTTCTTGGTACTATACCATTATCCCTGGTGCTGTCATGATGTCGTTGCTCTGTATTCACCTATTTTCTGTTATGCCCATGTGTTTACTTTTTTACTTTACCGTGGCATTTTTTCAGTAATAGCTCCTTTACCATACTGGGCTACATTTGGGTGAGCAAGCTCAGCTAGTGCACCATTCCATGTGTCACAGGTGTTTAGTTTTGTTCTAGTCACCAATACACTTCATTAGCATTACATGTTTTTGTGAACGTTTTTATATGTGTATTTTTCTCAATAAAATTAATTCTTTTATAGAAACTTTGTCTTTGGCTGGGCTAGACGCTCTTATTCTCCTGTTTTGATCTAATCATGTTAGAGTTGCACTGTTCCTGATTGGAACCATGTTTAATCGTGTTACCCATGGTTTGGGTTTAAGTAAAGTAGTATGTTACATAAGTATTTGTAAGCTAAAACCAGGAGTGGGTGATAAATACAGAAGTTGTGACGTGTTTCTATTACAGTTTTCCTCTGATTGTTCCACTTCTGATTTTGGCTTAAACATACTGATGTAAAATACTGACCAAATACTGAACGTGTGCACGAGGCCTTAGAAGGATTGCATATGATACGCGGTCTGACTACAGTATATAGTTAATCTAAGTAAATGGTGGAGCTTTATTATTCACTAATTGTTGTGTTTTAATCAATATGGCACACATTTGTGTTTTTCTTTGTTTGTATGCCACTTTAAAAAAAATTATCACACCAACATGTGAATAATTGATGAAAGTGGTTGTATTATAATCAGTGCACTTTATGCACACACCATCTGAGGAAGTAAGGCGAAATCCGCGTCGGGGCTGAGGGATGTGGGACCTGCTCTGCATTCACCCCTACAACTATACCTTTATAAAAGGTAAAAAAACAATTTAAACATTATTAGTACATAGTAGAATATGTACATGCACTCATAACATGCCATTAGGACTAGGGATGAGCAGAGTCATGGAAGTTCGGGTTAGGGTACCCAACAAGAACTTTAGTCCAAAGTTCGTTTGGGGTACTAGAACTTTACTCGTACTTGAACCAGATCTCGACTGCCATTGAAATGTATGGGGATGTGATCTTGGGCTCTGGCTCTCTCTATCTCTCTTTCAGCAATGGACTTTCCCCAGAATGCCGAACTTTGCACCAGACTTCTGAGAGATGTCCATGATCAGCGTTTAGCACCAGACACTAACTGTCCGGTTCGAACCTCAAACTTTTAAGTTCGGGTTCGCTCATCTCTAATAATGACGTAAAACTTGTCAAATACAACTATTATCCATATACTATTTCAATTTGTATTGATGTGGCTTATGCTGGATTTAACAGGTCAGTGTTATATATCCCTCATATTGGAGGCACCCTTTTAACCGTACATAGTTTTATTAGTATGCTATACTTTTGAATAATTAAAAACTTTTTGCATATTGAAGTTTGAGTGTTGACTTTGCTCACTTGGCATCTTGAATATAGTGGCTTAGGCAGTGTTGATGTTACATATTCCTGATAGTGACACTGTATATATCAAAGATTATTTACTGATGGGAGATAGTTTATTGGAGTTTATTGATGTTACTGTTACTGTATAGTATATATGCAGTCTTACCATCACTTTAGTTTTTTGGTTAAATCAAGTTTTTAAAGTAAATATATATAAACAAAAAAAATCCCTATAATGTGCATACATAATATAACAAACCAATACAGATCACTGATTCCCAATGGTCTAAGAGCCAAAATAAAGTATTGTTAAGTCAAAGCAACCATTTGTATCTTCCCTATCGTCATCCCCCATCCTGTGTAAACTAGATTTATTGTAAAACGAAACTCAGCTTAGAAATGTAGTTGGCTTCTCAGAAAATGAAAGATAAGCAAGAATTGAAACTTGTTCTCTTGTTAGTATTAACTGTAATTGGTTGTATGCCAGTCCACTTATAATTCTATTGGTCCGTTAGTACAGTGTTCCCCAACTCCAGTCCTCAAGGCCCACCAACAGGTAATTTTTTCAGGATTTCCTTTGTATTGCATGTGGAGGTGATGCAATTATCATCTGTGCAATACCAAGGAAATCCTGAAAACAAGACCTGTTGGTGGGCCTTGAGGACTGGAGTTGGGGAACCCTGCATTTAGTAAGACCGATGATTGGTTTCTTAACTCTGCATACACTGCTTTCTTATGATTTTGTTGGATGTTTTTATAAGCTTCTATAAACTATAAAAACTTGGATGTATCATGAAAAAAGCAGAGTAAGGGCTCGAGCACACGATTGTATTTTCAGTCTAAAAAAAAACATTGGATCACACTCAGACTGATGTTATTCTAGGGGTTGTGCACATGTCCGGCTTTGGTTCAAAGAAAAAAATTGCTGCATGCCTAAGTTTGATCCGATTCAGATCGCACTTGGCCATGCAAGTCAATGAGTCCATGGGATACCATCAAACTACACTCGATGATATCTGAGTGGAGTGCGATTTTCATGGACTGACACAATGAAGATGGATCATTTTTTTATGCTCCATCTTCTCCTCACGCTATGATCACACTGTGATCAAACTCTGATCAGAGTGGAATTAGTATAATTGGCCCGATTCTCTCTGATGCTTGTGTCACCCTAGCCTTGTTTTGTATTACACATTGTGCCTGGGTGTCTCATGTCTCGCTCTCCAGGGTGCTGCATTTCATTGGAAACCATCTGGCAGATATGGTGGCCTGAACCTCGACTCAAATTTGTTCTCCTGCAGCACAGGTCTCCCTAGACAGTATATAAAGCAAATATATTGTCACCTAAAAACTGGTATAAGTGGTATAAGAATCACACATTAGTTATAGCAATGAAACAATATTGATAAGTAGTAAAGAATAATTCAAGTCATTTGTAACAGAAAAAAACCACACAAGGATGGAAAAGGAAAGAAAAGAAAAGAGGGAAAAAGGAGAGGGATAAATGGGAATTCTATTGGATGGTGTACCTCTGTATCCCTGATTTCATATGGCACGTACTGAGTTTTATTCCATCAAATTCCATATATTTCGAGCAGAACGAAAGTGTGTTATGCTTCATCAGATGCTTTATGTACAGAACTAATCTCTTCTAGAAGAATTGCTACTAGAAAGGAAAAGTTCTGCTCTTACAGCGGGCAATGGAGCCAATACGGCAGCATACAGATGCCGGTATGACTTGGTACTAGGAGTGACACAGTGTACTGCTATAATGTCACCGTGCACACAGCGCTATTGTTAGGTGTACCTAAGATTGGAAAATCTTATAATAATAGAACATGGTGGTAACAAAACTGATGTAACCCTACAATGTATAAATACATGGCTCTCATGTCAATTGCTTTACTTCGATTTTCACCCAATTTAATGGTCATGGACAAGATTTGGACAAGGTTGCAACAACAATGCAATTCAAGGGTAGAGGAAAGATGGCTACGATATATAGTGATTCCTAAATGAGGAAAGATTTTGCCGCCACTTCAGATAGCGCAGAGTTAAACACTGCTGAGAGTTAACAGCTTTGTCCTGTAGAGTAGTAATTAGTGTATTTGCCACAGCTTTTGATGACTTGCTGACCTACAGCCTAAGCCCAGCATCAGAAAGCAAATGACTGATTGATTCAATTACCACGCTGTCTTCTCATTCACCATCCCTTCTGTGATGGTGCCGGACAGTCTATATTAATGATGCTCCAGATTGCTCCTTCTACGTCTCTCCGAATAATGATCTGTTTGATGTCTACTATTATTTTCGCTCTGTTTATGAAGATACACAAGTGTCAAGGTGTTTTGGTCATGATGTGGAATTTTTTATACTAATTACTTTATCTCCAAAGGCTCTAGAAAACGTCTGATCTACCAATTATCTTCTTTACTAGATGTTTATTTTTGATACCCATAAATTCATTAGAAAAGTCTTCTTTTTTTTGAACCTTGGATGTTTCGCCAATAATCCTCAAAAATGCAGTTACCATCAATCAATTTAAGGCTATAAATTATTGCAATTTGGTTGCATCATTGAAATATAACATTTTAAACCAGTAACAGCAATGCCCCATTCCCACAGTGGTCACTAATGTTCTTGTTCAGTAAGGCTCCTTCTTTTCTTTTACTATTCGACTCCTACTTTCGACAGTCACAATTACTATATAACACATACCAGTAAGTGACAAAGACATGTTTAAGGCTCATGCTGTGTGTACTGGATAAAGCCATATTTCTAGATAGTAGCTGTCTACTTCAAGAAAGCCAAACTATTCCTCTTCCTGCAGCATATGACAGAAGTTAGGAAACGTATTATATAGAAGAATGACATTGCAAATATAACAAATTGCTAACTTTTAGTATGATTTTAGTATATTCAGGACTCTGGATAAGAAAGTAAGAGAAAATGGGATAAATAATAAAACTGCGCACTAATATTTGACACTGTGAAGAGTTAGTATGAAATTGAGTAGGAGAAGGCTGGCAAACAAACGACTGGAGGCAAGAATATGAAGTGGCCATTTGTGGTGCCGGTCTTCTAGCTTTATATGTAGGTTATTATTCAATGCACAATTTGCCTCCCAGTCCTAGTGCTTTTTGTAAAAGTCAATGTGGCAATTAAAATTGTCTTTCTGAATTCCTTGCCAGTCCTCTCATGCTATGAAACAAAGTATGGAAATCTGAGGAAGGAGATGAAACCCAGGTGAAATGATGAGTGAGCCATTATCAGAAATTGGAAGAACCGGGGAGGGGAACCATCTGTGCCAGTCAATTAGGAAGCTTATATAAAGTGTGTCTGACATTATGTTTCATGGTCATATGTGAGAGTAGGGGTCCTATTACATTAGTGGCTGTGCGGCAGTTAACCACTGCCGATCAGCCATTTGCTCGCCGATTGGCAGTCGTTTATATAGGTAGACCGCACTTCTGAAGTGCGCTGAACAATCCTTAGTTTGCCATTGTTCTCGGCAGCACTTGTTCTGTTCACACAGGATGATGTGCTGCCGAGAATGATGATTTAAAATCAGGTCACCCAACTAATGAGTATTTTGCCTTTTTTACGGGTGATCGTCAACCTGTTTACACAGCAAGATTGTCGTGAAAGGAGCTCTCATTCGTGATAATCTTGCAATGTAACTGCACCTTAACCCAATACAGCTCTACAAGAGAAGAGAAAACAACCAGAGGATAAGTCAGTTAAGACATTCACAGATGAAAGGCCAATGATGAATACTTACTCCTGACATAGGGGTGTAGGCAGGAGGAGGGCTGTGTCCAATTTCACTCTGATAGGAAAGAAAATGGGATGACGGAAATAAGAATGAAAAGAATTCATGAGCTGTATGAGCTAGTAAGAAAAATGCATGCAGCAAAGTGATGCCAACTCCTATTTATTGGTGCATGTATATTCCATACAATACCATAAAAAGGTCTTTACCGAATGAAGGCTACATGACGCTAAGACGTTGCTCAGAGTCTGCACCATCAAGAAAACTAATTTAAGGGTGATAAAAGATGCTTAACATGAGGGTAGGAACAGCAATCAGTGACCATAAGAATTGTTTTCAAGTACATATTGCCTGGTTCTATGCCCATCAAGTTGGCACCATTTTTAGTTGCTCTTTCAAAACATTGAGGTGCACTTTTCACAAGCTCTATCATCGTCTTTCTTCTGTCCTTCTCTTAGCGCCTCTCTCATTTCCACAGCAATATGATATCTTAATCAACTTATAACTACATAGAAATACTATGCAATTTGTTGCATATAACTTTACACCTAGGCTGTACCTATAGGCACAGGTCTACCAGGCCCATAGGTAAATGAGGTGCCAAAGTGAGTTTCTAGAGAAGTTTGGAGGTTGAAATCCGCTATCCAAACTGTGTATTGAAGCCTTTTTTGATGACAGAGTAATCTCCAATGGACTGTAGCCACCAAGATTGCCTGATTTAACACAGTCAGATTTTTTTCTTTGGGGCCATTTGAAAGGTAGGGAGTACAGTAACAAGCCACAAGCTTTACAGACACTCCCAGAGAACATACAGCAAAAATTCAGGCTATGACCCCAGACATTCTGTGGAATACATTCAACCATATGGAATGGCTCGTTCATGTGTGCTCGGATGCGAACAGTGGACAATTTCAACACCTGCTTTAAAACATCAGTTTCTCATGAACCAAGGTATGTACAGTCCAAATTTCAGTTCGATAGATTGTCTTTTTAGAAGTTACAGCAATTTTTCTGGTAAGGTAGTGAGCGAATCGCCCTATAGTTCACCCTATAGGCAATAGTAGTGATAGATCCAGAATATTCTAGACTGCGTGTTCTGTTTTTTTTATATTTTGAAGCCATTTAATGTGAACAACAGAATTTGTATATTTGATATAGGCTTGTAATGTTGAACAAAAGTCAGCTGAATCTGACAGTGAATCTAAAACACGGGTGATTCCAGCCATCTCCCGATTGCCTATGCTGACAAGGTTTGAAGGCAGTAACCTATGGAACCCGCATCAAGTCATCCTACAATAAACATGACAGTAATAGACATTTCCCTTGGCTTGACATAAGGATCCTGGAATACTAAGTACAGCTCCATTCAAATCTAATTTATTGCTATCTGAGCTTGATGTTTTTGCATTCTCTTTAATGCTTTCATGTCAAAACACAGGCCTCCGATTCCAGTAGTTGCCAAATCAATATGCAGGAAAGACCACTCTGGGAATTAAAAGTAAGTGCTATATAATAACATGATGCATCAGATGTTGGAATGAAAAACTGTATAGAATTTATGAAAGTATGATTTCCTAAATCGGGACTTTAAATTTTTTTTCGTCATTATTTATTTTTTCTTCATTTAGTGTTGTTTCTATAGTATGAACATAAGGCCCTGCAATAGGTTCATCTCTACATTAGAAGCTTCTCTTTTTTCTGCTTTTTTCTAGGATAAAAACGGAATCCGTACAAGGGATGAGTCTGACAAATGATAGACACCAATGTACAATAATAAAGTACGTTAGGTCTCCATTACAGTGTTCACCATTTGACCTGAAAAATTATGGAAACGCAAAGTGACCTATTATAGTCAAAGACTCTGTCGCGTAATTTTTGTGTTATTTCACAAATCGATCCCATGCATGACATCTATCTTTTCTTTTTCGTCTAGGAACAGAAAAATGGAATTTCCTATTACGAATGTAAACCTGGCCTAATCTGTACTGCTGTACAAAGAATATCATTACAGATGAGAAAATTTATTTGAGTGGGGTTGAATACAAATTTTTTCAATTCGCTCTGCCATTTTGTTGAAAAATAGAGGGCTATCAAAAGGTTAAAAAAAATAATGTTAGCCTGACTGTTCACCTGTCCTGCCGCCCTGACAGCCTACTGTCCAGTCCATTACTTTTTGCCTTACCCTGTCGTATGCATCTTCTTCGGCCAGTTTCACTCTGGGCCACAGCTTACAAACTCAACTCTGCCTCTGATATCCCTGCCTGCCATGACATCTCGGTGTGCATCCACAGAGGCACTGACTAGGCCTAAGGCAACGCATGTCCTAACCTTGTGGTGACATCATGACGTGTACAGTAATAAAATGTCACGTAACGATGTCTGAGGCTAGTGGAGCCAGAAGTCACAGACCGAAGAAGGTGCGACAAGGAAGGTGAAAATAAGAAGTAGGCGCCACTAGACGGCAGGTTGCAGAGGTGAGATTTTTTTTGTTTTTGTTTTTTTCCATCCTACATTCGTTATGCTCTGGCATCTGGAAGGACACCATAGCATAATAAGGAACATTCAATTTGCATCAAATAACTTTAATGCAAATCAAATTTCTTGATTTGCTAAATTTTGATGTCTGCAAACTCAAACAACTTTAATTATTATCATTTTCATTAGTCCATTAGTCCAAATACCAAATGGGGCTCACAATCTAATTTTCTTATCATGTAATACATCAGAATTTATTTCAAGTTTTTTAAGAAACTGAGATAGTTGGAAAAAAATCCATGCGAATATATGGAGAACTTAGAAACTGTTCTATGAAGATGTATGTATTCCCCATATTAGCGTTAGTCACCATGCTTCCCATGCTGGAGAACTGTACTCACTTATCACAGTACACTAAGGGCCCAATTCATCAAAGCTTTTACGTATAAAAAGCTTATAAAAAGTTAGAAAATTTTGGAGGAACTTAAATTTTGCAATTTTTGGTGTTCTCACGCCATTTCACCCTGTTTTGACAAAGTTGGTGGAGCTGGGTGAGACCACTGCTCGTCAAATTCATGATGAAGCAGGGACTGGAGTAGGATTTGTGGCAAGCTGCATACAGAGGTATATGTCACTCGTCCGGTGTTCCTGATTCATAAAGAGGCATATGCATCTTCATGAATCAGGTCTCCAGCACATCCCATCAAAACAGCTGTGGGCAATGTCAGTGTTGATGAATCGGGCGCAATGTGTGCACAGAAAATAGCATAGCCGTATAGTTTTTGGGATATATTACCCGGTGTTACATTACAGTCACATTTACAATATGTTGATTACTGAAGTCAAAGCCGTAGGTGTTATCTGGTAGGATGAAATCCATAACATTCTCTATATTGTGCTATGACACTGTATTACACAGCTGACAAAGCAGAACAGAGTCCAAAAAAAGACCTCAAGCAGAAAACCCTTTCAAGTGTGTCTTTGCTCATGAAATTATTTCCCAGACAGAACTGATGTTTGCTCAGGCTGAAATGTTTCTCATTTCCCTCACCACATATATTTGATAACAGTGAATGCCAATCAAATATCAGTAAATCTTCCTTTCCTGGCACCCCAAGAGCAATGCACCTCGATAATATTCAAGTAAATAGCAGCACAGTTTTATTTTCTACAGTTATTGCTAGATTTTTTTTTTTTTTACTGAAATGCGTGTTTTATTATTGACCTTTAAGAGTTCCCTCGTTTGATATTTCCCTGCTTTCTGGTAGCTTTGAGTCTAAGGTACATGGCTGTTAGCTCCATGACTTCAGACACCGGAAGAGAGAAATGTCGGAGACAACAGTAAATGTGAATAAACATAATTTCTGTATATTAAACACCAAAGTATTTACTTTATGAAGATCATTTTCTCTTTTCTTTGGTCTATCGGCCTTAAAGCAGCTGAAACTGAACAAGGCAGACACTTTCAGCGATCGGTATCATTAGTTATACTGGTAATTGCTGTTTTCTGATGGTTGGAAGCATAATACGCTGCGTGTTATAATATCTACAACTTAGGGCTATTTTACAACATTTCAGTGATATAGTTAAAAGAGTTACATAGTCACATAGTTACCGTAATACTGAAAAAAGACAAACGTCCATCAAGTTTAACTGAGGGATGGGAATTGATAATGGGAATGGGGTATATGTATGACCATAATGGATCACCCAGTCTGACATTGTAAAGCTAAATTTTCCCTCCCTTCCCATTTGTCGATCCACTCAACCAAACATTTAGAAAAGAACTTTAAATATTCACACAATATTTTAAAAAAGAACAACTTGTAAGCCCTTTTTAGACTGACTGAGCATGGCATTCTTTTTTTTTTTCATTATGGAAAATTGTCGACTTACAATATGTCACTCTATGGCTAAAAGTGGCAGGTAAAAATCAAGATATATTCCTTATATACAGTATTCCTGTCCATATATAGATCAAGCATACTGTGAATATAGCACTCAACATTCATTATGTTGTAAAGATGGCTCACAATGGTTAATATGAAGATAGAGAATAGATAGATAGATTAGATAGATAGTGATAGATAGATAGATAGATAGATAGTAGATAGATAGATAGATAAATGCTGCTCTCCTATTTATTTATTACTTTTGGTTAGTTTATTTTTTGGTAATCCTCTGAAGGCCGGTATGCAGAAATATCATACTAGTGCTGCTTCATTTTTTTTTCATTGATAGACAAGAAGACAGATGGATACAAACCAAGCATATGGTGTGTGCAATGCAGCTTTCAACTGTGCACATTTTTTCTTCTATCAGGAGGTGATGCTCAGTTTCTGTCTTTGGCAGAGATGAGCGAGCTTGTTTGGAAAAAGTTTGTCAATCTCAAATTCGGCACAAACGTTGCACATTTGGATTTGTGTTCGAATTTCCCGAGCATTTTCCTCAAAATCGGCAAAATTCTGCAAAGTTTGTTAATCGAATTTCAACTAATGCTTTTGTTAGGACTTTGGCTAGGGGTACGTGTTTGATGAGGGTAGAGTGTGGGGAGTGGTCAGTGTAGAGGCAGACTGTATTTTTGTTTTTATTAACATAATGCGTGGAGATTACGGCAGCCAATAAGGGTGCAAAAACCAGCCACCAGCCATAATGTCCAGACCCAATGGTTCTGTAATTGGCTGCTGAATTAACATGTCCCTCTCCATATAAAAAGCAGACATGTTGTTTTTGCACCATTTTGTCAGTGAAAAGCGCAGCGAGGCTGCTCCTGCTGCTGCAAGTCGTTAGATAGTTAGCTAGGCGGTTTATTGTCAGCTAGTTCAGCTAAATAGGATCCTGTGTCAAATCGACCTTCCAGTATCTAAATCATTTGTTCTAATAGTGTGGTGCAGCAAGGAGAGTCCACAGTTCAGGATCTAAATTAATTTTGCTAATAGTGAGGTGCAGCCAGGCTTCCACAAATGAGAATCTAAATCGTTTGTGCTAATAGTGTGGTCCATCCAGGAGTCCACATTTCAGAATCTAAATCATTTCAGCTAATAGTGTTGTCCAGACACCAGGCAACATCTCTGAATCTAAATCCTTTATGCTAATAGTGTGGTCCAGACCCCAGGTCACATTTCAGAATCTAAATCCTTTCTGTTAATAATGTGGCCCATAAAGCAGGAAACATTTTAGAATCTAGTCCCTTTCTGATAAAAGTTTGATGCAGACACCAGGCCACATTTCAGAATCTAAATTCTTTCTGATAAAAGTGTGCTCCAGACATCATCCCACATTTCTAAATCGGAATCTTTTCTGCAAAGAGTGTCGTCCAGACCTACTATCTCAGCAAATAAATACTGATTGTTAATTTAGTGACAGGTGACTGACAACTCTGGGCCTAGGGTTATAATACTGCTGGTTAAAAGAGGGGAAGGGTACATCCAACATGAGTGTGAAAAAGTGAGGTTGTGGTGGAAGGGTAATAGGCTTTTTGTTCAAGGTGTACATGGTTAGGTGGTAATGTTACTGGAAGCTCTACTGAACAAACACCGTTCCATCCTATCCAAAGACAATTGACAACATCAGTTACTGGATGGGATACTTGACTCCCTTTTTTGGCAGTCGCACAGCGGTATGCCTTTTAGATGAGGGCCAGAAATAGCATGTGCTCCAGTGAATGGCAAGCACTGCATCAAGTGATCTCTCCTCCTCTACCTTCACCTTAACATCACACATAGTACAATCCTCACAGGTGGCACCAAATTACCCTTGTTTTCCTCCTGCATCACAACTCTCCAACCTCCCAACTCACTGTGGGGAACTCAGATGGGTGAGTCTGCTGAGCTGTTCACATATTCTATTTCATGGGCATCAGAGGTCTGCTCCAAAAATTCACAGAATCAAGAGGAGGAAAGCATCTCCTCCAATGGCCAAATTTTTTTCAGGCCAGACGAAGTAGGCTCTGAGCAGAATTCAGACCCTCGTCACCATACGTTAACCCCCGGGGGAGATGGATATCTTGATGAGACTCAGATACCTGAGGAGTACATAGACTGTACTGTCAAGGCAGGAAGAGGAGGAGGGTGACTCTCAGGGCGAGGAGTGGGAGAACAGAGAGGATGTCAATGAGGTTGTAGATCCCACTTGGTGTGAACCCAGAGGCTTGCAGTTGAGTAGCTCAGCAGAGGAGGTAGAGGAGGACGAAGATGACGAGGTTACATTGCGGCTTGCCGAACAGACACAGAGTCATGCAACCACAACAAGTACTGAAACCTCAGCCACAATACTGGCTGTGGCCAGCAGTGGTCACGGGTCTGCAGCTGACATGGGCAGCAAGAGTTGGCTAGCTTGGGCTTTTTTTGAGACCGCAAAGGATGACCCAACTGACATTATCTGCTGACTTTGCAAAAAAATGACTCAGAAGCAAAAACTGAAATAATTTGACTACTACATGCATGAACTAGAACATGCATGATCAATATGCGTCAGTCTGGGAATCTCACTGCGCTAAAATGCAGATTAGCAGTCCTTGCCAACCACATGTCATCTTATCAACTGCATCTGCTGCTTCTTCCTCCTCCATCACCTTGGCAAGTGTTCTCACACAGGTCTCCGGACACAGAACTTCCCCTTGTTTACCCCTACAGTCATTGGGAGTGAGAGCCCTTCAGCTGTTACGGAAGTGGAGAGGCCTTCTGTTTTTATTTCACTGAGCACACCACTTCTTTATTAAGCCACCATAACATCTCCGCCTGTACCTCACTCGCAGTCCAGCAGTTTATTGTGTTCACTTTACTCCACCTTTTCTCATCACAGCAGCCAGCTCTCAGTCCTGCAGTTGAGGTCAGGTAAAATAATGTTTCATCTTACACATGCCATAGCTAAGAGCTTGAACTCCACCATCTCCAATCTGTTGGCCACAGAAATGCCGCCTTTCCGCCGGGTGGATACAGATGGTTTTCGAAAGCTGATGGCCGTCGCAGTGCCCATTACCAGTAGCCTAGTCATCATTACTTCTCCAAGACAGCTGTACCTGGGCTACACCAGCATGTCACAGAGAACATCACCTGTTCCTTGAAAAATCTACGTCTGCCAGGGTGCATTTCACCACGGACACTTGGACGATCAAACATGGCCAGGGGCATTACATCTTGCTGACTGGGCACTGGGTGACTCTGGTGGCTGTGAGGGCAGGTGGTCAAGGGGCTGCTCCACAAGTCTTGAAATCCCAAGGTGTGCGGGACAAACTTCTGTATCTAACACTTCCTCCACCACTCCTGCCTTCTCCACCCCTCTAGGGCCTCCATCTGTGCCCTCAATCTCATTGCAGAGAGAATCCTCCCCCACCTTCACATTACACAGCCAGGGCTCATAGCAATCAGTTAGTAGGTAAATTTATATGCCTTGGAGATCACAGTCACACAGCTCAAGAGTTGTAGACAGTCATCCAGGCCGAGTTTGAGCAAAAGCTTTCTCCACTGAACTTGGAGCCAGGGAAGGCTGTGTGCGATAATGGTGCGAATCTGGTAGTGGCCCTATGGTGGGGCAACCTCACACAAGTGCCTTGCATGGCTCACATCCTTAAACTGATGGTACTATCACAGCCTGGATACACTTCTACCTTTTCCCCCGCAGGTCATCAACTTGGATCGCTCCAGAGGTCTTTCCGCCTACCAGTTAACCATTTGATATTCGATGTGCTAACATGGAGGAATTCCACTCTGCACATATTGCAGTGACTGTGGCAGCAGTGACGAGCCCTGATGCTGTATGCCTGGGCCAACGCAGTACGATTGTGATGAAAATAACACTTGCAGAGTGGGCATGGATGAAGGACCACTGCACCCTTTCACACAGTTTTGAAATGGCTACTAAGATGGTTAGCATTGATGATGCGCTCATCAGCCTCACAATACCAGTCATCTACATGCTGGAATACATTTTGAATAGTCTGCAAGAGGAAGAGGTGGAAGCAGAGGATGATGCGGAAGGGATAACAATATCTCTAAGTTCCGGACTGTCATCGCACAGGCGGGTACCATGGGAGGGTGGATTATAGCGATTAAGGGGGGCTCATGGTACCAAACTGTTAGTGAAGGTGCCGAGGAACAAATGGAGGAGGATGAGGAGGAAGAGATGATGGGCGCGCAACAGTCAGAACATGAAGAGGATAATAATTTCCTCTCTGTTGTCCGTGGTTGGTGGGAGGGGATAGAGGAAGAAAACTTGAGCATTACCTCGCCACTAAAAGACCATGGACATGGACCTCATGGAAGTGCCCGTCACATGAGCGCCTTCCTGCTGCACTATCTGCAACATGATGCCCATATTCCCATATTCTTAAGGGTAGAAATTAGTACTCACAACACATAGTTTTCCAAGGAAATGTTCTTCAAGGTACATATATATATATATATATATATATATATATATCTACAGAGAGAGATTACATAGATAGATTGATAGATGATGCAAAAATATATATAAATATGTGAATGATATATATAATCAGTGCTTTGTGTGTGTAGTTTACATGTGTAAATGTTTAATGTACATTTTTTTTTAGTAAATAAATTCCTTTGGAAAAAAAAATGTGTCAGATCCCCCATGTCCTTTGAAAGCTTAGAATTCATCTGCCGTGTACAGTAAAATCACAGTGTGACCCTACAGAATAGGATAGAACAGATATATACACATAGAATAAAGAAAAGAAAACAAAAAGCAGCACAGGTAGATAGCATTCCAGGGTGCCGTGCCTGCAAGGCAATGACCAAACCTCCATATACAGACAAAAAACGAAGGCAGCACACCAGTTCATGGTGAAAAAATGTGGCTATTTAATGGCCCAAAATGGTGACGTTTCGGCTCAGGATTGTGAGCTTGAAAAAGGCTCACAATCCTGAGCAGAAACGTCGCCATTTTGGGCCATTAAATAGGCACATTTTTTCACCCTGTACTGGTGTGCTGCCTTTGTCTTTTATCTGTACACATAGAATAGATAAATATAAAGATGTCAGTCACATATATTATTATTATTACCTTGTGTAGCTTACTGTACATGTATTTTTTACGTACTAAATAATTTTCTGAAAAGAAAATGTGGAATCCCCGGACATTTTATTAACCAGCAGAGGGAAAGTTGACAGCTGGGGGCAAATGTTTATAGTCAGGGAAGGGGGTAATACCCACAGAGATTCCCGGGCTACTAATATCAACTCACAGCTGTGTACTTAGCCTTTCCTGGTTATTAAAATGGAGGACCCCCAAGAAAATGACGTAGGGTTCCCCTATATTTAATAACCAGCAAAGGCTAGGCAGAGAGCTGCGGGCTGATATTAACAGCTTAGGAAGGGGCCAAGGATATTGGTCTCCTTCATGTGTGTTGCCTGAATTTGACAGGGCTCTAAGAGCACCAGGCGACCTGTCACTCATCCACCTGTTACTGATCAATGTTTAAGCTGGAAATGCGGGTCCAAGTCCTGTTCCAGGCCCTGTCCCATGCATCCATGCTGTGCAATTAAACTACTGTATTTGTACTCTGGGTGAATTGATGCCACTTTTCCTGGTGTCTGCCCCTAATTTGAACTGTTTAGCAGCCTTTTGACCCCCATGAAGGTGTTGTCTATGCATTTGGTTAGGTGGAGATAGATAGATATGGGATAGATAGATAGATATGGGATAGATAGATAGATAGATAGATAGATAGATAGATAGATAGATAGATAGATAGATAGATAGATAGATAGATAGAACGAACGAAGGTCTTTTTCAACATAATTTACCATTGATTATAACTTGGCAATGATCATACTTAATTTTACAATGCACAAGAATAGAATAGAAATCCAAAGCACTAAATATTAAATGATCTCAATAAACGTTATAAAACATAGAGATAGTCTTTAGTTGATAGATAGATAGATAGATAGATTAGATAGATAGATAGATATAGATAGATAGATATTTGCAATGAATAGTAACACTTTTTCCCATTGTGTGTTTGCTTCCTATTAATGTTTACGGCATGTATTGTGAAGACTAAACCCTCAGGCTAGATTTTCTTGAGCTGGAAGGATGGATTACTGCGTTCCTTGTCCTGTGCTGCAATGTGTGATGTGGTGTTGAGAAGAACGGGATGTCCTTGTGAACTTAATAATGGTTTTCTCACTTCCCTTGTCAGAACCTGAGACTTGTACATCGTGTATTTGATTGTATAAACTTCCTGCCAGGGCCGCGACTGCAGTATTGGATAAAATCATACCGGGGGCACAGAGCAACATGTAGATTATAAGACGTGTTACTGTGTTCTACGACATGTTCTCAAATTTATAAAATACCTTGTCACTGAATGCAAGAAACAAGTGTCATTTACTTGTTCCAACATTGGCTGCTGTTTTGTAATGAAAGTAATGATTTCTGGGCAAGATAATACCGCATTCTGTGGGAAAAAAAACAATGAGCCTAATTTATCAATACTGTCTAATATGGTGTCATTTTTAATAGCAGCCAATCAGAGCCCAGGTTCTCTTTTTAAAAAAATTTATTAAAAAGATGCAATGTGATTGGCTTCTATGGCCACTTTATGTATGTGTTGGAAAAAGTGATGCAGAGGCTTCATACGATTGTTCAAAGAGAACCTGTCATGACCCGAAACACTATTAACCTGCAGGTGTAGAGTTAATCTTCAGGTTAATAGTGTTACATTGCGGCCTAGCTGCCATACTGGAAGTGCGGCTACTGAGAGAAAATGAACTCTCCTCCCTCAGGAGCCTCCAGCTTTCAGTCATAGAGACGTTGTCTGGTGAATGGCAGCTGTAAGAACGCCCCAGCTCTTTGATTGACAGCTCACTCTGCACAGACGTGTTGCAGAGCAAGCTTTGGATCAACATCCCGGGATGTGCTTACAGCTTCTGCTCACCATGCTCTCTCTCAATACACGCCTCTATGACTGAAAGCAGGCAGATCCTGGGAGGAACAGAATTGATTTTCTCCCAGTAGCCGCAATTTCAGCAAAGCAGCCAGGCAGCATTGTAACACTATTAAACTGCAGATTAATCCTACTTCTTCAGGTTAACAGCGTTTGAGGACATGACACATTCTCTTTAATATTTTTAAAAACATTAATGCCAGAATTGCATGCTTATATGCTTTGATTAATACACCCTGTTGTAACATGACTGAGCTCACAAATCACCAGATTAATGTTACACAATTCACAGATTAATGACACAATTCAGATTAAATGTAAAGAAAGAAGGATACATTATATATAAATTGCTTAAGCCAGAGAGGAGAGTTAATTGGTGGTGATGACGGAGAAGGGGAGTGAGTGCACAATATTCAATTTATTGGAAAAAATAACTAGGTAAAGTGAGGAAATTCATGTCAACTCCATTCTATTGGTGAAACAACTATTGCAGAAAGATCCCTTAATTATATTTATTTATCAGGAACTTGGAAATGGAAGAAGATTCATCACAGTGAACGCTTCATTCAGTAAAATCAGCCATCAAGCAGCAGCAATGTACAGCACCATGTAAAGCCCATGTAGAGCCTTGTACAATGTGCGCCCAAACTCAGCCTCCACTAGGCCTTATTCTACACGGGTCTCACCAGACAGACTATGATGGTATCTGGATCACATCATCTGCTAAACTTAAAAATATCTCTCCTGAATGCAGTATAAAATAAGTTCATAATGAGTCTTTTATGCTGATAAACTATAGACTTTGAAGCTCAAGGACTGTACATCATATGATGACTTCTATGAAAACTGCCTCCTTTCCCCCCCAGTTGTGCATCAATAACTAGGGGTCAAGTCATTGGTGTGGACAGCCTCACAGTTTGATAAGCAGTACACTAAGTCAACCCTTGATTAAAAAAACTAAATATTCTAGCTGTCCTTCTTTAAAGTGTATCACTTGTGTGGTATCTGATCATAGTTGTGTGGGCAAAGACTGATGGAGACCACCGCTGCCGTGCCGCAGGAATGCTGGGGAATGAAACAATATACTGTAGGGATATTCTACTTAACCTGTTTCAGGCTCATGGCTACATTTTTAAAAATACAAGAACATTTAAGAAGCTTTTTAGCCTTTGGGTATAAACAATGATGTCTTCAATTAATTGACATATACCAGGAATATTTAAAATGAGTAGCTGTTAAATATAAAATAAATGGCATTATTTATACACAAGAAGATATCCAGTTGAAAATAGAAAACATCACATTAGACAAAGGTGATGGTAAATGGAATCTGACACCAGATGACCGCTACTCCATCTGAGAGTAGCATAACATAGAGGCAGAGACCCTGATTCCAGCAACATGTCATTTACTTTACTGAGTCTTTATTTATCTTCTGCTAATCTACCAATTCTCTGACTGCTGAGCTCAGTATAACACCGCCCACCAATGATTGCCACAGCTTTCTACATACACTGTGCATAGGCAGAAATCTGCCATTCAGTGGCAGAGGCGAGGTTGGACTACCTCTAAGCAGGTGTTCTAGTCCTCTAATCAAAATCAACGGCTGATAAAACAGTGATTTTATAAAAAAAACTACAGCAAGCCAGCTAAATAAGTGACACGTCACTGGAATCAGGGTCTCCACCCTTACATCATGCTGCTCTCAGAATAGGTAGCAAAAACAGATTTCCTACAAAGAAGTATTCTGGCTTCAGGTATCAAAGTTGTTCTGTTTGGTAGACACAGAAGGTGCATGACTTGTTAAAGTTTCAGTCCCGTTATCAGAAGTGTCTCTTCTAACCAGCCTTGTACCTGTGCATCCATCACTTCATCACTTACAGATTTTTATCCTCTGAGGTTAATCTATGAATGTTGTTACTAAATGACTGCAAGTACTGATATACTGTAAACCATCAGGAACTGACTGCAGACTGTATAGTAGAAAATACGATAAGCTTTATGAAAATTCAAAAAAAAATTGTTTACTTGCTAAAACTACAACAGGCTTATGGCATACACAAAACCATACCCTAAATAACAATGTGTACATTATTACTGTGATACATCTGCCTCCTAGTCACATACAGCAAATACTGGTTGTAAATATTTAGAAGGGAGCCAATTCAATGTAGAAAGAAGTCTTCATCACCAAGATGTACTAATATATATTATTAAGGGGGCAAGACATAAAAATCCTCCCAGATGCTTAACTACCTCTTCCCGAAGCATGCCACAATTAGATCTGGGACTGCGTGCTTGGGGCTACTTTCAGGTGTGCACAGCTGGCTGTGTGTGACCCCGCTATTGAGCACAGAGCTGATCTCTGCAGGATGATGACAGCACTCTCTGACAACAAACAAGGGCCTGTCTCTGGGGCCGCTCTTTGCAATCTGGTTTTGATCCCTTCTCTGATCAGTTGCAAATAGCAACCAGTGCCTTTGAAATGGAGCTGGTGTTTGCTCGGGGAGGATGGGATTCGGACTTGTTTGTGTGGCCAAATCACTGGAGGGACATTTTGAGTTGTTCACTTCAAACATGTCTTTAAAATACAAGAAAGCCAAGAATAAAGAAGCAGTAGAAATACCCCCTTAGGTCAGTGCATCGATTTATGTAGGATAGTCGTTGGATAATCGCAGTAGTCCCTGTTCTTTACCACATGTGTGATGACTCCTTGTTGGATAAGAGAGAATTGGGAATACATACGATAATGGTATATTCTCAATATCAGAGAATATATTCCACTTCTAGATCACTTGTCTGCTATTACTATCAACGCATCTAGTTATTACCATAGATATATTAAAATGAAAGATATAATTCAATATGGTGTTGACAATCTCCAAAAAACATTGCTACAGATGTTCTAGCACCCCAAGCCATTCATTGATCTGGTCAAAATCATCCTGGATTTCATATAATTTGTTGCAAGGTAATAAGATGTTTCTATTTCCTCGTTGTTTATGAACTTAATAAAGTGATCTGATATCATGATTAGTCACCGGTTTTATATTCTGATGCGCTACTTGGCTAATAAATAGGGACGAGCGAACGTGCTCAGTGATATTCGGGTATCACTCAAGTATCCAGGTGCTCGGATGTGCTCTTTATTCGACAAGCATTGACTGGTGCTAGGATTTGAAGCCCAGATGTTTGACGCCTGTTACACAGCCAATAAGCATGCAAGGATTCCCTGCCAGTCATGCCGTAGCCGTCTTGGCAGTGGCACTAGTGTGATTGGCTGGCTGCATTACCTCATCAGCGGTTATAAAAGGACTAGCGCCGCCACGCTCGGATCACTGATGCCAGTGCACAGTTCAGGGACAGTTGTGATTGGAGGGAGAGAGCAGTTATCCAGACCCATCACACTAACAGTCTTTCTATGGGCTAAACTAGTGCTTTGCTGTTTGTATCAGATACATTCTACATTTAGCCTAGGGATAGTTGCAGGAGCAGGGAGAGTGACAAAATACAGAGTCTAGGCAGGGCTTAGGGCTTTGCAGTCTGTTGATAAAAATGCAGCTGCTGAAAGTGACCACATTCTTTTTTTGAGGGGGTGAAAAAAATGTACTATATTGTCATCCATAGAGTATTATGTGTTTTGTGTTACATTACGGTGGTATATAACACTCCAAAAAAATGTTCAAATATTTTTCAGGATTTAATTTGTTATCCATAGAGTAGGTAATCTTATTCTTCGGGTCGATACGATAACAGTGATTACAGATTTATATAGTCTTTTCATGTTTGGCTTTTGTCACACACTATAAGACATTTTTCGTCATATTTTGAGAGGTTTCATTTTTCCATATTTCTGCCAACAGAGTCTTGTCAGGGCTTGTTTTTTGAGGAACAAGTTGATGTTTCTATTGGTACCATTTTCTGACACAGGACCTTTTTTGATCGCTTTCTATTCTGATTTTTGGGAGGACGAATGAGAAAAATCAGCAATTCAGGAATTGCTTTTTTTATGCTGTTCTGTGTGTGGTAAAATTGATAAGGCAGCTTTATTTTTTTTGGTCTGTACGATTTCAGCGATACCATATTTATGTCTTTTGGTGCTTTTACACAATAAAAACTTTTCAATAAAAAAAATATTTTTGCATTGCTTTAGTCTTATTTTTCCACTGATTGAACTGTATGGTGGCCTTTTTTGTGGCACAGGATGATGTTTTCAGCTACACCATTTTCATTTACATTCATCTTTTTATCACATTTCATTTTAATTTTTGTTTGGCGGTATGATGAAAAAGCAAAGATGTTGCCTTGTTTTCTTTTTTTTAATGATGTTCACTGAAGGGGTAAACTAGTGGAACAGTTTTGTAGGGCGGTTCGTTCCAGCTGCTGTGATACCAAATATGTGTACTTTTTTGTTTATTTTTATTATTCATAAAAATATTTATTTATGGGTACAATATATTTTATTTTTTACTATTTTGTGATTTTTTAAAAAATATTTGTACAATTATTTTCTGCTTTTTTACTTAGTCCCCTATGCAGGAACAATGCAGGAGCATTGCAATTAGAGTTGAGTGAATTTGATTGTGTCCCTGCTTATTTGGCAAGCTATAGCTTACCGAATAAGCTGCAGAGCGATACTTAAAAGAAATGTCTCATAAATTTGGACCTCCATCCTGAAACTGAAGAGTGACTATACAATTATCATTTATAGCAACCCTGTCTGGGGCTTTCTGTTGCCTCCACCTTTCTGCTTCAATGAGACCAATTTCTCAATGCTCCTGCATCAAAGATGATCACTGCTGAACAATAGGGAGCAGTGGTTAAGTGTGAATCATGCCGCCACAGAAAAGGCAATGGAGGTGTGGCTCATAATTATCAGCACTGTGATCGCCATGCCACTGCAACAGCCATGTGGATGTGGAGTGCCCAGCTGGGCTGTGGGGTACCGGGCTGGGCAGTTCTTAAAGGTGAAGTCACAGCAGCAGTGACCCGTTCCTTGGCCCTGGGCATCCCATAAAATTGTCAAAGATGATGATGGGGATAGTTTATAGGGGAATTAGTTTGTGACGCCACCCGTGGTGCTCTGCAATAAGAAGATGGCCGACGTTGTGATTCAGATCCACTGGGGCAGTTGAAGACGCAGCAGAGATGTAACAGCTCCCCACGGGTAGAGCTAGGCCCCAGGGCAGTTATAGGGGTAAATTAGAAGATGGTCACGAGGGTAGTGCAGGGCATATGACGCAGTAGATGAGTCTGAGGACACAGCAAGGTGCAGTCTTTTCACTTTATCACTGTTCTTAGATCCCCAGCCAGGGTGCTGTGTCCTCCGGGTCAGTGGTCCAGCCAGCTCTTAGGTAGTTTGGGGTGCACTTTACAGAACTCCCTTCTGATGTTCCTTTCTCTGGCCGTCTCCCTGCGCTGGCTCACTCCCTCCTGCCCTGCACCTCACACACAGTGTCCCAAGCCAGCAGCCTCAGATCCTGTCGGGCGACTCGGGCTACATCCACCTGGTCCCTTTTATCCTATGTAGCTGCCTTTTCAGCAAAGGTGTGGATGTGGCTGTAGCACATACAGTTACCACAGCCTTCGGTTTTCTAGCTGAGTCCTGAAGTCTCTCCACTAGTCTGGGGCTGGTCCCCTACAGCGACCTGGTCCCTCCACCCGACTCCGGTCGGCGTGCATTTGGGCGCCACGGGTGGAATTCTCACTTCTCGTGCCCTTAGGACCCCTTCTGTCTTTCTCTGAAGCCGCTCTCTGACTCCTACGTCCTTTTTCTCGCTTCTCACTCTTCTCCAGTCTAGGGATGAGCTTCTCTCTCCTCCAGTCCCCAGCACCGACTGCTTACTCCTCCTCCAACCATCACTTCCTTTAGCTCCTCCCCTTCTCTACTTTCTCCACCCACACCTCCTACCTAGTCCCTCCCTGGCCTGGAAAGTTTTGGTGTTGGGTGCTTGTGTGTGAGTACTGGGTCGTGTCCCCTCCTTACCGGAGAATGGAGTACCACACCTCTGGCTGAGGTGCAGTACCTCTGTGGTGACTGGACCCTCAGGGGCACCACAGATGCAGGCGCAATGAAATGCTCATCTCAAAGGAGGAGGCGACAGAAGCCAAATGGTGACTATACATGACATATGTACAGCCACTTTTCAGGGCCAGGATGAAGGGCTGCTTTAAGACAACTCTCTCCATACACCCTGTGATAGTGTAAGGGGCATGACCGGACTGCGGGTACCTGCATGCCGGGTCCGGAACTGAAAAGGCTGCATCCCCTGTTCCCGGAGGGAAGCTTGAGTGAGCCGGGCCTTCCCCTATTGCCTGGGGGAAGTGCTAGTGAGGTGGATCTTCCTGCTGTCCCAGGAGGGAGGGGAGTGAGAGGAGAAAAGCGCGCGCAGCAGCGGGGGCATAAAAAAGGAAAAGTGCATGCAAGTCAGTTTGGCGTGAATGCAGAGCAGCATGTAGAACGGTGAGCGGTGCGCTCTGTTTCCCCATCCCCCACAACTGAGTACCAGCGCTGTGGCAGGGCCCCACAGTCTACAGAGGGACCGCTGCCAGGAGAGAAGCCGAGAGTGCCGCAGCAGTCCAGTGAGAGAGGAATTGCGGCGCTCAGGGAAGCCAAGTGTTCAGCAGCAGCCAGAGAGAGGAGTTCTCTGTCCAGGGAGCACCAGCATTACACAGGTGAGCTTCTGTGCAGCAGCACCGCCGTCAGCAGCGGGACCCGAGAGAAAGAGTCGTGCAGTGTGCCTGGTGACTACAGAGAGAAGGTGCAATGTGCCAGTGACTACCAGCGAGAAAGGCGCCGTGAGTACCGCATGTGTGCCTCCTGAAAGAGACCGGGTGCTTGACCGTTATTTACACCCTAGAAGAAGACAAAAAGGAACAGCGCTCCATACGGGTGTATTCAAATAGAAGAACGTTTATTACGCCATACACAGCAACGTTTCGACCTGCATGAGGTCTTTGTCAAGCTATATTGTTTAACCCCTTGTTTAACTCATTGCCTCCCTGTGTTGAGTATTCCCTGTTTATTAAATACTGTTAACCCTTGCTCTACCTCCTGCCCGTCACTGCATCCAGCAACCTGCTTACAATAATACATAGGAGTGGCCTCAAGCTATGTTATAATACAGCTCTCCCGTAGTTGATCGGCCTGCTGTTTAAGAATTTAGCAATGACCTGTCATCTGGTAAAAAAGTTGACAGTTTTTGCACTTATTGTATTTCCACAGATTTTTTTTTTTATACACCATACGGTTCCATGGATATGAGCGTTTTTATTTAGTACTACTTTTTATGATCTTCACCAATAAGGCATTGCCTTTAGGTGACAATGCAGAACAGCCTAAATACACGAAAATTTTGTGAACCCCGCCCTTATGTAAAATATAGTAAAAATGTGCAATAAAGAGGTCAATATATATGGAACTGCATGTGTCCTTTTTTAAGAAAAAGAACAAATACTCAGGGAGTACAAATAAAATGAGAAAAACTGCCCACACTTGACTTAACGACAGGTCCACTTTAAGACTCATGGCCCGACAAGAACTGCTGGTGCTTGTTTTCCATACAGTACTGTGTTTTGGTGATATTCTTCCCTAGACACAATGCTGTATCTAATAAGGCACGGAACAATTTTTTTATCAAACCCATACAGAATCAGGCAAGAACTAGAAGCTTTATAAGTTAGATAGGGGGCCAGCAACAGTTTTTCTTGTGTTAAAAAGAGATACTGTCTTTCATATCCACTCCTTACTTGTAAGTTATATGCACAAATGGCCATTGTCTAAATTATTATGAGACATTGTATTCCTAATAAATTGGAAGCATCTTACTCCACGAAGCTTCTTAGTAAGACTGGTGCATAAATTGTCGGTCTTAATAAATTACCACATATGTGCGCGAGACATAGGGGGCACAGAAAAGCCCAATAAAAAAAGGTATGAGTTCCAAATTAAGGTTTCTTAGAACTCAAAGGCTGAGGAGCAGCCCGCCTCTGTACAGGCTGCTGTATGGACAAACTGTGCACATTAATACCTTCATGTGCAACTCTTTGTAAATCTTTGAAAGTCACTCGATGGAAGAACCTGATATAAGTTATGTATAATGTGTGCAGGTTATTCTGGAAACATTCGGTTTATACAACTTCATTATCTAAGAACTTGGCTCATTATGCCAAAATTACACAAACTGTAATGAATAACAAATGCTATTCCCTCAGAACCCCATTAACTTAGGAAATACTTTTACGATCTTAGTGGGAATATTCTCACAGTTTTGTTGTGAATATATGACAAGACAATAAAAAGCGAAATATGCAATTTCAATATGCATTTGGTGATTTTTTTTGAGTAATCGTATAGCATTGTGTGTTTTAACTATTTTGTCTATAATACATGTAAAATATGTAATAATATGTGATGTTACAGGGCTGAAGGCTGCAGCTATTATTCCGCTATGTTCTCTTGATTAAACTTTCTGCTTTGTTTGGCTTTCTTTAGTCTCTATATCAGTATATTGAATCTACATTAATGTTCATAGTCTACGTTCTTTGATTAGGGCCAGTAATACAAGTAGATAATAATGAGGATGGTGATTTAGATTCATATATCTATACAACTATAATATTTAAAGTGTCCCCAAACAGGAGGTTCACTTTTACTTATAAAATTACATAACTGATTTAAAGGGAATCTGTCAGTAAGATCAACTTCTCAAAACCACTTGTAAATCCATTGACACCTTTGGATTATCTATCTGTTGCTGCATTCCTGCTTGATTAGCATTTTAATCCATGTGCAAATGAGATGTTAAGTGCTCAAAATCAGATGATATGCTATCAATCATAACATAGAGAGGCTGGTGCTTGGCAGGGAAACAAGAAAGTCTACAAAAGTGCTCTGTCATGCCCAGAGAACTGAACATTTCATTTGCATATGAATGAACACGCTAGTTACCGGGAATGCAGCAACAGATAGAAGATTTAAAGGAGTTGATAAACTTAGCTTTGAAAGACATGCATGCCCATATATATAATTTTGGGTTGAATGGTGGTTAATCTCACTGCTAGCTCCCTTTAAGATCTTCAAAGTTTTCCATACAAAGCATGGAAACCAAGGTGACACCTCCACCTCCTCCAAAATGATGGACCAGTGTTTTTCTTAATATTTCCTTGTGTATGAATCATGTTCCACTTCAGTGTACAATAGAAGGAAGATCAGTTACGGACTTAAATACGTTCAATTTGGCAGCTGTGCAATCTCCTGTCACAAAATCTGACCTCACAAACACACTGGAAAAGTGTCACAAATGCAGAAAGCAGAATAAACAGTCTGAAAGATGGGTAGTGCGAGAGAAAAGGAAGGAGTAGAGACTGACGGGAAGACTCTGTCACATCAGCTCTTCATCTTCTTCTTCAAAGCCGTAATCAAGGCACATTCTATGATTCCCAAAGAGCATCACTGAGGGTAAAAGAAGGGGTTCATGCTGTGAATGCAAGACACTGAAAACTGGAAATTTTTTTACTTTTTCAGTGCTGAATAGCAAGCTGATGATAATTTATTTCTCTTTCCTGTTTCATGGTGATGCCATCTGTAATTGAGCTTCTTGTCTGGTCTTTTTCAAGTTCTGAATGGAGTTGATGAGGAACGGCAATGAAGTGCGGGTCTGACTATGCAGGAAAGCTCAGAAGCATTCACCCCCCACACCCATGCCCAGCTGTGCTGAGAGCACACATGCCAAGCAAAATATCATGTCAGACACGCACATAATGGGAGTTAATGCTGTCCTTTTCAGTTTTTCTAAATTGTGCTTTTAAGTATGGACACACACCTACATTACAGTAATAACATATTTGACAACATTTCAGTAGTTTGATCTCTAGCTATTCTTTACAACAATGTCAACATTTTTGACCTGTGAATAACAAGTCATATAAAAAATGTTTCATTGAGACATTAAAAATAGAGAAACCTACATTATCTGATTATTACAGAGGGCTGATTTTCAGCATTGAAAATGCTTCCATATAAAGGACAAGGTCACAGTGCACACAGTCAGGGTTCACAAATCTGCTGTGAACTGTAACCATAATATGCAGATTTTTGCCATGGATTAACATGTAGATCCACAGGTGGATTAGCATCATTTTGGCTCAGTGGAGCTATTCTGTGCTTTTTCATTATAGGGTTAGCCACTAGAGGGGGGGTAATGTAGGATAAGAACTTAGAATAGGAGCTAGTTAAAGTAGGAGGGGCCAACTGTGGGTAAGCTAAGAAGATTTCCTGTAGTTAGGCAGTAGGGCCTGAGAGCCCGGACAGGGCAGCTGGCCCCATAACATTGAAGTACTGAGCCCAATCGTCCAGGGCCTGAGGGCCAAAGGTCACAGACGTGAGAATGCAGGGCAGCTCCAGTATGTGGCAGCTAACTTCATAGGCTGATGCCATTTTGTCTGTGGTGAAACGGACAGGGGAACTCCTAAAGATAGTTAGGCTGGCCAAAAGGAACACTGCGGTACCGGACTTTCCCGTACGACCCTGGGACATTCTGGAAGAAGTGAGGGAAAGCACAGGGCAAGAAAGGAATGTACTCTATGATGATCCCTGTGATGCAACTGTGTCTGAACTGGACATACTGAGAATGGAAACAAGTAAACTCATTTTTGTTAAGTTGGAACTGGACTCTGTCTCTCTTTGTCTGAAAACATTAGAATGCAGTCCTCAGCAGCTCAGAAGGAATACGGATGGAACTGAGAGCGGGATGCAAGGTACAGATCAAAGGGGAAATAGTGTTTATGTGGCGGGAGACCAGAGCATGATTGAGGAACCGTTGTCAGCCATGACTATGGCCCTGGCTCCCCTACACAGTCACACATTTTCTTGACCTAGGCCTAGATATTTGCATCTATAGGTGTTTCACATGTAGTCATGGTTCTTCCTGGCATTGGCCTAGAAGAAGAGTGACTACAGGCAAAACAGTTTGCATGTACAGTGGGGAAAAAAAGTGTTTAATTAACCACCAGTTGCGCACGTTCTCCCACTTAAAAAAGATGAGAGAGGCCTGTAATTGACATCATAGGTAGACCACAACTATGAGAGTCAAAATGAGAAAATAAATCCAGAAAATCACCTTGTCTGATTTGACAAGATTTATTTTGCAAATTATGGTGAAAAATAAGTATTTGGTCACCTAAAAACATGCAAGATTTCTGTCTCTCACAGACCTGTAACTTCTTTAAGAGGCTCCTCTGTCCTCCACTCATTACCTGTAGTAATGGCACCTGTTTGAACTTGTTATCAGTATAAATGACACCTATCCACAACCTCAAACAGTCACACTCCAAACTCCATTATGGTGAAGACCAAAGAGCTGTCGAAGGACACCAGAAACAAAATTGTAGCCCTGCACCAGGCTGGGAAGACTGAATCTGCTATAGGCAAGCAGCTTGGTGTGATGAAATCAACTGTGGGAGCAATAATAAGAAAATGGAAGACATACAAGACCACTGATAATCTCCCTTGATCTGGGGCTCCACGCAAGATTTCACCCCGTGGGGTCAAAATGATCACAAGAACGGTGAGCAAAAATCCCAGAAACCCACTGGGGGACCTAGTGAATAACCTGCATAGAGTTGGGAGCACCGTAACAAAGACTACTATCAGTAACACACTACGCCGCCAGGGACTCAGATCCTGCAATGCCAGACGTGTCCCCCTGCTTAAGCCAGTACATGTTTGGGCCCGTCTGAAGTTTGCAAGAGAGCATTTGGATTAGGCCTCTGTTGTGAATGGGTTTGAGATGAGTTCTGGGCAGAGGCTCCCTCTGGTGGTTACAAGCGGTACTAGTGAGGATTGGGAATCAGGTGTTACTGATTGGTCTTATTTAAGGGAATCATTTTCCCATCAGGGTTGCCGGTGATCAATTGTTTGGTCTGAATCCTTCTTTCCAGTTTCCCTTGTAGCCTGCTGTGTCGTGTCTGCATCTCCTGCTATCAGATAAGACAATTTCTTATTTTGTGTTTTTGCTATATTTTTGCATTTTGTCCTGCACTTCTGTGGGGGCCTTCTGGGTCCCCTCCGGGGGCTTTTGCCCTCTCAGTTTAGTCCAGCCACTGTGTTTTGTACTTTTGCTTTTTGCAGTTTTTTCAGTGGCTGCTGTTTTTGTTACACCAGAGAACTAATTTAGGTGGTAGAGGTCGTGTGATCTCAGGTGTTTTTGAAATTAGTAGAGTTGGTGCCTTTCAGGGTTTTCTGGGATTGCAGTAAGTACCCTTCCTATCCTTTTCTATTTAGTTAGTTTGGGCCCCAGCGTTTGCTCATACTATTTTCTTTCTGTGTCAGTATTTCCTCTTGTCTAACCGCCATTACATGTTTGGGGGCTTTCTATTATCTTTGGGGTTCTGCTCCGGGGCAGATAGCTTTCCTATTTCTATCTTTAGGTGTAGTTAGTTTCTCAGGCTGTGACGAGGCGTCTAGGACCATCGTAGGAACGCTCCACGGCTGCCTCTAGTTGCGGTGGTTAGTCAGGGTACTGCAATCTCATAGATTCCAACTGCTCTGGTGTATTTCCTTTTTTACCTGCACTCCTCAGCTACCGTAACATAACAGTATCACCGGCCTGAAAAATTGTATGGTACTCACAGAAGGGAAAAAATATTTTGAAGGAAGAAAAGTTGTCAGAGATATTTTTCTGTTTGTTGCATTTTTTTTTTTTTTTTTTTTTCCCTCTGTATCTCTGGGTGCTGGGGAGGATCTTTTCTCCCAATGGAGTTTGCACAGTTGTCTGGCCGTGTGGATCAGCTTGCCACTGAGGTTCGGAGTATTGCTGCATATCTTGCTAGGTTGCCTGTTGTGGAACCTAGGATCCCCATGCCAGATTTGTTTTCAGGGGATCGAGCTAAGTTTCAGAATTTCAAAAATAATTGTAAATTGTTTCTTGCCTTAAAATCTAAGTCCTCAGGAAACGCAGCGCAGCAGGTTCAAATTGTCATCTCTCTCCTGCGCGGCGATCCTCAGGATTGGGCTTTTTCCCTCACACCTGGGGATCCTGTTTTGAGTGATGTTGATGCATTTTTTCAGGCTTTGGGGTTATTGTACGATGAGCCTAATGTCACTGATCAAGCTGAAAAAGCCTTGTTGGCATTAAATCAGGGGCCTGATGACGCTGAGTTATACTGTCAGAGATTCCGTAGGTGGGCAGTCCTGACCAAATGGAATGACGACGCTTTGGCGGCCCTTTTCCGGAAGGGTCTGTCGGATAATGTAAAGGATGTTATGGTGGGATTCCCTGTCCCCTCTGGTCTCAATGATTCTATGTCATTAGCGATTCAAATTGACAGACGTTTGCGTGAGCGGAGAAGTATGCGTGGAGTGGTGTTGCCTTGTGAGCCAGCTGCTGAGCCCATGCAGTGTGATGGAGTGGTGTCTGGGGCACAGCGTCATGAGTTTCGAAAGCGCAATGGGTTATGTTTCTACTGTGGTGATGCCTCTCATGCTATTTCAGTCTGCCCTAAGCGGGGAAGACGTTTTGCACGCTCAGTTGTCTTGGGTGGTGTTCAGACTAAGTTTTTATTAACTGTCACTCTGATATGCTCTCTGTCCTCATTTTCTGCTCAGGCTTTCGTTGATTCTGGAGCAGCTATTAACCTGATGGATTATGATTTTGCTAAACGTTGTGGATTTCCCTTGATACCCCTACAGAAGTCTATTCCCCTACTGGGGATCGATTCTACCCTTTGGCTGAGAATAAACCCCAGTTTTCTACTCAGGTGATAATGAGGGTTGAACCTGATCACCAGGAGTGCTGCAAATTTTTGGTTCTATATATAATCTGCATGACATTATCGTGCTGGGTTTCCCTTGGTTACAGTCTCATAATCCTGTTTTGGATTGGAAATCTGTGTCTGTAACCAGTTGGGGCTGCCAATGTGTTAATACCAACACTCCTGTTTTTTCTGCCTCCCCCCAGGCTGAGGACGTTCCTGACTTTTTGTTTGATTTTTCTGATGTGTTTAGCGAAAGTAAATCTGCATCCTTACCTCCCATAGGAGCTATGACTGCGCTATTGAATTAGTGCCAGGTAGTAAATTCCCTAAGGGTCGCCTTTTTAACTTGTCTGTACCTGAACATGACGCTATGCGGTCTTATATCAAGGAATCATTGGAGAAGGGTCATATCAGACCATCCTCTTCACCCTTAGGTGCCGGTTTTTTCTTTGTGGCCAAAAAAGATGGTTCATTAAGGCCGTGTATTGATTATCGTCTCTTGAACAATATTACTGTGAAATATCAATACCCGTTACCCTTGATTTCTGACCTGTTTTCCAGGGTGAAAAACGCTACTTGGTTTACCAAGCTTGACCTCAGGGGGGCGTATAACCTTATTCGCATTAAGCACGGGGATGAATGGAAGACGGCATTTAACACCCCTGAAGGGCATTTTGAGTACCTTGTGATGCCCTTTGGGCTCACTAATGCTCCTTCCGTCTTCCAGTCCTTCATGAATGACATTTTCAGGGATTTTGTGGACAAGTTTCTGATTGTTTATTTGGATGATATCTTGATTTTTTCTAATGACTGGGACTCTCATGTGAAACATGTTCGAACTGTATTCCAGATTTTGAGAGAGAATGCTCTGTATGTGAAGGGATCAAAGTGTCTTTTTGGCGTACAGAAGATCTCATTTCTGGGATTCATTTTGTCCCCATCTGTTATTGAAATGGACCCGGTCAAGGTTCAGGCCATCTGTGATTGGGTCCAACCTACTTCGTTAAAGGCTCTTCAGAGATTTTTGGGTTTTGCCAATTTTTATCGTAAATTTATTGGTAATTTCTCTGTTATTGTTAAACCATTAACTGATTTGACCAGAAAGGGTTCTGATGTGGTGAATTGGCCTCCTGAGGCAGTCTCTGCGTTTCAGGAACTTAAGCAGAGATTCACTTCTGCTCCTGTTCTACGGCAGCCTGATGTTTCTCTGCCATTTCAGGTGGAGGTTGATGCCTCTGAAATTGGGGCAGGTGCCGTTTTGTCCCAAAAAGATCCAGAGACCTCTAAAAGTAACCCTTGTGCCTTTTTCTCTCGAAAATTTTCTCCTACTGAACGTAATTATGACGTGGGTAATCGGGAGTTATTGGCCATGAAGTGGGCTTTTGAAGAGTGGAGACATTGGCTGGAGGGAGCCAAACATCAGGTGGTGGTCCTTACGGACCATAAGAATCTGGTCTATCTGGAATCTGCCAAGCGACTCAATCCTAGACAGGCCAGGTGGGCCTTGTTTTTCACACGTTTTAATTTTGTGGTTTCCTTTCTTCCTGGCACTAAGAATGTTAAGGCGGATGCCCTCTCGAGGAGTTTCCTTGCGGACTCTCCTGAGCTATCTGATCCCTCTGTTATTTTGAAGGAGGGTGTAGTTCTTTCCGCCATCTCGCCTAATTTGAGACTTGCTCTGGAGGGGTGTCAGGAGGATAGGCCCGAGCGCTGCCCTGTTGGAAAGTTGTTTGTCCCGGACCGATGGAAAAAGAGTGTGATGTCTGAGATTCATTGTTCCGCATTGGCTGGGCATCCCGGAATTTTTGGTACCAGAGACTTGGTTAGTCGGTCCTTTTGGTGGCCTACCTTGTCTCGCGATGTCAGGGAATTTGTGCAGTCCTGCGGGACTTGCTCTCGCTCCAAGCCTTGCTCTCGCTCTAGTGGTTTGTTGATGCCATTGCCTGTGCCCAAGAGACCATGGACCCATATCTCTATGGATTTCATTTACGATCTTCCTGTTTCTCAGAGAATGACCACCATCTGGGTAATTTGTGATAGGTTTTCCAAAATGATACATCTTGTGCCATTACCTAAGTTGCCTTCCTCCTCTGAATTGGTGCCGTTGTTCCTTCAGCACGTGGTTCGTTTACACGGCATTCCTGAGAACATTGTGTCTGACAGAGGAGTCCAGTTTGTTTCCAGATTTTGGAGGACTTTTTGTTCTAAACTGGGTGTTCAATTGTCTTTCTCCTCGGCATTTCATCCTCAGACCAATGGTCAAACTGAGAGAACAAACCAGACATTGGAGACTTATCTAAGATGCTTTGTGTCTGCTGATCAGGATGACTGGGTTCTTTTTTTGCCTTTGGCTGAGTTTGCTCTTAATAATAGGGCTAGCTCTGCCACTTTGATGTCTCCGTTTTTCTGTAATTCTGGGTTTCACCCTCGATTTTCTTCAGGACAGACGGAGGCTTCTGTCTGTCCAGGTGTTGACTCTGTTGTTGAGCGTATGCAGCAGATTTGGGACCAGGTAGTGGAGAGGTTGTCCCTCTCTCAGGAGAAGGCCCAGCGGTTTGCTAACCGGCATAGGACTGATGGTCCTCGGTTTAAAGTGGGGGACTTGGTCTGGTTGTCCTCAAAGAATATTCCTATGAGAGTAGCATCTCCTAAATTTAAGCCTAGGTTCATTGGACCTTATAAGATCATGGAGATTATTAATCCTGTTTCTTTTCGTTTGCTTCTTCCAGGGACATTTAAGATCCATAACGTGTTCCACAAGTCCTTGTTGAAGAGGTTTGTTGAGCCAGTGGTTCCTGCTGCTGTGCCTCCTGACCCTGTTTTGGTTGAGGGCAATCTGGAGTATGTGGTTGAGAAAATATTGGATTCTCGTTTTTCTAGACGAAGACTCCAGTATTTGGTTAAATGGAGAGGTTATGGTCAGGAAGATAATTCTTGGGTGTTTGCTTCGGACATCCATGCTAGGAGACTTATCCGTGCGTATCATAGAACTCATCCTGACCGACCTGGTTGCTCAAATGAGGGTTCGGTGACCCCTCCTCAAGGGGGGGGTACTGTTGTGAATGGGTTTGAGATGAGTTCTGGGCAGAGGCTCCCTCTGGTGGTTACAAGCGGTACTAGTGAGGATTGGGAATCAGGTGTTACTGATTGGTCTTATTTAAGGGAATCATTTTCCCATCAGGGTTGCCGGTGATCAATTGTTCTGGTCTGAATCCTTCTTTCCAGTTTCCCTTGTAGCCTGCTGTGTCGTGTCTGCATCTCCTGCTATCAGATAAGACAATTTCTTATTTTGTGTTTTTGCTATATTTTTGCATTTTGTCCTGCACTTCTGTGGGGGCCTTCTGGGTCCCCTCCGGGGGCTTTTGCCCTCTCAGTTTAGTCCAGCCACTGTGTTTTGTACTTTTGCTTTTTGCAGTTTTTTCAGTGGCTGCTGTTTTTGTTACACCAGAGAACTAATTTAGGTGGTAGAGGTCGTGTGATCTCAGGTGTTTTTGAAATTAGTAGAGTTGGTGCCTTTCAGGGTTTTCTGGGATTGCAGTAAGTACCCTTCCTATCCTTTTCTATTTAGTTAGTTTGGGCCCCAGCGTTTGCTCATACTATTTTCTTTCTGTGTCAGTATTTCCTCTTGTCTAACCGCCATTACATGTTTGGGGGCTTTCTATTATCTTTGGGGTTCTGCTCCGGGGCAGATAGCTTTCCTATTTCTATCTTTAGGTGTGTAGTTAGTTTCTCAGGCTGTGACGAGGCGTCTAGGACCATCGTAGGAACGCTCCACGGCTGCCTCTAGTTGCGGTGGTTAGTCAGGGTACTGCAATCTCATAGATTCCAACTGCTCTGGTGTATTTCCTTTTTTACCTGCACTCCTCAGCTACCGTAACATAACAGGCCTCTTTCACACATCCATCTTTTTGTATCAGGCATGATCCGTCCTATGCCTGAAGGGACAGATCCGGCGCTGAAACAAAAAAACTGATACAACGGATCCAGTTTTTTGCTGGATCCGACCTGAACTTTTGAACCCAGAAAAAGAGGGTTTCTGATGCCCGGAGACACTGGAAAATGTAGTAGTAGTAGTAGTAGTAGTAGACCTCGATTTCCAGAATCCGGATCAGACTTTTGCCGGATTGCACAAAAGTCTGATCCGGTTCCATTGACTTCTATTGTTTGCGGCTGCCTGATGCGCTGCTTCAGACACATCAGGCAGCTCCGGCAAAAAAAAAAAAAAACGTTACATGCTCCGTTTTGTCCGGCCGCTGGAATGTACATTTCCGACGGATCCGGACAAAAACAGATACAACGCACTGACATCAGGCGCCATCCGGCGCTAATGAAAGTCAATGCAAAAAAAACCGCATCGTGCATTACATTTCGCCGGATGCGGTTGGACAAAAAAAATGCCGGAGGGCGCCGTCAGGCGCACAACGGATGTTGTGAAAGAGGCCTTATCCAGAAGAGTACTGGGAGAATGTCATATGGTCCAATGAAACCAAAGTAGAACTGTTTGGTAGAAACAAAACTCGCTGTGTTTGGAGGAGACAGAATGCTGAGTTGCATCCAAAGAACACCATAACTACTGTGAAGCATAGGGGTGGCAACATCATGCATTGGGGCTTTTTCTCTGCAAATAGACCAAGACGACTGATCCGTGTACATGAAAGAATGAATGGAGCCATATATCATGAGATTTTGAGTGCAAAGCACTTCCATCAGCAAGAGCATTGAAGATGAAACGTGGATGGGTCTTTCAGCATGATAATGATTCCAAGCACACCACCAGGGCAACAAAGGAGTGGTTTCATAAGAAGCATATGAAGGTCCTGGAGTGGTCTAGCCAGTCTCCAGATCTCAACCCCATAGAAAACCTTTGGAGGGATTTGAAAGTTCGGGTTGCCCAGCGACAGGCCCAAAACATCACTGCTCTAGAGGAGATCTGCATGGAGGAATGGGCCAACATACCACCAGCAGTGTGTGCCAGCCTTGTAAAGACTTAAGGGTATGCCACACTAAACAATATCGCTAACGGGATCGCTAAAAAAACGTCACTATTTAGCGATCCCGTTAGTGATGTTGTTCAGTGCGGCAGCTTCCAGCGACGAGCTTCCTGCTGTGATCTCGCTCGTCGCTGGAATCGTTCCGGACCCTATTTTCTCGTCGGCGCTCCCGCTGGGTAAGTATCTTATCGCTGTGTGGCACCTTTTCTTAGCGATTTAGCGGTACTTTTGTACCGCTAAAGTCGTTAAGAAGATCGCTAACGGCGATAGCGTCGTTAACTATATCGCTAAATGCGGCAGCATTTAGCGATATAGAAACAATCCCGCTAGCGATCGCATTAGTATGCAACGCTAACGAGATCGCTAGCGGGATAGCTTAGTGTGGCAGTACCTTTACAGAAAATGTTTGACCTCTGTCATTGCCAACAAAGGATATATAACAAATATTTAGATGAACTTTTGTTATTTTCCACTGTAATTTGCAAAATAAATCTTGCCAAATCAGATAAGGTGATTTTCTGGATTTGTTTTCTCTTTTTATCTCTCATAGTTGTGGTCTACATATGATGTCAATTACAGGCCTCTCTCATCTTTTTAAGTGGGAGAACTTGCACAATTGGTGGGTGACTAAATACTTTTTTTCCCCACTGTAAGTCTCTGCTAAGGTTTTGTAACCATGGATATAAGGTAAAAAAATTGAATGATGAATTTTGAGTGGGGAGTATCACATCATTTTTATTTATTAAAGTGGAATTTATGAAGGGCTTGTGCTATTGGACTGATTTTACAATGGAATCAAAATACATGCCAAATATATATCTAAATCCTGAAATAATCCACAGCGTGTGGCCATGATCTGACTGTACCACAGATCTAAAGAAATTTCAAATGTTTTTTAAAACTTTTTCAAGATTTTATCTTTCTCAAAATTTTATCTTTGTTGAAGACATTGAAATCGCCTGTGAGAGCTGATGAGCTGTTCCATATCTGACAGTGTTGTACAGATAAGTATTAAGTAACTGTCTAAAGAAAAGTTAGACATGAATATTTTGAACAAAATTTGAAAAGCGACAATGTATGTAAAGAAAATATAAGCACAAAGTCAATGCCAATTCAATAAAGTATCAAGAAAAATATAAATGTAGACTCAGAGTTACTGATTAGTATTACCCTTATACTGCAGTGAGCAACTTACAACTTCTGCTGAATGGCAAAATATTACCATAATATCTAATCTTTATAGTCATTAACGCAATTTGTTTAATATTGTAATTATTGCATGTATTGTATTTAATACTGTAAAAGTTAATTTGCCTCTTGTATATTACGACTCTGAAATTCAACATATTAGTTTAGAACATTTTCTGTCCAACATGGAGCAACGTGTAGAAAATAATTTCTTGCTGAGCATTTCCATGTTCAGCACCTTGGCCAGCTCAGCACAGAGGACAGCAGACCATCTAGCAATCCTATAGGAGTTCTTTATAATATGCTGTCAACAGAACTAAGCTGCATTTTATTGATTTAGGTGTTCACAAAGATTTGTAATATTTCTTGACACGGTAAATGCGGGAGTAGACATTAGGTTTAAAGGTATTTACGGGAGTTTTCTGCAAATAAAGGTTGTTTATTGGATAATGGAAAGTTGAGCCGTTTCTTAGTATATGTTGTGTCTCAACTCCTCAATTTCAAATTTTCTTTTAACTTAAAGTTGTTGTCCAGGATATCCATTTTTTTGTAAAAGCAGTGAATACTTTAAGAAAAAGAAAATCATAATTCATCCTTTTAATCTCCTGTCGCCCCTGCATTATAGTCCTCATCAGTCTCTGTTCACTTTGCTGCCACTGATCATGAGCTTTCTACACACGATCTCTGCGCTCTGAGGCCAGTGAGTGACTGCAGCCATCACGTGAGTGCACAGATTGTGATCAACTGCAGGAAAATCAAAAAAGACCTTTAGAAATCACAGAAAAGTCAAGTCGTTAGGAGCTTTTTTTTTACAATATTTCTTGACTTTACAAAAAAAAGTTTTGGAAAACCTCCATCATGAACAGTGTTACTTTGGCAGTTAGATATAATCAGGACAGATTTTTGGCCAAATGATTTTTCTATTCATTTAGAGCAAAAGATCTTGAAATTGTGAACCATTGTGAAATTGAAACACAAAGTATATTAAAAAATATTAATTCTATTAATTACTGAACTATTATCAAGTTACAATGTAGTGATAGATTCCCTAACCCAATTAAACTATTTTTTTCAAAGAATAGTATTGCACTACAAAATAAAAAATTAGTAAAACAAATACCGGTAAATGCCAAACCATTGTTTGAAAACTATTAAAAGCAATACAAAGACTAGATTTTTAAGCACCAGTTCGGTGCTCGTTTTATTTTACCACCAGAGTGGTATCACAAATACTTGTTCCCTGCACCTAGTAATATAATTACCAGTATAGGAACGCTAACCAGCTCACCGGTTTGTAGAAGCACGGATCCTCCGCTTGATCAAACGTGAAGATACATGAGAAAATGAAGGAAAAAGGGATCCAGCTTCAATAAAATCTTCATCTTTATTGATTCATAAAAACATGAATAATGGCATGCTCCTGGACAAGCTCAGGACAAGGCTACGCGTTTCGATCACAGGGATCTTTATCACAGCTGACATATTCAGACAAAGGCACATATTTAAGACAAAGGAAGACCAATCACGATCAGAAAAAATGTCATGTGATTTTTGACAAGTCCTTTAACAATTTGCACATAACGAATAAAGAAAAAAAAAAAAAAAAAAAAAAAACAATATTTGCACAAATAAAATCAATGCAAAGAAATAAAATTAATAATGGAACATCAATTCGTTTCTTTTGTTGAGACCAAATGGATGTCTGGTATGTAGATTAAAGATCCAGAAAGCTTCACGTGTGAGGAGTCGCTGACGTGCATCTCACCCAAAGGAATCGATTTAATAGTATGTTTGGGGTGACTGCTTGCTGCATGCAAGATAGAATTACCAGCATATCAATTGTAATTCATGCTATGTGGTATATAAAATTATGTGCACTACTTGCAATTTATCTTATATAGGCTGCACTACTAGGAAACTAAAAATCAGGATCGCTGAACATTTGCAGGATATAAAGAATGTTTCTTCGAATCGCAATATTTCTGCTGCTGCTAAACATTTTATTTTTCAGCATGCTCGCAATGTTTCTTCCTTCCAAGTCACAGGTATTGAAAGTGTTAACCTGTCTGCCCGAGGTGGAGATGCACGTCAGCGACTCCTCACACGTGAAGCTTTCTGGATCTTTAATCTACATACCAGACATCCATTTGGTCTCAACAAAAGAAACAAATTGATGTTCCATTATTAATTTTATTTATTTGCATTGATTTTATTTGTGCAAATATTGTTGTTTTTTTTCTTTATTCGTTATGTGCAAATTGTTAAAGGACTTGTCAAAAATCACATGACATTTTTTCTGATCGTGATTGGTCTTCCTTTGTCTTAAATATGTGCCTTTGTCTGAATATGTCAGCTGTGATAAAGATCCCTGTGATCGAAACGCGTAGCCTTGTCCTGAGCTTGTCCAGGAGCATGCCATTATTCATGTTTTTATGAATCAATAAAGATGAAGATTTTATTGAAGCTGGATCCCTTTTTCCTTCATTTTCTCAAATATAATTACCAGCCTCAGTCTTCTATTATCGGCGCCTCTTCGGTTAACTTCTGCTATTTGTGACTTACCGGACTCCTCTAGTGTTTGTTGGACAATCCGGAAGTCACTACTCAATGTAAGTCATTGAGAGACAGAATGTGGTGAGAACATGGGTCTCATAGACTTAAATTGAGAATTTGTGACCATTACCTCTGGCTCCCAGTTATTCAAGAGCTGCGGTTACAAGATAGCGGAATGGAACGAAAGCGGTGATGGGAAGAGTAGAAGACAGTGGCTGGCAAGGATTTTACAAGAGACCGGGAACAGACTTTAGTGTTACCTCAGAGTGGTGTTTTAAGGATATTTTTATGAATAACCTTACAGACAAGCTTGGACCGCTTTACATGTGACCAAAATAGAATAAAATAATAATATAAATTCCTCAATAATGCTGAATGAATCAGCCCTATCAGTCACTCGGCAGAGCTGAGAAGAACAGACGGACTTTCAAAGTGTTGGTGGGATAACGAGGGTCCATTCGTTTTCTGGCACATTGATGTGACAGGACATTACATAGCTGTCCTAATGTAAAGGGGGTTGTGTTGATGATAGGATATATTATAAAAAGATATCAGACTATACCATGTGGTTCTATGCATAACTAATGACATCATGTGCAATGCTTACAGTGCAACCACTTACTCTGTTGGAGTCGATTCGTGTTCTAGAGGTATAGATTGGAGGTGGGATATTAAAGGCCTGAGGGACAAGATACTCCTCGGCATCTATCATATCTTCTAAATCTTCATCATCGAGGAGGTTTTGGAAGAACTTGCTGTGATTAGGACTAGGAAGCTTCATGCGGTCATCCCCTAGAGAAGAAAACAATATATACTTATCAATGACTAATCTAGTCTGTCCAAAGGCTCCTCCATTTTGAACCAAAACTTCACATGTGCTGATTGAAATCTGTTTTTTCATTATCTAATTTTGGAGTTTCTATCTATCTATCATTCTATCTATACAGGGCTTAACATGTGCACACAATATTCTTATAAAATAAGGAATTCAGTTCCTCTCCATAAGAATGCACTACAGAGCACAAAGACAGCACGCAGCCAGGGAAAGACATCGTCACACAGTCCTTCCAACACTGCATAATTTGATTTATTCCAGGGACATATTGACTGAATCAGAATTGCTATGCATCAAGTGAGACTATCCACATTACCGCTTCTCTATTGCTTTATCTCTGCTTTTCTCCCTGTCTACCCTTCTTACAGAATCAATTTCTGGACAGCGTTTGACAGGGTCTGGTGATTCCTTATGTGAGTTTTTTGGACTGTTACGCTTTGACATAGTATAGAGGGAACCGACTGAGCACATCCACCTTCAAACTTTGCACAGCTCAGAGGACGGGATTTTAGAAGCTTATTAGCAGTTCTTCTCAGTCTCTATGGGATCTTTGCTCTTGAAAAGGAATCTTTTGTCAATTTTTTTTGTTCAAACAGCATTTACATTAAAATGCCGCCTTTGGCAGGGCAGAGATTTCACTGATTTTTAGTAAAAAGTAAATTTATGGAAACAATTGTCCATTTTCTTGCTCTTATTTTTACAGCCTGCATCAATCCATTATCCATTCTGCATCATAAAACAAATGCACCGTCTGTTAATAGTAAGTGGTCTGTGATATGTTACACTAAGGTTACAGACGAAAGGGTGCTTCTATCTAAAATAAGAAAGCACTCACATTTATAAGTCCTTCAGTCTTCTTGGGTAAGGTCTTTTAATGTCATAATTTGCTAATTCCTAATTATTTTATGCATATTTTTTGTAAAGCAAAATGCTGGCATCTACTAGAGCTGCTTCTAGCAATTAGCTTTCCAGGAGGTAAGGAGTTACAACACATAATGTCAGTATTCAGAATTCTGCAGTCGTAAGGGGCGTAAAGATTGCCTGTGAAGAGGGTGCAACCGTAAGTGGGCCCATGCAGCGCCAATTCCAGCAGAATATGCATCCTTGGACGAATATGCAGCTGAAATGTATTGCAGTGTAGAGACCCGCTGGCTCCGTGCACTGCAATAAACACTGCTGGACAGTCAGAGGCTGGCAGCAGACCACATCTGCTTGCCCATGACGGCACACAGTGGCAATGACTGCAGTTTATGCTCCTGATGAAGCTTCATTTGAAATAAGTGAAAAAATAGAATAACAGTAGTATCGTTAGGGAACGTTAGGGAATTTTTAATTCAAGTATAGCAGAAAAGAGTTTAGATTATGACACTAAATTGATAGGGATTCAGGATGAAAATTTCTTTGGACTTCAGGCCACCCCTTTAGAAGAGTGGTCCAGTCTTCCTAAGCTGAATCCTTTCAGTATGTGCACTGCATGCTATCAGGATTCTCTAGAGTTGCCAGTGAAAGTGGTGATTTGCATACTTCTGGTCACATTCTGACTAGATGTGCTCGTCCTCTCTGAATCCAATGTCACTCTCCTCAGAATAAAACCACATGTACAAATTGCATATTTGTGGTCAAGTGTCAGTCCACTCTCACTAGCAACCCCAAAGACTCCTGACAGCATATGATGCGTGTGTAAAGTGGCAATAGCCATGGGCGAGGTACTCATCTTAGTCGCACGCAACATGAAACTGGGGGTCCTGGCTGGGTGTGTGGATTTTAGCTATAGGGGCGCTACGCCCTTGCAGACTGCATGACATCAGTAATATCGGCTGGCCAGGACCAGATGTTGTAGAGTTCAAACAAGGAGGCCATCACTCAAAAATAATCTGTCTTTTACTGAACAATAATATAATGAGAAATATGTACAGTGGATAGTGGGTGCAAAATTTGTGGAGGTTTCTCTTAGAACACATGACATTTTCATACACATTCCGTTCCTTCCGGTGCTCGCCTCACTCTCTCTGTCCACTTGCCTTTTTCTCTAGCTTCACCACCACCCAGCACAGTACTTTGGAAGCTTCCCTAGCCTCCTACAACAGTATCACTAATCAGTAAGCGAAAGTCCTAGTTTTCAACCCACGGTTCCACATTCTTTTCACCTTTTCTAATTGCCAGCACCATAGAACTACCACACGGAGTAGTCTCTCTCTTTGTCCCGCTTTCCTTCTCAGCGCTGCTCCGTCATTTGACTGTCAGATAACTCTGTACCATCCCACTAGGATTCCTGTCTCAGACCTCGTCTCCAAAGAATCACTCATTCGTTTGAACACTTTTCCTTGTCTACATTCTGGATCACGCTAACCATTGCCTTGGTCTCCATTCACTATAGGAATATTCAAATCATCCAGCTCTGCTGACTAATCAGACCAAAGGTCTGCTATAGCTGCAAGCTAGGCCCTATCTGCCTTCTGACAGGAAACTCCCTTTGTTCCTTCACTTCAGCCCCTCCTACTCTGGGCTAGTTCCAACCATTAATGCTACCTGTCCTTATCAACTATCTGTGGCTGAGCAGAACACAACTCTGTTGCTAATAACGCACATCATTAAACACATTGCACACCCAAGTACAGTGTAACAATACAGGTATTTTTAAAGGGAAACTTGGGCAATGCCCCACCTCCTTACTCGCGCACTGTATGGATTCTTAAGAAGACCAGACTTCTCCTGTAAAGTTTGCTAAATTTGGTTGTGGGGTCATTTTGTCATGTTGACTCAGAAAATCAAGATCAACAAGAAGTAATCATGTAACACCTTAAACCTTCATATGAGAAAGAGCAAAATGTATAAATCCTTAGGTAATAGATTCAATTATTTTTCAATGAATAGACATTATTACCAGAATAAGAATTTTCATCAATTTAGGCTTTATATAAAAAACCTTACAAGAAACTACCATTTCTATTCTCTTTTTCTGATCATTTAAAGGCAGAAGAAAATTTACATAATCTTGAAAGACACAGAAATGAATCCTATAATTATGTTTCTTTAAGGAAGTCAATTAAATCGGCAGGATCTACTTAAAGACTCGTTCTATATGCTCCTTTAAGCAAAAGGCCACCTGCGTAAAGACGGTTATGCTATGGCAATTAAGTTTTTAAAGAGTGTGACACTGCAATCCTATATGATATCCCGCCATTATATTATCTTCCCTGGAGCACAATGGCAGTAACTCAGCATCACTGAGTACAATGGAGATATTCTGGCTCCCAGTAACAGCATGGTGACTACAATAGGAGAACAGATACAAATGTGTTAGAATAAGCACAATGAACCTGGATTATAGCAACATGAGAATAAAAATGAAGTCTTCTGAGAGGTATAGGAAGATTGCACATTCATGAGGTTTTGTGCCTGTAGCAATGGGGTGGAAGTGACCCTTTTGTGGATGTTGTAAAGTACTCTTTCATTACTATCATTATTATTATTACATAGGAGAAATTAATAATTTTTCAATAAAAAGTATTTTAACACAGCTGATTGTTTGCAAAAGATTACAGCAAAAATATATTCCATATATCTCAATGTGTTTGTCTCTGAAAAAAATGTTCAAATATTTCTCTAAAGACTTTTCGGATAATCTGTGCTAAAAAAACTGTTGTGTGTTAATATGACATTATATGTCAAATTTTGTAAAATAACCTCCTCTTACATATTAAAGGGAATCTGTCATCAGGTTTTTGCTACCTCATCTGAGAGCAGCATAATATAGGAAAAGAGACCCTGATTCCAATGATATATCAGTTAGTATACTGGGTGCAGCAGTTGTGAGAGAATCAGAGATTTTAAATGTAGCATGTAGCAGAGCTGAGAAAGCTAACCCTGCCCACACCAGTGAGACAGTGAGCTGCTTATCAGAGGAGGGGCGTGGTCAGACCAGAGCACACACAAGCACCAGGTCCTGGCAGTGATAAAGTTCTTGTGATAAAACTTTCATTGTAAGTAAACAACTACACATAGCTCAATAAGTGATACATCACTCAGTTCACAGTTTTAATCCCTACCTCATGCTGTCCTTAGATTAGACAACAAAAACCTGCTGACAGATTCCCTTTAAGTGGGTTGTCCAGGATTGAGAACGGTATTGCTTTTTTTTTTCCAGAAACAGCTCCACCTTGGATTGTGTCTGATACTACAGCTGAAGCTTATCCACTTGAATGGGAATGAACTGCCTATCTGATACAGCTAATGGACAAGAGGTAAAGACTATTTTTTCAATCCATGCCAGCCCATTTAAGTCCCTACGCATGGAGTATGCTTCTTACTGACTACATTTAAATTCATAATTTGATAATCTGCATTGGAACAATAGTTATTCAATGGCTGCTATAGTGGTAAATGTGTAATCTACTACAAATACTGTCTGCACTTATAATTACATTATAATATCGGATATTATAGAGTTAACACAAACGAAATAAAAAGAAAAAGGCCTACAGAAAAAAACCTAAAGTAGTTAAAATAATTCACCGGGTATTATCAAGTTTGGAAGTTATTCTGTACTTAGGGGAATAAATTCAAGATTGCTGGGGGTCTGACCACTGGGAACCCTCACCAATCGAGAGAACCGCTGGTTCTAAACAGCTCCTTGTGGATGGAGCGATGGTCAATCAAGATAACTGTTCTTATTAATTCTTATGGTAGTGTTATAATGGATAACTTCCAAACTTGAGAACACTACTTTAATATTTTCATAGTGTATGTGTTCACGTTTTAGGCACATATGTGGTGTAAGGTACCTGTATAACAAGGTATCTCTGAGGGTCTCTTGCCATCCTTGAGAATTCTGCAGCCAGCTCCTTAAATTTGGGGCGACTATCAGCATCAATCATCCAACCTTTGGAAAGGAAAAGCAAATGGTAATTACCGTAATTTGTTGTATAAAGACAAAATTTTCTTTTCTTCCTGTATTGTACACAAAAATGCCAATTTTTAAGTTAAGGTCATACCACCGTATATTCTCCATCCAACAGAATAGGACCGATTATGCTGTGATCAGATTGTGATCAGAATGTGATATGAATTTCTCTGATGAGAAGATGGGGAAAAAAATCTCCATTCTGTCAGTCCATGAAAATTGGACTACATTCAGATGACATCGGAGTGCAATCCAATTTTTTCCAGGACTCATTGACTTGCACAGCCGAGTTTGATCCAATAATCGGATCAAAATCGTGAATGCTGTGACTTTTTTCTCGGACTGGTTCAGTCGAAAAAAAAAATCTAACCTGTGCACGATTGCATAGAATAGCATTGGACTGAGTGCGATCTGATGGTTTGTTAGATGGCATTTGGACCAAAAACTACGGTAGTCTGCACGAGCCCTAAAGGAGTCCAATTAAGACTCGTATTATCCATAAATTCCATATATTCATATATTCAGGCCAACGGAATCAGTTTTCTTGTTCCTCAACTGATGACAATTAATGTCAAAATGTCATCAGTTATCATCTGGTCATCTGGCTTTTTCAATTGCAAAACTGGTCAGTCGCATGAAAAAACGCAACCTGTATTGTTTCATTATCTGACTTCTTGCTCTATTGCCACAAGTGATGTGTTGGGTGATTGCAAATACTGAATTATGGGATCCCTTCTGGCATCAGTTTCTCTCTGGTGGTTCACGACCACAGGGAAGGAAAAAAGCCAGATGTCCGGATGGGTGGAAACGTGGCCTAAACTTTGAGGAAGTTTAGAGTGTGATAGAAAATTGGAGTATCTGGAGAAAAGTGTTAACTAAAAACCAACTAAAAAAATAAGATAGTACTTCACTTCATATCATACACGTGTTAACTCTTATAAAGGAATATGTTGCAGTCTTATACACAGTGCGTACGGAAAGTATTCAGACCTCTTTAAATGTTTCACGCTTTGTTTCATTGCAGCCATTTGGTAAATTCAAAAAAGTTCATTTTTTTCTCATTAATGTACACTCTGCCCCCATCTTGACTGAAAAAACAGAAATGTAGAAATTTTTGCAAATTTATTAAAAAAGAAAAACTGAAATATCACATGGTCATAAGTATTCAGACCCTTTGCTCAGTCACTTATATTGAAGTCACATGCTGTCCATTTCCTTGTGATCCTCCTTGAGATGGTTCTACTCCTTCATTGGAGTCCAGCTGTGTTTGATTAAACTGATAAGACTTGATTTGTAAAGGCACTCACCGGTCTTTATAAGACCTCACAGTTTACAGTGCATGTCAGACCAAATGAGAATCATGAGGTCAAAGGAACTGGCCAAGGAGCTCAGAGACAGAACTGTGGCAAGGCACAGATCTGGCCAAGGTTACAAAAGAATTTCTGCAGTACTCAAGGTTTCTAAGAGCACAGTGGCCTCCATAATCCTTAATTGAAAGAAGTTTGGGACCACCAGAAGTCTTCCTAGTCCTGGCTGTCCAGCCAAACTGAGCAATTGTGGGAGAAGAGCCTTGGTGAGAGAGGTAAAGAAGAACCCCAAGATCACTGTGGCTGAGCTCCACAGACCCAGTAGAGAGATGGGAGAAAGTTCCACAAAGTCAACTATCACTGCAGCCTTCAACCAGTCGGGTGTTTATGGCAGAGTGGCCCGACGGAAGCCTCTCCTCAGTGCCAGACATATGAAAGCCAGAATAGAGTTTGCTAAAGAACACATGAAGGACTCCCAGACTATGAGAAATAAGATTCTCTGGTCTGACGATATGAAGATAGAACTTTTTGGTGATAATTCTAAGCGGTATGTGTGGAGAAAACCAGGCACTGCTCATCACCTGCCCAATACAATCCCAACAGTGAAACATGGTAGTGGCACTATCATGCTATGGGGGTGTTTTTCAGCTGCAGGGACAGGACGACTGGTTGCAATTGAAGGAAACATGAATTCGGCCAAGTACAGAGATGTCCTGGATGAAAAACCTCTTCCAGAATGTTCTGGACCTCAGACTTGGAGGTTCCCCTTCCATCAAGACAATGACCCTAAGCACACAGCTAAAATAGCAAAGGAGTGGCTTCAGAACAACTCTGTGACCATTCTTGATTGGCCCAACCAGAGCCCTGACCTAAACCCAATTGAGAATCTCTGGACAGACCTGAAAATGGCTGTCCACCAACGTTCACCATCCAACCTGACAAAATTGGAGAGGATCTGCAAGGAAGAATGGCAGAGGATCCCAAATCCAGGTGTGAAAACCCAAGAAGACTCATGGCTGTACTAGCTCAAAAGGGTGCTTCTATTCAATACTGAGCAAAGGGTCTGAATACTTATGACCATGTGATATTTCCGTTTTTCTTTATTAATACATTTGCAAAAATTTCTACATTTATGTGTTTTTCACTCAAGATGGGGTGCAAATTGTACATTAATGAGAAAAAAAATTAACTTTTTAGAATTTACCAAATGGCTGCAATGAAACAATGAGTGAAAAATTTAAAGGGGTCTGAATACTTTCCGTACCCACTGTACAGGTGCTTCTCACAAAATTAGAATATCATCAAAAAGTTCATTTATTTCAGGTCTTCAATACAAAAAGTGATATATATTTTATAGAGTCATTACAAACAGAGTGATCTATTTCAAGTGTTCATTTCTGTTAATGTTGATGATTATGGCTTACAGACAATGAAAACCCAAAAGTCATTATCTCAGTAAATTAGAAAAATTTACAAAAAACACCTGCAAAGGCTTCCTAAGTGCTTTAAAAGGTCCCTTTGTCTGTTTCAGTAGGCTCCACAATCATGGGGAAGACTGCTGACTTGACAAATGTCCAGAAAAATATTTAGACTTGAGAGTCCTCAGTGGTTGATACCTTTTAATGGCTAACTGAAAAGATGGTAACAAATTGCAAGCTTTCGAGACTACTCCGGTCTCTTCATCAGGCAAAGACTAAAACAAAAACTGAAGAATCACATATATATATATACACAACACGGCTAACACGGTACGAAGATACACATCTTTCCTATATCCAAATGTCCAGAAGGCAGTCATTGACACACTCCACAAGCAAAGTAAATTTTGCATTTCATTTGGAAATCAAGGTCCAAGAGTCTGGAGAAAGAGCGAAGAGGCACACAATCCAAGCTTCTTGAGGTATAGTGTGAAGTTTCCACAATTAGTGATGGTTTGGGGAGCCATATCATCTGCTGGTATAGGTCCACTGCGTTTTATCAAGACCAAAGTCAGCGCAGCCGTCTACCAGGAAATTTTAGAGCACTTCATGCTTCCCTCTGCCGACAAGCTTTTTGGAGATGAAAATTTCATTCTCCAGCAGGATTCGGCACCTGTCCACACTGCCAAAAGTACCAATACCTGGTTTAAAAACAACAGTGT
>JARQOD010000007.1:44681257-44787961 GCA_033576555.1 Oophaga sylvatica
CCTTAACTGTTCTAGTATACAAGTCCAGAACTATTACAAATATTATATGTAAAATAATGTTAACTATAGGGTTTGTATCACATTTACAACTTGTCACTTAATGCACAAGATAAGAGATAAGTGTCTAATCACTGGGTGTCCCATCAATGATGAATATGTAGGTCCTATGTTCCCCTTTAGGATGGAGAGGTGAACCCATGTGTGCTCCATTCATAGTCTTAAGCCCCCGTCACACTAAGCGAGATCGCTAGCGAGATCGCTGAAGCATCACCGATTTTGTGATGCAACAGCGACCTAGCCAGCGATCTCGCTACATGTGACAGGCAGCGACGACCGGCCCCTCTGCTGGATATTGCTGATCATCGTCGAATGGCCTGGACCATTTTTTCATCGTTGGTGTCCCGCTGGCCAGCGCGCATCGCTGCGTGTGACAGCGGGAGACCAACGAACAGCGAGCTCCCAGCGCTGTACAGCAGAAGCTGGGAGCTGGTATCTAGGGTACACATCGGGTAACTAAGCGCTGTGCAGCGCTTAGTTACTCGATGTTTACCCTGGATACCAGCTCCCAGCGTGGTACAGAAGAAACTGGGTGCAGGTATCCGGGGTACACATGGGGTAACTAAGCGCCGCACAGCGCTTTGTTACCCAATGTTTACCCTGGATACCAGCGTGCTTGCTGGTCCTGATCGCTGATGAGTCTGCCCATGTGACAGCTCACCAGCGATAAGCTAACGCTGTCCCAGTGATCCCATCCACATCGGATCGTTGGTGGGATCGCTGGGACATTGAAGCGTGTGACGGGGCCCTAAGGGTCTGAAGGAGTTAGCAATCTCTGTCAGTAGACAATGAATGGTATGGCAGAGATCATTTGGTCTATGCTAATGGAAGACACAGGACCCCCACCGCCCCCGTCTTCACAATCAATGACTCGTAGACATGTTGTGATTTTAAATAAAGAAAACAGAAAGCTTTGGCTACATTGAATTGATGAACCACGCTCACCTGTGCAACAACTACTGGCTCTTTGCTCTGGTTCATGGAGGGGTCCTTGTTGTGGTCTGTGGGGTGAGGGTTGCTATATTACCTATATTCTCCTGGAGCATATGAAATGGGGTATGAAAACTTTTTAAAGTCCCTTCTTCCTCTTTTGTATGTGGGATATGGGATCACCCAGGAACAAACCATTCTGTCTTTACTGAATTCTCAAGGTCAGCACTTGAAGCTGCTTCATTCTCAAACCACGATCTACAAGCAAGTCTAGCGGCTCAGTAGAAGAATGCTGTCAGACTAGCACAAGAAATTGTATCTGACTGATGTCACACACAATATGGCTGCACTTGGGGAGAAAAGAAATCATTCCTCAGACCGGTCTCATCCTGTGGAGAACACTGCCATTATGCTGAGAAGACAGTCTCCCAAGAGACATATTGGAGCATATGCTTCTAGCAGAACATGCCACTCATCGATTTAGCTATTAGGCAATGAAAACAGTGAATGGAACATTAATCAGTGTATACAAACAACTGCCTGGCTTCATATTGTTCTGTCCGGCCCTTGGCTATATCAGCTGTATGTCAGTACAGTCACTACTGTTACAATCTGCTGTTATGTCCGTATTAATAGTGATATAAACAATTTTTGTTACTTTAGAGGTTTTCTAAGTAAAAGTCAATTCATCTAAGGATGTAAAAAGCCAAAATTAAAAAAATGCACTTGACTCTCTGATGAAGAAATGTCCAGAATTTGGAAGCTCACAAATGCAGAGCGAACGTGTTCGGATAACGTGTTATCCGAGCACGCTCGGGTGTTATCCGAGTATCTTGGGCTTGCTCGGAAAATATTTTCGAGACCCTGCGGCTGCATGTTTTGTGGTGGAAGACAACCGCGACACATGCAGGGATTGCGGTTTTGCTGTTCACTTCTTCTTTTTGGAGGCCTTTTGTCCTGTCTTTTTAATTTTTTTATATTTTGCTTAATCAATAAAAATACATTGTTTCATTTTAACATTGTTTGGAGTCGCTTCTTATCAGCTGGGGTGGGCCCCCCCCTGACTTAGTTGATTTAGAAAAAAAAAATATAGCAGAAATGTCCTTAATAGGAAGTACTCCAAACACAGTGTTGTTCAATATAGGTATGATTTAAAAACTATCTTCGGCAAAAAGAAAAGCAAGACATCTTGGAAATGGTGATATGGCCCCCACAAAACCTTTGTCTCCACATCATTGAGTCTGTGTATGAATTACATAAAGGGAGTTAAGGAATTGCATGAGCTTACATTCATAGAAGATCTCTGGTTATTTCTCCAAAATGGTTGGAACAATCTCCCTGCTGATTTAGATTCTCTTTCGTTAAAAAAATTAAACTATTACCCCTTCTATTTTTGAAAGGATTCTTACTTTGCAATAGTATTTCCACACCTGCCTAAAACTTTTGCACAGTACTCTATTTATTATACATATGGAGGCATCACTCAAGGGGACCAAATGAAAAGGGTGCAGAGTAGAGGTGAGCAGATCTTTTGAAATTCAAAGTTTCCCAAAAATACAATTTGTGTTGAATAAATTTGTTTGAATCTCAATACCGGAAAGCTTGTTTTTGCTTGAAAAATACAGATGGGGAGGAGATGGAGAGAGAGAATGTCACTGACCATAGGAGCTTACATGCTACAGGAGAGTGAACCCCCTAGACCATAAGCAGGGCTGCACAACATACAGCTAGCAGACCGCATGCCGCGCGCCAAAGGGTTTGTTGTGGACAAGATCCAGGAGACAGAACTTTCTTCGTCGTACATTGAAATGTATTTGTGTCTTTCTGACACGAATACAGTTGAATACTGCGGTGCCAGGACAGAGGCCCAGGTGTGTCCTTCAACCCCCACCCCAACAATTATCAGCGTGATGATGTCTGCACGCTTCTGAAGTTATCACATGGCTGCTGTTGCCGACGCCACAGAGGTGGCAAGGACATGGCACGCACCGGTAAGCACTCCCTGGAGGAGCTGAAGATGAAATATTAGATCATTTCAGATGAGGAGCCGGGAAGAAGATTTTTTTGCTTCTATCAAACGCGCATTATTGGACAATGAAGGACACTATGAGGCAAAGGGTGCCGTTATGAAGCAATGTGGGACATTATGGGGCAATTTGTGACATTATGGGGCAATTGGGGGATTGTGAAAGCGGGCATAGTATAGCAAGGGGCAGCGGGTTGGGGGAACTTTATGCAGAGGCTTGGTTTGGGGGACTATTTTGGAGAGGGGTAGTGTGAGGGGTACATTATGGAGAGGGGCAATATAGGGGAGATATGGAAAGCGGCAGTTTGGGGGCTATTTTGGAGGGAGCAATGTGGGGGATATTATAGACAGGGGTAGGGAGGGACATTACAGAAATGCAAAGTTTGGGGGCTATTTTAGAGAGGAGCAGCCATGTTGGGAGACATTATGAAGATGGTCAGTGTGGGGGATAATATGGAAAGGGGCAGTGTGAGGTAATATGATGGAGAGGAGCACTGTGAGGGGGAGAGGTGGATTTAAATGTTTATTTGTGATACTTCCTCTGCCTCATCAGCGCTGCGGTTCCTGTATATTATGTAGTCTGATGATGCCTGATAACTCCCAGTGTCTTCTTACCATTGTTAAAGACATACTGAGAGTTGTAGGATCAAGCAATATAATTATACAAGAGGCTGACCTGACACTAAAATTGATCGCTGTACTAAGCTTGGTGCTGTATACATGTACTGATGGGGGTTCTGGTGCTGCATTTATGTACTGCTAGTGGTTTTGGCACTGCTTTCATATACTAATAGTAATTCTAGTGTTGCACTCATTTGCTGATGGTGAATCTGATTTTGCACAACTGTAGCAATCCATATCATGCTTTTGAGGCTTTGTTAAACTTAAAAAAACACTCAAAACTTAGAGATTTGAGATTGAGGAGGACTTGATGATTGTCAAAAACTCAGTTTCAGTTAGTGCATGTTCACACTGTTTCTTTTGGAGCATAAACTGATCAGAAACTCTCCAAATCCTCCTCAAATAATCAGAACTTGGTTCTGGTGATGTATTAATGTACTCATGGTGGTTCTGGTCATGTATTCATGCAAGTACTCCTTTAAAAAATTTTCTGCCCTTGGGATTGGTTCAGTATGGCAATGTGGCCCTAGGACCAAAAAATGTTGTACACTCCTGTCATACAGGCTTACTCTCTACAGGAGAGAAGACATACACAGTGACTCTGGTGATGGAAAATGTGCTCCACTGGGAACCACTGTTCTGTGATGGCTTAGGTACGGACCACCAATGTTCAAGGTATGATTGACAATCTGTTAGATCTCATGGCTACAGAGCATTACGTGGAGGCCCGTGCAGCAGCACACAATGAAATTAACCTGCTCTCTGATGCTTCAACAGCGTGGAAAATGGTGCAGGGCAAGTTCATTTTGCTTTTTTTTATACAAACCTTGAATTGAAACTCTAAATGTTCAAGTTCAAGTGGATTGCATGTGAAATTTGACTTACACTTGATACTCCACAGATCGATCCAAACATCTGCAGAATTTATTAAAGTAAGCAATGTTTAAAAGTAATCTGTCAGCAGGTTTGTTCTATGTAATCTGAAGACAGCATGCTGTGGGGTTTAAAACACAGATTTCAGTGATGGCTCTCTTATCAAGCTCCTGTTTTATTTACATGTAATGATTGTTTTAGCATCAGGAGCTTATCATTGCTGGGACACAGCAGAGTGTGCCTGGTAGTTCGACATTCCCCCCTCCTCAGCTCTCCAGCTCAGGGTATATAGATATGTACACAGAGAACCTGGTGTGGGCGGGGTTAGCTGTGGTGTGGGAGGGGTTAGCTTTCTCAGCTCTGCTTTATTACTAAATCTGAAAGCTCTGATTATGTCAGAACAGCTGCACCTAGTAATCTAAGTCATACATCATAGGATTCAGCTTCTCCCTGCTCAGGCTGCTCACAGATGAAGTAGCAGAAACATGTTGCCATATTCCCTTTAAGGTTCCCAACTATACGCTTTCTCAACTTTTAGGATGGCTGTGGCTATTGTGTAGGATGGATTGCTACTTTTTTTGCAAAAGTAAAATAATTCTATAAATATTTTTCCTTTGTTTTTAAATCAACAAAATATTTCTAGTCCTGTCATATTGACACATTTTTTTTTTAATTTGCATTTTCCAGATAGATATATTCAACAAGCAGTGTGAACATTGTGAAAGGTCAGTGTGGTAGAAATCCATAAAAACAATGACATAGATAAAATATATATCAGGTCAAAACTGTACTATAAAGAGTATCCTACTGCTATGGCTTTGCAACCAAATCAGTTTAGGAGAAAATGTGCATTTTATTCCAAAACTGTTAGAATATGAAAGCATAAAAGCCAAGAGCAAGCAGCATGCATGTTGTGTTCCTGCTCAAAGCTTTCCCGGTGTCCTGTCTGGAATAAAGGAGACACATTAAGTTGATAAAGAAGGGGATATGACATGCGAAGTATTGCACAGATATCATGACCACAAACAAGCATGCAAAAAATCAGCATGATAAACCCCGCAGGTTCCTAAAGCCTGTTATCCAGAGAAGACATAATTAGAGACCAATAAGTGGGTCACAATACTTTAATTCAGTCTAGTATTAATTGAGCCTAAAAGTGACTGGAGATCAAAGCATATGTTACATAAGAGATTTTTTTTATACCAATGAATACCAAATAAGTTAACCGCTAACTCTTCATTGATTGAAGTTTGTGGATAAAAATAGTTATTTTTTTATTGCCAGTGCACAGTCTCAGCATGAAACTTAAAGCCATAGCACATTTGCTAATAATGGCCCTAATTATTTAGTGTTTTATAGGGTCTCAGAGCGCAAAGCAAAGACAAATGTGATGAAGGTGTTTATGTGCATTTGACCCTTGTTAGATTTTATTAGGGAACTATGCAGTGACCTCTGCATACGTCTCTCTGTGTGGATTTTATATTTGTGTCTGTGTCCTTTATGGATTACTCAATAGTAATCCTAGAGTTCTACCTTCCCAGTGAATTTCATGTAAAGTGGGGACTGGGGATGATGGATAAATATCTCTACTTCCCAGCTTGCTTATAAAACGAGCCTTTATTCTGATCCTGATACGATGAAGTATTAAATATTCACAAGCCTCCAGGAGCATCTCACTGCAGAGGTGTCAGTAAAGGTTCAGGGACCTGAACAGTTAAAGAAGTTGTTTCAAGTACTTAAAGCACCATTCCAGCATTTTATTTTTATTGCAGTGCTGGAGTGGTGTTACTAATCTATGTTCCCCGCACCTAGTCTTAAATATGTCAGCCGCTGTCTTCAGCTCTTCCCGATGCCACTCTGGTCCCGCGTTGCCATCTTCTGTCTAACCGGAAGTAAGAGGTAACTGTCACTAGTTCTCAATGCAAGTCCATAAGACCCTAATTCTGGCATTGTTCTGGCTCTCATAGACTTACGGTACATTGAGTTGTGACTTCCAAATAAACCAGCAAACACTGGAGCGATAAGGCAGGTCAGAAACTGCAGGAGCGGCACTGAGAACATATGAAGACAGCAGCTGTCAGGTAAAATACTAAAGGCAGAAAATATACATTAGTAACACCATTCCAGTTTTTCATTTTTTTATTTCAGTGCTGGAGTGGTGCTACTAATGTCAGTTCCCTAACCCCTAGTATTTAAATTGGTAAAATTGAAAAGTGCCTGTAAACACAAGCAATTTTGCAATTTATGTTTTATAAAAAATCCACACCATTTACAAAATGGAAAGATTTTTAATTTTATAGTGTACAACTTGTTGCTAATATTATCAGCCACCTTGCATTCTCAATTCAAGGAACTAGGAAAGGATCATGTGCTTCTTGCATGCTCTATGCTTTAGAGCTTGCTCACACCGTTCTCTGAAGATGGCTATATTGTTGAATCCTGCCACCTTCAGTCTCCCTGCAATTCTGATATCAGCATGGAACAATGCTCAGTTCAGTACAGAGGCGCAGTTCGACCTTCCGATCTTCAGTAGAACACGATCACTGGTAATCGAGAGGTATGGTGGCTGAGGAGCGGTGCGCTCCTAAAGAAGCTACATGAGAAACCCCAATGAAATCGAGCCTTGGATTTGTAGGAGCATGGTAATTGGTCATGGTTAAATGTTAAGGAGTTTTTGGTACTTTTTATTACTGATTATCAGACAGTTTTTTTAAGAACATTCACTAATGCATAACTGACAAGGTTTATACTTGAAGGATTCAATAGTTGACACCCTATCAGAAATCTCAAATGAGTCCCACTACCCCTCTTCACTCCACCAATGATTGTTCGGGCCCCCACATCCCATCCCAAAACATGATGGCCACTGTTTGTTAGACCCAGAAGAGAAGTAAAACCTTTGGACAAGAGCTCCTTCCACATTGTTTAAAAAATTGCCTCAGTTGTATAGAGGAATAGACTGGTGCTATTTTGCAATGCAAAAAAATATGGTGAAAAGATAAGCTGCCTATCTTATTCATGTGACCTACATACTGTTTCTATTATAGGTGACAGTAGACCTCAACATTTTCTATTCAGCTTTGCCGAAAATATATTTAAAAGGTTTTTTTTTTCACTAAAAACATTTATGACCTATCCAACCCCACTGATCCCAAATGGAGGTCCATAAGTTTCCTGTGTAAATGGAGAGGTGATGCACTGCTTCATACACTTTTATAGGATGGAAGGATTTTCTGCCACAGTCCTTTGGATGTAAAGGAGACAAAGTTAGAGCATACGCAAAATTTTTAATTCACATATCGGACTTTGGCAGTGTTGGAGGTATATATATGGAAATAGAACAATGAGGAATCCAATCAAAGCAAAAACCCCTGTAAGCGAGTTTGCAGTCACACTTGGGTCCTAGAGCTTGGGGGGACCCAAAATGTCGCTTTGGCAAATATGAGAAGACCACTACTGTTAAAGACCCATGATAAATATGGTCCCTGTTGATGATTTTGATTTCTGGCTCACAAACTTCAAGTTACATCACTGTATATTAGTCCATTCATTTCTACTATGCTGAAAAGCCTATCCAAGGAAAAGCACGTTTTATCACACATAAGCATATTTTATGCTAATAAATTGATCAATGAAACCATATTATTTCCATTTATATATTTATTTTTTTCAAAGCTCCCCAAGTACATTGGTGCCCCAGTAAAGCTTCAACCAATATTAACCCTGTAACTACACAATAGTGTAATCAGATATGCTGTATGAATTATAATTATCTTTTTGACTGCTGAAAAATAATGTTTTCTGTTGCAACAGAATCCCATTATTAATCACAAGCACAAAATATCCATGGCTCCTCCGACTGTACATGTATTCCTCTAGTTGAACTCCTGTACTTATTGTTCCTTAAGGGTATGTTTCCACGATAAGGAAACACTCCGGATTTGCTGCGTGTTTGGCGCTGTGCATTGGCGCAGCGCCAAACACGCAGCGTCCAGATGTTACAGCATAGTGGAGGGGATTTCAAGAAATCTCGTCTCCACTATGCGTAAAAATACACAGGCGGAAGACCTGCGTTTCCGGACATGCGGCGCGTCTTTTCAGACCGCAGCATGTCCTAGCGTCTTGCGGCGACACTGCGTCGCCGCAACGGAATTAACACAGGGCTATGTAGCCCTGCGTTCTTTCCGGATGTGTTCCAGAGGTGTCCGGAACACATTCGGAAAGAGCGCGCGTCAAGAAGGGGGCGGGGCTTTGGGCGATGCGGAATTTCCGCTCCGTCCAAAGCGCTGTGGTTCCGGACCGTGGAACCACAGCCTAAAAGGGTTGTCCAAGCTTGTGATGAAAGTCTGCAGACGTTTGAATCCTCCTAGCATGTGCACTGTAACACTGGCAGGATTCTCCAGTGCCGCCACCGAAAGTGGACAGTCATGTGACTGCAAGTATGTGATTTGTATACTTGTGGCAACATTCCGACTAGAGTTAGTGAATTGAGTGAGGCTGCGCACATCTAGTTGGCATGTGACTGCATATAAGTAAATCGCATACTTGTGGTCACATGTCTACCCACTCTCTTGCCGCCAGCAACGGAGAATCCTAACAGCATGTGGTGTGTTCGCTGTAAGGATTCATTAGTTTTCAGTCGCATAGAATATGTGCAGACTTTCATCCCAAATCTAGACCGCCGCTTTAAGTTGAAAGTTCTAATTAATAATCCTGCATAATCACCAGCGGCCCTACCAGGTCCATTTTACGATACCAGACACTGAAATCCTTCATATCAATTATTAGATTATACAAAGATGCTCAAATTCATTCCTTTAACCGTGTAATAAACTGAAAAGTATAAATCGCGGGATTCCTTGCTGCTAAAACATCCTGCACAGTTGTCTTGAAAGCTCTCCTGGATATTCACTGGTAATGGCCTAGCCTGGCTTATTATGTGATGTAATGTGACTATTAATGAGGAAAACGAGCTTCCGTGATTTACTATGAAATCTTTATTTAATTTCTTTCGGTTTATGGGCTTTTTGTGCAAGTATCTAAATCAATCTCACATAAGTCAGTGAAAAGCCCCAGGGGACTGCCAGAAGTCTCGATCATAAGGATGGATGGGCTATAAAATACTTATTGGTTGGGGACTTCGTTGGGGGATAGTTCTGATTGCTTGTCTATGTACTGTTGTACTTCATTGTTTTGAGACGCTATGGTCAAATATTTCTCGAATATAGTGAATAATTTCCAGGCAGTAAACATTTAACAGGTGAAGAAGACAAACAAAGCCAGGACAGTCGAAAATGAGTATGAATGGATTAATGAAAAGCAACAAATCCTTGTTTGATTTGCCATTGCGCACCTGCAAGCAAATGCTTTGCAAATTTACCGTATTTATTTTTCTCAAAATTTCTTCTGATGAAAACATTTGTGCTGAAACATTAACCCTGTGACAAACTCATTTTTCATAAGAAAGCTTGAAATTAATTATTAAGATACGGTACGTTAACACATCTATAGAAACAAATTCTCTGTAATGAATGCGTGGGGTGAAATCTGCAAATTTGCAACGTAAGCCAAAGGTGCACTTGAACTTTGCGGGGGGTTTGCAATAAATTAGTCATAAATGGAACTGTGGTAAAATATGCAATGTTACATGTGAACTTACAGTCCCATTAAAATGTAGAAGAGGTATTTTAGGTGGTCTTGTAAAACAACGTCTTAACTGTTGAGTTGTGTGATGACTAATGCTTTTTACTGCACAGCTCTGGCAAAAATTAAGAGCTGTATATTATCCATTGAGGGGCAGATTTTAGAAAATGTACTGAAATCAGAGAGAATGGGAGAAATCTAATATTAGGATCAAACTACCTAATCCACCTATGTGCCTTAGGCCTCTTTCACACATCCGTCTTTTTGTATCAGGCATGATCCGTCGAACACCTGAAGGGACAGATCCGGCGCTGAAACAAAAAAACTGATGCAACGGATCCGGTTTTTTGCTGGATCCGTCCTGAACTTTTGAACCCAGAAAAAGAGGGTTTCTGATGCCCGGAGACAATGGAAAATGTAGTAGTAGTAGTAGTAGTAGTAGTAGTAGACCTTGATTTCCAGAATCCGGATCAGACTTTTGCCAGATTGCACAAAAGTCTGATCCGGTTCCTTTGAATTCTATTGTTTCCGGCCGCCTGATGCGCCGCTTCAGGCACATCAGGCGGCTCCGGCAAAAAAAACGTTACATGCTCCGTTTTGTCCGGCCGCCGGAATGTACATTTCCGCCAGATCCGGACAAAAACGGATACAACGCAATGACATCAGGCGCGATCCGGCGCTAATGAAAGTCAATGGAAAAAAAAACCGCATCCGGCATTACATTTCGCCGGATGCGGTTGGACAAAAAAATGCCGGAGGGTGCCATCAGGCGCACAACGGATGCGTGAAAGAGGCCTTAGCCTTCCAAAATTGTTTGCCAGCTTAGAACCAGCCCCTTTAGCTTGATTGATAGCTCACTGTCTAATTCTCTTGCCTGGCACCTGACATCACACAGACAGTGAGCTATCAATTAAACAAAGAGGCTGGTGATAGGCGGTGAAACAACCATAGGAGACAGAGGCTCAGGAAGCGCTTTACCACACCCAGAGCACTTAGCCACTCATTTGCATATGGAATAGAACATTGATTTCTCAACAAGGCAGCAACAGATAGAATATATAAAGGTGACGATAGATTTAGCTGCCTTCAATGACCTGTAAGCCCATATATGCAGATTAGGAGGTAGGGCGGTTGATCTTACTGACAGATTCCTTTTAAACATTGTACAGCATGCATTGTGCTGTATCTTTTGCTTCCTCCCCTGCCCAGGAAATGTGGCTTGATCAGATCATGTTGCTGTACGGTCAGACACAGCCATTACACAGTACACAGCAAGGGCACATTTAAAACATTATCTCAGCACAGGGACATTTTATTAAAACACATCCAATTGTGGAAATTATTATTATTCCAAGATGTAATAAAAAACTTTGTAAATCAAGGAATACCTCTAAAGGAACACAAAAACCTGTATATAACAGCAATAGTATAGACCAATAGGCTAAGCCTTTTTGAAGGTACAGGGTAATATCATGCTAGTAAATAAGCAGGACATATATCCTTCCCATTATATTCAAGGGTAGCCTGAGTCTGAAAATAGATTTATGATCCCAACAGTGCTATTTCCCCAAATAATATCCATTTACATGTAAATGGTATACCATAAGAACCTATATAGCCAGGGAATTTGCTGCTGCTAAATATCTTACAGGCTGGTGTGTCCCTCTGCCCCAACGCGCATTTCGCCTCACTTGCTTCTTCCTGGGGGATTGAATCCTATATGGATCAACCGTAAAATATTACAATTTTTTTATCTTAGGATATTGTATTTGTAAATTTTAATAACTACTGATATATAAAAACGGAAGTCATATGGAAGACAATGCGGATGAAAAATTATTAGCTTTTTCTGGATGGAAATTGGAAATGCTCGTGTGAACTTAGCCTAACATAGAGATTCAATGTTGTTCAACCTGGCAATCTGGTTGGACAAAAAAATGGGTACCCTACTGCTGAAATGCCTACTGGTTTCCAGATAAGTCAAGAAAGGCATTATTTGTTCTAATGTTATGGTATTAAATAAGCTTTAAAGCGCTTTTACATGTTATCTTTATTTTAACGAATGTTTTTGGACATGATATGCGGATCCTAATATATAGGCATTTCAGATTCAGCACCAATTACCTGTTTTATGAAGGCTCACCCTCTTTTAGAGCTGCTTTTCTCGCTGCATGCACATCGTTTCTGTTTTGAAAATGGCTGGTGATGGAGAAGTATGTGACCAGACCTGTCCATAAGCCTCCTTCTAGTTAAAAACAGCTTTCTCATGCAAAATGTTTTTCAATTGGAGGAGGTCGATGGACAGATTTGATCGCATGCTTATCCATGCCAGCCATTTTGAGGACAAAAGAGTTGTGAAGTCCCTGAGGAAGGCTATACTAACAACTGCAGGAGGGAAACCTGTCGATCTTTTAAATTCATAAGTGCCACATGATCATGTTCCCAAAACAGTTTTTAAAATAAAAATAAAATGAAAGACCCTTTAACTTCAGTAATATTCACCGTAGATACTGGTACTTCATACATAATTGAGTAATAAGTTAATCTTTGTGCGGTCTCCTGTATTCTGGAGAATTAATATATTAACCCTGTATTGACCTTGTAAAATTTTTGTCTGTCCCTCTGTTTCTCTCAGATGGGCTGGTGTAAAGCGTAACGGCAGACACATGGCTTCCCACCTGCTAATTGACTAGATTCTGCTGTAATAAGCAGGTTTTATAGATTTTGTACTGCACCTTTTCGATGTGCCCTCTGAAGGGGAAAATGTACTGTACGTCTAAAATCATAGTGCCATTACCTATAATGGGTCTCCCAGGTGCGTGTTGGTTTATTAAATAGAACAGCTTAGTGTGCTGAGATATTCTGACTATTAATAGTCAGAAAAAGTCAAAAGAATTGGGTTCACATCAGCACTAAACTGTGCAAATAAAGTAATTCAGATATAATACAAGTGATAAAGTTTTTTCTCAAAATTGCTGTCTAGGAATCATGATATATTTACAGGAACACTGGTGATTTTTTTGATGTCTCCCTTTGGTAGCAATGATATATGTGTGAGTAATATGTGCAGTAACGTACTCACTGGTCACCGTCTTCTGCCGTTTTCAGCTGAGTTCTGATCTGCTGCAGCGTCACATGACCACATTTGTGACCTTTCGGATCACACAGACTCTTACCTCGTTCTGAGTCTTATAGACTTGCATTGAGAAAACTTAAAAAATTACCTACGATCCGTAGAGAAGACACTGTGATTCAGCTGGTCACAAATGTGGTCATGTGACACTGAAGTGAATCGAAGCTCTGCAGAAAACTGCAGAAGACTTCAACTGTCCAGTATGTTATTGCACTCATTACATATACACACATCATAGCTTCCAGAGAGAGAATTTTAAAATAATCACTGGGGTGTCACTGGGGTGCCCCTTTAATTATAATATGAATAATCTATGATACCCTGGAATTTCAGTCTGGCATCATGGAGGTCATAGTATGGAGACGCTGGAAAGTTGAAATAAAAGTCAATAAGTCTGTCTGAATTATTATGCAAATGTCTCATCTGCATTACCAGTGTGCTGGCACAGTCTGCTCTTCCTTTTCCAGAACATCTTCCCAGTGTCTTGTAATTACAAAGGACAAGTCTGCATTGTCGAGCTCCCGCACTCTTTCAAAGAAGTGTATTTAAAATGGATTACTTCTGCTCCTTAGGCAGGCGATCAATACGGACGTGGTTCTGAATAAGTAGTGAGACGTCAGTGGACTGAGGCAGCTTTCCTCCACGCCTCTCGAAAAATTAATTAAAAATCAATGAGGTGTGCTGCCTATTAATAGCGAATCCATGGGATTAAGAGACACAAGAAGGGATTGCATTACACTGCTACAAGTTAGGTGGATTATTCTGGGATAATATGAATGGATATGCAAGAATATGCAAAGTAGGAAAGATTAATCAATTCTAATACATAGCAAATGTGGGAGATTGGGAGGATCATATGTAATGATATTTAGTTATTATGTAGATTTATCATAGGAAACCAGGCACAAATTATTAACATGCATATACAGTATATGATGACATATTATACAATATTGCCACCCACATGTGGATTTGATATTTCCATTTACATTATCCCAGAGTAATTAATTTAATTTGGAGCAGATATTTATCACCAATGTCATAGAAACAAGTTTTGGCACTATGTAAATGCCGTTTATACAGTCAATGACCGTGCTCTATTATGTTGCATGGTTCATGTCAAAAGTCTCTGAAAATATAGACTGTTACAAAACAGACAATTTATGCGGTACATCAGATGTGACCTGTAATACACATGCCTAACTATTGTAGGTTCAGCCCGAGATATTCACAAGTGTGAGACATTGCCATCAGTTACAATCCATAGTCCTATGCATTTTCATGATTTCTTTATTGGCAGTATAAAAGAAAAATTGCCTTAAAAACAATTAAAGGTGTTGTCCACTACTCAGACAGCCTCTTCTGAATCCCCAAGTAATCCTTCATTAAAGTAATAACACTTGCACTCACCTCTGGTGCCGGCGCCGTTCCAGCGGTGTCAGCACTAGCTCTCCTGGGGATTGCATGACATTTTTATGTCACGTGATTCCTGTACCCAATCAGCGCTGCCTTTACACTCCTCTCCACAGGACAAATTAAGACATCCAAAGGGAGTGAGAAATCAGCCACAGCCACTGGTGCATGGCATGTTAGAGTTTCGGCATTGCCATTCATTTTTTTTTGTTTTGCTCCGGAGACAAAGCAAAACAAAAAATTAAAATGTGCAGGTGTGATTAAAACATTATCCTTTGAGAATGGAGGAATGAACAATTGTTCAGAAAGTATCTGTTTTTTTCTTCCCTGAGCACATTAATATGGGACTATCTTGCCATGGACAACCCCTTTAATTATATTGATGGAGATTTCATCAGTGCATTGCTCTGTGGAACATATTTTGTAGATTTCTTTTTTAGATTTTAACAGAAAGAAGCCTCTGCAGGTATGCTTTCCATCGCAGTTACAGATACCTTTCTATTAGTACTGATAGAGTTAAAGACTGGGTTGTATTGTATGGCCACATTTTACCGGTGAGCATACAATATTTAGAGGGATTGTAGAACTGAGCCTTTCACTGTTGCAGCTAGAGCCTTGTCAATCCAGAGATCCAGAGGTGACGGTATAATGAATAGAAAGCGATGAAACAGAAATCTCTGCCAAATCTTTGTTCCAGGAAACACAGCTAAAGCATTATGATTGGCTATTATATGCCATAGTGTATAGGTAAGCAATCCCTGGATATCCATCTGTTTGTTTTTACTGCAAATAATGGAAACCATGGAGCAGATTTCACATGTGATCCTGATAACTTATCTTTACAAACTTGCAAGTTACTCTCCTAACTAAAGCCCCGTCACTGGTTACCGGCTCCCAGCTTCTGCTGTAGAGCGCTGAGAGCCGGTATCTAGGGTACATATCGGGTAACTAGGTGCCGCGCGGTGCTTAGTTACCCGATATGTACACTGGATACCAGCGTGCTCGCTGGTCCTGATCACTGGTGAGTCTGCCCATGTGACAGCTCACCAGCGATCAGCTAACGATGTCCCAGTGATCCCATACACGTTGTATCGTTGGTGGGATCACTGGGACATTGAAGAGTGTGACGGGACCCCAACTCTACAGTGGCATGTCCCAAGGCACTTACATTTCTTGAACAAATCAAACTTCTTTAGAAGTTTGTACTAGGTACGTACTTGGGTCTACTATAAAAGTAGATAGCAACAGTCTTCCAAAAGCATTCATAAGATGCCGTAATAAGGCTGGGTTCACATTTGTGTTTGAAGCACTGTTAAGAACCTTTATCAAAGATTCTGTAGAAAAAAAAAGCCTGGAAAAATATGGCTTCTTCTTCCAATAAAATAACAGATGCCATGGTATTATAATCTATGGATTCTGTTGGGTCCTCATCTGTCACTAAACTTACCTCACTTTTACGGCAACATTAGACTGAAAATTATGAACTAATTAGAATGGACCTCACCGAGTAGAAATCTTCCAACCGAGGGTTCCTCTATAGTGATGGGCGGCCCCGTGGATTTTCAGGTCTGGCGGCTTTGGCCTAACATCTGAAAAAAAGTTAGGTTCGGGTACCAGAATGGTACCACGACCCCACTCAGATGCATGACAATGTTGCAAATACAGGCTCTGATCGGAGGTTCTCACTGATGGGAGTATGCAACAGCTGGCGCCTGTGCTATAAATAACTAATAAAAAAATGATGTAGGGTCTCTACTATTTTTGATAACCAGTGCAGGCAAAATTAACAGCTGCGGACTGCAACCCTCACCTGTCAGCTTTATCATGGCTGGCTATCAAGAATAGAGCGGTCACCAAACCATTTTTTTAAATTATTTGAATAAATACAGCATGGGGTCCCCCCCCCGATATTTTGACAACCAGCTAAGCTAAAGCAGACAGCTGGGGGCTGGTATTCTCTTGCTGGTAAGGAGCCATGGATATTGCACCCCCAGCCTAAAAATAGCAGCCTCCCCAGAAAAGGCGCATCTATTAGATGCACCATTTCTGGCACTTTGTCCTGATCTTACCACTGGCCCTGGTGCGGTATAAAGTGGGGTAATGGTTGTGAGGTTGATGTCAGCTGTTTTATGGCCACTGATATCAAGCTCACAGATTTATAATGGAGAGGTGTCTATAAGAATGTTCTCACACAGCTGTGCCATAAGTGAGGTCACTGGGGTTCAGCTAAGAACCCCAGTGAATTTTCTTACAAGAGCTCAGCACTAGACACTGATGGGAGCGACTATGTTCCTGTCAGTGGGTCCCGGCTGGCGGGGATAGCGGTCGCAACACTGATGTAACCGCTTTTCAAATAATCTGGATCATCATGGGACAGTATTGATTATCTTCACATCAGACAGGTGAATGTTATGGTTGTTTATTATTTTTCTTTTTTAACTGGGGGCATAGGCATTGGTGGATTAGGCATAAAACAAGTATTTTTATTTATTATTATTCAATGGATTAGGAGTAAGGTGAGTATAACTGTGCTTTTTTTATTTATATTTCAATAAAGGAGTCTGTGTCTTTCAAATAAAGGATTTTATTCTGGCTGTGTGTTTTGTACAATCTAACTATAGGGTTAGTAATGAGTGTGTCTTATATAGAAGTATATCCATTACTAACCTGTGGGCTTGATGTCAGTGGCCATAAAACAGCTGACATCAAACCCACAACTATTACCTCACTTGCCACCGCAATAGGGCAAGTAGGAAGAACCGGGCAAAGATTCAGAATCGGCGTATCTGATAGATTAGCAGGGAGGCAATATCCATGGCCCTTTACCAGCCTAAGAATACCAGGCTCCAGCTGTCTGCTTTACCTTGGGTGGTTATCAAAAATGGGGGGGACCCAATGCCACTTTTTTTAAAATGATTTAACTAGTTTTAAAAAAACATATGGAGTCTCCTCTATTCTTGATAACCAGCCACGATAAAGCTAACAGCTGAAGGTTGCAGGCCGCAGCTGTCAGTTTTGCCTGTGCTGGTTATTAAAAATTAAAGAGACACCACATAATTTTTTAAAAATTTATTTATGGCACAGGTGCTGGCTGATTAAACAGGTGTCGGCTGATGAATATACTTGCGTGCCGGAGTATCGAAACATGCTTGGAAATTGATGCCACTTTAGTGTTGTGTGCCAATAATTTTTTGAACTGTGGAGACTCCAAGTTGGGTCTCCATCTGTTGGGTTGCCTGTAGTGGAAGGGGTGTCATATCCCCATTAAACTATTTCTATTCTATGGAAATTGATGCCACTTTAGTGGCGTGTGGCAATAATTTTTTGAAATGTGGAGACTACAAGTTTAGCCTCCATCTGGTGGATTGCCTTTAGTGGAAGGGGTGTCAGAGCCCCATTACACTATTTTTACTCTTGGGAAATGTATGCCACTTTAGTGGTGTGTGGCAATATTTTTTTTGCAAAAGTGGAGACTCCAAATTAGGTCTCCATTTGGTGTGTTGCCTGTAGTGTAAGGGGTCTCAGAGCACCAATATACTATTTATTTTCTGGGGAAACTGATACCACTTTAGTGGTGTGTGCCAATAATTTTTGAAATGTGGAGATTCCAAGTAGGGACTCCATCTGGTAGGTTGCCTGTAGTGGAAGGTGTCTCAGAGCACCAGGCCTAAACCTTTCAGTCATCCACCTCTTACTGATCAATTTGTAAGCTAGAAATGCTAGGCAGATCCTTTCCCTTCCATCCTTTGTGTGTCATTACTACTACTGTGGGTCAATTGATGCAACTTTTCCTGGATTCTGTCCCTAATTTCTGGAAATGTTTGGACTCTAAGTTGGGTCTCCTTCATGTGTGTTGCCTGAATTTGGCAGGGCTCCCAGCACAGCAGGCCTACACCGTTCCCTCACCCACCTCTTAATTTTAACTTAGTTTCAAAGCTCCAAAAGCAGACTCAGACCCTGTCTCATGCATGGCCCATGCCTGACTACTGTGCCATTATAACATTTCTACTTTGGGTCAATTGATGCCACTTTTCCTGTTGTCTGACCCTAACTTTTTGGAAATGTTTGGACTCCAAGTTGGGTCACCTTCATGTGTGTTGCCTGTAGCAGTAGGGCTCCCAGACTGGCAGGCCTGCACTTACTGTTAGTCAAATACCTGTGTTACTATCCATAAATGTTTCTAACAATAGTAGTCTACGAAGTTAATATGTGTGCCACCTGAGTGTGACTGAGCAGAAAAGCAGTTTGAGCTGTTGCATGAGGTATCAGGGCTCCCAGCACAGCAGGTATACACCGGTCCCTCACCCATCTCTTAATTTCAACTTAAATTCAAAACTGAAAATGCTGGGTCAGACCCTGTCTATGTGCATGGCCCATGCCTTAGTCCTGAGCCATTATCACATTTATATTGTGGTTCATTGATGCCACATTTCCTGGTGTCTGACCCTAACTTTATGGAAATGTTTGAACTTCAAGTTGGGTCTTCTTCATGTGTGTTGCCTGAATTTGGTAGGGCTCTCAGAGCACAAGGTGCACACCTGTCACTTCTCTACATGTTACCGATTAATGTTTAAGCTATAAATTCTGGTCCAACCCTGAAGGTGTTGTCTACGCACTTGGTTTTGTCTCCCACAAGATCGGACTGCTTGTCTTAACCAGCTGCACACAAACACATGAAGCTGCCCCGTTCGGGTATAGAGTTACACCGGCCAATCCGTGCACTGTGTTTCAAACTCACTCCAATTTATATGGCTGTCTGACTGCACCGTTAAAGTGATGCAATGGAACTCAGTGACTATGCTTCCCAATAAAGGTCCTTCTTTAGTCCCTTTGACAAATAATAAATTTGGATATTTGCCCTTATGTAAAATCTACATGTGAAATTGATGTTTGGTGAATAGGCATAACAGTATAAGCTCACATTCTATGAAATGAAATCTCTGCTATACAATATTATGAAATGCTTAAAAAGTAACCCCTAAGTCCCCCACGTTAGTCTGTAGGTCAGAATGTGGTTAGACCTCCTTACTTTGTACTGTCAAGCAGTGTGGCATCCAACTTGTCTCCAGGGCACTATGTGCTAAGATGTGGAACACCACCAGCTTGAGTCTGTACGTAATGAGAGTGAACAGAGCTGCAAGGTAAACCCATCCGCTCCCTATCCACCTGCTCAGGTCTCCTGAAGGAGAATACAGCTGAAACTCAAGCAACCAGACTGTCTCGTAATACATTTCACCCTGGAGGGGGCTCTTGGGAGTAGGACGTGTTCTGCTTGTCTCAGCTGAATAGATATAGTTATGAACTGCAAGGCAAGTGCTAAACTTAGCATTCTAGGGGTCTTGTGACTCTGAAGTGAGCTACTTAATCATCAATTTATGTGAACGCGTTCGTAAATGAAAGTATGATAACAATTTAGCTAAATTAAATTTACAATGATAACAAAAAGCCATTTATCTTTCTGACTTAATTTTAGTCTTATGAATTGATACAAATAATTAAATTTTCTTATTGATGAACCTCAAAGTAATTTTTTAATGTGTCAGTAAGTTCTAAATTGCAATGCACAACCGTCACTCACCGTTCTCCTGGCTGAAATGATCTGCTACTAATCGCTCTTCTGGATTTCCCCTTCCAAATTGTTTATTGTGGGTAACCAAGCATGGGCCCAAAAAAACAGACTTTCTCTAAGGACTCATTTTTACGTCCATGTTTAAACACGTATGTAAGAAAATGATACCGGGAGGTGGACTATCTTACCCTGTTCCTGCCCCTGAAGACAACAATCGTGCTGTCATGCAGTTTTATATGTAATAGTGATGTGTGTCTGTGAGGAATATTGTAGATATAATTTCATGTCAATTATTTGTATCCTAACTGGCACAGGATTATAAAACCCCTTCAGCATGCAGCAGTATGAGAAAGCTGGTACCTAGCTCAGCAGGGGGGTCAAGCCTCAAAGGCTGACAGATCTCACACCTTGACCACCTCCACCAGTGACGCGGATGTCCAGTGGGCGTGTCCGACTAGAGGGGGCGGCCTTGCTCTATACAAGTGTATGGAGAGCGAGGTTATGCCCACAGACTGGGGTATGCATAACTTATACATGCCCGCCGTTCCCAGGTCTGAAACCGGCAAATTCCCACAGCGCACAGTGCGTGCACTGTGGGGATTCATAAGACTGTAGTTACACAGAGCGACTGCAGACTTATCGGTTTTAACCCCTTTAAGACATTGGTGTGTATACCCCACTTTTTGCTGTGTATTTAATTAAAAAAAAATGAACTTGAAATATTTGGACACTAAGTAAGGTATTAATTGTGTGTTTTTAGAATAAACTTGAGACAGGTACATGTGCGCGAAATACAAAGAGCAATAAGTGTAAACGATTAAATACAATTAACTCTCACTTATCAGTCTCTGTATTACGATGTAGATCACAAACTAAATTAGGCTTAAAACAGTTGACAGTGGCTAAAAAAAGCAAACCAGAAAAACAAATCGAAGCTCTTACTATACTACTCTGATCAAACATTAAACTCTCATCATCATGTGACCTGCCATTCGGTGTGTTTGCAAACAAACCATTTGTAATAATGACCCGGACCTCCTTCTGTCCTTTATGCTCCCATGGGACTCATTTAACCAACAACATAATTGTTTTTTTTTTTCCAACCTGTGTGTTTTATAATTAAGCAGTAATCCCACAGAAATAAACAGGAGCCATCTTCCTCATTAGTGGACACAGCATATCGCTGGGAGCTTTAACGGTCCTAATAAAGGATGGAGTTCACTAATGAGCCCTGGTGACACATTTTATTCATAGCTTCACCACAAAAGCCACAGTGGTGAATTAACCCCTACACAGCTAACTAAGGATCCTTTAGACTAATACATGCCAATGAGACGTCTGTTTGCCTGCCACCTTTGACTTCTTTCGGCATATTATAATAACTCATAAATGGCAGATTATGCTGTTATTTTTTTGCTTTAAGTATTTTTAGCTGAAAAAGGGTAGAAAATCCAGTTTAATTTTTTTTTTTAAATATATACTTTCTTTATTAGTAAATAATAGTACACCAGTGAAAAAAATGTTAAAATGTCAAATTCGTAGCATGGCTACGTGGAAAAGGCATAGTATAGATTGATGCGTTTCAGGTATATATAACACCTTAACCCTTTTCTGACATCTGACGTACTATCCCGTCCATGTGACCCAGGCCCAGGGCCGGCGTCAGCACCCGGCACACCCGGGCAAGTGCCAGGGCCCTGAGCAGGCGGGGGGCCCACTCGCCGTCTGGCACCGCCGCGCCCGTTAGCGGAGGAGAGCGGTGTCAGCGCCACCACTGGGCCCCCCCCGCTTGCTCAGGGCCCCGGCAGCAACTGGCACAATACTTACCTCTCCCGTGCCTCCGCTGCCGCAGCTCCGGGCTCCAGGGGGCGCCGGCGCTTCCTCTCACAGCAGCGCCGCTGAATGACGTCATCATTCAGCGGCTGGCTGTGGCAGAGAGCGCGGACGCTGGACGGGTGAGACGTGTGTGTGTGTATCTCTGTGTGTGTCTGTGTGTATGTAGTGCGGTGCTTTGTGTGTGTGTATATGTGTGTGTGTATGTATGTGAGAGAGTGTGCTTGTGTGCTGTGGTGCTGTCTGTGTGTGATGATGGGCAGGCATTGCTGATAATGGGGAGGAGATGATGATAATGGACAGGCATTGCTGATAATGGGGAGGCATTGATGATGGGGAGAAGATGATGATGCGGAGAAGATGATGATGGGCAGGCATTGATGATGATGGGGAGGCGATGATGATGATGGGCAGGCATTGCTGATAATGGGGAGGCATTGATGATGATGGGGAGATGATGATGATAATGGGCAGGCATTGATGATGGGGAGAAGATGATGATGGGCAGGCATTGATGATGATGGGGAGGCAATAATGATGATGGGGAGGTGATGATGATGATGGGCAGGCATTGATGATAATGGGGAGGCCATGATGATGATGGGGAGGTAATGATGATGATAAGGAGGAAATCATGATGATGGGGAGGAAATCATGATGATAATGGGGAGTCTTTCCACAGCGCCCTTTCCTGAGCCGTAACAGTGCAGAACGCAGTACAGCACAGAGGAGAGCTCCATATTTTGTATGGAGCATTATATGGGGACCAGTATCCTGTATGGAGCATTATATTGGGTCCAGTATTCTGTATGGAGCATTATTTTGGGTCCAGTATTCTGTATGGAGCATTATATGGGGAGTGACATCCTGCATGGGGTATTATATGGGTGATGAGGGGAGACTGTGGTGCCCATTATATTGTATGGAGGACTGTACTGTCCAGTCTGTACTGTGCGCTGTGAGGATTTGGCGGTTTTTGAGCTATTGTACAATTTACAATAGATATCAGTCATGTAATGGAAGAAGTGAAGTATTTGGCATTGTACTGTACCCATATTTCTCTGCCGTATCTGTGCATCATGAATCGTGGTCTGTTTTAAAGGGGCCCACTGAGGTTCTTTCGCCCGGGGCCCATAAAAACCTGGAGCCGGCCCTGCCCAGGCCCGTATGACAATGGATGGGATAGTACATTATACGCGATCAGCCACGCTCACGGGGGGAGCGCAGCTGATTGCGGCCGTGTGTCAGCTGATTCTCACAGCTGACACCCTGCACTAAGTGCCAGGAGTGGTCACGGACCGCTCCCGGCACATTAAGCCCCGGAACACTGCGATCAAACAAGATCACAGTGTTCCAGATCCTCTGCCTTTGGATCGGAGACCCCGCATCATGACGCGGGGTCCCGATTGCTCGCATGGAAAATCAATGTCGTTATGATGACATCCGGGTTACCAGAGCTCAGAGAATTCCTGTCATGTGCAGTGCATGTCAGGAAGTCTCTGAGGTTAGTGACAAATCCCTGCAGCGCTGACAGCTTATATGGCATGCAGATCTGCAGAAAATGAGTGTCCCATAGAGGGACACAGTGTAAAAGTAAGAATTAAATAAAAAAAAAATGATGAATCAGGGCCAATGTGTATATGGTAAATCTCATACTTAATGTCTATTATAATCTGAAGACTGTCCTTCTGCAAGGATGATCACTTAGACGACCACAGTTTTTATCTTGACCTAATGCTGAGGCAGGTCCAGGTTAAGTTGCTAATATAAATGTGGACTTTGATTGGTCCACTTGCACCTGATGAAGACGGGTCACTATTGAAACGTGTGGTGGGCTAAAGAAACTTTTGCATTGTCTGTGTGTTCTTAGCGCTCCCTTTGACTGTTTATTGTCCCTCTTTTTTTGCTTAAGTTATTGTCCTCCATTGGAGGTCACGGCTGGATCTGCTTTGAACCTTAAAATACTTTTATTACCGTTCTCCTGGCGCTCCCTGGTGACCGCCAATTTGTTTTATACAGTTATATGAAAAAGTTTGGGCACCCCTATTAATCTTAAGCTTAATGTTTTATAAAAATTGGTGTTTTTGCAATAGCTATTTAACTGAACTGGAATTGTTTTGTAAAGAGGAATGGTCAAAAATACCTTCATCCAGGATCCAGGAACTCATTAAAAGCTACAAGAAGCGACTAGAGGCTGTTATTTTTGCAAAAGGAGGATCTACTAAATATTAATGTCACTTTTCTGGTGAGGTGCCCATACTTATGCACCTGTCAAATTTTGTTTGCACATGCACATGCACATGTTCTGTTAGTACAATAAACCTCATTTCAAGGGAGAAAAATTACTGTGTCCAATAGTTATTAGATATATCAAACTGAAATAGCTGTTGCAAAAACACCAATTTTTATAAAACATTAAGCCTAAGATTAATAGGGGTGCCCAAACTTTTTCATATAACTGTAAGTAAAAAAAATGGGTTTTCTTCCTGTCTTAAACTGTTTTTGCAACCAATGGCGCCATAAGTCGCATGCTGGCGCCAAAATTTGCAAAAACTGCACCAAAATTTGGGCATACTGAACAACAGACCAAGGCGGCTGGAATAAGTTGCACAAATGTTATGTCTTTTTAAACAGTCACAATTGATGAATCAGGCTAAAAAAAAGTTAAAATTATTAGAGTCCATCACAAAGCGGGAAAAACAAACAGCCAAACACATATAAAACAAAATAAAAAAGGTGCAAATATAAAAATGAATTGGTTCAAACAAAAGAAAGGCACAAAACACACAAAGCTAGACAAAAAAAACAGTTACAAAGGCAATGATGAATTGTGGCTAGTGTGTACAATTATTTGGTAGGTGAGTATTTTGACAATATCAACATATTGATGCATTTTTCCAATTCCAAGCTGCATAAACCTAAATGCTTATTGGATAAAGCTGATCAGGTGATATGTGCTTGTGTAGTGAGGGAAGGAGTGTCAAAAGGATATGCATGATGTGGGCCAGGATGTACCCATCTTATTTTCCAATAGCACAGTCTGCACATTAAAACGAATTGCTCCTCCTGCAATGTGTGAAAGAATTTTCACACATGATGCACACAGATGACTGCACATAGGACTTGCTACTACCACGACCACCACCAGAGCTTTTAGGAAATGTTTATTCCCTTACATCAACAACAGTAGTGACATTTGCCCTAGCCAAGGGGGCTACTACCACTGCCAGTGCCCATACCACCAAAACTTACAGAGCGTGTTATCCACGGATAAAGACTGACTGTACAGCTCTTCCAGTAAATCAACTGGAATAAATTGTTCTAGTGTAGTCTTCCTTATTTCGCGGGGTGCCGTGGGTTAGAGGTCCATGGGGCATAACAGAAACAAATGTCATTGACAGAATGGAAATTCCTCTCCGTGTATCATTAAATGTTATGGCAAAGGAGGTGGACTGAGCAGAACTTGCTGTTGTTGAGATGAGTGATGGATATATACTCCATTACATTCACCACTTCCTACCTACTAATACAACTGCCAGAAGCAAAGGATGCAAAATATGACCTGCATTTGGTACTACTACTGCTGGGACGATTGCTGTCAGCAGTGCCGATAGCAGCTTGCACTGTTTTTTCCATTATATAAGGTATTTTTTTCTATCACCCTACCACATCTATTGCCCATGCCACGTTTGGTTTAGCTTACATTGTGAACAAAAGGGTAACATTTAATTAATTTTTAAACATTGTTGACAAACGTAGCCAACCCTGAAAAAATATGACATCAACTAAAAATGGTAGGTAGGACAATGTTTGATGATCCTTCCCCTTCAACCAACTATTAAAATTAAAAAAGGCATTTGAAACAGGTAAATTAATGATTAAACATTAAAAAAAACTTAATTACAAGACAATAGAAAATAGGGTGAGACAAGGAAATCTGGGGAAAATCACATCTCAAAAGCAACCACCTGCAAATGGCCACTGTATTAAGGCGGCATGCGTACCTGTCTAATATTAGAGTATTAGAACAATAAAGCAGGCTAAAAATATAATTTCAATCAACAAGAACACTGTGGTAGGCAAACAACTGAGTTTAATCTTCAGAGTTATGGAGATTTCGCTTAAAAAAAAACTAGGTTTGCTCGTCTCAAAATGCAGGAATTAAACTTTCAGTGACACGTTTTGAATTTGGGTTTAGTTGCACAATTAGCAATGAGGGGTTTAAGACTGACCCTCTTTTTGGTGCACTTTGTGTAAAAAAAGCAGTTATAAGGTGCTGTTACCTCAGTACAGTACGGATCAATCAATTCACAGTCAGACTAAGATAGGCTTTTAAGTAAGTGTGTTCAATAATTTCTCATTACTGCACATAACCTAATTTATGGACATCTATGGTTTTATTTCTTTGCCTGTCTGGATTAGATGGGTTATTATAGACATCTAGCGAGAATTTCATATCAAAAGCACCTTTAGAAATTATATTTACTTAGAATATTGGCATTGTGTTCAATACTCATTTCACCTGCTGTGTAGTTATATACATACATTTATAAATATGACTATTCGAGATAAATAAATTTGCTGAAAAACAATTTTTTTTCCCCCTATTTCCCAGCATCTGATGTAGCCATTATTCACACGGCACCACACTTTCTCTCTCTTGTGACACACACCATAATGATGTGAATTGCTCCACACATGGTTACGGAGGACCAGCAGTGACGGGAAAGGTATGAGAGGGCCCAGAAGAGTCCACGATAATATTTTATTTAACCCCTTCCATACAAATTCCATTCCCACCAAATTTATTTGATGCAAATTGAATTTCCCGCCCAATTTCAATTCCTGACTGGTCCTCAAAATGCAACCAGACACCATTTTTCTGGAATTTGTGCAAATCAAAAAACAAAAAATTCAATTTATGTAAAATTCATAATGGACTTGATTTCTTAAACATGAATTTGCTCATCATTTACTTATTTTATTTTTTTTACAATTTAGATATTTTTTTTGCATGTGCAATGAGTTCAATTCCAAATCTCATTTCCTAGTATTGTATTACAGCATTGAAGAATATCTGTGATTTCTGTGTAGGCTGTTAAGAAGCGTAATTTCCTTGGAATTCTGCTGCAAGCGAATACAATTGAGTCATCACTGTCTTAATGTGTAAGGACAGCTCGGCAACAAAGAGTCTAGCACTTTTTCTATAAACACTAGCTATTTGCTGGACCAGAAGGAATCCTTTTCACACCCCCCGCAGCGAGACCTCGGCTACATGTGTTTAAACATTTCAATTGTTGCCAGAATCTGTGTTAAAATAGCAATTACTCATTGTTATATAACACTGACAGTCTCCGAGCTGCACAATGTAGAGCCACGGGACAAGCCCAGTCATTAATCTATTGCCATCTGAGTCAGAAAATATGGTTTGAGACACAGAAGCAGTGTCTCATCATTATAGCCGGATGACTTCTGCTATTAGAAAATGAGACTGCTAGCTCCGTAGGATAAGTCTATATCTCTTGATTTAAAGTGTATGAACACTGAACTTTCTGCTACTGCTGATCCAAAGAACTTTCTATTAAACATGTATTTGTTATTAATAGTTTAGCACTTTATTGCTTTATTTGCATAATACGAACCGTGTACATAATGTGTATTGCTTATTGTCCATTTTCACTACCACATATATGAGTGATACATCGTTTGGGATAAAAGAAACCAAAAAAAGCCCTCAAGCTCTTACAGGCATCCTAGGGTACGTTCCCAGTTCTACAGAGGAAATGATGTGGAATGTCTGCACATTTCATGCCACGTATTGCAAAGGATGAAATCCAGTGCAACATCCACTCCATAAATTAACATGCTTGCATATTTCAAATTATCTGTGACTAGTGATGACCAAACCCATAGATGTTCAGGTTTGCCAAGTTCAGCAGGACTTTTTAAAAAGTGTGATTCGGGAACATAACTTGATCCCGGTAACTGAATCCCATATGAGGGTGTGTTTCCACGTCAGGAAACACTCAGGAATTGCTGCGTGTTTGACGCTGTGCGTTGGCGCAGCGTCAAACGCGCAGCGTCCAGATGTTACAGCATAGTGGAGGGGATTTCAAGAAATCCCGTCTCCACTATGCTTAAAAACACGCAGGAGGCAGACCTGCGTTAACGGACATGCGGGCGTCTTTTTAGACCGCAGCATGTCCTATTCCCTTGCGGCGACGCTGCGTCGCCGCAAGGGAAATAACACAGGGCTATGTAGCCCTGCAGTCTTTCCGGATGTGTTCCATGAACACATCCGGATTGACCGTGCGTTCAGTAGGGGGCGGGGCTTTGGGCGGAGCGGACTTTCCGTTCCGTCCAAAGCGCTGTGGTTCCGGATCGTGGAACCACAGCCTAAGTCAATCGGGAACCAAACTCCAGTGCTGTAAAATGGCTGTAAAATGGGTGGAGTAAGGGCTAGGAGCTGCAAAAGAAATAAAACTAGGACTAGGATCAGGACAATTGCCCAGCAAACAAATGTGGATAAGGAAATGACTTAAAGAGGTTATGTCACCATAGCAATCATGGTAAAATAGGAAGTAAATGAATAACATACAAATTTTAATAGTGCCCTCACAGAGACTAAGGCTTGCTACCACCAGTCCAGTTAAAAATTTCACCCACAGAGCATGGTGCACAGTACCCCTACAGCCGCAGCTTGTAAATTTCACCAACAGAACATGGGGCACAGTACCCTCACAGTAGCTGCTTACAAATTTCATCTACAGAGCATCTGGCAAGTACCTCAATAGAAGCTGATAAAAAGTTTATCCCACAGAGCATGTTTTCACATTTCCTCCATAGATGCTGATAACAAATTATTTCACCAACAAAAAATGTTTCCACATTTCCCTCCACAGAAGCAGATAACAAATTTCACCCAAAGAGCATGTTTTAAAATTTCCTCAACAGAAGCTGATACCATACTTCACCCACAGAGCATGGGGCATTGATTTTTCCAGCAAACATATAAGTGGAATAGTAACGCTGATGATTGTGTTGCAAGGTGCCAGAGCGAGGTAGTTATGGATGTGCTGCTGCTTTGGCATGCTTTGGCATCCTACTTGAAAATCGTGTCCCAGGCCTGGTGAACTGTTAGGTGCGGGGCACATCACATTAACGTGTGGTCCATAGGCTTCCTCTGACTCCAGGCTCCTATCTTCATTAACCACTGCACACAATCCAGAGGACACCAAATGCTTGTCAAACCTTTATTGAACAGTTCACAATCACTACACTGGATCATGTGGGATAGGGCACAACAGGCTGCAATGTTTCCCTCAGGTCCCAGACATAACTTCAGCCTAACACTTGTTCACAATGGAGTATCACTTCTCCAGCTTTTCCACTGCCCCTAGGGATCCCTCTTCACCGATAGCAGTGCACCCAGACTCCATTATCTTCCGCCTTTGAAGATCCGTGTCCATCTTCACCTGCAAGCGCGATGTGCACAATGGCCCTGGCTCCAATCTCGAGGTCTCGGGCCTGACAAATGGATCTGCATGGAGGAGTTGTATGGCAATCAACTGCCCCGAGTGATAGGCCTATGTTGGCCCTAGCAGCCCACTGCACTTGAACACCATGAAGAACTTGCTTACACCTTTCACTACTTCTAACCACCCATAACAAGGAAGTGCCTCTCTTTTTATTAAAACTATCCCCCTTCCATCTATGAGCCTCTACCTAACATTAACTTTTCCCATCTATTTCCTATCTCCTACCATATTTTACTATCAATCTTTGCTTTATTTTATCTGTAAACACTTATCTTTAGACACTATCATGAGGTTTCGGCATTTGCCCCCTATTTTACACATTACCATAACATATTACATAGGGATTATACACATACACATTACATGCATAAAACGCATAATACTGTTCACATTACACATAAGCCTATGGCGTTTTGTCTTCAGGGTAGAAATGGGTTAAGACAGTCCACTCCTCACAACGTCATCAGTGCTGGCCATATTAGTGGAATATTCGAAGCAGTGCAACACAGCACACACATCTCACATGGAGGCCCATTCATTTGTGGTGACGTGGTGTTGTTTTGCAGAGTGACTCAGCCGTGCGTGCTGCAACTGAAAATCCACTATTTCCTGTAGCTACTCGCACAGTCTCTCCAGCATATGGAAGGAGGAGTTCTACCTTATTGGTACGTCGCATATCAGTTTGATCTCAGTCCACAGCTCCCCAGATTTGTGGGATTTGTCCCCTAGCAGATGAGTTTAACAGCCTGCAGTTGTTTCACTTTGACTGTTTTGGTGGTGGTGGAGCAGGGTCCCTTCCTCAGGAAGCCAGTGGCGGCAGAAGTGTGGCAATACTGCTGGCTCAGTGTCAGTGGTGAGCAGAGCGGAGTGCAGCATTGGTTTCCCAGTGGCCATTTTCCTGAAGCCATGGGCGGCTGGAGGAGGCACGTGTGCATACTGGAATCTAGACCTAGGTCTAGATCTAAAACTGCACATGTGCTGCCTCCGGCGGCCCATGGCTTCAGGAAAATGGCTGCCGGGAAACCAATGCTGTGCTCCGCTTTGCTCATTGCCAATAACAGCCCGCACATCGGCAATCTTCTGCCGCCGCCTTCCTGAGGAAGGGACACTACTCTGCTCTGCCTCACTGCCAACACCGGGCCCACAGAATTTCACTGCTAGGATACCCCCTTCCTCCCACCCAAGCCCCACAGCATTGCCACATCTCTGCTGCCCCTGGGTCCTTAGGAAGGCACTATGCCTCCTGTGACCCCGTACCACCGGCGCCAGCCCCTGGTAAGATACGCTAAATTTGGACTATAAGATGGACCCCCATTTTATAAAAATCTTTTTTTCCCATTTTCCACCCCAAAATTTGGGGTACATATTAAGTTCGGTGCGTTTCATAGTCCGAAAAATACGGTAATTCCCAGACTACTGGAAAACATACATATATATGAGTCTTTAAAAAAAGGACAATTATGTTTTGGTGTGATGTTTTTAAAAAAAGACTAGATATGGACATGTAGCAGGGTACCAGTCTCCCTGGACAGGTCCTAGTGTTATAGTGTTTAAAACAGTGAACTTTAGGAAGGCAAAGTTTGACCAGCTTAGAGATGCCCTTAATCTGGTTGACTGGGACAAAGTCCTCAGAAATAAGAATACAGATAATAAATGGGAAATGTTTAAGAGCAACCTAAATAGGCACTGTAAGTGGTTTATAACTTGTGTCTTAATCTTAATCTCTCACTCTCCTCTGGCATTTTCCCATCCTCCTTCAAACACTCCATCATTACTCCACTACTAAAGAAACCCACTCTCGACCCTTCCTGCACAAACAACTACAGACCGTCTCCAATCTCCCCTTCATCTCTAAACTTTTCGAGCGCCTAGTCTACTTCCGCCTTACCCGAGACCTCTCCACTCACTCTCTCCTAGACCCTTCACAGTCCGGCTTCCGACCCCTACATTCGACTGAAACTGCACTCATCAAAGTGACCAATGACCTTCTGACAGCAAAACGTAACGGTGACCACTCTCTGCTCATTCTTCTCGACCTCTCTGCAGCTTTCGACACGGTTGACTACCGTCTCCTACTGTCTAGGCTCCAGTCACTAGGTATTAAGGACACTGTTCTCTCCTGGTTCTCCTCCTATCTTTCTGACCGCTCATTGAGTGTTTCGTTCCCTGGCTCCACGTCATCTCCTCTTCCTCTCACTGTCGGTGTACCCCAGGGCTCAGTCCTTGGCCCCCTTCTCTTCTCTCTCTACACGGCCCCAATTGGACAGACCATCAGCAGATTTGGCTTTCAGTACCATCTTTATGCTGATCACACACAACTATACACGTCATCCCCCGACCTTACCCCCGCTGTACTACAGAACGCCACCGACTGTCTGTCCGCAGTCTCCAACATCATGTCCGCTCTCTATCTGAAACTCAACCTCTCCAAAACTGAACTTATTCTGCTCCCGCCGTCTACTAACCTCCCTAAATCTGACATTTCCCTCTCCGTGGGCGACACCATAATAACACCCCGGCAGCAGGCTCGCTGTCTAGGTATTATGTTTGACACCAATCTCTCCTTCACCTCCCTGTTGTGAATGTGTTAGAAATTAATTCTGAGCAGAAGCTCCCTCTGGTGGTTACAAACAGTACTGAACCATTCAATGAAGATTGGCAATCAGGAGTTACAGACTGGTCTTATATAAGGGAGGTTCCCTCCCATCATGGTTGCGGTGATCAATTGTTCTTGTCTCAACTGTGGTTCCTGGTTCACTTGGAAGCTTGCTGAGTCTTGCCTGCATCTTCTGCTATCAGATAAGATATTTTCTGCTTTTATTTTTGTGCTTGCTTTTTGCATTGTTCCCTGCCCTTCTGTGGAGGTCAGCCAGGTCCCCTCCGGGGGCTTGTGCTCCTCTCAGTTTATCTGAGCCACTGTTATTTGTTCATTTGCCTTTTCCAGTTTTTTTCAGTGGCTGCAGCTTAGTTTTGTGACACCAGAGAACTAATTTAGGTGGTAGAGGTCGTGTGATCTCAGGTGTTTTTGCAATTAGTAGAGTTGGTATTTTTTAGGGTTTTTTGGATTGCAGTAAGTGTCCTTCCTATCCTTTTCTGTCCAGGTAGATTGGGCCCCAACGTTTGCTCATACTATTTTCTGTCTGTGTCTGTATTTCCTCTTGTCTAACCGCCATTACATGTTTGGGGGCTTCCTAAGTTCTTTGGGGATCTGCTCCGGGGCAGATAGCTTTCCTCTTTCTATCTTTAGGTGTAGTTAGCCTCTCAGGCTGTGACGAGGCGTCTAGGACCAACGTAGGAACGCTCCACGGCTGCCTTTAGTTGTTGGTGGTTAGTCAGGGTACTGCAATCCAGTAGATTCCAACCTCTCTGGTGTATTGCCGTTTTTGCCTGCTCTCCTCAGCTACCAAATCATAACACCTCCCATATACAATCTCTTGCCCGCTCTTGCCGCCTACACCTAAAGAACATCTCTAGAATCCGCCTTTTCTCACCATGGAAACAACAAAAACCCTCACTGTAGCATTGATCCACTCCCGCCTGGACTATTGCAACGCTCTATTACTTGGCCTCCCCATTACTCGACTATCCCCTCTCCAGTCCATCCTTAATGCAGCAGCCAGGGTCATCCATCTGGCTAATCGGTATTCGGACGCGTCCGCTCTTCGCCAGTCCTTACACTGGCTGCCCATTCATTATAGGATCCAATTCAAAGTACTGGTTCTCACCCACAAAGCTCTCCACAGTGCAGCACCCCCCTACATCTCCTCCTCATTTCTATCTATCGGCCTAACGACTGCTGCGCTCTGCAAACGACTTTCGACTAACCTCTGCACTCTTCCGTACCTCCCACTCCCGACTCCAAGACTTCTCCGGCGCTGCGCCAATCCTCTGGAATGCTCTACCCCAAGAAATTAGGACTATCCACAATTTGCATGGTTTCAGGCGTTCCCTCAAAACACATCTGTTCAGAGCGGCCTATCACATTCACTAATCAAAGTCATTCTATGTGTAAGTGTGTGTGTGTGTGTGTAGCCCATTCACTATCTCCATCCATCCCTCACTCCCTCAAGATGGCTGGACCATCATTGTAAATGCACCATTGTATATACACACTTGTACTTTGTATCTCCCCCACCTCATTGTAGATTGTAAGCTCTCACGAGCAGGGTAGTCTTATTTTGCTTTAATTATTGTATTGTTAACGTTGTTACTTATGACTTGTGTTTTGAAACTGTTAAACTGTAAAGCGCTGCGGAATATGATGGCGCTATATAAATAAAGATTATTATTATTATATTATGTGGGAATAAAAGGACAAGAAATAGGAAAAACCCAATGTGGCTAAACAAAGAAGTAAGAGGGGCAATTAACAGTAAAAAGAAAGCATTTAAACTAATAAAGCAGGATGGCACCATTGAAGTTCTAAATCACTATAGGGAAAAAAATACTTTATCTAAAAAATTAATTAAAGCTGCCAAAAAGGAAACAGAGAAGCACATTGCTAAGGAGAGTAAAACTAATCCCAAACTGTTCTTCAAGTATATCAATAGTAAAAGAATCAAAAGTGAAAGTGTAGGCCCCTTAAAAAATTGTGAGGAAAGACTGGTTATAGATGACAAGGAAAAAGCTAATATATTAAACACCTTCTTCTCCAAGGTATTCACGATGGAAAATAAAATGCTAGGTGAAATGCAGAGAGACAAAGAAAACCCTATATTAAGGGTCACCAATCTAACTGAAGAAGAGGTGCGAAACCGGCTAAATAAGGTTAAAATAGATAAATCCCCGGGTCTGGATGGCATACACCCACGAGTACTAAGAGAACTAAGTAATGTAATAGTCAAACCATTATTTCTTATATTTAGGGACTCTATAGCGATAGGGTCTGTTCCACAGGACTGGCGCATAGCAAATGTGGTACCAATATTTAAAAAGGACTCTAAAAGTGAACCTGGAAATTATAAGCCAGTAAGTCTAACCTCTATTGTAGGTAAAATATTTGAAGGGTTTCTGAGGGATGTTATTCTGGATTATCTCAATGAGAATAACGGTGTAACTCCATATCAGCATGGGTTTATGAGGAATCGCTCCTGTCAAACCAATCTAATCAGTTTTTATGAAGAGGTAAGCTATAGACTGGACCAAGGTGAGTCATTGGACTTGGTATATCTTGATTTTTCCAAAGCGTTTGATACCGTGCCACACAAGAGGTTGGTACACAAAATGAGAATGCTGGGTCTGGGGTAAAATGTGTAAAAATGGGTAAGTAACTGGATTAGTGATAGAAAACAGAGGTGGTTGTAAATGGTATATTCTCTAACTGAGTCGCTGTGACCAGTGGGGACCGCAGGGGTCAGTGTTGGGACCTATTGTCTTCAACATATTTATTAATTATCTGGTAGAAGGTTTACACAGTAAAATATCGATATTTGCAGATGATACAAAACTATGTAAAGTAGTTAATACAAGAGAAGATAGTATTCTGCTACAGATGGATCTGGATAAGTTGGAAACTTGGGCAGAAAGGTGGCAGATGGTATTTAACAATGATGAATGTAAGGTTATACACATGGTAAGAAGGAATCAATATCACCTTTACACCCTGAACGGGAAACACTGGGTAAATCTGACATGGAGAAGAATTCCAAGGCAAACGGGATCATGGGGTGCATTAAACAAGGTCTGGGTACACATGATGAGAGCATTATACTGCCTCTGTACAAATCTCGGTTTAGACCACACATGAAGTACTTTGTACAGTTTTGGGCATCGGTGCTCAGGAAGGATATAATAGAACTAGAGTGAGTACAAAGAGAGCAACAAAATTAATAAAGGGGATGGGGAATTACACTACCCAGAGAGATAAGCAAAATTAGGATTATTTAGTCTAGAAAAAGAGACGACTGAGGGGCGATCTAATAACCATGTATAAGTATAAAAGGGGACAATACAAATATCTCTCTAAGGATCTATTTATACCAAGGAAGGTGACGGTCACAAGGGGGCATTCTCTGCATCTGGAAGAGAGAAGTTTTTTCCACCAACATAGAAGAGGATTCTTTACTGTTAGGACAGTGAGAATCTGGAATTCCTTGCCTGAGGAGGTGGTGATGGCGAACTCAGTCGAGGGGTTCAAGAGAGGCCTAGATGTCTTCCTGGAGCGTAACAATATTGTATCTTACAGTTATTAGTTTCTTTAGAAGGACGTAGATCTGGGGATATATTCTGACGGAATATAGGCTGAACTGGATGAACAAATGTCTTTTTTTGGTCTTGCTATGTTACTATGTTACTATGTATAGTGGTCAGCATTGGTCATAGATAGGATGGGTTATCAACAGACTGAAAGTTCATAAAGGCAGAGGTGAACAGTGCCCAAACTTAGCTTTGGCACTCTCAACAGTATTGCTCAAATAATAAAATAAATAAACTAAAAAAATAAAATAATTACGTTTGCTATAAAGGTGGCTATAAAAGTCCCATCTATCAAAATATAAATACACTTAACCCATGAGGTAGACACAGTAAATATAAAAATGATCAAAGCACTAGAATTGCTGTTTTCAGCTTTTGCATTCCCCCAAACAATGAAGTGCAAAGAGATTTATTTTATTCATTGCCATCATATACTGCAACGCTTTACAGACATTATCATCACTGTCGCCATTGGGGCTCACAAACTACATTCCCTATCGGTAAGTCTTTGGAGTGTGGAAGGAAACCGGAGAACCCGGAGGAAACCCACGCTAACACGGGGAGAAGGTAAAAACTCTTTGCAGATGTTGTCCATGGTGGGATTTGAACTCAGGACCCCAGCACTGCAAAGATGTTGGATTCACCCGAGAATAGTACCAACAAAACTACAGCTAAGCATTCAAAAAACAATCCCTCATACAGTTCCACTAAAGCAAAAAAACAATTATTGGTTTTGGAAAATGGTGACTTTTTTTTTTTTTCATAGTTCAGAATTTTTTTGAAGCCACTAAAACCCTTGCAATAATCACACTGACCTTAAGAATCATGTCGCCACACAATGAATGCCAAAAAAGAAAATCCCCCCCTTAAAAAAAACATGGCGGAATTGCATTTTTATTTTACCATTTCAATACATTATGTGGCAAAATGAATTCAAAACACATCTCGCAACAAGTGTTGATGGAAAGAAATAAAGAAAAAGTTCTAAAGCAAAATTTCTAGAGCAAAAAAAAATAACAAAAAAATAAATAAATCTGTAATATATTACAAATTCATTTTTAAAGTTTTAAAATCAGTCCCTGCAGGTTTAGAACAGCAAAGGTAGAACAAAATAGAACAGAGGCTTTACATGTTGTATCTGAAGGACAAACACGCAGAGAAATATCACAGATATGTCTACACTGACAGTACTAATTAACCCAGCATTACAGCTGGTGGGTGGCCGCAGACAGGGCTCGGAAGGATAACCTTTAGCCTCCCTGCAGTTTATCTAATAAATATAATTATATCTTTGGGTACATATCCTACAACGTTATGGTTTCATACTACACACAACAGGAGACTGATCTCCCCAAAATCACATGTGCATGATCTCTAGTTAATGGTGGGGCTTACTGTAAGCTGCTATGCCGCTATCAGGTATGTACCGGGCAGAGACATAGGCACAAATCAGAGCAACGTGTAAAACAAGAAAAACAAACTAAACTTCACATTACTTCAATTGGGAACTACAACTGCACAATGTATGCAGAAATAACTGGTAAAATGATGCTTTCATCTGTTAGAAGTAATGTCCCTCTAGAAGTTACTGTAATATATTCGTACAATGCACCGAGGAGATATATTCAGATATTCAGGAAGAACTGTGCGGTGCTGGCATATGGTGAATACCTAATGTTTTTTGTGCAGTGATTAGCATAACTTAAAAAACAGTCACACGGGCTTCAGGTAGACTGTAGCAAGATTTGGCAATGTTTAGCGGTAAAGTTGTCCGTACTGTACAGGACTCAGTCGTGTAGCCTGATCCCAAGGGTATCGAGCAAGAGAGAAACAGGAGCAGCAGAGCGGACGCCCCATTGTGGTATTTGAGGATTTCCATAAGATGTTCGTAAAATATCAAGATTCACAATTGAAAAGATTAAGCTCGGCTACATCAGAAATAGCCAAGATTGCATTACATTAAGTTCCCACGATGAGTGTTTGATTCTGCATGTTTTATGCAGCGTAAACTGACCGACGGGCATTTTTGAAATCCGCCACAAGTCAATTTCACTTGCGGGTACGCCAAGTTTTATGTGCATATTTTCCCTCTTTGAATGGCCTTAGATGCGGAAAGTCCGCAGGTAAAAAAAAGCACATCCGTTTTTAGTGTGTTTACCCTAAAAACACATGTAATCCGCACATGACTGTATCAATACAGTTTTGGCAAAGAAAATTACCAGGGAGCATCAAAAACAAAGGAGATTAACTTAGAAAATGACAAACCAAAAATACTCAGAGTCAAAAACGCGATAAATATGAGTGTGAAAAAAACGCACAAAAAACGCATTGAAAAAAATGCAAGTAAACTAATTTACATAATAAGGGCAGAAAATCCCAACATCAAAAACTCATCATAGCAGACCTTGAACCTGAAAATGGAGACCCAAACTCTGGATCTGGAAAAAAATTTCTCTCTCTCTACAACAGACTTCCCCCTGGAACGCCGAACTTTACAATGGACTTCTGGGAAAAGTCTGTGTTCGGTGTTTAGCGCCAGTCACTTACCAATAGAAATTTTATGACATGACAAAGCTCATTTGGTGATATTGTTTATGATATTGTAATTATGCTAATGATATCTAGACAAATTGGTTGTCTTTTCCCATGGGGAGTGACTGGTAAGAGGCATAATGTTTCACCCTAGCAGTATCACATCTATAATTTGGGTTTTATAGTGCTTATTCAACAACTGAATCTTGGTGAGCGAACATCAATATTTTGCACTAATTTCCAGGTATCATTTTCAAGAATGTGCCGATGCTAGTTGTGGGCAGTTATGTGACTGAAAGTATGCGATTTGCATACATCTGCCACATTCTGACTAGACGTGTCAGGCCTCACTCAATTTACTTGTTTTGAGGGATGCCATGCACGTCTAGTAGGCAAATGTCCACTTGTATGCAAATTACAGTCATGAGGCCCCCACTCCCATGAGAGTATCCTGACAGTGCACACTGCAGTTTGTGAGGATTCACAAATCTGCAGTCACAAGCATGACTGTAGACTCAGGGCCCGTCTCACATAGCGAGATCGCTAGCTAAACCAACGCATCTCAGCAGCGATCTCGCTATGTCTGACACGTACCTGCACGGCCCTGCTGTGAATCGCGTGTTCGATGTCAGACTTTTTCTTGATCCTGTTACACCCTGCCAGACGCATCCTTGTGAAGAGAGACCCATCTCTGTAAAATAACATGGTTTCCAGACGGCTGTGCCTGAAACCCAGGTACGTTGAGGTACCAGTGCACAGGACTGGTAACAAGAGAGACGGGGTTCCACACACGACCCTAAACCGGGTGTACCTTATACCAGTCCCTCATCCCTGGATACCTGAAAGTTCAGAGGTACAAGTCTCCAGTTACGCTGTCTCTATCGTCCCTGACCCTGTTTCAGTCCTAGAGATTCATGATACACACCAAATGTGGGATCTGGGTGTCGCTAAGTAGACAGGGGCCCATATAGACCCAGCTGGAAAACCTTAAAGACTTGTCAATTCAAACTATATTGAGGAACATCATGATCATCGATATTAATATTATAAATGAGTCTTTCAAACAACACAGGAGCTCATGATTACATGTCATATCGATTACCATCTACAGTGGTCTTGCAAAATTTTCACTGGCATACTCATTACATACAACCAGAGATTTAAAGGAAACCAATCAACAAATAATTAATTGCAGCCGGGAGAAACTGCACCCAGTCCCAGAACTGAGCACAGACAGAATTAAGTCCCTAACTGCCAAACACAAAGAAACAGCAACTCAGCTGTGAGAAGTCAGAATGTGCAACCGCGACGATCTTCGTGGCGATGCACACATGACAGTACCCCCCCTTCTACGAGGGGCCTCCGGACCCTCAGGGCCAGGTTTGCCCGGGTGAGTTCTGTGGAAGGTCCGCACCAAACGATCTGCGTTAATGTCAGACGCAGGAACCCACGTCCTCTCCTCTGGACCATACCCCTTCCAATGCACCAAGTACTGAAGGGACCGGCGATTCAGACGTTGAGTCAATGATCTTTGACACTTGAAACTCCAAGTTACCATTGACCACCACTGGAGGAGGAGGGAGAGGTGATGGTATGACTGGTGCCACGTAACCTCTTAAGTAATGACTTGTGGAACACATTGTGGATTTTAAACGTAGGAGGGAGGTCCAGACGAAATGCCACAGGATTAATTATGGAACTGATCCTGTACGGCCCGATGAATCTGGGGCCCAGCTTCCAGGAGGAACTTTAAGTTTTATATTCCTGGTAGACAACCATACCAGATCGTTCACATTAAGATCTGGACCAGAAACTCTCCTCCTATCAGCCATACGTTTATAACGGTTCCCCATAGCACTCAGATTATTCAATACACCTCTCCACACTGAAGCAAGTGACGACGAGAAACGCTCCTCCTCAGGAACCCCAGAAGGGCCCCCCCCATTGAATGTACAAAACTGGGGATGAAAACCATATGCCCCAAAAAACGGGACTTACCAGTGGACTCGCTCCGCCTGTTGTTAAGTGCGAACTCTGCCAGAGGCAAGAAAGAAGACCAGTCCTCCTGGTTCTCTGAGACAAAACACCGAAGATAAGTCTCTAGGCTTTGATTCAGACGCTCTGTCTGACCATTGGTCTGCGGATGAAAAGCCGAGGAAAATGACAATTGCATCCCCCGACGTAAACAAAATGCCCTCCAAAACTTGGACACAAACTGAGACCCCCTATCTGACACCACATCAGAAGGCAACCCATGAAGTCTCACAATCTCCCCAATGAACACCTGCGCCAGAGTTTTAGCATTAGGGAGGGCAGGAAGAGCAATGAAATGTGCCATCTTACTGAACCTGTCAACAACCACCAGTATGACAGTCTTCCCTGACGACTGAGGAAGGTCCGTGATGAAGTCCATAGACAAATGAGTCCATGGACGCTCCGGAAGTTTCAAGGGTAAGAGGGTCCCAGACGGACGGGTATGAGGGTCTTAGAGCGAGCACAAACCCCACAGGACGCGACAAAAGTTAAAACATCTTTATTAACGTTAGGCCACCAAAACCGGCGAGAAAGGAGATCTAAAGTAGCCTTACTCCCTGGATGTCCTGCTAAAGCAGAATTATGATGTGCCTCAATAACCTTTTGTCTCAACTGATTTGGGACAAACAGTCTCCCTGGAGGTCCTGCAGGGCGTCCCCCTGAGCCTCTAACACCTCCTCCTCAAGCTCAGAACATACAGCCGACACTACCACCCCTCCTGAAGGATAGGAATCGGGTCATCCATTTTCCCGGCCCTGGGAAACTGCGAGACAAGGCATCCGCCTTAAAAATTCTTAGATCCAGGGCGATAAGTGACAACAAAATTAAACCTGGTAAAAAACAACGACCATTGAGCTTGTCTGGAATTCAGACGCTTAGCAGATTCCAAATACAACAGGTTCTTGTGATCAGTAATGACGGTGACCGGTGGACTGCCCCCTCCAAAAAGTGACGCCATTCTTCAAAAGCCAACTTAATGGCCAAAAGTTCCCTATTGCCGATATCATAATTCCTTTCGGCGGACGACAATTTTTAGAAAAGAAAGCGCACGGATGCCATTTACCAGGGGACGGACCCTGGGACAATATTGCACCCACCCCTACGTCAGACGCGTCCACCTCCACAACGAACGGCTGTGATGCATCTGGTTGGATGAGAACGGGTGCCGAAGCAAAACATTTTTTCAAAGAGGAAAAAGCTTGGCAAGCTTTGTCCGACCATTTAGAAAAACCCGTCCCTTTTCTTGTCATGTCAGTGAGAGGTTTGACAACAGATGAGAAATTACAAATAAATTTCCGGTAGTAGTTAGCAAACCCCAGAAAACGCTGCAGAGCCTTAAGATCCTCTGGCTGATCCCATTCAAGCACTGCTCTCACCTTTTCAGGGTCCATACGGAAACCGGAGGCTGACACCAAGAAACCCAAAAACTGAAGTTCCTGTACGGCGAATACACACTTTTCCAGTTTGGCGTATAGTTTATTGTCTCGCAAGATCTGCAACACCTGTCTCACATGCTCCTGGTGAGACACAAGATCTGGTGAGTAAATTAAAATGTCATCCAAATATACGACCACAAACAGCCCCACCAGATGACGAAAAATGTCATTAACAAAATGTTGGAATACTGCTGGTGCAGTAGTCAGACCAAAAGGCATGACAAGGTTCTCATAATGTCCCTCCGGCGTGTTAAACGCCGTTTTCCACTCATCCCCCTCTTTTATCCTAATCAGATTATACGCCCCCCTGAGATCCAATTTAGAGAACCATTTGGCGCCAACAATTTGATTGAAGAGATCAGGAATCAGAGGAGTGGATACGGATCTCGAACAGTAATCCGATTAAGTTCGCGGAAATCCAAGCAAGGGCGTAGGCCTCCATCTTTTTTCTTCACAAAGAAGAACCCCGCGGCCACTGGGAAGATGAAGGTCTAATATGCCCTTTGGCCAGACTTTCCGAAATATAATCTTTCATAGCCTGCCTCTCAGGACCAGAAAGGTTATATAACCTAGCTTTAGGTAACTTAGCATCAGGAAGTAAATTAATAGAGCAGTCATACACGCGATGAGGAGGCAACTCCTGACACCCCTCCTCAGAGAACACATCCCCAAAGTCCTCCAAAAAAGGAGGCAAAGTACTAGGCACGACCGCACTGATGACTGTGTTCATGCAGTTACTTTTGCAAAACTCCCCCCATTGGCTTATATCTCTGGACTGCCAATTAATCACAGGGTTATGTTTAACCAACCAAGGAAGTCCCAACACAATAGGAGTAGGTAGACCCTCCAACACATAACAAGATAATAGTTCCCTATGTATTGCCCCTACCCGAAGGTCAATGTTATGAACCTCATGAACAAAGCTACCTTGGCCGAGAGGCCTGGCGTCAATGGAGAATATAGGGATCGGTTTGACCAATACACTCAGATGCATACCTTGAGCCTGAGCAAACTGAGCGTCAACCAGATTAGCCCCGGACCCACTATCAAGAAGAACAGAAAATCTCTCCACTCTCGTACCAACCACCACCTCCACTGGTACAAGGAACTGAGAAGAACTAGCGGACGAAATACATACTCCCAGGTTGTCGTCCACCACACAACCTGGGATTAACAGTTTTCTGGCGACTTTTTGCTCAACAAGGCACGGGATGGACATCCCCAACAAAATGTCCCTCTTTCCCGCAGAAGAAACACCTTCTAGTCCTGCGGCGTACCGCCAATCCCCTCCTACGAAATGATGTCCCTCCCAACTGCATAGGCTCCTCCGAACAGACAAGGGGAACCTCAACATAAGGGACTTTAGTAGTAGGTGAGTAACAACAGGGGGGAGTTACCTCGCACCTCTCCCGGAGCCGTCTATCAGTACGGATAGCTAGGGCCATAGCAGCCTCCAGTGATGGAGGAGAATCATACTGAGCCAAAACGTCCTTTAATTTGTCAGAAAGCCCATGACAAAACTGGCTCCTAAGAGCTGGGTCATTCCACTGAGTATCTGTGGCCCATCTACGGAACTCAGAAGCAAATTCCTCCGCCGGACGATCTCCCTGCTGTATCTTACGTAATTTTGTCTCAGCAAGAGAGACCCGATCAGGTCATCATATACCAAACCCAGGGCAGTAAAAAATCGATCTACTGACTGTAGAGCCGGGATCCCGGAGGAAGGGAGAAGGCCCAGGACTGAGGGTCCCCTTGTAGGAGCGAGATAACAATTCCCACTCTCTGCTCTTCACTCCCTGATGATCGAGGCCGAAGCCGAAAATACAATTTACATGCTTCCCTGAAGGTAAAAAATTTGTCTCGCCCACCAGTGAACCTGTCCGGGAGAGCTACTTTAGGTTCAAATCTGGTTTGCTCCGAGGGAGACAAAACTTTGGACTTAATGTCCGTCAGCTCCATGGATAATCCCTGCAACTGCAGAGCCAGCTGGGCTACTGGATCCATGGCAACTGGGGAAAAATTTTAACAGCCAGTGAAAATGTCAGCGGTCTTATGATATGTGTACGATGTCAGTAAACTATTCTTAAAGAACAACACTCTATACAACATATAGATTAGCAACATCAGCATGTAAATATAGAATAGATTTACCTGACACGATATCCGTTGAACTCAGGGTTAATCTTGAGGACTTGATACACTGTCACAGGGAAAAAGGAGGACCGGGGGTCTAACCTGACCCTAAACTGGGGTCCTAACTAATCCCTCACCTTGGAGGTACTGATAATGGTTCAGAGGTCCAAGTCTCCAGCCTAACCCTGTCTCCTATCAGTCCCTGAACCCTGTAATCAGTCCTAAGAAGGATTCTGATTACCACCAAAGGATATGGGCTGATCTCTGCTAAATACACAGATTAGACATATAAGACAGACTGGAGAAAACACAGACTTGCATACACACTCAAACACAGAAGGAACATAAATGATCTGGGATATTAAACTCTAAGCAAGGTGAGCTTAAAACAACTAAGGAGCTCTTTAACTTAAGTCTATACAGATACAATCCTATCTGTGGTCTGCATGAAGAATTTCACTGGCAACTCCCAACACAGACAACCAGAGATTTAAAGGAAACCAATCAACAAATAATTAATTGCAGCCGGGAGAAAACTGCACCCAGTCCCAGAACTGAGCACAGACAGAATTAACTCCCTAACTGCCAAACACAAAGAAACAGCAACTCAGCTGTGAGAAGTCAGAATGTGCAACCGCGACGATCTTCGTGGCGATGCACACATGACAGTACCAGATCAGGCCCCTGCTGTCAGAAATGCCAGGACTTTTTTTGATCGCTGGTCTCCCGCTGGCCAGCACGCATCGCTGCATGTGACAGGCAGGAGACCAGCGATCTACTGGTAACCAAGGTAAACATCGGGTTTCCAGGTGCGGGGCTGTGCCTAGAAACCCGACGTGTACATTGGATACCAGCGCGCTGCTGCAGGGGAGCTGGTAACCAAGGTACACATTGGGTTTCCAGGCACCGCGCAGTATTACAACCTGTATTTAATTATTTTTGTAATCCGATTTGTGTGTGATGCATCAGCACTAAATAATCTAAGTTGGTGAAGTGAGACAAATATAGGCATAAATTAAATTTATGGGATCAAATAACTAGCAATTGCATGTGCATATGTATTCACCCCTTTTGCGATGAAGCCCCTAAAAATTTCTCTTACAAGCAATTACCTTCATAAGTCACATGCTTAGCGAATGGAAGTCTACCACTGTACAATCTAAGTGTCCCATGGTCAGTAAGTATATACACACCTTTTCTGAAAGGCCACAGAGGCTGCAACACCATGAAGCAAGAGGCAACACTAACCAAACAACACCATGAAAACCAAGAATATTTCCAAACAAGTCAAGGACAAAGTTGTTGAGAAGTACAAGTCAGGGTTGGGGATAAAAAAAAACCCCAATCTCTGATGATCCCCTAGAGCACCATCAAACCCATTATCATCAAATGGAAAGAACATGATACCACAACAAACCTGCCAAGAGAGTGCCACCCACAAAAATTCTTAGCCTGGGCAAGGAGGCCATTAATCAGTTAGGCATCACAGAGATCAAAAGGTAATTCTTAAAGAGCTGCAGAGTTCCCCAAGCAGACACTGGAGTATCTTACCATACAACTGCAATAAGCCGTACACTCTATAGAGGTTTCCATTATGGAAGAGTGGGCAGAAAAAAACCTTTAATTACATTCAAAAATTGTAAAGCTCTTTTGAGTTTGCCAAAAGACATGTTAACTTTTTGGCCACCAAGGTAAACAATATGTCTGGCGCTAAGCCAAAACAGTTCATCACATCAAGAACACCACAGAATACTGCACTGGGAATATTTTTTTGCCAGAAAGAGACAGGAAAAATGTCTGACTTGAAGGGAAGATGGATGTTGTGGAATACAAGGATATTCTTGAGCAAAACTTGTTTCAGTCTGTCAGGATTTGAAACTGGGACAGAGGTTCACCTTCCAACAAGACAATGACCCAAAGCATACTTCTAAAACCAACACTTGAGGGGTGTAAGGGGAAACGTGTAAATGTTTTGGAGTGGTCTATATGCAAATTGCCTCTTCAGAGAAAAAGAGGACTTGAACTCTATAGCGCCACCTATTGGAAGTAGCGATCCTACAAGTCACAATCAACCCTTTAACGAGTCTTGTAATATGACTTAGGATAAAAGCCAAATCAGTATCTCAATTTGCAGACACGGTGTTTCGGGAAATTGGCCCTCGTCAGTGCAAAGTATGATATCTGATTTGGCTAGCTGAGAGGCTCTGGACTGAGGTCTAAGGGTCTAGTCAAAGCCCAGACCTTATTCCAGTTGAGAATCTGTGATTAGACTTGAAGATTGCTGTTCACGAGAGGAAACCAACTAACTTGAAGGAGCTGGATACATTTTGCCTTGAGCAATGAGCAAACATCTCAGCGGCAAGATGTGGTAAGCTCATAGAGATTTATCCAAAGCGACTTGCATCTGTAATTGCCGCGAAGGAGGCTCTACAACGTAATGACTTTAGGGGATAAATAGTTATTCACACTGACGTTTTCAGTTATTTTGTCCTATTAGTTGTTTGCTTCACAATAAAAAGAAAACCAAATGTTCACCATTGTAGCATGTTCTCAACATGTACTGATGCAAACCCTAAAAAAAATCTGTGAAATTCCAGGTTGTGAGGTAGCAAAACACAAAAACCGAAAAGTTTCAGTTGACCATACTCCCGCCATAGATGATAAGGATATGATGTGGTCGGCCAACTAAAGTGGTAGCTAATAGTAGACATCAACACCATTTGCTTTCAAAGGCAGGCTGACTGTGATCAGTGAGTGACCTCATCCACCAACATCCACCCTTCCTCCATACTCTGTAGCACAGGGAATAGGAAAACGACAGGTGTACTGTAGAACTCTGATGCTTTCATTGAATTTTTAGCATTTGTTTTATTTTTTTAATTTGGAAAACAAAAGTTCTTATTCTTGTCTTTGAACTACCAAATTGCTAAATGTACATTCTTATTCATGTCTAAATAATAAAAAAAACTGCCAAACCCTGCCATTGTATAATAATTCTAATGTCATTGAAGTTCCAGTGACCGAGGAAAGCTGGTGTGTTATGTTTCGGTAACTGAGGAGAAATAACAAAAAATAGCAAAAGCGGTAATATACCAGAGAGGCTGGAACCTATTGGATAGCAGTAACCTGAACTAACCACACAACTAGAGGTAGCCGTGGAGCGTTCCTACGGTGATCCTAGATGCTTCGTCACAGCCTGAGAGATAACTACCCCTAAAGGCAGAAAGATGAAAGCTATCTGTCCCAGAGCAGATCCCCAAAGAAAATAGGGAAACCCCCAAACATGTAATGGCGGTTAGACAAAAAGAAAGCAAGGACACATGACAGAAAATAGAATGAGCAAACGCTGGGGCCCAATCTGTCTAGACAGAAAAGTACAGGAAAGAATTCTGACTGCAATCCAAAAAAAACCCTAACAAAAATACCAACACTTCTGATTGCCAAAAAACCTGAGATCACACGATCTCATCCACCTGAATCAGATCTCTGGTGTAACAAAACGCTATTCAGCAAATAAAAAGTAACAAAGGAGCAAAGCAAAAGTGCAGACAAAAACGGAGCACAATTGCAGTGCCAGACCCCCAAAAGGGGACAGGCTGCAGTCCATTGCAAGCAGCAAACCAGCAGAGAAAATCAAACAGAGGAAAAAAAAAACAGCAAACACTTATCTGAGGAAAGCAGGAAACTAGCTGAGCTCCAAGCAAGACCAGAAGGAACAATTGATAACCGGCAAGGCTGCTGGGAACTCAGGCCACTTATATCCTATCATTCAGCGCCAGCTGAAGGCCATTCAGTAATCAGTTCATTACCCTCAGCAACCACCGGAGGGAGCCCCAGCTCAGAAGCCGTCTCCAGCACATTCACAACACTGGTGGTTCAATTGATGTCCGGCATTAAAGGGAATATGTAACCGTTTTTTTTTCCACCTAATCTGAGAGCACAATAATGTAGAGACAGAGACCCTTATTCCAGTGATGTGCCACTTTCTGGGCTGCTTGCTGTACTTTTTATTCATTTTTATCAGCAGGAGATTATCAGTAGAGGACTAGTAAACCTGCTACCATGTAATCCTCCATATTCATGAGCTCTGTATAACCTCTCCCCCACCACCGTTTGTCAGCTTTCTGCCCATGCACAGAATGCTTTCTGCCTATGCACAGAAAGCTGCCAATCAGTGGTGTGGGCAGAGTTATAAAGAGCTCAGCACTCCGAGAAGTGCTACATCTATAACAGAGAAAATAGGGATGTTAGGAAAACTACAGCAAGCAGCCCAGTAAGTGACACATCTCTGGAATCAGGGTCTCTGCCCCTACATCATGCTGTTCTTAGATGGGTACAGATTCACTTTAATAAGTTGGTCTGCACTTAAACCTGCTAGATAGAGTTAGTAATAACTAATGCTAGTACTTTTGTTAGTCCACGCCTTTTTCTTCTAATAAAACTTTTCGTCTTTTTTTTCAGATTTGTCAAGTGCATCTCGCTACGAGGAAGCGAACAGTTAATGTGGTTAATTTACCACAAAACAAGAGTCTAAATACTTAGTGTTAAGCACAGCGGAATTAGATTTATTGTGTGTATACTGCAGTTGTTGGATAAGTAGCTTTCGAAAATCAATATTTAATTAGCTCACTCACTGTTTTATTACGAGCGCCGCTGAGTATCGCAGAGTATTTTCCCGGCTGCCTTCCCAAGACACAGCTTTGGTTTCTCTGGAAACAGGCATTAACACACCGGGATTTCACCGTGGGGGCCGGGCTCCCCGATCCCAGAGAAGACAGAGATGTCACACTGTTTGCATTTGATCTAAACGTGTAAACAAGTCCCAGCTTGTGGTCCTTATTGTAACCTAATGAGGAAAGGAAATTTCAGACCATCTCCCACCTCAAGGCTCCTTAGCCTGCCTTTTGCAGACCCAGCACTCTCAGCAGAGCTCCCGCAGCTGTCAAGCTACAAGTGCTCTCATGTCTGGCAACAGATGGGTCTTTATCTGCTATTTATTACAATGTAATTAAGATAGCAACTATATCACAATCTCCATTTTAATATCTCTAAAAATAATCTTCCTAATCTCAGAAGGGGCCTAATTTCAGTACAGCAATAATGGGACCATCTGAATGTAAACTCGCCCATCCCATTGTGCCTAGGAGCGGTACGCTACCATTACTGTACAGATTACAATGATCATTAAGTATTAACAGATGCTAAACTCTTTCTATAGATGTCTCCCGAACAATAGAGAGCTATTTGCAGATCCTTCTTGGGTCTCGTTCACAATGACCTTTACGTCAAATCAAGGACTATTGTATGGCCATCTTGAACATTAGAAAATCGTTATTACTATCTTCATGATTGGAATGGACATGCGGATACTGTGTTCTTAAACAAAGCAAGGAAGGGTAATAAAGGGTATAATATGATTAGGGACAGAGAGTTCTCCTTGAATCTAGAACTAATTATGTATCAAGAAACACAACTTTCCATTGATGGCTTGTCAGAAGCTGCAGACAGTCGCACTGCATCTAACTGCAGAAGGTCTCTGCGTTTGACTTTGCAGACACCTTCTTAACTCTTCTGACTCTTAGACCCAGTGGCAACCTTTCTCCAACTCTAATTGACACACCTGAACCTGGGTGTTTATAGTCTCTCAGCCTGCTGCTGGGAGTCGCTGGTTATATTTCCATTTTCACCTGTTGAGGCTTGGAGCTATAGTTCGGCTATCTTCCTGTTTGGTGTTGCTGGAAGATGTTACATCTCTGAGTCTATTCAAGATAAGTGTTCCCCTTTTTTGTCTATCCAAGCTGTCTTTAGTGGTAGTGGGGAATGATTTGTGCACACTACGTCCTTCCCTAAGCAGGGCTTATTGCCAGGGTGAGGCAGGGATTAGGTTCCTGCTCGGAAATAGGTGCAGAACCTATATAGGGACGTTTGGGCAGAGTGACTTTGGATCTGCCTAGGGGTCTTTACTCCCACTTTCCCTAGTGTTAGGCTCCCTTCACCTCATCCCTTCATGTTGCACTTAGTCTTTCCTACACTGTGCGTGACACTTTGCGTGTTACTCTATGCTACAAAAGATCACACTAAGCATAGGTTCTGTCTACCCTATTTACTGCATGTCCACTGGTACAGGTCAGTGAAGACAACAGGTACGGACATACCATTGGTGCAACCTGTGTGGCCGCATAGGGGCCCAAAAAGTAAAAAGGGCCACTTTCACCTCCATAGTAGGTGGAATCGTGCATTATGATGACTATTGGTCTGCAAAGGGGCCATATACTGCTCTTCACAAGGCCCTCTTCTGTCTGTGTCCACCAGTGGATGACATAAGGGTGATTTCCCCGATCAGGATTCCTTCAGGAAATGCTGCGTGTTTGGCGCTGTGCAATGGCGCACGTCAAACACGCAGCGTCCAGATGTTACAGCAAGTGGAGGGGATTTCAAGAAATCCCGTCTCCACTATGCGTAACAACACGCAGGCGGAAGACCTGCGTATCAGGACATTGCGGCGCGTTTTTCAGACCGCAGCATGTCCTAGCGTATTGCGGCGACGCTGTGTTGCCGCAACGGATTTAACAGGGCTATGTAGCCCTGCGTTCTTTCCGGATGTGGTTCCGGAGGTGTCCGGAACACATCCGATTGACCGCATGTCAAAAAGGGGGCGGGCTTAGGACGGAGCAGAATTTCCGCTCCGTCAAATGTTCTGTGGTCCGACCGTGTAACCACAGCCTAAGTGTTCAACTAGAGCTGGCATTAAATTAATACACAATCAACGAGAATTAAATGGATTAGTGTGTCACTGGTAAAATGGCTAACAGAAATGGGTTATCCCATAAAATAACATTCCCCACCCATCCACAAGATAGCTTATAACTGCATGATTGCTCCATCGCCCCATTAAAACTCCTCCTTATGCTAGGTATAGAAGAGGCATAATTTCTCATCTGAGAGAATCGGGTCGATTATGCAAATCACACTTTGATCAAACTCTGGTCAGAGTTTGATCAGAGTGTGATCATAATGCAATCTAATTCTCTTGGATAAAGAAAAGATGGAGAAAAAAATTCTCCATCTTCTCCATTGTGTCAGTCCGTGGAAATCCGTGGAAATCGGACTGCATTCAGATGTCATCCGAGTGCAGTCTGATATTTTCCACACACTTATTTACTTGTATGGTCGAGTGTGATCAAATAACTAATCAAAACTCAGGTATGCATTAACATTGGTCGGGTGCGATCCGTTGTTTTATCGGATCGAACTCAGGCCGAAAATACACTCCTCTGTACCTGCCCTTACTTTTGCCATGCAGTCAGGAGAAACATGAGACTTGGGATCCCTCATTCTAGTGATCAGTGAAAATTCCACAAGTGAATTTCCAGTGTTTAGACATATATCTCCTATAATGTAGATAGGTGCTAAATGTTTTTTGTAAAATCTTAAATACAGTGTTTCTTAGAAAAAGCTAAATTTAAAGATATTTTAAAACACTTTTAAAACACCGTAAAGAGAATCAGATGATAAATCTAGGTTTAAATAAAGTACTTTGCAGTCAGCAACCAAACGCTTTAAAAAATATGTGCTCTTACTGGTCCATATGCGCTCATAGGTGGTGCACATCAGACACGTACAGCAGAATTTATCTACTGTATTACACAAATGTTTCCTTCAACTGAACAAGAAAAATCTTTAGAATTGTATTCAGAGAACAAATGCTGGATACAAAGGCTGAATCAGGTTTCTGTTCTGGTGGCTTCTTTCTCCATCATAGACCTCCTGTCTTTAGCATATACTCGAGTATATTTCAATTCTTTATCTTTTATTAATTACAAATAATCATCGAATAGTTATTCCTTACCTTTGCTATCTGAACACACCAGTTCAGGAGGAGCTGGAACCAATGTTATCCTTGTGTTCATGGACATAATCCAAAAGGCATCCGTGAGGCATCAATTGGGTGACCAGTTGAATTGTAGGACTCAGGCAGACTCCAAGTAAGCGAACTAAGTGAGGATGATCCATGCTAGCCATAATCAGCGCTTCCTAAAATTAAAAAAAAGGAATCCAGTGATTTATAGTCACTAACATGCACTATTACTACTTAGATAAAAATAAAACAATACATTGGTAGAGAGCAGAGAAGGAAACAAATCTGCATTCACAAACAATATACTTCTTACTTGATCCTCGGGGGTGGGGCACAGGGTTATTGTATACATAATTATCTAGCCCTGCAGAATTTAATGAGTGACTCTACTTTCAAGCATCTTTACAGAAAATGAAGACTAACTCTATTCCTGGACGTTCTATGACATGTATCTTGCATTTTTACCAGTTTTCCTTCTGCAGGCTCTAATTTGCAATTTACTTTGGTGGGAGCACATAAGCTGCTGAGATCTCTCTTATACAGAGTACACACAAAAAGAGGGATTCCTGCTCTTCTTTCCTTACTTAGCACAGACAGAAACAGCTGCAGCATGCATGAATTATACAGGAGTACTGGATGGTATAGATGTGAAACCGTATCTGTGTTGAGATAAAAGACTTGTTAGAAGACTCAGCATGATCTTTCTGTGTCTCGCTTGCTTGTTTCTGCTCCCTGCTCCTCACTCCAACTTTCTCTAACCTCTCCATAGAGTATAATAAGCTGTGTAATCTGATCACTTATTATGCTGGCAGTCTGTCTTGTCTTGAGCAAAACGGAGTTTAGCTGTTTTTCAGAGTTTATGGATAATTTCAGCAGGCTGGAATAGGAGTGGGGGTATCTTATAAGTGCAGAGGATCAAATTTCTCTAATAAGATATGTGACAAAGTTTTTTATGATCGCCTTGATCTATTTAAGCTTGTTGAAAGTACAGATCCTATTTAAAGGGAATGTCACCTTAAGACAATTTTTCAAAAGCCAATCAAGGGAGTATGTATATCTCTGCTTAAGACCACTCCCACAATAAGCCCGGGCACATCGTTTCTGCAAACAGTTCTTCCCATTGTGGGGTACATGTAGAGCTATTCTTCAGGCTCCCAATGGTTTTATCTTCCAGGACTCCAACAAATAGTTGGCGGACATCAACAAATCTTTGTTAAGAGAGGGGGTTGCCCAGACGGAACAAACCCTTTAATAAATGTGTATACAATAAACTGCTAAGGTTTCCTTTGCAGGCAATATTCTTATCATTCATCTGTATGGCTACTTGAATGAAAACAGGAGATTTGGAGCCTGAAATGGAAAAATGTGGTTCCAGACCTTGTAAAAAATATAAAATCAATCAGCTCAGACATGTGGCCCTAAAATATAATGATGTTCAAAGATGGAAGTGCATTTTAGTTTTGTAGAAAAATAAAATGAAATTATATACTTTTAATTGCTTCTTCTAACAAGAAAAAGCAGATGTATTGGTTCTGCATTCTCCTGTTATAATGGGAAAGAAAAAAATATATATATTTAAAAAAAAAATAACCTGACATTGCTGAGTTGGTAGAAATAAATCCAAATGTTTGAACAGTTGGAGATGTACCGGCTTCAGGACGTGTGCGGCATTATAAGAAGGCGTGCTACAACAGGGACAAAGTTACAGTTATTGAGAATAATTGATTATGGATATCTTATCAGCCCCAAGCATATTTCTAAAATCTACAACTGAAGGGGTTGTCCAGCAAGGAAAAAAAAAAGATGTTTAGAAATGTTCAGAATATATACAATGTACTACTATTCTGCGATTACCAAAGCTCCAAACCCCATTATGCCCCCTACATGCACACGTGCTTGGCCAATCAATGACCACTTCAGTGGTCACGTGTCATCCGAGCTGGAAGAAAGAGTTTTCTTGCTCGCTCTTCTGGCTCAACATGTAAACGACCAAGGCAGCCACCCGAAAAGCTGTGTGAAACGCCAGTCGGGGCAGAGGGACGTTCGGGGATCTCCACCAGCTGATATTGGTAGGTACCAGAGACCATTGGCCATACACCCTTAAACTCTTTACATGTTAAGCTCTGATAGAAGGATTCATAGGGAGCTAGCTGCATACTACAGTCATGGACAAAAGTTTTGAGAATGACACAAATATTAATTTTTACAAAGTCTACTGCTTCACTTTTTCTAATGGCAATTTGCATATACTCCAGAATGTTATAAAGAGTGATCAGCTTAACAGCAATTACTTGCAAAGTCAATATTTGGCTAGAAAATGAACTTTATCCCCCAAAACACATTTCAACATCATTGCAGCCCTGCCTTAAAAGGACCAGCTAACCTCTTTTCAGTGATTGCTCCATTAACACAGGTGTGGGTGTTGATGAGGACATGGCTGGAGATCAATCTGTCATGATTAAGTAAGAATGACACCACTGGACACTTTAAAAGAAGGCTGGTGCTTGGCATCATTATTTCTCTTCTGTTAACCATGGTTATCTCTAAAGAAACACGTGCAGTCATCATTGCAATGCACAAAAATGGCCTAACAGGGAAAGTTATCGCAGCTAGAAAGATTGCACCTCAGTCAACAATCTATCGCATCATCAAGAACTTCAAGGAGAGAGGTTCCATTGTTGCCAAAAAGGCTCCAGGGCGCCAAGAAAGACCAGCAAGCGCCAGGACCGTCTCTTAAAAGTGTTTCAGCTGCGGGATCGGGCTACCAGCAGTGCAGAGCTTGCTCAGGAATGGCAGCAGGCAGGTGTGAGTGCATCTGCACGCACTGTGAGGCGGAGACTCTTGGAGCAAGGCCTGGTCTCAAGGAGGCAGCAAAGAAGCCACTTCTCTCCAGAAAAAACATCATGGACAGACTGATATTCTGCAAAAGGTACAGGCAGTGGACTGCTGAGGACTGGGGTAAAGTTATTTTCTCTGATGAATCCCCTTTTCGATTGTTTGGGACATCAGGAAAACGCCTCATTCGGAGAAGACAAGGTGAGCGCTACCACCAGTCTTGTCTCATGCCAACTGTTAAGCATCCTGAAACCATTCATGTGTGGGGTTGCTTCTCAGCAAGGGAATCGGCTCTCTCACAGTCTTGCCTATAAACACAGCCATGAATAAAGAATGGTACCAGAATGTCCTCCAAGAGCAACTTCTCCCAACCCTCCAAGAGCAGTTTGGCGATCAACAATGCCTTTTCCAGCATGATGGAGCACCTTGCCATAAAGCAAAGGTGATAACTAAATGGCTCAGGGAACAAAACATAGAGATTTTGGGTCCATGGCCTGGAAACTCCCCAGATCTTAATCCCATTGAGAACTTGTGGTCAATCATCAAGAGACGGGTGGACAAACAAAAACCTAAAAATTCAGACAAAATGAAAGAATGATTGTGCAAGAATGGACTGCTATCAGTCAGGATTTGGTCCAGAAGTTGATTGAGAGCAGGGAGAATTGCAGAGGTCCTGAAGAAGAAGGGTCACAACATGCAAATATTGACTTGCTGCATTAACTCATTCTAACTGTCAATATAAGCTTTTGTTACTCATATGTTTGCAATTATATTTCTGTCTGTGATAAAAACATCTGTCAAAACACACAAAAAACCAGAGGGCAGCAGATCATGTGAAAATATAATATTTGTGTCATTCTCAAAACTTTTGGCCATGACTGTAGTTATTTTAAGCAATATATTCCTGTGATAGTTAATTGCTCATTACGGAACATAATGTGTGGTTGCTTTCCCTATACTATTGTTGTGGTGCATTTACATGTGGGTTTTTGTGTCAATGACATTGATTTATTCTGCTGAAGTGGGATTTCCCATGATGGACTGTTAAGTCCCTCTTCATCTTTGTCTAGTACCTTTCTTTTGTATTCTGTTTTTATGTTAATAAAGGATGTGATTTTGTAATTGATATACCATTGTGTGGTACCAATTTTTTTATTTTTGGTTACCATAAAAGTGACATGAGCCACCATACTGCCTATCTATCTATCTATCTATCTATCTATCTATCTATCTATCTATCTATCTATCTATCTATCTATCTATCTATCTATCTATCTATCTATCTAGCGGGGGAAATTAAATATTTGATCCCTTGCTGATTTTGTCAGTTTTCCCACTGACAAAGACATGAACAGTCTACAATTTTATGGGTAGGTAAATTTTAACATTGAGAGATAGAATATCAAAAATAAAATCCAGAAAATCACATTATATAAATTATATACATTTATTTGCATTTTGCAGTGAGAAATAAGTATTTGATCCCTCTGGCAAACAAGACCTAATACTTGAAAAACATAATCTCAGACACAGACATAGGAAATATCATGTCATGTCATACGTACTGTCCACACCAGGACAATTAGGGAAAATACCCAAATGGAGCTCCTGAAATACTACTCAAAACACCAGAAGAATAGAAGCAAAGCACCATCTCAAAAAAGACCATATCAGAAAATATATCAATGATTTTTTTATTATAAATACCGTATTAACCATGTATAAGCCGAGATTTTCAGCTCATTTTTTAGGGCTGAAAGTCCCCCTCTCGGCTTATACGCAGGTCATATACGGGGGTCGGCGGGGGAGCGGGGGTGTCGGATCATACTCACCCCTCCGCCGGCGCAGTCTCTGCAGCCCCCCTGCTTCTCCCACGATCTCCGGCTCCTTCCTGCAGCAGTTACATGGCACCGCTCATTAAAGTCATGAATATGCACATGGGGCATAATCTGGAGCATATGGGGGCATAATATGGAGCATATGGGGGCATAAGCTGTGGAACATATGGGCATAATCTGGAGCATATGGGGGCATAATCTGGAGCATATGGGGGCATAAGCTGTGGAACATATGGGGGCATAATCTGGAGAATATGGGGGCATAAGCTGTGGAACATATGGGGGCATAATCTGATGCATATGGGGGCATAAGATGTGGAACATATAGGGGCATAATGTGGAGCATATGGGGGCATAAACTGTGGAACATATGGGGGCATAAGCTGTGGAACATATGGGGGCATAATCTGATGCATATGGGGGCATAAGCTGTGGAACATATGGGGGCATAATACGGAGCATATGGGGGCATAATCTGTGGAACATATGGGGCATAATCTGGAGCATATGGGGCATAATCTGTGGATCATACGGGGGCATAATCTGTGGACTATATGGGGGCATAATCTCTGAAGCATATTGGGCATAATCTGGAGCATATGGGGGCATAATCTCTGAAGCATATTGGGCATAATCTGGAGCATATGGGAGCATAATCTGTGCAGCATATGGGGGTATAATCTGTGGAGCATCATATGGGGGCATAATCTGTGGAGCATCATATGGGGGCATAATCTGTGGAGCATCATATGGGGGCATAATCATTTTTCACCCTAGGCTTATACGCGAGTCAATAAGTTTTCCCAGTTTTTTGTAGCAAAATTAGGGGGGTCGGCTTATACACGGGTCGGCTTATACATGAGTATATACGGTATATGGTGATATAAATATTAATGTTAAGATACAAGAATCAGTCTCGCTGATCATAAGCTTATATTCCCAAACCTTTCTATCTCTCTCAGATTTAGTTAGATTTTAATACAAGTAATTCCATGTCCATAATGCTATGACCGGGCATACAAAAGTGTTTTGCCACAGGTAAATCCATTCTTTTTTCTCTTATTGTGTGGCAATGAGAATTCAGCTTATGATGACCTTTGACACTCTTAGTGCTGGAATGAATATATCACAGGGATTCATGTCTTTCTACATCAATTAAGGAATCTGCTTCTCTGACCTTCTAGGGGCATCAAAACACAATAGCAGACTCCAATCAGAGGGCAATAAAACTTTCACACTCCTTATCTATGAACTGTTCCAATATTTATGTTCATCCCTCTGCCATAATGACAGTTCTGCTTCACGTCACTTGTCTTATCTTATTGCATTTTTTCTGTGCTGTGTTGGGTATAAATATGTGATTCTTCAGATGTTGTATTAGTCTTCGCCTGATGAAGAGACCTGAGTAGTCTCGAAAGCTTGCAATTTGTTACCATCTTTTCAGTTAGCCATTAAAAGGTATCAACCACTGAGGACTCTCAAGTCTAAATATTTTTCTATCTACTGGCTAATACGGTACGAAGATATACATGTTTCCTATATATGATTCTTGTATCTTAACATTAATATTTATATCACCATATATTTATAATAAAAAAAATCATTGCTATATTTTCTGATATGGTCTTTTTTTGAGATGGTGCTTTGCTCCTATTCTTCTGGTGTTTTAAGACCTAATACTTGGTGGCAAACTTACAAAATCAGCAAGGGATGAAATACTTATTTCCCCCAATGTAGATAGATATACAGTGCCTTGCGAAAGTATTCGGCCCCCTGGAACTTTTCAACCTTTTCCCACATATCATTGCTTCAAACATAAAGATATCAAATGTTAATTTTTGGTGAAGAATCAATGAAAAGTGGGACACAATTGTGAAGTTGAACGAAATTTATTGTTTTTTAAAATTTTTGTGAAAATACAAAACTGAAAAGTGGGGCGTGCAAAATTATTCGGCCCCTTTAACTTTATACTTTGTTGCGCCACCTTGTGTCTGTCATAAACAGCATTAAAGGGATTCTCCATCGAAAAACAAGTTATCACCTATCCATAAGATAGATAATAACTTATTGATCAGTGGGGTCTTACTGCTGGGACTTTTATCCTCATTAGAATGAAGCTGTAGTGTGCATGTTCTACCGCTGCCCCATTCATTAGCTATGGGTCTACCGAGTATAGTGCTAAACATTTCCCAAAGGCCCCATAGAGAATGAATAGAGGGATTGTTGAACATGCGCCCTACAGCTCCAATTAATAAGGATAAAAGCACCCCATAGGGGATAAAAATTCCCCAGTCAGCCAATCCGTGCAGGTTCCAGTAGTCAGACCCCCACGAATTATCAAAGTTTCATCACCAGTCCTGCGAAAAGATGATAACTTGTTTTCACCGGTCAACCCCCTTAACTTTTTTAGCAATTTGTGCTATAGCAGCTTTTCCGTGATGGATCATACTGCTGATTTTCATTCCCAATGTGGTTCAGTGAAGCTTAGGTGCCCATAACCTTATCACAGGTTTAACAATTGTCCTCATCTGAACCATTTTTGTTAGGCATTAACCATTTCAATTCACAAGGCTTTACGTTTCCGAGATGCTATGCTGCAATCATCTAATCATCACAACTTGGCCATTGTAAAAGTTGATTAGATTCTTACACTTTCTAATTTTTTTAGTCTGCAACACATCAACGTCAAGAACTGTCTATTCACTTGCTGATCGTTGTATACATCATACAGTATATACACATTGCTGTTTTTCGGTCCTTTCTTTAGTTTTTTTATGTCCAATGACAATAGGTAATTTGAGTTCGTCGTCCCCATGATACTTAGTTCAACATAAATGTATTTGTAGATCAAGCATAAAACTAATAGTATTACCATGTAACACGATGCATAACATTGCAGCCTTTTGTCACACCAAGGTTATTTTAGTTTAGAGATGACATACGTTATATATATATATATATATATATATATATATATATATATTTTATAATAACCAGAGATGCAAAGCCATTGTTGGTGAATATCAGGGGGTAAAAATGATTGCTATCAAAAATCGTCCTCCAGCAGCTCCTTGAAGAGTGAGCAGACAGAGTCACAATGACTGAACAGAGAGAAGCGATTAGGCGGACACCCCATGTGGGATCTTTCTATATACGAAGCTTTTTGGACGCACAATACAGAATCATTAGCCAACACCTGGGGGACTCTTTACAGCTTCAAGTTTATGTTTATCCTCCAAGATTTCCATTACCACCTTCTCCTCGCAGATAGTCACACCTTAACTTATCGAACAGCTGGATCCAACGGCCAACGTTAAATGAAGAGGTGCTTGATACACGATCCAATTTGCGGAGTACAGGGCCGGCTTATTAATGGAGCCAACAACATACAATTACATTTCTCTAAAGTCTGATTTTTAGTCTCTTATATCAGGCATCAACTGCTGTTTGAGTAACTTCAAGCACAAAAGCAAAAGGCCTTACACAAGGCACATTACTAATTGAAAACATAATCAAACTCTAATGAAAACTTGATGCAAAACAATTATAAAATAAGTCCAGGAAAACCAGAGGTCAGAAATTTTAAGAAATTTGTAACATTCTTCATGGAAGGTCAAATAAAATATCATGACATTATGTATAGGTGCTGCACTCTGACTTCAAGTTTCAAGGTATCACCTATCCACCTATTGTGCCAATCTGATTGGCAGAGAGGGGAATTTGTATCCCTCTTGGGGAACTTTCATCCCAGTTATTAAAAGCAGCATCAGGTAGGTCGATGAACACTAATTAGTGGTGTAATTTGAAGCTTGCGGGCCCCAACAGGGTCCTCAATTATCGCAGATCTTCAATAGTGATGGGCCAAAATTACCTTCTGCATCTCTTAGGCTCTAGTTTGTAACCCCTGTACATATTATAGTTACGCCCCTGCCACCAATCCATTCATTCTCTATGAGGCTGCCCTTAAAATGCTGAATGCAGCACTCGGCTACCCCAAAGAGAATGAATGGATTGATGGTCGAACATGTGCACTGCAGCACTATTCTAAAGGGGACACAAGTTCCTAGTTCTGTTGATTGGTGCAGATCCGATCGAACACCAGGCAATCAAAAGCTTACCACCAATCCTGTGTATAGATGATAGTTTGTTTCCACCAGACAAACCCTACAATGTATGCAATTTTAAGACGCAAAGAAACAAAATTTGCAAACTGCTTTATGCCTAATGCGGGGCCTTTGGGGGCTTGCATGACACGTAGATTCATAGAACACCCCTTCCTTTATTCTTTTCAAGGAGTAGAACACAGAGTTTCGCCTTTAGGCTTGAGAAAGCTAACCACCAAATGTGTGTCGAGGTTGGAATGGTGGTCCGGTTTTTCATTTTTGCAATGTCTCAGCTTAGTGAGTACCGTGTTCTGTCTTTGTATATCAATTAACTATTTATATATTAATTGTACAGTACTTTATTTGTTTGAATACAATGGCTTATTATTGAATTGCCATCTGCTGGTCATAATTACTTATTATCACTAGTTTAACTTTTGAATAGCGATGAGCGAACGTGCTTGGATAATTCATTACCTGAGCATGCTCGGGTTCTCACCGAGTGACTTCGGCATTTTGAAAAATATTTTTGAGTCCTCGCAGTGCATTTTCATCCAAAAGAAAGCAATGAGTAAGTGCAGAAAGGCAGCAAAAACATTGCAATCAGTTTTTTTAGCGTCTTAGTGAAGAAAAGCGGGTACAACAGGATATGAAACACATTTACCGTATATACTCGAATATAAGCCGAGATTTTCAGCCCATTTTTTAGGGCTGAAAGTCCCCCTATCGGCTTATATTCGAGTCATATACCAGGGGGTCGGCGGGGGAGCGCAGCTGTCCTATATACTCACCCCTCCACCGGCGCGGTCTCTGCAGCCCCCCTGCTCTTCTCCCACGGTCCCGGCGCCTGTGTTCAGCCGTCAGTGGTACCGCTCATTAAAGTCATGAATATGCACATAATCATGACTTTAATGAGCGGTAACACGTGACCGCTGAACACAGGCGCCGGGACCGTGGGAGAAGAGCAGTGCAGAGACCGCGCCGGCGGAGGGGTAAGTATAAGCGATATTTACCTGTCCCGTTCCATCGATGCGCTGCTGTGTCCTCGGTCCTCTAGCTGCGATGTTCAGGCAGAGGGCGCGATGACGTCATTAGTGAGCGCCGCGCCCTCTTCCTGATCATTCACTGCTGGAGGACCCGGAAGACAGCGGCGAACCCAGTGACAGGTAAATATCACAGGTGCCGGGGCCCTGAGCGAGCGGTGACACCGGCCCCTGTCCCCCATAGCGCGCCGGTGTCCCCGCCTGTTCAGGACACCGGCACCTGGCCCCCAGCGACGAGAGGTGAGTATGTCTTTTTTTTTTTTCGGTTGCAGCGGCAGCGTATGAGGCCTATACTATGGGGCATCTGTGGAGGCATAATACATGGGGCATCTATGGTGGCATAATCTATGGAGGCACAATCTATGGAGCATCAATGGGGGCACAATCTATGGGGGCACAATCTATGGAGCATCTATGGGGGCATAATCTATGGGGCACAATCTATGGAGCATCTATGGAGGCACAATCTATGGATCATCTATGGGGGCACAATCTATGGATCATATATGGGGGCACAATCTATGGAGCATCTATGGGGGCACAATCTATGGATCATATATGGGGGCACAATCTATGGAGCACCTATGGGGGCACAATCTATGGAGCACCTATGGGGGCACAATCTATGGAGCATCTATGGGGGCACAATCTATGGATCATATATGGGGGCACAATCTATGGAGCACCTATGGGGGCACAATCTATGGAGCACCTATGGGGGCACAATCTATGGAGCATCTATGGGGGCACAATCTATGGATCATATATGGGGGCACAATCTATGGAGCACCTATGGGGGCACAATCTATGGAGCACCTATGGGGACACAATCTATGGAGCATCTATGGGGGCACAATCTATGGAGCATCTATGGGGGCACAATCTATGGATCATCTATGGGGGCACAATCTATGGAGCATCTATGGGGGCATAATACATGGGGCAGCATATAGGGTATAATCTCATTTTCCACCCTAGGCTTATACTCGAGTCAGTAAGTTTTCCCAGTTTTTTGTGGCAAAATTAGAGGGGTCGGCTTATACTCGGGTCAACTTATACTCGAGTATATACGGTATGTTTGTGATTTTCCCAAGTGTAAACCAAAATGTCTTGGTCTCCTCACATGACTGTGGCAGTTAGCATATATATAAAGTAAAGGGAAAAAACACAAAACACATTCACCGTCCTTTAAAACATTTCTTCTTTATTGGAAAATTAAAAAATTAAAACATAGGGTTTGCAGAGGTAAAGGAATTCTTGAAGGACAACAGCCGTTTCTCACCAACTGGTGCTTCAACAGGTAGCTGCTGCACACAAGTATATGATGAAGCACTAGTTGGTGAGAAACGGCTGTTGTCCTTCAAGAATTCCATTCACCTCTGCAAACCCTGTTTTAATTTTCGAGTAAAGAAGAAATATTTCAAAGGACGGTGAGTTCGTTTTTCTCTATACTTTTCACTGCTCTGCTGTTCATGCTATTTTATATGCTCACGTGTCCCTGCAAGGTCTCGTTCCCTGCTTCTCCCATGCAATTAAGGAAGTATATATATTTTAATTAATTTAATGAAATGTGTTAAAGTAAACAATGCCTGACTAACTCAATTCCCTAGTAATGTGTTCACAAGAACAATACCCCACTAACTCAATGTCCTACCAATATGTTAAAGTAAACTATGCCTAAACCAATGTGAGAAAGTAAACAATACCTGACCAACTCAATGCACTGCCAACATCTTAGGTAAACTATGCTTGACTAATTCAGCTCCCCTGCTGTTTTTACATTGACAATTGTGTATTTTTTCACAAACTCATATAAACTTTTTTATTCAAAATAGCCACAATTTTTTCAGACTATTTAGTGTAAAGTCTTTTTACACCAAATAATTTGATCAAATTGCCCTTTTTTCCAAAAAAATATTTTTTGAATTTACATAGGTCTTGCATTGGTGACCTAACACCTTGCATTGTTCATGCTTATATGGTGGAAGCAAAGCTGAACTGTTGGATCCTGAAAAAAGCTGCAAAAATGGCGCAAGAAAAGCCAGAAAAATTTGTTTTGTGTCTGCAGCATTTTTACTACCAAGAGATCAGGTTTTGGTTGTAGAATAAAAGCAGCAAAAAAGAAAGCAATGTGTGAACACAACCTAACAATAATCCAGATTGTATATCAAATAATCCTTACATTTTAGCCTCTAACATCTGTTATTAACACTCCACTATATAATGCAATGCTCGGACACGTACTTGATGGTTTATTAGGAAGCAGACACATGCAAAGAACAATCCTAATAATAGGAAGTATGGGATTTCAATTTCTTATTGCACAATTCTGTCATTAATTGCTCCTCTCAGAAAGCAGTAGCGTCCATACAGTTAGAGGCCTTTGTCTGCTACATTTTCATGAATGTATCAGGAGTGTGCAGTAATTGTCTTCGGTTATATAGTCTTCTTATTATTTTAACAGGCACCACAGTCAGCTTGACAGTCAGTTTCAATTTCCATACATAAAGGTTAATTTTCATTCACGTGAATAATAATAATTTGTTCCCTACTAATATCTACGGGTGATAACTGTTGTTTTCTGACTAGGGTGGATCCTATCTTTTGTGAACAATGAATACCGAAAAATAAATTCTGATTTACAGATACTCCCTCATAGACATGCAACCATATACTAAACTTCCAAGAATAAATGGAATATCCCACTTTGTAAGACACGGTATATCTAGAATCATGGGTCTTCGGCACACAACACCTCATTTTATTGTACATTTGGAGATACAGTATGTGATATATTTGGAGGGATATGTTATAAATGAAAATCTAGTTTGTAGCACCTGAATATAAAGAGGACCTGTTGTGTGCTCAAAACATTGAGTTAAATACCCTATTTAAATCTCTGAGCTCTGCTGATTTTGTTGCTTTTCTTCATTTTGTGCTGCATCATTCCATTGTAGAGTTATTCACATTATTGATTTTGGAGTGCAGTATGTGAAATCTCTGCTTGTAGTGCAACTGTGCATTTCTTTCTTTAGAGTCTTTTCTGTGGGCATGCACATTCACACCTCCCTCCTAGATGCTGCCAATCCTAGCTTGGCAGTCTAGCCATCTCCAAATCTTTGTGGGCTTGTGCTTCAGCCCTTCTCAAATGCTGCAAATCACAGTTCGGCATGTCTGAGACTGCTAGACTGTTAGATCGCTGCCAAGCTGAGATTGGCAGTGTCGAGGAAAGAGTTGTGAAAGTGCACACTCCTAGAGAAGATTCTGAAGAAATGGCTAGTTGGTTTGAAAGTATGGATTTCATATATTGTGCTTCAAAAGCAACACATGAATAGTCATGCAATGGAGTGACAGAGCACAAAACAGAAACACCGAGTTGCAGTTCAAGCAGAGCTTTCACATACTGCACTTGAAAATCACTAATGTAAAAATCTCAGCAATGGAATGATGCACCGCAAAAAGAAAAATAGTGGAAGAATCAGGGGAATTCAGGGATCTTTAGAAGGTATTTAACTCAATTTTTTGAGCAACAGGTCTTCTTTAAGAAACAATGATAGTTCAAATTGCCAGGCTTCATATTTGAAGAGGTGGCATATTGCATTAGTTTAGACTTTCCACCAAAAAATAATATCTAATTTAATGAGATGCTAAAATGTAGTTATGGTTTACAATCACTTGTATTGGTCAATTGTAAAACTAGCAGTTTTCTAATATGATAGTGTAGCAAATGCTCCTTTCAAAAAATAGGAGCAAAAGATTATAGGGTACTTGTAGATTTTAGATTGGATGTGTCAGCAGAATATAGATTGCTGTTTAGAACACTTTCTATATTCTGAACTTAACACAGACCCGACCCTTCTTCATCTGATGATAAATATTATAACAATCCAGGTTCTTAATGCATCGCTAGACTACAACTTAATGTAAAAAAACAGTCTGCATTCTTCCTGAGGTCCCAAAGTGCAAAAGTAAAAGAATGTAGTTCCGTGGTTTACATACTAACAATATATTATGGAATTTACTCTTTTTAGGACCTTAAAGGGGTTCTTCCCTGCTATAAAAGTTCAACTTTATGCTAATATAGTCTTATAATTGGCACAATAATGTTTCTCTTTTTATCAAAATGAAGATTTACTTAAATCTATGTCATATGCCAATAAGGCTGGACTAGTTCAGCAAAGTGTCGCTACTTCCAGACTAGTCCTGCCTTGGATGCCATAATCCTGCCTCCCTAAGAGTAACTGACATACTCAATACAGTACTCACTGGAAATATCATGCATGTGCTTTACCGGCTGACTGTCCTACCAAGACAGAGATTGTGTTGACTATGTCAATCGTGCCATGGGAGGCTTCATGAGATTATTCGAGGCAGGACTAGTTTGGAGCTAGCGACTCCCTGCTGGATTAGTCCTGCCTAGTCAGTATGTAATGAAGGATCTTAAAACTTCAATTTTAAAAGATGAAAATGTTATTGCTCAACTTAAAGGACCTTATTAGAATATATCCCTATAGAAAGTCATGAACAGTTGGGCAACTGGAAAGATTCTTTCTAATGGGTCTTAGGTGATATATAAAAAATATATATACATCATGTCTACATGTACACCAATCTTCACATTCCATCAGAATAGTTTCTTGTAATTCTTGTATTGCCCCAAAATATATAAGTAAGGGACTGGGGGACTGCAAGGGCAGTTTAGTGAACTTTAGATTATTATAGAGTTATATAGAACAGATCCATTAAAATTGGGATGATGGGAGTAGTTAGAATGGTTTAAAGACTGTACCTTCAGCGACCATGGTGGGGAGCGCACCAACCCTCTTGCTGTTAGTGGTAATTTTGAATTTAACTCCAAAAGTGGTATAAAATTGTACTAGGGGATTGGAGGTAAAGCATCAGCCGTTGTTTTGTACATGTTTTGGGAAGATGGGGTGTTGTCTTCTTTTCCTTACAATCGTCAATATGAGGCAGTTCTTACCGAAGCCTAACAAGTACAGGAGAAGGGACTTCAGTCCCACTGGCAATTAGCGGTAGGTGTTTTCAGACAGTCGTATAGGGATAAAAGAGATGGGCATGGATACATCTGAGTTTAATTCTGTTTGTTATAAGAATCGAAAAGAATAAACACTGTGGCCATGCCACTTGACTCAAAAAAGAAGTGCGTTTGGGTAAAGCCTCCGTCTCACATAGCGAGATCGCTAGCGAGATCGCTGAAGCGTCACCGATTTTGTGATGCAACAGCGACCTAGCCAGCGATCTCGCTACATGTGACTTGCAGCGGCGACCGGCCCCCCTGCTGGATATCGCTGATTGTCCTCGAATGTCCTGGACCATTTTTCATCATTGGTGTCCCGCTGGCCAGTGCGCATCACTGCGTGTAACAGCGGGAGACCAGTGATCAGTGACTACGAGCTCCCAGCGCCGTAAAGCAGATGCTGGGAGCTGGTATCCAGGGTAAACATCGGGTAACTAAGCCATGCGGCGCTTAGTTACCTGATGTTTACCCTGGATACCAGCGTGCTCGCTGGTCCTGATCGCTGGTGAGTCTGCCTATGTGACAGCTCACCAGCGATCAGCTAACGATGTTCCAGCAATCCCATCCACATCGGATCGTTGGTGGGATCGCTGGGACATTGAAGCGTGTAACGGGGCCCTTAGACTGTACACATGGGATTGATTCAGCAGATCCTTGCAATCTCTTGTTCAGATGGAATGTGAAGGAAGCAACCGATAAGCAGCTGCTGATTGGCTGCAATGGTTAAATGACCGCCATCATTCCTCTGGATGGTGATGGCAGCATATTGGTGGGAGACTCAATCCAGAGTGCTGGTATGGAAAGTGAGTATAGTTTTCGATATTTCTTTAACAGTAGTATATACTGAAATCGGTAAAGTACAGTACCCCAAAAGTCTATCCTTTTTATCTGAAAAACTCTCCTAAACTAAAAAAAAAACTGTCATAAGCAGAGCATAGTAGACATGAAATGAAAAACCTTAAAGTAATTGAATTATATGTACAGTGACTCAAATGTGTCTATGGACAAAATCAAGAGTTTGCCACTAGTTTTATGGCTAAAATCAGTCCACACATGACATTGTAAATCGGAGAAGGACTGCTTTTGCGTCTCATTGGTGCCTGTAGAATACTGGCATAGAGTCCCAGTAACTAGAATTGTCATTGTCATACAGTGACTAAATAGTAAATAGTATTACAATATACAGTAGTGCATAACATTCACTGTCGCGGAAGGTGTGATCGTGACCAGGCCCATGTGGGAGGGGGGCGCGCCGACACTAGTGCCTACTTCAGATGACAATCAATAAGGTGATACTAATTTTGTCCAGTTTACATTGGTTATAAGGGTTGGTTTGGGGGCCCTAGTTTAGAATGACAGATGTTATGGCAGAACTGACCATTTTAATCCTCTTTTAATCAGGCAAAAATCTGATCTGATATTTTTTTTAAATATCCTTATGTATAAATTGCATTACATGATAATTACATGCAGGAAACAGAAACTTGAGACCTATCTGAAAGGAAGCCAGTTCAGATTTGGCAAGCCTGATTTTCTGAAAGGAAGAGTTTCTCTGAGGGATTTGTTGGGAGGATGATGTCTTTTTTTGAGATGTAGGATGTTGGCAGCTGCATAACAAGGGCTGATTCAAGTATTTGCTTGGATATTAGTTTTATAGTGTAGTGCCATCCAAATCTATAGTAATTTAAATCAGGCAAATTGCGGCTGTCAGAAACCAGCTTCTATCATGAATTACACATAACTAAGTATTAAATAAGTGATTTAAAGAAAATCAGTCAATAAACTAGACACCCTTCAGTTAAATTATTTAGTTTGACTAAATAAGGGGTTGCAGTTGGCACTTCTAACCAAAGAGGATGATTTGGTAACAATATAAACCAAGCTACAAATTACGCAGTAACTTTTAATATGTTTTGAGTTTTAAAAAATGTGAAATTTTTAATCACAGGTTAAAGGTTACAATTACAGGATGTGATGCCATAGTTTATGCCAAAGAGGAAGCTCAGCCACCCTATGGATAGAAAAGGTGTGTCAGACTGTCAGTGCTGTGAGTGACAGCTCAGCCACCCTATGGACAGCAGTGTCGTGTCGGGCTGCCAGTGTTGTGTTAGAGTTTCCTCCAGGTGCGTTCCTTACCAGATAACTGCCAGACTATTTAACTGGATGGCAATGATAGGTCATTGCCAATTGTAGCTTCAGCTCAGTGATGTGTTTACTCTGTTCTCTGTATTCTGATATTCTGATCTTTTACTGCTGGACCTTGGATTTGCCTTTTACTACCCGTTTGTATAGTCCCTTTTAACTTTGACGTATTCTGACTTTAGTTTCCAGACCCCCGGACTTTGCCGCTAACTATCTGCTTGTCTTATTCCTTTGCCTTTGACAAACCTTCCTGGCTTTTGACCTTGGAACCCATTGACCACTCTGCCTCTAGGCTAGTCTGTGACTAAGTGAAACCTGAGTTGGGGTTATGAAGACTTTAAGGTTATGATATTCACCTTTTTAGCTACTGTTTGTGAGTAGATAAAAAATCAATTGAGTATCTTCCTTGCTTCCTAATACTTTACTGCACTTATTGCTTTATTTGTGATTTTCCCTTTGACAGCGGCCATGTGAATAAGAAAAGTTGTGCATGTGGTTAGAACCAGAGGACAAAATGCAAGCCTAACATGTGCTCTATGCTTGGGCGTACTAAAGATAGAGAAAAGTCCCGTACTGCACATGCGCCAGCAACTACGTCACTTCCGGCTTAATAGGTGTGGGCACTAGCCCATTATAGGACTTTGCTCTGCCCTTAGCACGCCTACACTTCAATTGGTCATGCACAAGATTTGTGGCAATCTGTGATTGACATAGGACGTGTCATCCACATCAATCAAGACCAGGAGAACGGCAGCTGCAGGAATTGAGGTGGCGAAGAGAAAATAAAAAAGGAAAACTATCAGACTGGACCGCACTGTATGCCAGAAGCATAAAATGTATTTTTAGGTATATGCAGGTGGAGTTAGGACCTTAGCTACAGGTCGATTGACTGCGGTAATAGAGCACTGAAGGTGACTTTAGTTTATATTCGGAAAACTTGGCAGACAGGTTCCCTTTAAGGTTTTACAATGGGTCCATAATTTTTACCTGTCAGTGATTTTTGAATGAGTGATTTAGAAAAATAAATTCAAGTTGGTTACAAATTAGAATAAATAACATAGTAACATAGGGCCGAGTAGGGTTTTTGCTTTTATAAAGCATTTTCTGCATATATTTTGTAGAAATTGAAGGTACTGTGTTAACATTTATTGTATCAGCACTTTTCTGTAAAGTATGAGCCCAGGATAGAATATATGTCTAACAAAGCAAGGCTGTCTAATGTAAAATAAAATGAGACAGAAGAAGAAGATCACAGACGAATAAATATTTGAAGAGAAAATAGGCATACAAGGAGGGATGACAGACGTTCCCTCTGAGCATATCCAAGCAGTCAACCTCAAGAGACATGGCAGACTGCAAGTCTTAAAAAGCAACTATATGAAGCTCGGATGCCATAGTTATGAGCATTCTGTAACATGTGGAACTGACTGAGATGGGAAATGGAAGCAACAAATCAAAGGGTTGCAATAACACATGAATAGAAGTTTCATAACCAACAACAATTCTCACAAAAAAAACTAGCAACAGGTACTATACATTACATTGAAGAACTATTCATTTACGGATAGACTGCAGGAACAAAAGAGATATTTCTTCCTGATGATTTATTGAAAAATTTTCACCTTAAATAAGTATTTTGTGTATGTGCTACTACAAATCCTTCACTATCACACGCTCAAATTTTTGAGTACTGTTTCTATGATGTTTCTAGGAAATAATGCCAGCAGTCACAATTTTTTTTTCATTGCAGAGGGTTTTCTACCACCAGTCTTTGTCTTTTATATTCAAAGGCACTAAAGAGGTTAAAGTGTGCTCATCTGATGGTTCATGGTTATAAAGTGTCACTGCATGCTTCTGTGGTGTACTATGGTAGTGAAGTGGTTACAATTTCTTTCACCGTTGGATAGGGCAGAAAAAGAGTTAAAAATTAAAGAAATGTTAATGGGAGTTTGGCACCATTGGGACTTTTTATCATGCTATAAAGTACCTTTTAAAGGGGTAGTTTCATGATTTGATTTAAGGAGTGCTCTGCTCCCCAGCCTCTCCGCTTTCTACTGGCCTGAGAATGGTGCACTCTTGATTTATTGACAGTTTGGACCGGTGGCAATATTGCAATGGTGGCCTAAACTGGAGTACAGGCAAATTTGCTTCTGCAACATCACGGGAACACAATGGCACTGAAACTGGCCAGATCCAGTAATCCTGTCAGCTTTAGAGCAGGATTTACAAGCTTTATTAGACAGAGCTTTTAAGTACTGTGCTCCTTGTCTAGAAGACAAGCCACCGCTGAAAGACAGCAGTGATGGCTGGTAACTGTATGGTCACATACCGACACATATATTATAAACAATAATTAGCAAAGAATCATGTTATCTTTAAAGAGGACTTTTCACCAAATGATACAACTGTGGCTAAAGAGAGGAATAAAAGTTTTTTTTAACATTTTTTTTTAATTCCGCCTCTACGTTGCAGAGAAATTAGCAATCAAAGTATTTGGCACCTAATGAGTTCCCTTTTGTTCAGTCCAAGGAGGTGGTATTAGATAAATTTCATTGGAAGCCTGTGTAAGTAAGGTGTTAGTCATCTCTGCTCTACTCCCACATATTCTAATCATTCAGGAGGTTAGACCAGGAGATCAGAGCTGTATAGTAGAAAAGAAAGGAAACCAGCTCAACATCCAACAGCTGTGATGGATCTGGGAGTCCGTGATAAGCGCTGTGGCAGGCGCTCACTGTGCAAATAGAGGAAGAAATGATCCAGCTCCCGGCACGTCAGATGTCAGTGAAATATATGAATTCTTTATTCCAAACAATTTAAAACCAGCAAATGATCATAGGTATGTAAATCATAATCCATAATAGAGAAAGAGAGGAGAGGAAACATGGTGAAAGGAATGCAATCACCAGACTAGTTTCAAACAGTCTTATTGGCACATCTACCTTACTAACCCTTGGGCTTGATGTCAGCTGTCAATACAAAGCTGACATCAACCCCACAAATATTACCCCCCCTGCCACTGCCACAGGGCAAGTAGGATGAATGAGGATAAGAGCCAGATTTGGTGCATCTTATTGATTTGCCATTTCTGGGGCGGCTGATGGCTGATGTTCTTAGCCTGGGAGGAGGGCCAATTTCTATAGCTGTTTGTTTAGCCCTTGATGGTTTGAAACTATGGGGGACCCTACATCATTTTTTTCTGGGGTCACCCAATAAAATAACCAGTAAAGGCTAACCAAACAGCTGTGAGCTGATATTAATATCGTGGGAACTTATAGGGATATTGCCTTTCTCCCCAGAATATTAACATCAGTCCTCAGCTGTCGGCGTTCCCTCTGCTACTGAAGAAAATTACAGGGAATGCCACATGTTTTTCCCATTTTATTTTTTACTTATTAACAAGTACAGTAAAATATACAGCCAAGATAACCTTAGTTCACAGCCTCCAGATGTTCAAAAAGCTGGAAACTCCAGTAATCTTAAAATGTCCCTCAAAGTTTCCCACGAGGTTTCTGGGCCTCACAGCTGTCGAGAGATTCAATGGTTGTGAACTCTGTTACCTGAGTTGAAGCCACCAGATCTCACGATAGCTCCAGTGCCAGACCGATGAATGCCAGAGTGCAGAGTGCCAAACTCGTGGGCTGATGTTAATATTCTGGGAAGGAAGGCAATGTCTCTAAAAGTTCTCAGGCTATTAATATTATCTCACAGCTGGTTAGATTTTTGTGGTTATTTTATGGGGGCACCCCAGAAAAAAATGATGCAGGGTCCCCCCATAATTTCAAACTAGCAAAGGCTAACCAGACAGCTGCGGACTGATATTAATAGCCAGTGAAGGAGCCAGGGAAATAAGCCCTCCTCCCAAGCTGAAAACATCAACCCTCAGGAGCTCCAGAAATTGCACATAAATAAAATGCGCCAAATCTGGAGCTTAGACTCGCTTTTCCCACGTGCCCTGTGGCGGTGCCAAGTGGGGTAAAATTTGTGGGGATAGTGTTACATTTGTATGGTCAGGTGACATCAAACCCAGGGTATAGTTAATGGACAGGCGTTTATAAGACTGGAGAGGCGTTTATAAGACGTCCCCATTACTAACCCCATATTAACTTTGGAAATAAACACACAGCATGAATAAAATATTTTATTTGAAAAATAAATCAATAACCTGTTTTAAACGTTTATTTAAAAATAAAATACAAAGTTATACTCACCTTACGCCTAATCCTTGAAGCCCTTGTCAACTGTAAACAAAGCAAAAATAAAACAACCATATCCCTTTCCCGAGTGGAGGTTAGCAACACTGTCCCACACCGTAATCCACTAAAATTTTCAAGGTGATTGCGGTGATCTCATTGAGATCATCGCAGTTCATCGTCCCAGCTCACAGTGAAGTGCCGGTGGGAATGCACCTTCAATGTCCGGCTGTAAACTCTATGATTTCACTGCTCGTCACTGAAACTGTGCTTTCAGACCCTCATTGTGTCCTGGTTTTCAGCCTGGACAGTCGCATCATAGCACCTTTCAGGTTGTAAACCAGTTATCACAAGGATGGATTACGGCATTGGAAAGTATTGCTATTCTTCAATTCAGACAGGTGAGAGATATGGTTATTATTTGGGGATCTGTGCTGTTTTAATTTTATTTCAAATAAAGGAGTCTGTGTCTTTCTTTCAATTAAGGACTTTATTCTGGCTGTGTCTTCTTTACAATCTAACTATGGAGTTAGTAATGGGGGGCTTCTTATAGATGCCTCTCCATTACTAACCTGTGGGCTTGATGTCAGCAGCCATAAAACAGCTGACATCAACCCTATAACCATTATCCCACTTGCCACAGCACAAGAGCAAGTTGGAAGAGCTGGACAAAGTGGCAGAATTGGTGCATCTAATAGATGAACCTTTCCTGGGGCAGCTGCAGGCTGCTATTTTTAGGCTGAAGAGGTCATTATCCATGACCCCTTACCAGTCAGAGAATACCAGCCCCAATGTGCTTGCTTTAGCTTGGATGGTTGTCAAAAATAGGGGGACCACTCGCTGTTTTTTTAAATTATTTAATTTTAAAAACACAGCATGGGACCTCTTTATTCTTGATAACCAGCCATGATAAAGCTGACAGCTGAAGGTTGCAGCCCGCAGCTGTCAGTTTTGCGTTCGCTGGTTATCAAAAATAGAAGAAACCCAACATCTTTTTTTTTAATTTATTTATTTTTAGCACAGGCGCTGACAGATGAATAGTCCCATCAACGGCGCCGGCTCACATGATAGCAGGAGTAGGCTGATGGGTGTAGAACTTTCTCATCAGCTGACACATGTGACCGGAGGTAACCTTTTGACCACCAGTCACAGATGTTGGCTCACACTGTCAAATGGGAACCACAGCTTTCTGACATATGGTAATGATCTTACCGCTGATCAGAGCTGCCGGTGTTTCTCGCGCTGTCATGCAGATGACAGTATGGGTAACACCGGATGTTCGGGGTGCCAAACTCAGGTGTTCAGTACGAACCCCAAACTTTATTGTTCGGGTTCGTCCATTTCTAGTCGTCTTTAAAAACCTCATTATCTTACAACACATATCTTGTTGGGATATGTCAATTCAAGAAAGGACACATCTGTATAATATACTTTAGGTTTAGGTTTCAATTTAAAAGGACAGACACAATTCATAGTATATGCCAATATATTCCTAGGAAGCAATGTGCTCCAATCTCTGTGATATTCATGTTACACTTTAAATAATTCACTTGTACATTGTGCCAAGGGAATAAAAATTCTCTTCGTTATATAAGCTTGACATATACTGCTAATGAGGAACATCAACAAACTATCTCCTATTCGTCTAAGGACAGACAGTGAAATGTATTCTTCCTCAAGAAACATAAAAGTAGCATTTCTTACAAGCTTAAGATCCATCGATGAATAGAATCTTCCACTTCATAAGGGACTACAAAACCTGTCCAAAAATGGGAATTAAGCTTACAAATGCATACCACTGACCACTTCTCAGCCGGTCAAGTCTGCTGCATAAGGCAATCCTCATAATAATGTAAATGTAAAAAGAATAGATCACATGCTAGGTCCTGATCATCTTCTAATGACGATGAAATGAATTTCTGTACTCAACGATATCTTTCAGTCATAACGTAGCTAGAGGGCTTGGAAAGGCATTGCAGAAACCCAGTGGAGTTAGAATGTTATTACATCCCCAAAAGATGTGATCAGATGTGGAGAAGGCATTTAATCTCATATTAGTTCAAACAAGTAAAGAAATATCAATATTTCCATTGTGCTTTTTTTATTCAGGTTTTAAAAGGCAAAACTTGTCTTATAAGTAATCCATTGCTAAAACCATATATATAATACATACACTCTAAATGTCACAGCCATAATCTTTTAGTAATATATGCATAAAGTCAACTTTAAAACTAGTTTAAAATATTATCTATACAGAGGGTTCGGAAAGTATTCAGACCCCTTTAAATTTTTCACTCTTTGTTTCATTGCAGCCATTTGGTAACGGCAAAAAAGTTCATTTTTTCTCATTAATGTACACTCTGCACCCCATCTTGACTGAAAAAATACTGAAATGTAGACATTTTTGTAGATGTATTGAAAAAGAAAAACTGAACTATCACATGGTCATCAGTATTCAGACCCTTTACTCAGTATTGAGTAGAAGCACCCTTTTGAGCTAGTACAGCCATGAGTCTTCTTGGGAATGATGCAACAAATTTTTCACACCTGGATTTGGGTATCCTCTACCATTCTTCCTTGCCGATCCTCTCCAGTTCCGTCAGGTTGGATGGTGAATGTTGGCGAACAGCCATTTTCAGGTCTCTCCAGAGATGCTCAATTGAGTTTAAGTCAGGGCTCTGGCTGGGCTAGTCAAGAATGGTCACAGAGTTGCTACAAAGCCACTCTCTTCTTATTTTAGCTGTGTGCTTAGGGTCGTTGTCTTTTTGGAAGGTGAACCTTCGGCCTAGTTTGAGGTCTAGAGCACTCTGAAAGAGGTTTTTATCCAGGATATCTCTGTACTTGGCCGCATTCATGTTTCCTTCAATGGCAACCAGTTTTCCTGTCCCGCAGCTGAAAAATACCCCCATAGCATGATGCTGCCACCACCATGTTTCACTCTTGGGATTGTATTGGGCAGGTGATGAGCAGTGCCTGGTTTTCTTCATACATATCGCTTACAATTATCACCAAAAAGGTCTATCTTCATCTCATCAGACCAGAGAATCTTATTTCTCAAAGTCTGGGAGTACTTCATGTGTTTTTTAGCAAACTCTATGCGGGTTTTCATATGTCTTGCACTGAGAAGAGGCTTCCGTCAGGTCACTCTGCCATAAAGGCCCGACTGGTGGAGGGCTGCAGTGATAGTTGACATTGTGGAACTTTCTCCCATCTCTCTACTGCATCTCTGGAGCTCAGCCACAGTGATCCTGGGGTTCTTCTTTTCGTGTCTCACCAAGCTTCTTCTCCCACAATTGCTCAGTTTGGCTGGACAGCCAGGTCTAGGAAACTTCTGGTGGTCCCAAACTTCTTACATTTAAGGATTATGGAGGTGACTATGCTCTTAGGAACATTGAGTACTGCAGAAATTCTTTTGTAACCTTGGCCAGATCTGTGCCTTGCCACAATTCTGTCTCTGAGCTCCTTGGCCAGTTCCTTTGACCTCATGATTCTCATTTGGTCTGACATGCACTGTGGGCTGTGAGGTCATATATAGACAGGTATGTGCCCTTCCAAATCAAGTCCTATCAGTTTATGTAAACACAGCTGGACTCCAATGAAGGAGTAGAACCATCTCAAGGAGGATCACAAGGAAATGGACAGCATGTGACATAAATATTAGTGTCTAAGCAAAGGGTCTGAATACTTATAACCATGTGATATTTTGGTATTTCTTTTTAAATAAATTAGCAAAAATTTCTACATTTCTGTTTTTTTCAGTGAAGATGGGGTGTAGAGTGTACATTAATGAGAAAAAATGATCTTGTTTGAATTTACCAAATGGCTGCAATGAAACAAAGAGTGAAAAATTTAAAGGGGTCTGAATACTTTCCGTACCCACTATATACAGTTAGGTCCATAAATATTTGGACAGAGACAACATTTATCTAATTTTGGTTCTAGACATTACCACAATGAATTTGAAACAAAACAAATCAGATGCAGTTGAAGTTCAGACTTTCAGCTTTCATTTGAGGGTATCCACATTAAAATTGGATGAAGGGTTTAGGAGTTTCAGCTCCTTAACATGTGCCACCCTGTTTTTAAAGGGACCAAAAGTAATTGGACAGATTAAATAATTGTAAATAAAATGATCATTTCTAGTACTTGGTTGAAAACCCTTTGTTGGCAATGACTGCCTGAAGTCTTGAACTCATGGACATCACCAGACACTGTGTTTCCTTCTTTTTGATGCTCTGCCAGGCCTTCACCGCGGTGGTTTTCAGTTGTTGTTTGTTTGTGGGCCTTTCTGTCTGAAGTTTAGTCTTTAACAAGTGAAATGCATGTTCAATTGGGTTGAGATCAGGTGGCCATTCAAGAATATTCCACTTCTTTGCTTTAATAAACTCCTGGGTTGCTTTGGCTTTATGTTTTGGGTCATTGTCCATCTGTAGTATGAAACGACGACCAATCAGTTTGGCTGCATTTGGCTGGATCTGAGCACACAGTATGGCTCTGAATACCTCAGAATTCATTCGGCTGTTTCTGTCCTGTGTCACATCATCAATAAACACTAGTGACCCAGTGCCACTGGCAGCCATGCATGCCCAAGCCATCACACTGCTTCCGCCATGTTTTACAGATGATGTGGTATGCTTTGGATCATGAGCTGTACCACGCCTTCGCCATACTTTTCTCTTTCCATCATTCTAGTAGAGGTTGATCTTGGTTTCATCTGTCCAAAGAATGTTCTTCCAGAACTGTGCTGGCTTTTTTAGATGTTTTTTAGCAAAGTCCAGCCTAGCCTTTTTATTCTTGATTCTTATGAGTGGCTTGCACCGTGCAGTGAACCCTCTGTATTTAATTTCATGCAGTCTTCTCTTTATGGTAGATTTGGATATTGATACGCCTACCTCCTGGAGAGTGTTGTTCACTTGGTTGGCTGTTGTGAAGGGATTTCTCTTCACCATGGAGAGTATTCTGCGATCATCCACCACTGTTGTCTTCCGTGGGCGCCCAGGTCTTTTTGCATTGATGAGGTCACCAGTGCTTTCTTTCTTTCTCAGGATGTACCAAACTGTAGATTTTGCCACTCCTAAAGTTGTAGCAATTTCTCGGATGGGTTTTTTCTGTTTTTTGCAGCTTAAGGATAGCTTGTTTCACCTGCATGGAGAGCTCCTTTGACCGCATGTTTCCTTCACAGCTAAACCTTCCAAATGCAAACACCACACCTCAAATCAACACCAGCCCTTTTATCTGCTTAATTGAGAATGATATAATGAAGGGATTGCCCACACCTGTCCATGAAATAGCCTTGGAGTCAATTGTCCAATTACTTTTGGTCCCTTTAAAAACAGGGTGGCACATGTTAAGGAGCTGAAACTCCTAAACCCTTCATCCAATTTTAATGTGGATACCCTCAAATGAAAGCTGAAAGTCTGAACTTCAACTGCATCTGATTTGTTTTGTTTCAAATTCATTGTGGTAATGTCTAGAACCAAAATTAGATAAATGTTGTCTCTGTCCAAATATTTATGGACCTAACTGTATATATATATATATATATATATACATATGTAAAACTTGTTAGTTTTTAGTTAAGAAGCCCCTCTACTCTGCACTCATTATGTGCATTAAATGCACCTGTTTGAACATGTTACCTGTATGAAAGATATCTGTCCACACAATCAATCACACGCCAACCTCTCCACCATTGCCAAGACCATTTAGCTGTCTAAGGACACCAGGGACAAAATTGTAGACCTGCACAAGGCTGGGGTGGGATGCAGGACAACAGGCAAGCAGCTTGGCAAGGAGGTTACAACTGTTGGCACAATTTTTAGAAAATGGCAGAAATGCAAGATGACTGTCACTCTTTCTTGGTCTGGGGCTCCATGCGAGGTCTTGCCTCGTGGGGTAAGAATGATTCTGAGAAAGGTCAAGAATTAGCCCAGAACTACATGTGAGGATCGGGTCAATGGCCTGAAAAGAGCTGGGACCACAGTCTCAAACATTACCATTAGTAACACACTACACGGTCATGGATTAAAATCCTGCAAGGCTCATAAGGTCCCCCTGCTCATGCCAGCACATGTCCAGGTCCGTTTGAAGTTTGCCAATGACCATCTGGATGATCCAGAGGAGGCAAGGGAGAAGGTCATGTGGTCAGATGAGACTAAAATAGAACTTTTTGCAATCAAATTTACTTGTCGTGTTTGGAAGGAAGTAGAAAGGTGAGTACAACCCCAAGAACACTATCTCAATCATGAAGCATGGTGGGGGAAACATCATACTGCTTTTCTACAAAGAGTACAGTACGACTGTACTGTTTTGAAGGGAGGATAGATGGGGTTATGTATCACGAGATTTTGGAAAACAACCCCCTTTCCCCAGTAAGAGCATTGAAGCTGGGTCGTGGCTGGGTCTTCCAGCATGACAATGACCTGAAACACACAGCCAGGGTAACTAATGAGTGGCTTCGTAAGAAGCATTTCAAGGTCCTGGAGTAACCTAGCCAGTCTCCAGACCTAAACCCAATAAAAAATCTTTGAAGGGAGCTGAAACTCAAAGTTGCCCAACAACAGTCGGGTCAGAACCAACAGGGCAGGGAAAGTACATAATCACAATCTATAAGAATAGTCAGAAGCTGAGATCAAAACATAGGACAATAATACAACATGGAGCTAAACAGACAAGACTTATCTAGAGAAGTTCAAAACTATATCTGGCATCTTCCAGCAGTAAGTTGGAAGCTTAAGTAGGGTGTGATGCTCTCCAATTGGCTGGAAAAGGGAGCTGATAACTCCAGCTGGACAGCACAGAACTAAGGAAGAGGACCAGGCTGTGAGTACCTCTGAGACCCCGGGTCCAAAACTGCCAAGGCCTCATCCACTGTTGCAGGGGGGAAGGAAAGAGGAAACGGAATGTACCCATGGCCTGCAAGGAGGGGGCGTCATAAGTGAGGGGAGACTGCAGGGTTTAGGATGGGAAAAGGGAGAAAGTTCCCACCGAAGTAGAGAGAGAGCAGGGACTGGCTGCGGCCTGCGGAGTGAGTTGAAGCACAGAGAAGAGATTCAGGACGGGGTCAGTGAGGACTCCCGGGTACTGTTAGGCGTACAGAGAGAAGGGCAGTGCGGTGCAGGTTTTCAGGTACCGGCAGGTGTACTGAGGGAAAAGCGCCAAGAGAGACATCGTGGTGCGTGCATCCAGTTGTTGGCGGAGCACAAGCGGAGGAGAGACTTGTGCTGAGCTTCAAAATTCAACTGTACCATTCAATGGACTAGAGGCTCAGCGGGCAAAACCGGAGACCGCCCGCTGCCGCCAGAATTGTGACCGTGTGTTGGGCAGGAAAGCTTAAAGACGTAGTGTCGGCCCCTGCCGGCATTACATCATCTATTGGACTACAGGCGACTTAAAGACAGCAGAGTCACATTTTTTACACAAAAAACAGCATTCAAGGTGTTCTCATATGGTGGACCATAATCACTAGTGACTCACCTCTCTATGTGCACAACAAGATTGCTAGTAAAATGAGGTAAAGAGATAGAATCCAGCATTGAACTAATTAAAATGAAACTGGAAAACAAGGGTGGATAAGGATGTACCTTATCTTTCTCGAGATCCCAGAGCATAATAAACATAAAAGGCTCTGAGGATCAGACGGTGGGCTGCGAGAAGTAGAGGGGACGGACAGGTGAGCAGTGAAATGAGTATAAGTTTATGGTTCAGTAAAATTGTAGCTGTATGGCTGCTATTTTGCTGAATCCACGAGGAGCAAATTTACAAGAATACACATTGCCAAGTCCTGCTGGAGAATGAAAATTCCATCTCCAAAAAGCTTATTGGCAGAGGAAAGCATGAAGTGCTCTAAAATTTCCTGGTAGATGGCTGTGCTGACTTTGGTCTTTATAAAACACAGTGTGTTGTGAATGGGTTTGAGATGAGTTCTGAGCAGAGGCTCCCTCTGGTGGTTACAAGCGGTACTAGTGAGGATTGTGAGGACTGGGAATCAGGTGTTACTGATTGGTCTTATATAAGGGAGTCATTTTCCCATCAGGGTTGCCGGTGATCAATTGTTCTGGTCTGAATCCTTCTTTCCAGTTTCCCTTGTAGCCTGCTGTGTCGCGTCTGCATCTCCTGCTATCAGATAAGACAATTTCTTATTTTGTGTTTTTGCTATTTTTTTGCATTTTGTCCTGCACTTCTGTGGGGGCCTTCAGGGTCCCCTCCGGGGGCTTTTGCCCTCTCAGTTTAGTCCAGCCACTGTGTTTTGTACTTTTGCTTTTTCCAGTTTTTTTTTTCCTTCAAAATATTTTTTCCCTTCTGTGAGTACCATACAATTTTTATGGCCGGTGATACTGTTATGTTACGGTAGCTGAGGAGTGCAGGTAAAAAAGGAAATACACCAGAGCAGTTGGAATCTATGAGATTGCAGTACCCTGACTAACCACCGCAACTAGAGGCAGCCGTGGAGCGTTCCTACGTTGGTCCTAGACGCCTCGTCACAGCCTGAGAAACTAACTACACCTAAAGATAGAAATAGGAAAGCTATCTGCCCCGGAGCAGAACCCCAAAGATAATAGAAAGCCCCCAAACATGTAATGGCGGTTAGACAAGAGGAAATACTGACACAGAAAGAAAATAGTATGAGCAAACGCTGGGGCCCAAACTATCTAAATAGAAAAGGACAGGAAGGGTACTTACTGCAATCTCAGAAAACCCTGAAAAAACACCAACTCTACTAATTTCAAAATCACCTGAGATCACACGACCTCTACCACCTAAATTAGTTCTCTGGTGTAAAAAAATCAAAACAGCAGCCACTGAAAAAAAAACTGGAAAAAGCAAAAGTACAAAACACAGTGGCTGGACTAAACTGAGAGGGCAAAAGCCCCCGGAGGGGACCCTGAAGGCCCCCACAGAAGTGCAGGACAAAATGCAAAAAAATAGCAAAAACACAAAATAAGAAATTGTCTTATCTGATAGCAGGAGATGCAGACGCGACACAGCAGGCTACAAGGGAAACTGGAAAGAAGGATTCAGACCAGAACAATTGATCACCGGCACCCTGATGGGAAAATGACTCCCTTATATAAGACCAATCAGTAACACCTGATTCCCAGTCCTCACAATCCTCACTAGTACCGCTTGTAACCACCAGAGGGAGCCTCTGCTCAGAACTCATCTCAAACCCATTCACAACAACAGTGGACCTACACCAGCAGATGACATGGCTTCCCAAACCATCACTGATTGTGGAAACTTCACACTAGACCTCAAGCAGCTTTGATTGTGTGCCACTCCATTCTTCCTCCAGACTCTGGAACCTTGATTTCCAAATGAAATGCAAACTTTACTTTCATCTGAAAACAACACCTTGGACTACTAAGCAACAGTCCATTTTTTTTATCGCCCATTTTTTTTATCGCCGTGGCTGAGGTAAGATGCTTCTGGCATTGTCTATTGGTCATGAGTGGCTTGACACAAGAAATGAGACACTTGCAGCCCATGTCCTGGATACGTCTGTAAAGCAATGATTCCAGCAGCAGTCCACTCCTTGTGAATCTCCACCAAATTTTAGAATGGCCTTTTCTTAACAATCCTTTCAAGGCTGCGGTTATCTCGGTTGCTTGTGCACCTTTTTCTACCACACTTTTTCCTTCCACTCAACTTTCCATTAATATGCTTGGATACAGCATTCTGTGAACAGCCAGCTTCTTTAGCAATGACCTTTTGTGGCTTATCCTCCTTGTGGAGTGTGTCAATGACTGCCTTCTGGACATCTGTCAAGTCAGCAGTCTTCCCCACGATTGTGGAGCCTACTAAAACAGACTAAGGGACATTTTTAAACTCTTAGGAAGGCTTTGCAAGTGTTTTTTGTTAATTATTCTAATTTACTGAGATAATGACTTTTGGGTTTTCATTGGCTGTAAGCCATAATCATCAACATTAACAGAAATAAACACTTGAAATAGATCATTCTGTTTGTATTGACTCTATATATGAGTTTCACTTTTTGTACTGAAGAACTGAAATAAATAGGGATAAGCAAATTTATTACAGTGTAATTGAATTACAGATTTTTGAGAATGTGTATTCTTGTAAATTTGCTCCTAGTGGATTCAGCAAAATGGCAGCCATACAGCTACAATTTTACTGAACCATAAACTTATAATCATCTCACTGCTCACCTGTCCTGCCCCTCTACTGCTCGCAGCCCACCGTCTGATCCTCAGAGCCTTTTACGTTTATTATGCTCTGGGATCTCGAGAAAGATAAGGCACACCCTTATCCACCCTTGTTTTCCAGTCTCATTTTAATTAGTTCAATGCTGGATTCTATCTCTTTACCTCATTTTACTAGCAATCTTGTTGTGCACATAGAAAGGTGAGTCACTAGTGATCATGGTCCATCATATGAGAACACCTTGAATGCTGGTTTTTGTGTAAAAAATGTTAAATAATTATCCCATGTTCTTATGTGTGTAGCCATAGTGGAACCCATGTATTCATTAACGTCTTGTAAACTACAAGAAGAAGCCTTAGACTTCAAAGTATGACAGTGATTAAAGATAAAAATTATCCTTATACGTCAGGAACACATTAGTTTACCACACATAAAAAAATGGAATTTTGTTGTTCCACCACAAAATTAAACAGAGGCATATGTCCGCTCATACGCAGTACCTAAACGCCCGATCATACAAGAGTCACAAAGACGTAAGTTGAGGAGTAAGTAAGGAGAAACAACATGTATATAGCTTTCACTACTAGTTAATTGTTTCTCAATGCCTAATGGAACAGGTTCAATAAGGCTATATAAAGCGTTAGATTAATCAGAGAGGAAAAAATTAACCAATATCAAAACACACTTATGAGGTAAGATGTTTCTTATGTACAATGACCTCTCATCTACTTCTCATAATGTGTATGGTGCGGGTGAAGAAGATCGAGAGCGGCAGCGAAAATTGTTAAGAGATCACTTAATTAGCCAAATACTTATCCTCTCCTATTTATTCAACATAATTGTCTTAGAAAGCAGATTGTAGTATCCATAAACAGCTGATAATGCTGTCCCTGAGCAGTTACTGCCTCATATATGATATATAATGCTGATTCACTTCAACATTATAATATTATAGATTTTGGATCTCTGCCAATGTTTTTGCTCTATGTGGTAACATCTATCACACAGTACCATACAGTGCATTAATGTTCCCCATGAACATGCATAAAGGTTTCAAAAAACCTTGGATCTTGTCCTAAGTGCCATTACAATTTAAATTCATTATCAAATCTTTACTATCGTGGTAATTTGGTGGGTAGAAAGAGTGTGCCTGGAGCTTTTCTATATCTCTTAAGGTACTGCCACACTAAACAATCCCACTAGCGATCACGATAACGACGCATACTAATGCGATCGCTAGCGGGATTGTTTCTATATCGCTAGTAGCAGCCTAATTTAGCGATGTCGTTAAGGACGCTATCGCGGTTAGCGATCTCCTTAACGACTTTAGCGGTACAAAAGTACCGCTAAATCGCTAACAAAAGGTGCTACACTCAGCGATATATACTTACCAGCGGGGCGCCGACATAAAAATAGGGTCCGGAACGATGAGAACGACGAGCGAGATCACAGCAGGATCTCAGCAGGGGCCACGTCGCTGGTAGATGCCGCACACAACAACATCGCTAACGGGATCGCTAAATAGTGACGTTTTTTAGCGATCCCGTTAGCGATGTTGTTTAGTGTGGCATACCCTTTAGACTTGGGTCACACCAGCGAATATTCTCTCGTCCAAGAGAATCGGGCCTATTATACTAAGCACACTCTGATCAAACTCTGATCAGAGTTTTATCAGAATGTAATCATAGTGTGATCCAATGCTTTGTTGGATCTCACTCAGAAGGAAAATACAGTGGTGTGAGCGAGCCCTACCTGGGATTAATATATTACCCTAGGTACAGTGGAAGTCAAATAAGTATTTAAATGTTTAAATACTCCCCCAAAGGTCTTTTATGACTCTATGGAGCACAATGTGTGCATTGAATGAATGCATAAATTATCTATTTATATAATTACCTAAAATTGTCCATCATCCACTTCCATCTGGATGTCCTCGAATTCCACAATCTGCCGCGCCACACCGGAAGTACGCCGACCGCCATATTGGAATACCCAAGTGATGGGTATTCCAATATGGCACCCACTGGTGGTACCAGGCCCTTGTGAAGTACCACCAGCGGGACATCGCCGGGACACCCACGCCGGACCTCCCCCCGCTGCCGCTGGACCCGCCGCTGGGACCCCATCAGGACCCTCTGACGGACCCCCACCAGGACCCGCCACCTGACTACAAGCACCGGATCCCGCTGCTGCCTGCCCACCCACCTCCGTGCAGTCACAGCCGACAGGAAAGACCGCAGCTTGCGGCCTGTGCTGGAGATGGGGTGCGGGCACCCTCTGGTGGCTATGACCCGCTGCCGGACCCCCACCAGGACCCGCCGCCTGACTACATGCACCAGATCCCGCCGTCTGCCCACCCACCTCCATGCAGTCACAGCCGGTAGGAAAGACCACGGCTTGCGGTCTGTGCTGGAGATGGGGTGCGGGTGCCCTCTGGTGGCTCTGACCCACCTCAGGACCCCTGCCAGGACCCGCCACTGTACCTGCGCCGGATCCCGCCGCTGCCTGCCCACCCACCTCCGTGCAGTCACATGCAGCAGGAAAGACCGCAGCTTGCGGCCTGTGCTGGATATGGGGTGCGGGCGCCCTCTGGTGGCTCTGACCCGCCGCCGGACCTCCGCCAGGACCTGCCGCAGGACCCGCACCGGATCCTGCCACTGCGGAGGGGGGGAGAGACAACGGCCACCCCCAGCGCCACAGATCTGCCCCCATCGTGATGTCACTGCCCTCCCAATGCGATATCATTGGGCCCACATCTAGTTAATTATATAATTAACTAGCTGAAGAGCCCGGCGTTGCCCAGGAATAGCAACTAACTGTGGTTAGTTATAACAAATTATAATGATTATCCTCCATCCCATAATCCAGTGGCCCTATACCCATCACACATCCTCCATCCCATAATCCAGTGCCCATATACCCATCACACATCCTCCATCCCATAGTCCAGTGCCCATATACCCATCACACATCTTCCATCCCATAGTCCTGTGCCCATATACCCATCATACATATCCTCCATCCCATAGTCCAGTGCCCATATACCCATCACACATCCTCCATCCCATAGTCCTGTGCCCATATACCCATCATACATATCCTCCATCCCATAGTCCAGTGCCCATATACCCATCACACATCCTCCATCCCATAGTTCCGTGCCCATATACCCATTATACATATCCTCGTAACAGTAGAGCACGGCAGTAATAGATGTGGGGTGATTCATTTCTGTCATGTGCTCTCTGCTCCTTCCTGGGGGGGCAGACAATGGCTGCGAGCTTATGTTCCCGTGGATGCTAGATTTTTCTCACCCGGTCAGTGTCTGCTGAGGTGTTGTGGAGTGGGAAAACTGTTGCCAATAGCAACCAATCACAGCTCAGCTTTCATCTTTTAAACAGCTCTGGTGAAATGAAAGATGCTTAGTGATTGGTTGGTATGGGCAACACAGGCAGTGTAACCTGTTGTGGTCAAGAAGATGTGCCTATGAAATATATATATATATATATTAGATATTTATTTTATATATATACTTATATATGTACAGTACAGACCAAAAGTTTGGACACACCTTCTCATTCAAAGATTCTTCTGTATTTTAAAAATTATTAATTGTTAATTATTATTAATTATTAATTGTAATTATTAAAAATTGAAGCGGTGAGCGGTTCAGCTCACCCCAAACCATCTCGATTGGATTCAGGTCTGGTGACTGTGGAGGCCAGGTCATCTGGCGTAGCACCCCATCACTCTCCTTCTTGGTCAAATAGCCCTTAAAACAGTCTGGAGGTGTGTTTGGGGTCATTGTCCTGTTGAAAAATAAATGATGGTCGAACTAAACACAAACCGGATGGAATAGCATGCTGCTGCAAGATGCTGTGGTAGCCATGCTGGTTCAGTATGCCTTCAATTTTGAATAAATCCCCAACAGTGTCACCAGCAAAGCACCCCCACACCATCACACCACCTCCTCCATGCTTCACGGTGGGAACCAGGCATGTACAGTCCATCCGTTCACCTTTTCTGCGTGCAAAGCAGTAATCAAAGCAAAAGGTGGCTACTTTGAAGAACCTAGAATATAAGACATATTTTCAGTTGTTTCACACTTTTTTGTAAAGTGTAATGTATAATTCCACATGTGTTAATTCATAGTTTTGATGCCTTCAGTGTGATTCTACAATTTTCACAGTCATGAAAATACAGAAAAATCATTGAATGAGAAGGTGTGTCCAAACTTTTGGTCTGTACTGTATATATTATTATATTTATATATATATTAGATAATATGCAGGGCTTTGTGTTTGGAGTGAGTGTGGCTATGTGGAGTGGGCGAGGCTTGATAGACACACATACACTCATTTTTATATATTTAGATAAAGCAAAAACAGTAAGTGAATAAAGGCATTGCAAGTTTAAAGCAATGGTACTTGCCTTGGCCCTGTCAAAAATAAAAACATATGCCCAAAAAATAAAAAATATTTTAATGTCTGTAGAAGAACAAAATGTAAAATTAATTTTAGTGGTTCTTTATAATCATAGAAAAAATTATTAAATAAAAATGTAAAACATTCTCGAAGGAGTAGGGAAGATAAAATAAAAAGGCTAATTTTACTTTTACAATGCTCTTAATTTTTTTTCAGGGCTTAAATGAAAAAAAAAATCTGTATAAGTATAGTATCCTTGTAATTGCACTGAAAATCATGTTCATGAGTAGTTTTTAGAATACAATGAATGCAGTAAAGACAAAAGCCAAAAAAGAATAGCAGAATTGCATTTTTTCTACCATTTCAACCAACTTGAATTTTTTTTTCCATTTTTCAGTACATTTTATTGTAAAATGAATGGTGTCATTCAAACTACAACTCATCCCAAAATCAAAAAACCCTCAAACATCTCTGTTGATGGAAAAAAAAGTTATGGCTCTTGGAAGAAGAGGAAAAAAAATCAAGTGCAAAAACAACACATTTTACGGTCCTGAAAGGGATAAATACAAACTCAAAAGTAGTCCCCTTTTTAGAAGCAGATTTACACATCTAAAAGTCAAGGCATAAATAAAGTCCAAGATTCACCGACTGGCCACGGGTAATGTGAGTTGAACTTGACAGTCTCATAAGATATACAAGTGCTTCTCACTAAATTAGAACATCATCAAAAAGTTAATTTATTTCAGTTCTTCACTTCAGTACAAAAAGTGAAACTCATATATAGAGTCATTACAAACAGAGTGATCAAGTTCAAGTGTTTATTTCTGTTAATGTTGATGATTATGGCTTACAGCCAATGAAATCCCAAAAGTCATTATCTCAGTAAATTAGAATAATTAGCAAAAAACACTCGCAAAGGCTTCCTAAGAGTTTAAAAATGTCTCTTAGTCTGTTTTAGTAGGCTCCACAATCGTGGGGAAGACTGCTGACTTGACAGATGTCCAGAAGGCAGTCATTGACCCACTCCACAAGGAGGATAAGCCACAAAAGGTCATTGCTAAAGAAGCTGGCTGTTCACAGAGTGCTGTATCCAAGCATATAAATGGAAAATTGAGTGGAAGGAAAAAGTGGGGTAGAAAAAGGTGCACAAGCAACCGGGATAACCGCAGCCTTGAAAGGATTGTTAAGAAAAGGCCATTCTAAAATTTGGGGGAGATTCACAAGGAGAGGACTGCTGCTGGAGTCATTGCTTCACAGACATATCCAGGACATGGGCTGCAAGTGTCGCATTTCTTGTGTCAAGCCACTCATGACCTATAGACAATACCAGAAGCATCTTACGTCAGCCCAGGCGAAAAAAAAAATGGACTGTTGCTCAGTGGTCCAAGTTGTTGTTTTCAGATGAAAGTAAAGTTTCCATTTCATTTGGAAATCAAGGTTCCAGAGTCTGGAAAAAGAATGGAGAGGCCACAATCCAAGCTGCTTGAGGTCTAGTGTGAAGCTTCCATAATCAGTGATGGTTTGGGAAGCCATGTCATCTGCTGGTGTAGGTCCACTGTGATTTATCAAGACCAAAGTCAGCGCAGCCGTCTACCAGGAAATTTTAGAGCACTTCATGCTTTCCTCTGCTGACAAGCTTTTTTGGAGATGGAAATTTCATTCTTCAGCAGGACTTGGCACCTGTCCACACTGTAAAAAGTACCAATACCTGGTTTAAAAGCAACAGTATCACTGTGCTTGATTGGCCAGCAAGCTCACCTGACCTTAACCCCATCGAGAATCTATGGGGTATTGTAAGAGAAAGATGAGAGTCACCAGACCCACCAATACAGACAAGCTGAAGGCTGCTATCAAAGCAACCTGGGCTTCCATAACACCTCAGCAGTGCCACAGGCTGATCGCCTCCATGCCACGCCGCATTGATGCAGTAATTGATGCAAAAGGAGCCCTGACCAAGTATTGAGTGCATTTACTGAACATACATTCCAGTAGGCCAACATTTTGGATTTTAAAATAATTTTTCAAGCTGATGTTATAAAGTGTTCTAATTTACTGAGATAAAGACTTTTGGGTTTTCATTGGCTGTAATCTATAATCATCAACATTAACAGAAATAAACACGTGAAATAGATCACTCTGTTTGTAATGACTCTATATAACATATGAGTTTCACTTTTTGTATTGAAGAACTGAAATAAATTAACTTTTTGATGATATTCTAATTTAGTGAGAAACACTTGTATATAATGTAGCAAGTGGCATGAGAAGAAAGGAGATTAGGAGGAGAACACACCTGGCCGCTGTATGCACATGTGTCCGGGCATAGGTAGTGCGCATTCTCACACTCGCCAGAGACATTCACATACTGTTAGTCAGAAGAGGATGAAGGCCCCCAATGTGTAAATGAGGAAGAGTAATGGTGCACCAAAGTCTCGGTCATGACAAGGGTGCTCATTTCCGTACGAATTAAAAGTTATTTTCTCAGGCACTGTACCAGGAACAGGTTTTCATTGAAACTGCTGTAAACTCTTCCTGAAAGGACAGGATGTATGAGTTTAAATGAGTAACCATTGTGGAGATTGCAAGATCACTTACTAATGTAAGGAAATGGCAGGATGAAAGTTTGTGGATTCCAATGACATTAGGAAAAGAAACAAGTGAGTGATTGTGAACGATACATAAATGGTAGATTGATATAGGCCAGGGAAAGAACAGCTGGATCAAGGTAAATGAAGAATGGGAAGAGGAGAGACTCCTAAGAAACAACAGGGCCGATTCATTTTCACTAGCATTGTGCACACCAATCTTAACGAAGGCTTGGTTGAGTATGATGTGCTGAATTTATTAAGAGGAGCACATCTTCTCGATAGTGTGTGTTTCTGTGGGCCTCACAGGATATGCTACTCCAGTCAAAAACTGGAGTAACTTTCCTGGTGTAAGAAATGCTAAGGCTGGAGTCACACTACCGTACATTACGGCCGAGTGCTATAAAACATCACATAGAACTTGGCCCAGCATTACTCTATGGGGCAGCTCACATCTGCGATTATTTTCACATACAGACTCGGCATGCAAGAACAATTGCAGCATGCTGTGATTGATACCGAGACTTGGCCAAGTCTCGGCTCACTTGCACCCATATAAGTCTATAGGTGCGAGTGACACAACACACAGCACTCGAATATCATCCGAGTGAGGTGCAATATACGCCTGACGCTGGCAGCGGAGAAGATGGAGAAATTAATTTCTCTGCCTACTCCGCAACTGTGCGAGACGATCGGAGCACAGAGCACTGACACTTGGATCACGCTAGCAGCAGAGCAGGAACGAGGGTCATTAGCATATCACATCAATACTTGCGCATTGCCATACGCTAGAGTGACTCCAGTCTAACCCTTTTAATGGCAATAACGGGACAGAATTGTCACGCCCTGTCCCGCCCTTCTTTATTCCTAGGTCAGCCCATTTTGGCGGACCTACTTCAAACAGAAGTGAAAAAAACAACCGTCACAAAATTTTAAGCAACTCCTTTTTGGTAACTTTTTACAGTGTTTTATGAGAGTATTTTGTCTTAAAAGCTTTGAGGAATTGGCCCTGATATCATGGAAAAAATATCTTATACATTTTTTATTCTACTTTAATAATAAATGAAAGTAATTTATGACTATTCCCACAGAAAAAAAAAATAGATCTATCCTTGGTATTCTGTGTCTATAACTTTCGGGGGTGTCCCACAGACTGAACGTTCACATGTTGGTACATCATCAGACAACTGTTTTCACTGCTAAGCTAAAGTCTTTGGGTTTCTCATCACTTCAGTTCACTCAACTAACAGCATCCTTGATATGAGCCTAAGATGATGGAACGGAATTGATTTGGGTTACTACAGGGATAATCATCATTCTGCCATGTAATGTTAGTGATACCAATAGGAAGAGTCACATGAAGACTGTTACCTGCTTCATGGAAGGAAGGGGTAATGAATCTCATTATGTGATTATGTCACCTAGCCAGACGCGTTACCTTAGAAACAGCCTCATTGTAAAGAACAGAATAGAAAATTCCTTCTCAAATTAGTCCAGTAGTTTTAGTTTAAATTGCTTGAATTGTGGACCCTGAAGGTTTGTAAAGATTTTTTTTCCCCTAATGCTGCTCCGTTCATCTCTCTCCTGAATAGGATATCAAGCAATCTATTTACTAACACACATTATGTCATTACAGTCATTAGGGATCCATTAGTGGAAGGTAAGGGGCGCAAAAATGACTGCCCATTGCCAAATTACTTTCCCTTTGCATTTTCCTTAGCGCACAATTTATCACACCATTAACCTATTCTTTGCAGCGGGATCACATCCGTCTTCGGCTTTCCCGTTTCCTTTCTGGGAGTGATTTTGTAGATATCTTGTAGACTGATAGCATTTAAGTTTCTAACATTTCAGATACATATAAAGTTTAAAATGAATTCAGTGCACTTATGTCTCCAATCCTGGGGTAGGAAAATGTGAAATAATTCCAGCTATTAGACTTTATCATAAATGATATCTTATTTAAAATGGAATTATTTGCAAAAAGAAAAGAGAACATTACGTATAAATTTTCCCATTTATGCATTGCATAGGAAATACTGACCTTTTATAAAGTGACTTGGCTACGTTACACTAAAAGGTGCATTAGTTTCCAGTAAACCAAGGTGTCATCATTACTAACTATATGGAGTGTCAATTATTTGGATAGATAAATTTAGCTCAAGGTTAAAAGGCAGATCTTCTGCACCCTACTCGCAATCTGATGAATCGGCTGTCACTGACAGCTCCACATGTCAACCTGTCAATGGAGCCTCTCCAGTGACCCCAGATCACAAGTCATACGGCTGATGTTCGGATCATAGCCATATGATGGGCAGCTTGATTGTCTTTGCTGCTTGCCGAGCAGATAATGAAAGGGCAGATGAAAGATAATTATGGGCCATAAAGACAGATTTATACAAACTGCTAGAGCAGCTAATAGAAAGAAAGCCGGCGACTGAACAGTCCGCGTTAATGGTTGCCTGACCGTACAGAATAAACCAGATTCTGTATCCGAAATTTTCATGCGCTTTTAAAAATTGCACTTTCCTCAAAGGTGAACTGAGGATATGACTTTATTTTTATAAGCAAGCAGAGACATCAAATATCTAACAAACGAGAGTGGAGTGCACCTATCACACGTGTGGAGAGGAATGCTTTTGAGAAATGCTTGCCAGCGAAAAGAAATGAGAAAATAGCCTTCAGAAAAGCATTACTTTGATAAACTTTTATTTTCCGTGACATTAAAAGCAGCTCCATTTTTAGCATCAACAGATTTACGTAAACTTCAAGAGCTTCAATCAGTTGTGTTAGAAGCCTCTGTATTAGTGGCCGAGAGACATTCAAGAAATAGTCAAATGCTTGGAAGCTCGATGCGACATTATGTGCCAAATCCACACTTAATTGGTCTGTTTCCAAATAAAAACAGGCCTCATATTTATTTGCCTTCTATTTTGATTGGATTTAGGATCCAAGTATTATGCACATCAGTAAATATTTTACCTATAGATCCATCTTTTTCCCATGAAAATGTTTAAGGTGCTCATCAGTCACCTTCTTAGACAACTCACAGTCAACTATAAGGAAACCAAAGCAGGTGCTCTGAAGCAGTAATTAATTATTTTATTGATGATAGTTAGGGCTAATTCAGATGTCAGTTTTTCTCATACAATTGCTATGCGTTTTTTCACATATAGTATTCGTATCGCTGAGAGTCTATGGGGTAGTACAACTGTTCGATCCCTTCCTCGGACCAAAAGCACATAGACATGTCCAATATTGATCTGAGTTTCGGATCAAACTTGAAAGTCTATGGGTCCATGAAAAAAAATCGGATAGCATGCAGATGCCATCGTTTTTCATGAACTGTTTGATATGAGAAGCTTGAGAAACCTCCATCATTTTTTCAGCTGAGAAAAACTGATGAAACTTTGATCCAACGCTGATGGTAAGAATTCACTTACATAAGCGTGTACATCAGACAAGTGCTATCTGATGTTTTATCAGATGGCACGTGGACCAATGTTATGCTATGGGGCAGTGCAGATCTGTTTTTTTTCTCATTTGCAAATCGGGACACGCGCAATCATTCAACTCTTTGGGTGCGTGTAAAACATTGGACTGCTTGCTCTTGGATGTCATCCGACTGCAGTCTGATTTGAACGGACACAGACAATGGAAAAGATAGAAAAATTAAGTTTTCAGTCTTCTCCGCACCTGTGATACCATGCTCTCATGCGAGAGAAACGGATCACAGTAAAGTAACACTGGGTGCAAACTCTGATCAGAGTTTAAGCAGAGTGTCATTAGAATAATCAAACCAATTCTCCTGTATGAGAAAATCATCGATCATGTGACCTCAGCCTGAAACTGATACACTGACCAAACTCTGATGACATTGATGAAACTTTGATCTTTTTTGTTGTATATGAGAAAAATCACTGTAATGTGAATAATCCCTTAGTCAATAGCCACTGAGATAAATAGGTATTCCAACCTTGGATATTTTTGGTATATCCCTGGGTGTTGTGAATACGCTGGATGCGGCTTCTGAGCTGGGGTTCCCTCCGGTGGTTGCTGAGGGTAATGAACTGATTAATGAATGGCCTTCAGCTGGCACTGAATGGTAGGATAAAAGTGGCCTGAGTTCCCATCAGCCTTGCCGTTTATCAATTGTTCCTTCTGGTCTTGTTTGAAGCACTGCTAGGTTCCTGCTCTCCTTCAGATAAGTGTTTGCTGTTTTTTTCCTCTGTTTGATTTTCATTGCTGAATTGCATGCTTGCAGTGGACTGCAGCCTGTCCCCTTTTGGGGGTCTGGCGCTGCAATTGTGCTCAGTTTTTGTCTGCACTTTTGCTTTGCTCCTTTGTTACTTTTTATTTGCTGAATAGCGTTTGTTACACCAGAGATCTGATTTAGGTGGATGAGATCGTGTGATCTCAGGTTTTTTGGCAATCAGAAAGTGTGGTATTTTTTAGGGTTTTTGTTGGATTGCAGTCAGAATTCTTTCCTGTACTTTTCTGTCTAGACAGATTGGGCCCCAGCGTTTGCTCATTCTATTTTCTGTCTGTGTCCGTGCTTTCTTCTTGTCTAAACCGCCATTACATGTTTGGGGCTTCCTATTTTCTTTGGGGATCTGCTCCAGGGCAGATAGCTTTCATCTTTCTGCCTTTAGGTGTAGTTATCTCTCAGGCTGTGACGAGGCGTCTAGGATCAACGTAGGAACGCTTCACGGCTACCTCTAGTTGTGTGATTAGTTCAGGTTACTGCAATCCAATAATTTCCAGCCTCTCTGGTGTATTACCTTTTTTGCTATTTCTCCTCAGTTACCGAAACATAACACCTGGGATCTCAATATGAAGGTCGATTATTAGAGTTGAGCAAAGTGGAATTAAATTTTACTAGAATATTACAAAACTTCACAATTGCCAAAATGTGGATTTTTGTAATTTGCTTCTGCGTGGATTCAGATAAATGGTGGCTGCAGCCACCATTTTGCTGAACTGTAAAGGGCCATCAATTTACCACTCACCTCTCCAGCCTCTCTGTGTTTCACCGTCATCTGTCCAGTCCACATTTCATATTTTCATCACAGCCACTTGCGCTAAAATCCCGTGCCTCTCCACACTACGCCGGGACTTCCAGCTCTGATCTCTGATGAAGCCAGACTTGCGTGTAAGTGCACATTAGGTCAGGGCACATGTTGTGACATCATGACGCTCGCTTGTGCAGAACCATCCCGATATCATCTGAGCCGGAAGTCCCGGCCTAGCATGAAACGACACTTGGCGGGATGTGACGAGGACAGGTGACAGGAGCGGAGGGCCAGATGTGTGAGGAGTAAGGTGAGTAAAATTATTTATTTTTACTTTCTACGTCTTACGTTTATTAAGTTCTGGGTTCTTGGTTCAGTTTGAGCAAAATAACTTCTCCGCAAATCGAATTTAAGAGGAAAATCTGCGCAATCGAGCAAGTTTGAATTTTGCTTCACCTATTCATCTCTATTGGCCCTATATTTGCAAATCCGACCCAAAAGAAGAGTACACGTTCAGACACTTTGCCATTCCAGACTATGGTCTCAAGAGGATGCATCTTTCAGAGATTTATATTATATTCTTTACATTCTTCAATTATGTGCCAAAATAAAAAAGTTGCTATGAGCTACTTCGAGTAGTGACGTAGAAGAACTGGCCTTACCGTGTTTCAATCCAAGCTGTGTTAGGTTACCAAGACTGTAAGGAGAGATACTACGTGACTTCTTCAGTATGGAGTTTACTAAAACAGTACTTTAAAGTATTTCCATACCTCTGATATTCTTCAAGCTGGACTACATGGCAACAACAGACATTTCTGTAATGTGGTTGTAATGAAATCCAATATAAATGCTGGGCGCTGGATGATTGTGTAACCATTACATTATAATTTTCCAGCAAGTTGGGCCGCATCTGATAACTCTTGTTAGATGTGCTGTAATTTCTTACTCATCCTTGGAATCCGTGGAAATTACACTGTCTGGCCAGTTAAAATTACAAGCTACAACATATGCTATAACAATGAAGACGGAGCATAAATAATAATCAGATGGGAGGGCATCTAGCTATTGTTTATACAGCAAAATGGCTGCTTTCTGCTTTTGAGAGCACTTGCCTCACAGGCACAACACAAACCATTGCCAATAGCTCCATGTGGTATTATCATTTTTTCAGTCATTTGAGATCAAGTTTGAAAGATAAATAATTGGCAAAGAAATGGCTATTTTTTTAGACATTGGACCCCTTAAAGAATCACATGAGCAAATTTGCTTACACATAAATAGTAATAATATTAATAATAATAGTAATAATACAGCTCTGCTTGATATTTTACTTGTGAGGCTCTCTGCAGCGACAACAGTGATGTATTAGATATGTCATATACTAGATGCAAATGGCAGCCTACCGGCCCCACTGACTTATAATTTGTGCCTTGAGGTTCTGTAGAAACCGTAGAACTAGGGGGTGTAACTATAGTTGTTCTATAGGTTGCAGTTGCACCTGAGCCCTAAAGCTTCGAGGGTCCCAAAAGTTACATTTAGCATCATGTATATAAGAAGATGTGGTCAACTACAAGGAGACCACAGAAGGTATTTTAAAGAGGTATTAGGTATTTATTGATGATTGTTACTCAACACCCACTGGGCTAAGAGGCAATCTAGCTTTGGATATTTTTGGCAAAGCCTCAGAATCTCCCGATGAAAGTTGGAAATTAGAGATGAGTGAATAAATTCTAGTGGAAGTGAATATGAATAAAATATTACAAAAAATTTGCATTAGTCAAAAAGCACATTTTTTTGTAATTTATTTCCACCATCAACACTGAGGGCATTTATGGAAATGTTGTATTAGAGCAAAGAAACTTCAAGTTACACCACTAGATAGATCCATCAATATTGGCTCAGAAAGTAGCCCAGAATGCAGATATGAATACAGCCTTTTGGTAGGTTTACATGGTTCGACCGGCGTCACTAAACAAACTACTGCTCGGTAATCCTTACAGATCGGTGGTCGCTAAACACCTGTCTATACAGGCAAAAAAAAGTACACAATGCTCACTAGATAATCTATAACTATCTATAACAGATTGCTTAGTGCACATAGGCTGTGAGTGTTTGTAGACAAGACAAAAAAATAAAAAAAAAAAAAAACAAAAAAAATAAAAAAAAAAAAAAAATAAAAAAATAAAAAAAAAAAAAAATAAAAAAAAAATAAAAAAAAAAAAAAAAATAAAAAAAAAAAAAAAAACACAAAAAAAAAAAAAAAAAAAAAAAAAAAAAAAAAAATAAAAATAAAAAAAAAAAAAACAAACAAAAATATAAAAAAAATAAAAAAAAAAAAAAAAAAAAAAAAAAAATAAAAAACAACTAAAAAAAAAAAAAAAAAAAAAAAAAAAAAAAAAAAAAAAAAAAAAAAAAAAAAAAAAAAAAAAATAAAAAAAATAAAAAAAATATAAAAAAAATAAATAAAAAAAAAAAAAAAAAAAAAAAAAAAAAAATAAAAAAATAAACAAAAAAAAAATAAAAAAAAAAAAAAAAAAAAAAACAAAAAAAAAAAAAAAAAAAAAAATAAAAAAAAAACAAAAAATAAATAAAAAAAAAAAAAAAAAAAAAAAAAAAAAAAATAATAAACAAAAAAAAAAAAAAAAAAATAAAAAAAAAAAAAAAAAAAAAAAAAATAAAAAAAAAAAAAAAAAAAAAAAAAAAAAAAAAAAAAAAATATAAAAAAAAAAAAAAAAAAAAAAAAAAAAAAAAAAAAAAAAAAAAAAAAAAAAAAAAAAAAAAAAAAAAAAAAAAAATAAAAAAAAAACAAAAATAAACAACAATATCTTGTTGGTAATTCTCAATTTCGCATTCTAGCACAGCAAAAAATCAGGCGTTAAATCGGATTCAATGTTTTGAAATGGCTTTTGGTCTTTTAAGGGAAAATGGGCTACAAATAAAAAATTGTTCAGGGGGTTAACAATTCCTAAAAATTCCACACAAATCAATTTCCCTCAATTTCATTAAGTTGTCACAACTTTCATCTTAAAGACTTTTTTTGGGGAAAAGGCCCCATATCACCCCATTCTCTCCAATCAGCTGTTATTGTGGCGCCCCTGAGGGTTAAAGCCCAACAGAGTATTGCCCCTACCCTGAGGGTGATACCCACTTCAGGAAAGGGAAAAAGGGGGCCCCCCGGGAAATCTAACCTGCCCCCAACCCGGGACTATAGCGCCGAGCACCCTGGACGTACCCTTGGGGAGGATGGTCTCATCCCAGGCGGTGGAAAGAGTGAAATGGGTGGTGGGGGAGAAGTAAGAAGGAGGGAAATAAAGCTTAAGGAAGCAAAAAATTGGTCTAGTCAAAGTTTGGAGGCCCCTGAGCTGGTAGCAGCCGGCCCCCCCCCAGAACATGAGAGAGAGAAAAAGCATAAGGAAGCTTCGGAAGGAAAGAAGGGGTCCATGGGCACGAAAGTGAGTGATCCATCCGTGGGACCCAAAACCCAATTGTGGAGGACCAGGCCCCGCAAAAGGAACCCCGGCCCCCATTAGCCTAGGGAGAACTTTAAGACTCAGCTAGCAAGCCGTGGCAGGGGAAACCCTCTAGGTCCCTCACTACTGAACTGAATTATTTTTCCCCGAAAGGTAGCCATATGGGAAGCAGGAAATGAGAAAAGGGAACGTTTCCGACAGGAAAAAGCTAGGCTTGGACACTGTTGAGGTGTTGGACGGAAGGAGAGCGAGTAGCCCAACACAGTGAGATGACAGAAAAAGGAACATATTAAAAGGGGGAGCCCTGGAAAGGGATCCAAATCTCCCTGGGTTTTGCTGAGCCCCCACCTGGAGGACACTGCAAAAGCGGGCATCTGGCTGAGCCAGAACTTGAGTAAAGCTTTGGAAACGCACCCACTGGTCCTTATTAATCCTGCACCACCTTTCAGCCGGGCTAATTCCTTTATACCAAAACCTTGCCTGAGAAAAACAAAGCCTGTCTGTGGGGGAGCTATTCCAACTTTTCTGCACACCACCATTCTCAGAGGGTCTGCATTGCAGCGTTTGGTACTCTGACCAGAAACCACAGGTGGCGTCACGAACACTTTACTACAAACTCTATAAATCCCCTGAAAATGTCCCTTTTATTGATCCCCGGGGCCCAAACGGCCGTTCATTTCTGCGTGACACACCCCTTTAAAAAGACCCGGGGCCCGGTACCGAGAATCCCAGAAACGGTGGGGATCCATTATCATCTCTGGATGTCCCAAAAGTCGTGGGGGAAAATGAAATAAAAAAGCCCAAACAAAATCAGCTGTGACAGTGGAAATTGGTGAGCCCCCGTTGAAGGAAGAGGAGTTGATTTGCAGGGGGTGGGGTAAAATATAAGTAGTGCAAGTCAGCCCCTTTCAAGATTTTTCAATTTCCCTGTACGTGTGTACCCCAAAATCTGTCACTGTGATTCTCATTAATGTAAAGACTCGCTCATGACACACTCACTTAAGGTCTGCATTTTTTTAAGTGATTGATGCTGGTTCATTTGTGTAGGAAAAGGATGATATACCGGATTTCACTGCAGTTAAAAACACTTAAAGCTAACAATGTATTGATTTTCTCTGAATTAAGACACCCAGACATGAAAATTATTATTTCATTATTAATAGAATAGACAAAATAAAAGGGGACTGATTTTTGCATAGAAAAAAAAGGGAAAAATTCTTGTTTTAGTGTTTTATACTTTTTTGTAATTAAAAAATTTCCTGTTTTTCTGTCTAACTCCTTTAGTCCCAAAAAAAAAATTTTAAAAAATTTTTTTTAAATTTTTTTTAGTCATTAAATGAAATAGATAAAAGTATTTAAAATGCCCGTTTTATTAAAAGTAAAGTTTTTAAAAAAAAAATGTGTCATTCTACTGCCATGTCCAGAGAGAAAACACTATAAAAAAAAGAGAAAAAATAAAACTGTCCATTTACTAAACCCCTTTTTTTAAATTTAAAAAGGGAACTGAGAATATATCATCTTATAAATGTTAGGGTTCGAGTTCCCCTGCTGGGACAAGGGGAGTCCAACCTATAAAAGCCAGTGCGGAGCGACATCTTGGGACGAAGTCCTGCGTTTCCCCTTCTGGCATTTCCAGGTAAGTCCTCATTGAGATCAGGGGTCACATGTCAGGTACTGCAGCAGCCCAATTTTTATCACCAGGAAGGTCCGAAACTACATGTTTTTTGGAACATTCTCATTGGTCCTTAGTTTCTGGGGGTTGTAGCGTCTATAAAAGGGGGCATGTGGGCCCCCATGGGGCTAGTATCAATTGCATTTTGTTCTTTTTGGCCGTTGATCAAGCACGCATGTGGTTAGGTGAGGCTGAAATAACCCCCCCGAAAAAAACCCGGGACCCCGTGAGGAGATTTGGGTGCACGGGTTAGGGTTGGCCCGAAATAAGCCATAAATACCCGGTTCTCCGGGGGGAGATGCTTGATTGCGTTGCTGTCCCCGCAGATCCCGACGCAAACCGCGCCCGCAGTTATCTGTGTACCCTGTGAGTCCCAAACAGGAACAGTCTTTTTCACAGCGGCTCTGTGACGCAACTGGTTCCCCTTATAACGCGGTTCAGCGCCTAGCGTTTTTTTAAATTTGCGGCTCAAATGAAGCAAAATGAGTTTGACTATGCCCTATAGCCTGTGGGTTCCCGTTTTTGGGGTCTGGGGATAAAAAAGTTTTTTACTAACTCCACAGCGCGCTATGGCGTTTATTTTAGGACTCTGCGGGGTAACAAGTTTCGCTCTTTTCGCCTCTAAATAACAGTGGGCTTCGCCGCACGGTGGACCCCGGGCTGCGAAAAGCACCTCTTACTAAATCTTTAGGTGCGTTCCCCAGACCCCAACATAAGTCATGTTTTTCCCAAAAATTGGGAAAATTTATAATTTAAATTCTCCCCAAATACCAATGGGGAGTCTTTTGGCATTCATCACTTTTGGTTTTACTCTTTGGGCTTCCATCTGCTAAACTTTTTTATTTTTGAGTGGATAAAGTTTTATCAGGGCTTTGCAATTTCAGTACAAGCTGTTTTTTGCACACCACCATTTGGGGGCCAATTTTTTTATCCTTTTATTCATTTTGTTTTGCTAAATTGACTATGAAACAACAATTCTGTGTTTTTTGGGTTTTTTTGTTAATTGGTTTTTTTTTTAGTACTGAAAGAGAGAAATATTATAATTTTTCAATATTTTCAAATAGCCACACATTCTGAAATCCAAATTTTTTTTAACCCCCTTTAGATTTGTTATGTTTTTCTGAGAAAAAAAAGGGGGAAAATACATTTTTAAATTTTTAAAAAAAAAAAAAAATTAATTTTTTTCCCATTTTCTTTTGCATTTTGATTGGCCCTCACTAGTGCTTGAACCTGTGAGACATTTTTTTCCCTTTTAAAATTTGGGTACATAAACGCATAAGGGTGGGTCCGGCATTAAAAATGTATTCTAACTATCTGCCTTACTTTTTTTTACACCCTAAACCAACATTACACAATACTTTATTTTTCCCCCTTTTTTACATAATGTCAAAATGTGTTTTTCCTTACTCTTGTGACGTATGGGTTAGAGGAGCCCCAAAAGTGACATTACAGGAGGCTGAGGCTGCATTCACTCCCTGCAAATCGGTTTTGGTGCACTCCCGCTGTTAGCCCAAACCCCCCTGGTGACGATTCTTTGAGGCAGGTTAAAACTATGGGGACATAGAAACCCGCTCCTGATGAAAATTCATTTGGGGGTTTGTGCTAGCTGTGGAGTGGCGCTAGTGCTATACATGTGTAAGAAAAGCCCTGATAGTGAAGGGAAGCCTAACATACAAAACCCTTCCCACGTTAAACTCTTTCTTTTTGGTCGTATTTTACATCATTTTGTAAGCCTAAAACCAAGAGGGGGTTTGAGATAAAAAGTGTGTTTAAACCCCTTTTTGATTGGCTTCGATTTTTTGGCTCCCTCTGGTGGTGAGCGGGTAATGGAAATGCGGGTCGGCTGACAGGGGTCAATCACCTGAAGAGATATTGAGGTCAGTGTTACAGACGGGAAGAGTTTTAAGTGAGCAGCCTGCCTTATTGTTGCCGTGATTTGTTTTTTCCGGGCCCTTTTTGGGGGAAGTCTGTTTGCCCCCCCGTTTTTGCCCTGCACTTTCAGATAAGTTATTTGTCTTTTCTCTGCCTTCTGGTGTGAGTTCAGCTTGGTTCCTGCTGGACCTGGGGCTGGACTCTGTTTTCCTTTTGCCCCAGCTTATTAGTCTTTCTGTATTTCTAGTCCCCCCGTATTTGTATCTGGTGTTTTTGCGCCCCGTTACACCGAGTTCTGTTTAGGGCATCCATAGGTACGATCCCAAAACGGCAGATTCTAGTTGTGTTGACAGTTAGGGGTCTGCAATCTGCTAAGTTACCAATGGCCACTCTGGGGGTGGTCCTGGTTGCCTAGCCTATTTCACTAATTATCCTCCTCGGTACCCAAGCATCAATAACAGAAGTGGTGCACACATTTCTAATAATCCATGACCAAGTCCCTAAACATGTTAAAGTGACTTATATAAAGGGATTTATTATTATTCCCTAATAATAAAAGGACAGGTGTGGAATAAATTTATTGACTCATGAAATCTATTGCAGTGAGCTCTACTCTGGCGGCATACATTAGGTGACGCAAGGTTCATCATTACCGATTTATGGCATAGGTGTCCATTACAAATTTTATATCAGGAGCCAATCGCTGTAAAAAAGCTTCGTCAGTTGTGTGTCATCACAATATATTTTCACACCTTTCCCAAATATAGATTGCTTGTGCAAGTTGGGTAGGTCACTACGATCATTTGTACACAAGTAGGTTAGCATGAAAGCACCTGAATTAATTTCTCTCCATACCAAAGCTAAGGAGGGGTCATGCTGAATACAAATTACATAGGTGTGCGACATAAAACGCTAGCACAGACCATAATGCTCTTATAACACCTTACAAACTGTCAACAGGCGAGAAAAGCTTTTTCTCTACTGACGACTAGTCCACCACGTTTATTCAACGTTCACCATCTAATGTTTTTTCATGTTGCTTTCTCTCCTCTCAATTCTTAGGATGGCCTAGATTGGACCACTTTGTGGTCTTCTTTGAATCTGAACGTTTGTGTTGATTTTAGTATAGAAGAAGGATTATGCATATTCTAGATATTCACGATGTATACATACTGCCCAACTGGAGAGGATCAGGATAGTGCTAATATCATACTATTTTCAGTTACTGTACATCCAGATGAGATTCAGCTTTTGCTTTAGGTCCCGGTTGGCTCATTCAGAATCTTAATGGCTCACAGGGAATCTGTACTGTCTCACCTTCAGGGACCAACAGATTCCCTAAAAAGACAAAAGATGTCCTTTTTCAGTACATGAAAATATCCAAGAACTATAGTGGAACTTTATGACAAACAGTAGTACATAAAATATATCATAGCATATGACAGATCACCATGATACAGACATATTCCATGAATCATCACACAAATAACAGGACATGAATACCGATCTATACAAACCATTGCTTCACATTTTTCTTACAAATATAACTTATTGTACCACTTTATTTGAAATGTTAAAATCCCCAACACGTAAGAATATCAGTCACCATAACTTGCTACAACACGAGGATTGCTGTTACTCTGATATTGGCAATTTTGAATCATTTACATGCAAAGACTGGTAGCAACTCTGACATCTGAGGGCAGGTTATACATTAAAGGCCGGTGTCACACTTGCGTGTGTGATGCGAGAAAACTCGCGAGAGTCTCTCGCATCAACACCGACATTGGCCGCTGGCACTTGGACCGGAGCTGCTACATGCATTTCTATGCAAGCCGTCTACTTGCGGTCCGCGGTCCCGAGTGCCACGGCGGCAGTGCCAGTGTTGATGCGGAGAGACATCTCGCGAGTTTCTCGCATCACACCCGCCAGTGCATGACCCCTGCTCTAAGACCATTGGGTCCTGTGATAATTTTCACGGCAGCTGTAAGGTAACAATGAAGGTCACCGCTGTCTGCCAACTTTACTGTTCTTAGCACCTTAATGAAGCGCTAGTCTTGAGATAGGGTTGGACACTCAAAACATCACTACAGGTGCAGACCTCTGATCGTCTGACAGCGTCTCTGCCTCTCTCTCGTACATGCCTGCTTTTCCATGGAGCATATGGACTGCTGCGCCAAAGTGTCGTGTCCTATGGTGATATGATGAATTATTAAGTCTATGAATGATTCTAATGTGAATGTAAAAATTGAAAATAGAAATTTTAAAGGAAATTGTAGGAACAGATCTAACATTATAATTTATGCCATTCGTCTCTATGGTAATGGACTTTAAGCAGCGGTGAAAAATGACTGCATTTTGGCATTGCAGGGCAAAGGACTGATCACAACGCGGAAAGTCCTGGCTTTTTGTGAAGAGTCCCAGAGATGGGTGGAGCACTAAGTGGAGAGAAGAACGGACAGCAGACAGCGAGCAAGGGGCGGCCCGAGAATTGAGCGTTTGAGCAGTGAGTATTAGTATTAGTTCTTTTTTTAAGCATTTTCTCCCGCTGATATGATACACCAAAAAGTGGCCGGGTAATCTATTTTTAGTTCATTGAGGATTGCGAGAATAGTGTTAGAATTTACGTGGGAATCCCACGCAATATCAGAAATTCAATTTGAACTTGAACCTCGGCAGATCAAACGTTTCATCTTTAAAAACAGAAGTTTAAAATGTCGCCCCCTAGATAATGCAACAGGCTCAGTGGACAAATGTCCCCTGGAAAAATACCATAAACACTGTAACCAAAAAAAGAAACTATGTTAATTATGGAGAAGCTGCATGCCAGAAAAAAATCTTGTGATCATTATTAAAGACATGATTCCATTTGGCTCAACCTAAGAAACACTGATGTCATTTGCATAATACATGCTAAACAAGTGCAAACACTCAGTGTCTACCTGGATTGGTGCCGTTTCCCGCCAAAAAAAATTTTTTAATCTAAGTTGTACAATAACAACAACTCTTTTTTAAATGTATGAGCGCCGGCAAGGGCCTTGATTACACTGAAGGGCAGAACTATATATAGGCGCAGACCCCTACCAAGGAAATTTTGCAGAACACCAAATTTTCATCCAGGTGCAATCAACAAAATTTTCAGTTTTGCACTCGGGCCAATGTTATTCTATGGAGCCGGCACGTGTTTATTTTTTCAGAGTGTGTCCAGGAAAAAATTGCAGTATGATTTGGTTTTCACAGATATTTGGTTTCACTTGGCCCCTGCAAGTCAATGAGTCCATGGAAAAAAATTGGGTTTTCATGCGGAGTCATCCAAGTGAGGTCCCCAATTTTTTTTAATGAAAATTGTTTTCTCCCGGGCTGACCAATGGAGAAGATGGGGTAATTTTTTTTTCCCCTCTTCCCCCTCCTTTTGAGAAAATTGGATAATACTATGACCAGACTCTGAACAAACTCTGATCAGAGTGTTTATTAGCATAATCGGACCAAGTTTTTTTGCATGGAAACATATGATTAAGTGACCCCCAGCCACCGCATGTGCCTTTTATGACACTTTGGGGTTTTTTTCAAAACTAAGAGAGTCCTTTGGCAAAACCCCAAGGGCTACGGTTTGGAAAAGCAACACAGCTCTGCACCTTTATAGGTAAAACGTGGCTTTTTTCAGGGAGCTAACAGAATAAAGTTGGGGGCCATATAAATAAAGATTTTTATACTTATTTTTACTGTGACATCTCGGCTGATTCCAATTCTTCACATTACATCGCGACCAATGAAACCATCTAAACCTCCATTAGTCACAGAATCTAGTCATTATTCAAAGACAGAGGAATAATCTCCGTTAAAATCTAGTACCGTATTTACCCACAATGAATAGTAAGTGAGCTATTGATTCAAATAAGTCATTTTGGCATGTAAGCTGTTAATTAGAGTGGAAATGTTCTGCGTTAGTCTTTCGAGAATCCGTGCCCTGCCATAGCGACACGCGGCTGAGAATATGGCCAACCCTGGGGACACTGAGAGACGCATGCCAGAATGAATTTCAATGCCGGTTGTTTGCAGAAGGCATACAGCAAAATGCAAACAGCTTCAGGCCCGAACATTCCCGGATAAAGAAGTCGCTTTGTCATGTAACTAGATTGTATGCCAGGCAAAACAGGCTGGGGAGTTCACTGCTGCGTCCCCACAAAGCTGGTTTTAGCTGATATGCTGCTTCTGAAATGATATTACGGATCTTGTGCCATTCTGGGCCGCCATGTGTCCGACCCCTCTGGTTCATTTAAATGTCTGTGTAAATCCTGGGGGCATGCCAATGTCTGCATGTTAACAGGATATCATTTCAACCAAAACTATTCGAAGACAGAAAAACATTACAGCAGATGTTGCCAACGGTTAATGTCTAACCCCAAAGTGGTGTCATCGGTGGGGCAAAGGGTTCATGAGTACCAAAGATGGGCTTAAACCGAAAAGGGGGTTTTCCATTTTGTACAATTGC
>JARQOD010000007.1:44788061-44816939 GCA_033576555.1 Oophaga sylvatica
CATTACATTATGGAAAATAATGAAATTTTGCACTATATGCTAATTTTTTGAGAAGGACCTGTATACGTTTCTGGGTAATATGGTAACCGGCTATGCAACAAGACACACTGATAACTGGTTTCATATGAAAACGAGAAACTTGGCTCCATCACTGCTGGATATCTAATGCGAGCAGCAGGAAATAAATCTAGCAGAGATGAGTTTGTGATTAGAGACATTTTTGTCTGATATCTTCATTTGTTACCTGTTTTTTTTTTCACTCTACTGAAAATAAATGTTCTGCATTATCATGATGCATCAAACGTACATAACTTCAAAGGCCTGAGCCCTAAAGTAAAATGTGGAAGAGGCTAATGTGCCAGTTACAGGGGTTGGACAAAATAATGGAAACACCTAACATTTTGGCATCATAATCTTCGAACATGTTATAAACATGCAAACCGTGACATATGGTAATGTTTTGTAGTTGATTATTTGTGTTATGTGATATGTGTATGTAAATTAACTATTTGTTTTGCATAATTGTAAGAACATTGATGAGACCCTGATACCAATGGCAGACCTCTCGGATTTTCAAAGAGGCCAAATTGTTGGTGCTGGTATGGCAGGCGCTAGTGTAACCGAAAGTGCCCGAATGCTTGGCGTGTCAAGAGGTACTGTCTCCAAAGTAATGACTACTTTTGAAAGAGAAGGAAAAACGTCTGCAGCAAAGCACAGGGCCGGCCGAAAGTCGAAGTTGACTGAGAGAGAACGTCGGACTCTAAAGCGAATTGTGATAGAGGATCGCAAGACCACGGCTCCGAAAATCACCGCTGCTCTCAATGACAAATGTTTCCAAGCGTTTAGAGTGGTGAAGAAACCTCCAGAATTGGTCCCTCGAGCAGTGGAAACATGTGATATTCTCAGACGAATCATCGTTTACCCTATTTCCGACCTCCGGCCGCGTGTACATTTGGAGACAACCGAAAGAAGCATTCCATCCAGACTGTAAAACATGGCGGAGGTTCTGTGATGATCTGGGGTGCTATTTCGTGGAGATCCGCCGGGGCAATGATATCCCTTCATGGAAGAATTACAAGCCACGATTATTTAGGCATTTTGGGTGACCAAGTGCATCCTATGGTTCAAGCACTGTTCCCGGAGGGGAGCGCCATCTTTCAGGATGATAATGCACCAATTCATACAGCTAGAATCGTTAAAGCATGGCACGAGGAACATTCTAATGAAGTTGAGCATCTCATCTGGCCCCCACAATCCCCAGACCTCAACATTATTGAGCATTTATGATCGATTTTAGAGATTCAAGTTAGACGTCGATTTCCGCCGCCATCGTCGCTCAAAGAACAGGAGGGTGTTTTAACTGAAGAATGGGCTAAAATTCCTTTGGAAAAAATTCACACCTTGCATGAATCCATACCTCGGAGAATTGAGGCTGTAATCGCCGCAAAAGGTGGACCTACACCATATGAAACTAACTTTTGGTGATGTTTCCAGGTGTTTTCCATTATTTTGTCTAACCCCTGTATATTGGGGTCCATTTGTGTGGCAGAGGAGCTGAAGCTAGTCGGTTGAGGATCAGACCTTCATTATTCTGATATTGATAGGCAATCCTAAATAAAATCTATGAAAGGGAATCTGTCAGCAGATTTTTGCTATGTAATCCAATAGCAGCATGATATAGGGGCAGAGACCCTGATTCCAGTGATATGTCACTTGCTCAGCTGATTGCTGTAGTTTCCATACAATCAGTGTTTTATCAACAGGAGATTATCACTACAGGACTAGGTGTCAACTGCCTGGCAGTCCAGCTAATCTGTGTCTCCTCTCCACCATTAATTGGCAGCTTTCTGCCTATGCACAATGTACACAGGAAGCTGCCAAGCAGCTGTGTGGGCGGGGTTATACAGGGCTCTGCATACATAGCACTGCTACATCCACAACAGAGCGAACAGGGATTTTATCAAAGCTGCGCCATGCAGTCCAGTAAGCGAAATATTGCAGAAATCAGGCTATCTGCCCCTCCATCATGCTGCTCTCAGATTACATAGCCAAAACCCATTGACAGATTCCCTTTAACACTGTGATCCCAGGATGAATGTTTTATTAATTTACATACTTGCCAATTTTCAATGGATGACATCTAAGTAAATTTTCATCTGCATACACACCTTTTTCTAGACCATTTCTCCTACATGACAATACCTTGCCAGTTTTCTACCTTACATACCTCGCCTTTACCTCCCCGAGACATCAGAATACAAGATTCCAGAATGACTGCATTCTGGAAACTTTCTGCAGAGAATAGGAAATTTGCCGACTCTTGAGATCCTCCTGGATGTTAGGAGAATTGGCAAGCAAGTCTTAAAGGATTTGTCCACTACAGGAAAAATGCTTTTTATTACTTTTAGTCTGGTTGCAGAAAATAAAAAATGTGAATTCTCACCTCCCGGACTGGCAGCTCACCTGTGATTCCACCACCATGTCTTCCATGGTTCAAGTGCCACAGCGGGGAGATCGGTGAACGTTTACGGTCTGGGAGGTAAGTATGCACGTTTTTCTTATTTTCTGTACCAAACTGGAGCAATTAAGAAGCAATTGTACAAACATGGACAACCCCTTTCAGGATAGCCCATCAATTGTGTACTCACTGAACCCTTTGACCACCGATGACACCAACATTGGGTTAGACATTAACCGTTGGCAACATCTGCTGTAATGTTTTTCTGTCTTCGAATAGTATGGTTGAAATGATATCCTGTTAACATGCAGACATTGGCATGCCACCAGGATTATACACAGACATTAAATGAACCAGAGGGGTCGGACACATGGCGGCAGAATGGCACAAGATCCGTAATATCATTTCAGAAGCAGCCATATCAGCTAAAACCAGCATGTGGGGGCGCAGCAGTGAACTCCCAGCCTGTTTTGCCTGGCATACAATCTAGTTACATGACAAAGCGACTTCTTTATCCGGGAATGTTCTGGCCTGAAGCTGTTTGCATTTTGCTCGTATGCCTTCTGCAAACAACCGGCATTGAAATTCATCTGGCATGCGTCTCTCAGTGTCCCCAGGGTTGGCCATATTCTCAGCCGCGTGCTCGCTATGGCAGGGCACGAATTCTCGAAGACTAACGCAGAACATTTCCACTCTAATTAACAGCTTACATGCCAAAATGACTTATTTCGAATCAATAGCTCACATACATATTCATTGTGAGGATAAATACGGTACTAGATTTTAACGGAGATTATTCCTCTGTCTTTGAATAATGACTAGATTCTGCTGACTAATGGAGGTTTAGATGGTTTCATGGTCGCGATGTAATGTGAAGAATTGGAAAATCAGCCGAGATGTCACAGTAATAATAAGTATAATAATCTTTATTTATATGGCGCCAACATATTCTGTTAAGCTGCCTGAATAACGCCAGCGTTGTACCTATAAAGGTGCAGAGCTAGTAGTTGCATGCCGACCGTAGCCCTTGAGGTTTGCCAAAGGACTCTCTTAGTATGAGAAAACTCCAGTGTCATAAAAGGCACATGCGGTGGCTAGGGTCACTTAATCATATGTTCTCTCATGCAAGAAACTTGGTCCGATTATGCTAATCACACTCTGATCAGAGTTTGATCAGAGTCTGGTCATAGTATTATCCAATTTTCTCGAAGGAGGAGAAGATGGGAAAAAAAATATCTCCATCTTCTCCATTCGGTCAGTCCGAGAAAACAAGTTCATTGAAAAAATTGGACCTCACTTGGATGACATCCGCATGAGATCCAATTTTTTCCATGGACTCATTGACTTGCATGGCCAAGTGCAAACCAAATATCTAGTGCAAACCAATCATACTGCAATTTTTTCCTGGACACACTCTGAAAAAATCACACGTGCACGGCTCCATAGAATAACATTGGCCCGAGTGCAAACTGATATTTTGTTGGATTGCACCTGGATCGAAAATATGGTGTTCTGCACAAATCCTTGGTAGGAGGTCTGCAGCCTATATATAGTCTCTGTCCATCAGTGTAATCACAGGTCTTGCCGGCGCTCATACAGTTAAAAGAGTTGTATGTTATCTGTACAACATAGATTCAAAAATTTGGCAGTAACGGCACCAATCCAGGTAGACACTGAGTGCTGCACTTGTTTAGCAAGTATTATGCAAATGACATCAGTGTTTCTTAGGTTGAGCCAAATGCAATCACTGTCTTTAATAATGATCACAAGATTTTTTTCTGCTGCTGCTTCTCCATACTTAACATAGTTCTTTTTTTGGTTTACAGTGTTTATATGTATTTCCAGGGACATTTGTCCACTGAGCCAGTTGCATTATCAAGGGGGCTACATTTTAAACTACAGTACTAAAGATGAAACGATTGATCTGCTGAGGATCAAGTTCAAATTGAATTTCCTGAAATGCGTGGTTCCACGTAAATTCTAACACTATTCAATCCACAATTAACAAAAATAGATACCCGCCCACTATTTTGGTGTATCATATAGGGAAAATGTTAAAAAAAGAACTATAACTAATACTCACTGCAACGCTCACTTCTCCGGCCGCCCCTCTGCTCGCTGTCTGCTGTCCGGTCCTCTTCTCTCCACCTTAGTGCTCCACATCTCTGGGCTCTTCACAAAAAGCCAGGACTTCCGGTTGTGATCAGTCCTTTGCCTGATGCCAAAATGCAGTCATTTCTCACCGCTGCTTAAAGTCCAAACCATAGAGCGAATGGCATAAATTACATGTAGTCTGTTCCAACAATTTCCTTTAAAAATTATTTTTCAATTTTTACATTCACATTAGAATCAATTCATAGACTTAATAATCATCATAATCACCATAGGACACAGACTTTGGCGCAAGCAGTCCATATGCTCCATGGAAAAGCAGGCATGTAGAGGAAGAGAGGCAGAGACGCTGTCAGACGATCAGAGGTCTGCACCTGATGTGATGTTTTGAGGGTCCAACCCTATCCTCAAGCCTGGTTCATTAAGGTGCTAAGAACAGTAAAGTGGCAGACAGGGGGACCTTCATTGTACCTACAGCTGCCGTGAAAAATTATCACAGGACCACAATTGGTCTTAGGCCGGGGTCACACTTGCGTGTGTGATGCGAGAAACTCGCGAGAGTCTCTCGCATCAACACCTGGCACTGCCGCCGGCACTCGGGACCGGGACCGCAGTGTACGGCTGCATAGAAATGCATGTAGCCGCTCCGGTCCAAGTGCCAGCGGCAATGCGGGTGTTGATGCGAGAGACTCTCGCGAGTTTCTCGCATCACACACGCAAGTGTGACACCGGCCTTACTGTATAACTGCTCAGATGTCAGAGTTGCTACCAGCTATGGCATGTAAATGTTCAAATTGCCAATATCAGAGCTAACGCCAATCCCTGCTGTTGTAGCAAGTAATGTTGACTGATATACTTACTGTTGGAGGATTTTAACATTGCAAATAAAGTGGTACAAATAAAGTTATATTGTAAGAAAATGTGAAGCCAATTGGATTTGTAAATGATCGGTATTCATGTCCTGTTATTTTGTTGATGATTCATGAGAAATGTCATGTATCAAGGTGATCTGTCATTTGCTATAGATATATTTATATGTACACTGTTGTCATAAAGTTCCACTATATTTGACTATTTTCATGTACTGAAAAAGGACACTCTTTTGTCTTTCTTAGGGAATCTGGGTCCCTGAAGGTGAGACAGTAAAGATTCCTGTGGCCATTAAGATCCTGAATGAGACAACGGACCTAAAGCAAATGCTGAATTCATGGATGTAAGTACTGAAAATGTATGATATTAGCACATCCTGACCTCCCAGTTGGCCAGTATGGTGTGAATATCTAGAATATGCAATAATCTTCTTCTATACTAAAATCAACACAACGTTCAGATTCAAAGAAGACACAAAGTTGTCCAATCTGCGCCAACTAAGAGAGAGGAGAGAAAGCAACTGAAAAACATTAGATGGTGAACGTTGAAAAGTGGTGACTAGTCTTCAGTAGAGAAAAGCTTTCTGCTGTTACAGTTATGTAAGGTGTTATAAAGAGTTATGAGTCTGTGCTATGGTTTTATGTAGCACACCTATGTAATTTGTATAGCATGACCCCTCCTTAGCTTTGTATTGGAGAGAAATTATTCAGGTGCTTTCATGCTAACCTACTTGTGTACAAATGAACGTTAGTGACCTACCCAACTTTCACAGCATCTATATTTGGGAAAGTGTGAAATATATTTGTGATGCACACAACTGACGAAGCTTCTTATACAGCAGATAGGCTCCTGATATAAAATTTGAATGGACACCAATGCAAAATCGGTAAGAGAACCCTTGCGCTACCTATGAATGCCGCAGAGTAGAGCTCACTGCAATATATTTCATGAGTCAATTAATTTATTTCACACCTGTCCTTTTATTATTAGGAATAATAATAAAACCCTTTAAAGTCACATTCACATGTTTAGGACTTGGTCAGGATTATAGAAATGTGTGCACCACTTCTGTTATGATTCGGTAACCGAGGAGGATAATAGAGAAATAGGCTAGGCAACCAGACACCCAGAGAGGTTGGTAACTTAGCAGATTGCAGACCCCTAAACTGACAACACAACTAGAATTAGCCGTGGACGTACCTATGATGCCCTAGACGCCTCAACACAGCCAAAGAGTTAACTAAGCCTAAAGAGAGAAAGGGGAAAGCTAAACTGCCCCAGAGTAGAGCCCCAAAGGAATAGATAGCACCCAAACATATATTGCCGGTGAGACAGATGAAGTACAAAACACAGGCAGAAAATAGAATAAGCAAATGCTGGGGCCCAAACTGTCTGGATAGAACAGGACAGGAAAGGATACTGTCTGCAATCCCGCAAAAACCCTAAGAAAAATTCCAACACGTCTGATATGCTAAAATTCTGAGGCCACATGACCTCTCCGCCACTAAATCAGAACTCTGGTGTGAACTGGACGCAAAACAACAGATACTGAAATAACAGGGGACTAGAAATACAGAAAAGACTGACATAAGCTGTGGCAAAGGAACACAGAGTCCAGCACAGGTCCCAGCAGGGAACCAAGCTGAACTCACACCAGCAAGGCAGAGAACAGACAAATAACTTATCTGAAAGATGCAGGACAAAGCAGGGAGCAAGCAGACTTCCAAAAGGCTCAGGAAGAAAACCAAATCACCGGCAACAACTAAGGCAAGGCTGCTCACTTTAATCTCTCCAGTCTGTAACACCTGACCTCAATCATCCTCTTCAGGTGATTGACTTCTGTCAGCCAGACCAGCTCCATTACCCGCAGCAACCACCAGAGGGAGCCCAAACTCAGAAGCCAGATCAAAAGGGTTCACAACACACTTCTGTATTTCTCACCCACTCTTGGTTTAGGCTTACAAATACTGATGTAAAATACTGACCAAATACTGAAAGAGTGAACGTGGCTAAGGGTTTTGTATGTTAGGCTTCATTCACATATCAGTGCTTGCTTACACCATGTATAGCACTAGCGCCACTCCACAGCTAGCACAACCCTCAAATGAATTGTCATCAGGAGCGGTGCTAGTGTCACTCATAGTTTCTAACACTGCCCTCAAATGAATCGTCAGCAGGGAGTGGTGCTAACAGCGGTGAGTGACACCAGCACCGATGTTGCAGGGAGTGAATGCAGCCTCAGCCTCCTGTAATGTCACTTTTGAGACTCCTCTCAACCGATACGTCACAAGAAGTAAAGGAAAAACACATTTAGACATTATGTAAACAGGGGAAATGTAAAGTATTGTGTAATAGTTGGTTAGGATGTAAAAATGTAAGGACAGATAGTTAGAAACTACATTTTAATTGCCGGACCACACCATTATGCGTTGATGTTACAATTTAAATGGGAAAAAATGTGATCACAGGTTCAAGTCACCTAGTGAGACCAATCAAAAATGCAAAAGAAAATTGAAAAATATTAAATTTTTTTTTAAATAATTTAAAAATGTATATTTCCCCCTTACGTTTCTCAGAACACATATACAAATCTAAAAAGTATTAAAAAAATTGGTATTGCAGAATGTGTGGCTATTTGAACTATTGAAAAATTATAATATTTCTCTCATACAGTACGTAAAAAACACCAATTAACAAAAAAAATCCACAAAAACACAGAATTGTTGTTTCATAGTCAATTTAGCTAAAACAAAATTGAATAAAAAGAGATAAAAAAATTGGACCCCAAAATGGTGGTGTGCAAGAACAGCTTGTACTGAAAATGCCAAGCCCTGATAAAACTTTATCCACTCAAAAATAAAATAAAGTTATAGCAGATGGAAGACAAAGAGTAAAACCCAAAAGTTGATGAATGCCAAATAGACTCTGCATTGGTAGCTTGGAGAAGTAAATTATAAATGTTACAATTTTGGAAACTATGACTTATTGTTAGGGTCTGCGGAACGCACCTAATAGATATAGTAGAGAGGTGCATTCGCAGCCCGGGGTCCACCGTGCAGGCGAAGCCCACTGCTAGTAAGATGGCGAAAGTAGCGAACTCTGTTATCCCGCAGAGTCGCTAAAATAAACGCCATAGCGCGCTGTGGCAGTTAGTGCAAACTCTGTTAATCCCCAGAGCCGCTAACGGGAATGCCACAGCGCTATATGGCGATAAGTGCAAACTCACTTAGCTTCAGTGAGCCGCAAAGTAAAACGCTAGGGCGCTGAACCAGCGTTATAAAGCGAACCCTGTTGCGTCACAGAGCCGCTGAGAAAAAGACTGTGTCCTGTTTGACTCACAGGGATACACAGATAACTGCTGTGCGGATAGCAGTCCGTGATCATGCAGACAGCAACGCAATCAAGCAATCTCCTCACCGGAGAAGCCGGTATTCTATGGGCTTATTTCAGCCAAGCCCTAACCACGTGCACCCAAATCTCCTCACCGGAGGTGCCGGTATTCTAGGGGCTTATTTCAGCCGAGCCCTAACCACATGCGTGCATGATCACACTGGCACAAAGCACATAATGCAATTGATACTAGCACATGGCGGCCCAGCCATGCCACCCTTTTATAGTAACAGCTACAGGACCTGCCAGAACTAAGGACCAATGAGAAACTGTTCCAAAACACATGTAGTTTCAGGACCTTCCTGGCTGATCAATAGGAGCTGCTGCAGTACCTGAACATGTGACCCCTGATCTCCAATGAGAGATCTTACCCTGGGCATGCTCAGAAGGGGAAACGCAGGACTTCGTCCCAAAGATGTCTGCTCCAGCACTGGCTATAATAGGTTCGAGACTCCCCTTGTGCAGCAGCGGGAACTCGAACCCTAACATTTATAAGATGAATATAATCTCTAGTTCCCTTTTTTGATGTTTAAAAAGGGTTAGTAAATATTGACAGTTTAACTTTTCTCATTGTTATAGTGTTTTCTCTCTTGGGACATGGCAGTATATTGAATGACAACATTTGTAGTTCAAACATTACTGTAAAATGAACAGCAATTTAAAATAACTTGTTATCTATTCTCATTTAATGACTTAAGAAAATTTAAAATAAAATTTTTAATTTTTTTTTGACTAAAGGAAGATAGACAGTAAACTATGTGAAGAATTTGTAAATTACAAATACGTATCAAACACTAAAATCAAGAATGTTTCCTTTTTTTCTATGCAAGACTCAGTCACCTTTATTTTGTACTATTCTAATAATAATGAAATAATAATTTCATGTCTGGGTGGTCTCTAATTCAGAGAAAATCAATACATTGTTAGCTTTAAAGTGTTTAATCTGACAAGTGACTCCTGTATAATCATCCCTTTTCCTACACACAATGAACCAGCATCAATCACTTCAGAAAATGCAGAACCTTTAATGATGAGTGTGTCATGAGCGAGTCTTTTACATTAATGAGGAATCACAATGTGACACAGATTTTGGGATACACACGTTACAGGCAACTTGAAATATCTTGAAAGGGGCTGAACTTGTCCACTACTTATATTGATGACCTACCCTCACTGCAAATCAGCTCCTCTTCTCTTCAACTGGAGCTCACCAATTTCCACTGTCACAGCTGATGTGATAGGGCTTTATTATTACATATTCCCCCACGTACATTGTGTACATCCAGAGATGATAATGGATCACCCACCAGTATCAGTGGGATACTCGGTACCGGGCCTGCGTCTTAAAGGGATGTGTCACGGCAGCAGTGACCCGGTCCGTGGCCCTGGGCATCCAATAAAAGGGGAACATTTACAGGGGATGATAGAGTTTGTAGTAAAGTGTTCGTGACGCCACCTGTGGTTTCTGGTCAGAGGTGACCAGCGCTGCAATGCAGACCCTCTGAGACTGGTGGTGATGCAGCACAGTTGGAATAGCTCTCCACAGACAGAGCTTGTTGTCTCAGGGCAGAGGTATGGTATAAAGGATAAATGTAGCAGTGCTGAATGCGTGTTGCAGGATTAACTAGAGGACACAGCTGGGTGCAGTTTCCAAAGCTTTACTCACAGTTCTGGCTGCAGCACAGATGCCCGCTTGGTGCAGTGTCCTCCAGGTGAGGGGCTCAGCAAACTCCCAGGCAGATTTGGATGCACCTTTCCAGGACTCCCTTCAATATGTTCCTTTCTCTGTCATCTCACTGTGTTGTCTTACTCGCCTCTCCTTCCTGTCCAACACCTCACAATCAGTGTCCCAAGCCAGTAGCCATGGACCCTGTCGGATAACGTCTTCTCTGCATTTCCTTGCTCCTATATGGCTACCTTTTCGGCGAAGATAATTGCAGTTCAGTAGCTGAGGCACCTAGAGATGCCACTGCCACCGGCTTGCTAGCTGAGTCTTAAAGTACTCCACTAGGCTAAGGGGCCGGTGTCCCTTCTGCGACCTGGTCCCTCCACAATTGGATTGGGTCCCACGGATGGATCACTCACTATCCGTGCCCATAGGACCCCTTCTTTCCTTCCAGAAGCTTCCCTCTATGCTTCTCTCTCTCTCATGTTCTCTGTCTGGGGCCGAGCTGCTACCAGCTCCAGGTCCCCTCCAAGACTGTCTGACTAGACTCAGTTTCCTGCTTCCTAAAGCTTCATTTCCCCTCCTTCTTACTTTCTCCACCCACCACCCATGCACTCTTTCCTACCCAGCCTGGGATGAGACCATCCTCCCTTAAGGGTACGTCCAGGGTGCTCGGCTGCTATAGTCTGTGTTGGGTGCAGGTTTTAGAGTCCTGGGTGGTGCCCCCTCCTTACCTGAGAGTGGAGTATCACACCTCAGGATGAGGTGCAATACCTCTGTGGTGACTGAACCCTCAGGGGCGCCACAATAACAGCTGATTGGGAAGAGAATGGGGTGATATTGACCTGTCCAAACAAGTCATCAAGATGAAAGTAGTGGACAACTTAATGAAATTGATGCAAATTGAATTTGTGTGGAAATTTTAGGAATTTGTTAACCCCCGGTGAACAATTTTCAATTTGATATGCACCAATTTCCCTAAAAAGACCACAGCCATTACATACATTGAATCAGCCAGATATCGCCTGATTTCTGGCTGTGCTTGGCTTGGCTTTCCCATAATGGCTGATACAGACTAAATTGGGATAAAGAAAAATGGATAGAACGGACCTGTGAATGAGCCTAAGGCCGGGGTCACACTACTTGCATCTGCAGTCTCTCTCCTGAATATCCGGCACTGCCATCGGCACTCGGACCGGAGTGTTCAGCTGCATAGAAATACATGCAGCCGCAAACTACTGTCCCAAGTGCTGGGTATCAAGGCGAGAGACTCGCACGAGTTTCATTGCAGTCGCAAGTGTGACCCCGGCCTAAGGCTAAAATACCAGGAGTGGTTTCCATTGTTGAGACTGGAGCAGAAGACACATAATACCTACAGCCACAGGCATTACCACATCATGTCTGTCTCTGTAGCTCATGAAAGCACTTCACTCTGAATATGGATGAGGATAGGGAATGGCAGATTGTATTACTAGTGGTACTTCTTAGTATGTATGGAAATAAATATATTATGAAAGATAAAGCATATGAGTACTAGTAGGTGTATAAGTATTTGGTGAATGCCACCCATATTTTGAAGCTGTTTTCTTCCAGGCAGTACCATCATTTGAACAGAATAAATTTCCTATATATTGCTATCTCCTAAAGTGCCTGTGGTCTCTCAAGGCTCAGAATAGACAGCGAGACTTATAGACTTGTACTAGATTGTCAAAAGTAGAATGCGGAAATTGAGAATTACCAACAAGAGGTATCTGTGTATAGTTGTATACTTGTTGGTTGTTCAGGTCTCTATTATAGCCAAAGAACTGAATATGACTGTAACTACCTTGGTTACATTTGCTACCTTTAGACACAAACTACAGCTCTAAGGGGGTAATAACACTGGAAAATTATCGTGCACACTTGTTCTAAAGAATGATCATTCCACGATAATCCTTCAGACTAAACAGGTGCCAATCATGAAGAATGCTCGTTCTTTGGGAGAAATGATCTTTTGCTCAGCTCAAAATCTCATCGTTCTCGGTGGTGCACTGTCTTGTCTACAAAACACTCACAGCCTATGTGCACTAAGCAATCTGTTATAGATAGTTATAGATTATCTAGTGAGCATTGTGTACTTTTTTTTGCCTGTATAGACAGGTTGTTTAGCGACCACCGATCTGTAAAGGATTACCGAGCAGTAGTTGTTTAGTGACGCCGGTCGAACCATGTAAACCTACCAAAAGGCTGTATTCATATCTGCATTCTGGGCTACTTTCTGAGCCAATATTGATGGATCTATCTAGTGGTGTAACTTGAAGTTTCTTTGCTCTAATACAACATTTCCATAAATGCCCTCAGTGTTGATGGGTGGAAATAAATTACAAAAAAAATGTGCTTTTTGACTAATGCAAATTTTTTGTAATATTTTATTCATATTCACTTCCACTAGAATTTATTCACTCATCTCTAATTTCCAACTTTCATCGGGAGATTCTGAGGCTTTGCCAAAAATATCCAAAGCTAGATTGCCTCTTAGCCCAGTGGGTGTTGAGTAACAATCATCAATAAATACCTAATACCTCTTTAAAATACCTTCTGTGGTCTCCTTGTAGTTGACCACATCTTCTTATATACATGATGCTAAATGTAACTTTTGGGACCCTCGAAGCTTTAGGGCTCAGGTGCAACTGCAACCTATAGAACAACTATAGTTACACCCTAGTTCTACGGTTTCTACAGAACCTCAAGGGCACAAATTATAAGTCAGTGGGGCCGATAGGCTGCCATTTGCATCTAGTATTATGACATATCTAATACATCACTGTTGTCGCTGCAGAGAGCCTCACAAGTAAAATATCAAGCAGAGCTGTATTATTACTATTATTATTAATATTATTACTATTTATGTGTAAGCAAATTTGCTCATGTGATTCTTTAAGGGGTCCAATGTCTAAAAAAATAGCCATTTCTTTGCCAATTATTTATCTTTCAAACTTGATCTCAAATGACTGAAAAAATGATAATACCACATGGAGCTATTGGCAATGGTTTGTGTTGTGCCTGTGAGGCAAGTGCTTCTCAAAAGCAGAAAGCAGCCATTTTGCTGTATAAACAATAGCTAGATGCCCTCCCATCTGATTATTATTTATGCTCCGTCTTCATTGTTATAGCATATGTTGTAGCTTGTAATTTTAACTGGCCAGACAGTGTAATTTCCACGGATTCCAAGGATGAGTAAGAAATTACAGCACATCTAACAAGAGTTATCAGATGCGGCCAACTTGCTGGAAAATTATAATGTAATGGTTACACAATCATCCAGCGCCCAGCATTTATATTGGATTTCATTACAACCACATTACAGAAATGTCTGTTGTTGCCATGTAGTCCAGCTTGAAGAATATCAGAGGTATGGAAATACTTTAAAGTACTGTTTTAGTAAACTCCATACTGAAGAAGTCACGTAGTATCTCTCCTTACAGTCTTGGTAACCTAACACAGCTTGGATTGAAACACGGTAAGGCCAGTTCTTCTACGTCACTACTCGAAGTAGCTCATAGCAACTTTTTTATTTTGGCACATAATTGAAGAATGTAAAGAATATAATATAAATCTCTGAAAGATGCATCCCTCTTGAGACCATAGTCTGGAATGGCAAAGTGTCTGAACGTGTACTCTTCTTTTGGGTCGGATTTGCAAATATAGGGCCAATAGAGATGAATAGGTGAAGCAAAATTCAAACTTGCTCGATTGCGCAGATTTTCCTCTTAAATTCGATTTGCGGAGAAGTTATTTTGCTCAAACTGAACCAAGAACCCAGAACTTAATAAACGTAAGACGTAGAAAGTAAAAATAAATAATTTTACTCACCTTACTCCTCACACATCTGGCCCCTCCGCTCCTGTCACCTGTCCTCGTCACATCCCGCCAAGTGTCGTTTCATGCTAGGCCGGGACTTCCGGCTCAGATGATATCCGGGATGGTTCTGCACAAGCGAGCGTCATGATGTCACAAACATGTGCCCTGACCTAATGTGCACTTACACGCAAGTCTGGCTTCATCAGAGATCAGAGCTGGAAGTCCCGGCGTAGTGTGGAGAGGCACGGGATTTTAGCGCAAGTGGCTGTGATGAAAATATGAAATGTGGACTGGACAGATGACGGTGAAACACAGAGAGGCTGGAGAGGTGAGTGGTAAATTGATGGCCCTTTACAGTTCAGCAAAATGGTGGCTGCAGCCACCATTTATCTGAATCCACGCAGAAGCAAATTACAAAAATCCACATTTTGGCAATTGTGAAGTTTTGTAATATTCTAGTAAAATTTAATTCCACTTTGCTCAACTCTAATAATCGACCTTCATATTGAGATCCCAGGTGTTATGTTTCGGTAACTGAGGAGAAATAGCAAAAAAGGTAATACACCAGAGAGGCTGGAAATTATTGGATTGCAGTAACCTGAACTAATCACACAACTAGAGGTAGCCGTGAAGCGTTCCTACGTTGATCCTAGACGCCTCGTCACAGCCTGAGAGATAACTACACCTAAAGGCAGAAAGATGAAAGCTATCTGCCCTGGAGCAGATCCCCAAAGAAAATAGGAAGCCCCAAACATGTAATGGCGGTTAGACAAGAAGAAAGCACGGACACAGACAGAAAATAGAATGAGCAAACGCTGGGGCCCAATCTGTCTAGACAGAAAAGTACAGGAAAGAATTCTGACTGCAATCCAACAAAAACCCTAAAAAATACCAACACTTCTGATTGCCAAAAAACCTGAGATCACACGATCTCATCCACCTAAATCAGATCTCTGGTGTAACAAACGCTATTCAGCAAATAAAAAGTAACAAAGGAGCAAAGCAAAAGTGCAGACAAAAACTGAGCACAATTGCAGCGCCAGACCCCAAAAGGGGACAGGCTGCAGTCCACTGCAAGCAGCAATTCAGCAATGAAAATCAAACAGAGGAAAAAAACAGCAAACACTTATCTGAAGGAGAGCAGGAACCTAGCAGTGCTTCAAACAAGACCAGAAGGAACAATTGATAAACGGCAAGGCTGATGGGAACTCAGGCCACTTTTATCCTACCATTCAGTGCCAGCTGAAGGCCATTCATTAATCAGTTCATTACCCTCAGCAACCACCGGAGGGAACCCCAGCTCAGAAGCCGCATCCAGCGTATTCACAACACCCAGGGATATACCAAAAATATCCAAGGTTGGAATACCTATTTATCTCAGTGGCTATTGACTAAGGGATTATTCACATTACAGTGATTTTTCTCATATACAACAAAAAAAGATCAAAGTTTCATCAATGTCATCAGAGTTTGGTCAGTGTATCAGTTTCAGGCTGAGGTCACATGATCGATGATTTTCTCATACAGGAGAATTGGTTTGATTATTCTAATGACACTCTGCTTAAACTCTGATCAGAGTTTGCACCCAGTGTTACTTTACTGTGATCCGTTTCTCTCGCATGAGAGCATGGTATCACAGGTGCGGAGAAGACTGAAAACTTAATTTTTCTATCTTTTCCATTGTCTGTGTCCGTTCAAATCAGACTGCAGTCGGATGACATCCAAGAGCAAGCAGTCCAATGTTTTACACGCACCCAAAGAGTTGAATGATTGCGCGTGTCCCGATTTGCAAATGAGAAAAAAACAGATCTGCACTGCCCCATAGCATAACATTGGTCCACGTGCCATCTGATAAAACATCAGATAGCACTTGTCTGATGTACACGCTTATGTAAGTGAATTCTTACCATCAGCGTTGGATCAAAGTTTCATCAGTTTTTCTCAGCTGAAAAAATGATGGAGGTTTCTCAAGCTTCTCATATCAAACAGTTCATGAAAAACGATGGCATCTGCATGCTATCCGATTTTTTTTCATGGACCCATAGACTTTCAAGTTTGATCCGAAACTCAGATCAATATTGGACATGTCTATGTGCTTTTGGTCCGAGGAAGGGATCGAACAGTTGTACTACCCCATAGACTCTCAGCGATACGAATACTATATGTGAAAAAAACGCATAGCAATTGTATGAGAAAAACTGACATCTGAATTAGCCCTAACTATCATCAATAAAATAATTAATACTGCTTCAGAGCACCTGCTTTGGTTTCCTTATAGTTGACTGTGAGTTGTCTAAGAAGGTGACTGATGAGCACCTTAAACATTTTCATGGGAAAAAGATGGATCTATAGGTAAAATATTTACTGATGTGCATAATACTTGGATCCTAAATCCAATCAAAATAGAAGGCAAATAAATATGAGGCCTGTTTTTATTTGGAAACAGACCAATTAAGTGTGGATTTGGCACATAATGTCGCATCGAGCTTCCAAGCATTTGACTATTTCTTGAATGTCTCTCGGCCACTAATACAGAGGCTTCTAACACAACTGATTGAAGCTCTTGAAGTTTACGTAAATCTGTTGATGCTAAAAATGGAGCTGCTTTTAATGTCACGGAAAATAAAAGTTTATCAAAGTAATGCTTTTCTGAAGGCTATTTTCTCATTTCTTTTCGCTGGCAAGCATTTCTCAAAAGCATTCCTCTCCACACGTGTGATAGGTGCACTCCACTCTCGTTTGTTAGATATTTGATGTCTCTGCTTGCTTATAAAAATAAAGTCATATCCTCAGTTCACCTTTGAGGAAAGTGCAATTTTTTAAAAGCGCATGAAAATTTCGGATACAGAATCTGGTTTATTCTGTACGGTCAGGCAACCATTAAACGCGGACTGTTCAGTCGCCGGCTTTCTTTCTATTAGCTGCTCTAGCAGTTTGTATAAATCTGTCTTTATGGCCCATAATTATCTTTCATCTGCCCTTTCATTATCTGCTCGGCAAGCAGCAAAGACAATCAAGCTGCCCATCATATGGCTATGATCCGAACATCAGGCCGTATGACTTGTGATCTGGGGTCACTGGAGAGGCTCCATTGACAGGTTGACATGTGGAGCTGTCAGTGACAGCCGATTCATCAGATTGCGAGTAGGGTGCAGAAGATCTGCCTTTTAACCTTGAGCTAAATTTATCTATCCAAATAATTGACACTCCATATAGTTAGTAATGATGACACCTTGGTTTACTGGAAACTAATGCACCTTTTAGTGTAACGTAGCCAAGTCACTTTATAAAAGGTCAGTATTTCCTATGCAATGCATAAATGGGAAAATTTATACGTAATGTTCTCTTTTCTTTTTGCAAATAATTCCATTTTAAATAAGATATCATTTATGATAAAGTCTAATAGCTGGAATTATTTCACATTTTCCTACCCCAGGATTGGAGACATAAGTGCACTGAATTCATTTTAAACTTTATATGTATCTGAAATGTTAGAAACTTAAATGCTATCAGTCTACAAGATATCTACAAAATCACTCCCAGAAAGGAAACGGGAAAGCCGAAGACGGATGTGATCCCGCTGCAAAGAATAGGTTAATGGTGTGATAAATTGTGCGCTAAGGAAAATGCAAAGGGAAAGTAATTTGGCAATGGGGCAGTCATTTTTGCGCCCCTTACCTTCCACTAATGGATCCCTAATGACTGTAATGACATAATGTGTGTTAGTAAATAGATTGCTTGATATCCTATTCAGGAGAGAGATGAACGGAGCAGCATTAGGGGAAAAAAAATCTTTACAAACCTTCAGGGTCCACAATTCAAGCAATTTAAACTAAAACTACTGGACTAATTTGAGAAGGAATTTTCTATTCTGTTCTTTACAATGAGGCTGTTTCTAAGGTAACGCGTCTGGCTAGGTGACATAATCACATAATGAGATTCATTACCCCTTCCTTCCATGAAGCAGGTAACAGTCTTCATGTGACTCTTCCTATTGGTATCACTAACATTACATGGCAGAATGATGATTATCCCCTGTAGTAACCCAAATCAATCTCCGTTCCATCATCTTAGGCTCATATCAAGGATGCTGTTAGTTGAGTGAACTGAAGTGATGAGAAACCCAAAGACTTTAGCTTAGCAGTGAAAACAGTTGTCTGATGATGTACCAACATGTGAACGTTCAGTCTGTGGGACACCCCCGAAAAGTTATAGACACAGAATACCAAGGATAGATCTATTTTTTTTTTCTGTGGGAATAGTCATAAATTACTTTCATTTATTATTAAAGTAGAATAAAAAATGTATAAGATTTTTTTCCATGATATCAGGGCCAATTCCTCAAAGCTTTTAAGACAAAATACTCTCATAAAACACTGTAAAAAGTTACCAAAAAGGAGTTGCTTAAAATTTTGTGACGGTTGTTTTTTTCACTTCTGTTTGAAGTAGGTCCGCCAAAATGGGCTGACCTAGGAATAAAGAAGGGCGGGACAGGGCGTGACAATTCTGTCCCGTTATTGCCATTAAAAGGGTTAGACTGGAGTCACTCTAGCGTATGGCAATGCGCAAGTATTGATGTGATATGCTAATGACCCTCAGGTTCCTGCTCTGCTGCTAGCGTGATCCAAGTGTCAGTGCTCTGTGCTCCGATCGTCTCGCACAGTTGCGGAGTAGGCAGAGAAATTAATTTCTCCATCTTCTCCGCTGCCAGCGTCAGGCGTATATTGCACCTCACTCGGATGATATTCGAGTGCTGTGTGTTGTGTCACTCGCACCTATAGACTTATATGGGTGCAAGTGAGCCGAGACTTGGCCAAGTCTCGGTATCAATCACAGCATGCTGCAATTGTTCTTGCATGCCGAGTCTGTATGTGAAAATAATCGCAGATGTGAGCTGCCCCATAGAGTAATGCTGGGCCAAGTTCTATGTGATGTTTTATAGCACTCGGCCGTAATGTACGGTAGTGTGACTCCAGCCTTAGCATTTCTTACACCAGGAAAGTTACTCCAGTTTTTGACTGGAGTAGCATATCCTGTGAGGCCCACAGAAACACACACTATCGAGAAGATGTGCTCCTCTTAATAAATTCAGCACATCATACTCAACCAAGCCTTCGTTAAGATTGGTGTGCACAATGCTAGTGAAAATGAATCGGCCCTGTTGTTTCTTAGGAGTCTCTCCTCTTCCCATTCTTCATTTACCTTGATCCAGCTGTTCTTTCCCTGGCCTATATCAATCTACCATTTATGTATCGTTCACAATCACTCACTTGTTTCTTTTCCTAATGTCATTGGAATCCACAAACTTTCATCCTGCCATTTCCTTACATTAGTAAGTGATCTTGCAATCTCCACAATGGTTACTCATTTAAACTCATACATCCTGTCCTTTCAGGAAGAGTTTACAGCAGTTTCAATGAAAACCTGTTCCTGGTACAGTGCCTGAGAAAATAACTTTTAATTCGTACGGAAATGAGCACCCTTGTCATGACCGAGACTTTGGTGCACCATTACTCTTCCTCATTTACACATTGGGGGCCTTCATCCTCTTCTGACTAACAGTATGTGAATGTCTCTGGCGAGTGTGAGAATGCGCACTACCTATGCCCGGACACATGTGCATACAGCGGCCAGGTGTGTTCTCCTCCTAATCTCCTTTCTTCTCATGCCACTTGCTACATTATATACAAGTGTTTCTCACTAAATTAGAATATCATCAAAAAGTTAATTTATTTCAGTTCTTCAATACAAAAAGTGAAACTCATATGTTATATAGAGTCATTACAAACAGAGTGATCTATTTCACGTGTTTATTTCTGTTAATGTTGATGATTATAGATTACAGCCAATGAAAACCCAAAAGTCTTTATCTCAGTAAATTAGAACACTTTATAACATCAGCTTGAAAAATTATTTTAAAATCCAAAATGTTGGCCTACTGGAATGTATGTTCAGTAAATGCACTCAATACTTGGTCAGGGCTCCTTTTGCATCAATTACTGCATCAATGCGGCGTGGCATGGAGGCGATCAGCCTGTGGCACTGCTGAGGTGTTATGGAAGCCCAGGTTGCTTTGATAGCAGCCTTCAGCTTGTCTGTATTGGTGGGTCTGGTGACTCTCATCTTTCTCTTACAATACCCCATAGATTCTCGATGGGGTTAAGGTCAGGTGAGCTTGCTGGCCAATCAAGCACAGTGATACTGTTGCTTTTAAACCAGGTATTGGTACTTTTTACAGTGTGGACAGGTGCCAAGTCCTGCTGAAGAATGAAATTTCCATCTCCAAAAAAGCTTGTCAGCAGAGGAAAGCATGAAGTGCTCTAAAATTTCCTGGTAGACGGCTGCGCTGACTTTGGTCTTGATAAATCACAGTGGACCTACACCAGCAGATGACATGGCTTCCCAAACCATCACTGATTATGGAAGCTTCACACTAGACCTCAAGCAGCTTGGATTGTGGCCTCTCCATTCTTTTTCCAGACTCTGGAACCTTGATTTCCAAATGAAATGGAAACTTTACTTTCATCTGAAAACAACAACTTGGACCACTGAGCAACAGTCCATTTTTTTTTTCGCCGTGGCTGACGTAAGATGCTTCTGGTATTGTCTATAGGTCATGAGTGGCTTGACACAAGAAATGCGACACTTGCAGCCCATGTCCTGGATATGTCTGTGAAGCAATGACTCCAGCAGCAGTCCTCTCCTTGTGAATCTCCCCCAAATTTTAGAATGGCCTTTTCTTAACAATCCTTTCAAGGCTGCGGTTATCCGGTTGCTTGTGCACCTTTTTCTACCCCACTTTTTCCTTCCACTCAATTTTCCATTTATATGCTTGGATACAGCACTCTGTGAACAGCCAGCTTCTTTAGCAATGACCTTTTGTGGCTTATCCTCCTTGTGGAGTGGGTCAATGACTGCCTTCTGGACATCTGTCAAGTCAGCAGTCTTCCCCACGATTGTGGAGCCTACTAAAACAGACTAAGAGACATTTTTAAACTCTTAGGAAGCCTTTGCGAGTGTTTTTTGCTAATTATTCTAATTTACTGAGATAATGACTTTTGGGATTTCATTGGCTGTAAGCCATAATCATCAACATTAACAGAAATAAACACTTGAACTTGATCACTCTGTTTGTAATGACTCTATATATGAGTTTCACTTTTTGTACTGAAGTGAAGAACTGAAATAAATTAACTTTTTGATGATGTTCTAATTTAGTGAGAAGCACTTGTATATCTTATGAGACTGTCAAGTTCAACTCACATTACCCGTGGCCAGTCGGTGAATCTTGGACTTTATTTATGCCTTGACTTTTAGATGTGTAAATCTGCTTCTAAAAAGGGGACTACTTTTGAGTTTGTATTTATCCCTTTCAGGACCGTAAAATGTGTTGTTTTTGCACTTGATTTTTTTTCCTCTTCTTCCAAGAGCCATAACTTTTTTTTCCATCAACAGAGATGTTTGAGGGTTTTTTGATTTTGGGATGAGTTGTAGTTTGAATGACACCATTCATTTTACAATAAAATGTACTGAAAAATGGAAAAAAAAAATTCAAGTTGGTTGAAATGGTAGAAAAAATGCAATTCTGCTATTCTTTTTTGGCTTTTGTCTTTACTGCATTCATTGTATTCTAAAAACTACTCATGAACATGATTTTCAGTGCAATTACAAGGATACTATACTTATACAGATTTTTTTTTTCATTTAAGCCCTGAAAAAAAATTAAGAGCATTGTAAAAGTAAAATTAGCCTTTTTATTTTATCTTCCCTACTCCTTCGAGAATGTTTTACATTTTTATTTAATAATTTTTTCTATGATTATAAAGAACCACTAAAATTAATTTTACATTTTGTTCTTCTACAGACATTAAAATATTTTTTATTTTTTGGGCATATGTTTTTATTTTTGACAGGGCCAAGGCAAGTACCATTGCTTTAAACTTGCAATGCCTTTATTCACTTACTGTTTTTGCTTTATCTAAATATATAAAAATGAGTGTATGTGTGTCTATCAAGCCTCGCCCACTCCACATAGCCACACTCACTCCAAACACAAAGCCCTGCATATTATCTAATATATATATAAATATAATAATATATACAGTACAGACCAAAAGTTTGGACACACCTTCTCATTCAATGATTTTTCTGTATTTTCATGACTGTGAAAATTGTAGAATCACACTGAAGGCATCAAAACTATGAATTAACACATGTGGAATTATACATTACACTTTACAAAAAAGTGTGAAACAACTGAAAATATGTCTTATATTCTAGGTTCTTCAAAGTAGCCACCTTTTGCTTTGATTACTGCTTTGCACGCAGAAAAGGTGAACGGATGGACTGTACATGCCTGGTTCCCACCGTGAAGCATGGAGGAGGTGGTGTGATGGTGTGGGGGTGCTTTGCTGGTGACACTGTTGGGGATTTATTCAAAATTGAAGGCATACTGAACCAGCATGGCTACCACAGCATCTTGCAGCAGCATGCTATTCCATCCGGTTTGTGTTTAGTTCGACCATCATTTATTTTTCAACAGGACAATGACCCCAAACACACCTCCAGACTGTGTAAGGGCTATTTGACCAAGAAGGAGAGTGATGGGGTGCTACGCCAGATGACCTGGCCTCCACAGTCACCAGACCTGAATCCAATCGAGATGGTTTGGGGTGAGCTGAACCGCTCACCGCTTCAATTTTTAATAATTACAATTAATAATTAATAATAATTAACAATTAATAATTTTTAAAATACAGAAGAATCTTTGAATGAGAAGGTGTGTCCAAACTTTTGGTCTGTACTGTACATATATAAGTATATATATAAAATAAATATCTAATATATATATATATATATTTCATAGGCACATCTTCTTGACCACAACAGGTTACACTGCCTGTGTTGCCCATACCAACCAATCACTAAGCATCTTTCATTTCACCAGAGCTGTTTAAAAGATGAAAGCTGAGCTGTGATTGGTTGCTATTGGCAACAGTTTTCCCACTCCACAACACCTCAGCAGACACTGACCGGGTGAGAAAAATCTAGCATCCACGGGAACATAAGCTCGCAGCCATTGTCTGCCCCCCCAGGAAGGAGCAGAGAGCACATGACAGAAATGAATCCCCCCACATCTATTACTGCCGTGCTCTACTGTTACGAGGATATGTATAATGGGTATATGGGCACGGAACTATGGGATGGAGGATGTGTGATGGGTATATGGGCACTGGACTATGGGATGGAGGATATGTATGATGGGTATATGGGCACAGGACTATGGGATGGAGGATGTGTGATGGGTATATGGGCACTGGACTATGGGATGGAGGATATGTATGATGGGTATATGGGCACAGGACTATGGGATGGAAGATGTGTGATGGGTATATGGGCACTGGACTATGGGATGGAGGATGTGTGATGGGTATATGGGCACTGGATTATGGGATGGAGGATGTGTGATGGGTATAGGGCCACTGGATTATGGGATGGAGGATAATCATTATAATTTGTTATAACTAACCACAGTTAGTTGCTATTCCTGGGCAACGCCGGGCTCTTCAGCTAGTTAATTATATAATTAACTAGATGTGGGCCCAATGATATCGCATTGGGAGGGCAGTGACATCACGATGGGGGCAGATCTGTGGCGCTGGGGGTGGCCGTTGTCTCTCCCCCCCTCCGCAGTGGCAGGATCCGGTGCGGGTCCTGCGGCAGGTCCTGGCGGAGGTCCGGCGGCGGGTCAGAGCCACCAGAGGGCGCCCGCACCCCATATCCAGCACAGGCCGCAAGCTGCGGTCTTTCCTGCTGCATGTGACTGCACGGAGGTGGGTGGGCAGGCAGCGGCGGGATCCGGCGCAGGTACAGTGGCGGGTCCTGGCAGGGGTCCTGAGGTGGGTCAGAGCCACCAGAGGGCACCCGCACCCCATCTCCAGCACAGACCGCAAGCCGTGGTCTTTCCTACCGGCTGTGACTGCATGGAGGTGGGTGGGCAGATGGCGGGATCTGGTGCATGTAGTCAGGCGGCGGGTCCTGGTGGGGGTCCGGCAGCGGGTCATAGCCACCAGAGGGTGCCCGCACCCCATCTCCAGCACAGGCCGCAAGCTGCGGTCTTTCCTGTCGGCTGTGACTGCACGGAGGTGGGTGGGCAGGCAGCAGCGGGATCCGGTGCTTGTAGTCAGGTGGCGGGTCCTGGTGGGGGTCCGTCAGAGGGTCCTGATGGGGTCCCAGCGGCGGGTCCAGCGGCAGCGGGGGGAGGTCCGGCGTGGGTGTCCCGGCGATGTCCCGCTGGTGGTACTTCACAAGGGCCTGGTACCACCAGTGGGTGCCATATTGGAATACCCATCACTTGGGTATTCCAATATGGCGGTCGGCGTACTTCCGGTGTGGCGCGGCAGATTGTGGAATTCGAGGACATCCAGATGGAAGTGGATGATGGACAATTTTAGGTAATTATATAAATAGATAATTTATGCATTCATTCAATGCACACATTGTGCTCCATAGAGTCATAAAAGACCTTTGGGGGAGTATTTAAACATTTAAATACTTATTTGACTTCCACTGTACCTAGGGTAATATATTAATCCCAGGTAGGGCTCGCTCACACCACTGTATTTTCCTTCTGAGTGAGATCCAACAAAGCATTGGATCACACTATGATTACATTCTGATAAAACTCTGATCAGAGTTTGATCAGAGTGTGCTTAGTATAATAGGCCCGATTCTCTTGGACGAGAGAATATTCGCTGGTGTGACCCAAGTCTAAAGGGTATGCCACACTAAACAACATCGCTAACGGGATCGCTAAAAAACGTCACTATTTAGCGATCCCGTTAGCGATGTTGTTGTGTGCGGCATCTACCAGCGACGTGGCCCCTGCTGAGATCCTGCTGTGATCTCGCTCGTCGTTCTCATCGTTCCGGACCCTATTTTTATCGTCGGCGCCCCGCTGGTAAGTATATATCGCTGAGTGTAGCACCTTTTGTTAGCGATTTAGCGGTACTTTTGTACCGCTAAAGTCGTTAAGGAGATCGCTAACCGCGATAGCGTCCTTAACGACATCGCTAAATTAGGCTGCTACTAGCGATATAGAAACAATCCCGCTAGCGATCGCATTAGTATGCGTCGTTATCGTGATCGCTAGTGGGATTGTTTAGTGTGGCAGTACCTTAAGAGATATAGAAAAGCTCCAGGCACACTCTTTCTACCCACCAAATTACCACGATAGTAAAGATTTGATAATGAATTTAAATTGTAATGGCACTTAGGACAAGATCCAAGGTTTTTTGAAACCTTTATGCATGTTCATGGGGAACATTAATGCACTGTATGGTACTGTGTGATAGATGTTACCACATAGAGCAAAAACATTGGCAGAGATCCAAAATCTATAATATTATAATGTTGAAGTGAATCAGCATTATATATCATATATGAGGCAGTAACTGCTCAGGGACAGCATTATCAGCTGTTTATGGATACTACAATCTGCTTTCTAAGACAATTATGTTGAATAAATAGGAGAGGATAAGTATTTGGCTAATTAAGTGATCTCTTAACAATTTTCGCTGCCGCTCTCGATCTTCTTCACCCGCACCATACACATTATGAGAAGTAGATGAGAGGTCATTGTACATAAGAAACATCTTACCTCATAAGTGTGTTTTGATATTGGTTAATTTTTTCCTCTCTGATTAATCTAACGCTTTATATAGCCTTATTGAACCTGTTCCATTAGGCATTGAGAAACAATTAACTAGTAGTGAAAGCTATATACATGTTGTTTCTCCTTACTTACTCCTCAACGTTACGTCTTTGTGACTCTTGTATGATCGGGCGTTTAGGTACTGCGTATGAGCGGACATATGCCTCTGTTTAATTTTGTGGTGGAACAACAAAATTCCATTTTTTTATGTGTGGTAAACTAATGTGTTCCTGACGTATAAGGATAATTTTTATCTTTAATCACTGTCATACTTTGAAGTCTAAGGCTTCTTCTTGTAGTTTACAAGACGTTAATGAATACATGGGTTCCACTATGGCTACACACATAAGAACATGGGATAATTATTTAACATTTTTTACACAAAAACCAGCATTCAAGGTGTTCTCATATGATGGACCATGATCACTAGTGACTCACCTTTCTATGTGCACAACAAGATTGCTAGTAAAATGAGGTAAAGAGATAGAATCCAGCATTGAACTAATTAAAATGAGACTGGAAAACAAGGGTGGATAAGGGTGTGCCTTATCTTTCTCGAGATCCCAGAGCATAATAAACGTAAAAGGCTCTGAGGATCAGACGGTGGGCTGCGAGCAGTAGAGGGGCAGGACAGGTGAGCAGTGAGATGATTATAAGTTTATGGTTCAGTAAAATTGTAGCTGTATGGCTGCCATTTTGCTGAATCCACTAGGAGCAAATTTACAAGAATACACATTCTCAAAAATCTGTAATTCAATTACACTGTAATAAATTTGCTTATCCCTATTTATTTCAGTTCTTCAGTACAAAAAGTGAAACTCATATATAGAGTCAATACAAACAGAATGATCTATTTCAAGTGTTTATTTCTGTTAATGTTGATGATTATGGCTTACAGCCAATGAAAACCCAAAAGTCATTATCTCAGTAAATTAGAATAATTAACAAAAAACACTTGCAAAGCCTTCCTAAGAGTTTAAAAATGTCCCTTAGTCTGTTTTAGTAGGCTCCACAATCGTGGGGAAGACTGCTGACTTGACAGATGTCCAGAAGGCAGTCATTGACACACTCCACAAGGAGGATAAGCCACAAAAGGTCATTGCTAAAGAAGCTGGCTGTTCACAGAATGCTGTATCCAAGCATATTAATGGAAAGTTGAGTGGAAGGAAAAAGTGTGGTAGAAAAAGGTGCACAAGCAACCGAGATAACCGCAGCCTTGAAAGGATTGTTAAGAAAAGGCCATTCTAAATTTGGTGGAGATTCACAAGGAGTGGACTGCTGCTGGAATCATTGCTTTACAGACGTATCCAGGACATGGGCTGCAAGTGTCTCATTTCTTGTGTCAAGCCACTCATGACCAATAGACAATGCCAGAAGCATCTTACCTCAGCCACGGCGATAAAAAAAATGGGCGATAAAAAAAATGGACTGTTGCTTAGTAGTCCAAGGTGTTGTTTTCAGATGAAAGTAAAGTTTGCATTTCATTTGGAAATCAAGGTTCCAGAGTCTGGAGGAAGAATGGAGTGGCACACAATCAAAGCTGCTTGAGGTCTAGTGTGAAGTTTCCACAATCAGTGATGGTTTGGGAAGCCATGTCATCTGCTGGTGTAGGTCCACTGTTGTTGTGAATGGGTTTGAGATGAGTTCTGAGCAGAGGCTCCCTCTGGTGGTTACAAGCGGTACTAGTGAGGATTGTGAGGACTGGGAATCAGGTGTTACTGATTGGTCTTATATAAGGGAGTCATTTTCCCATCAGGGCTGCCGGTGATCAATTGTTCTGGTCTGAATCCTTCTTTCCAGTTTCCCTTGTAGCCTGCTGTGTCGCGTCTGCATCTCCTGCTATCAGATAAGACAATTTCTTATTTTGTGTTTTTGCTATTTTTTTGCATTTTGTCCTGCACTTCTGTGGGGGCCTTCAGGGTCCCCTCCGGGGGCTTTTGCCCTCTCAGTTTAGTCCAGCCACTGTGTTTTGTACTTTTGCTTTTTCCAGTTTTTTTTTCAGTGGCTGCTGTTTTGATTTTTTTACACCAGAGAACTAATTTAGGTGGTAGAGGTCGTGTGATCTCAGGTGATTTTGAAATTAGTAGAGTTGGTGTTTTTTCAGGGTTTTCTGAGATTGCAGTAAGTACCCTTCCTGTCCTTTTCTATTTAGATAGTTTGGGCCCCAGCGTTTGCTCATACTATTTTCTTTCTGTGTCAGTATTTCCTCTTGTCTAACCGCCATTACATGTTTGGGGGCTTTCTATTATCTTTGGGGTTCTGCTCCGGGGCAGATAGCTTTCCTATTTCTATCTTTAGGTGTAGTTAGTTTCTCAGGCTGTGACGAGGCGTCTAGGACCAACGTAGGAACGCTCCACGGCTGCCTCTAGTTGCGGTGGTTAGTCAGGGTACTGCAATCTCATAGATTCCAACTGCTCTGGTGTATTTCCTTTTTTACCTGCACTCCTCAGCTACCGTAACATAACATATCACCGGCCATAAAATTGTATGGTAAATCCACAGAAGGGAAAAAATATTTTGAAGGAAAAAAAAACTGGAAAAGCAAAAGTTACAAAACACAGTGGCTGGACTAAACTGAGAGGGCAAAAGCCCCCGGAGGGGACCCTGAAGGCCCCCACAGAAGTGCAGGACAAAATGCAAAAAAATAGCAAAAACACAAAATAAGAAATTGTCTATCTGATAGCAGGAGATGCAGACGCGACACAGCAGCTACAAGGGAAACGGAAAGAAGGATTCAGACCAGAACAATTGATCACCGCAACCCTGATGGGAAAAATGACTCCCTTATATAAGACCCAAACAGTAACACCTGATTCCCAGTCCTCACAA
>JARQOD010000007.1:44817039-44923752 GCA_033576555.1 Oophaga sylvatica
GAGTGTGGGGCCGATCTTACATTGCAGTAACATTTAGATGTCGGACATTGTGTTCGCGCCACGGGGAGTGTCGCCCCGGGGGCACGCCCTTACTCCCTGTGCCTCGTGGCGCAGATTGCGGAAAAATGGCAATACAGTCTATGATGATTTTTGCAATTCTCAACAAAAAAAACATTAAATTTAAAAGGGCACACAGGACTCGCTTTAGCGGCTTCGAATCCTTTCGCTGGTGCGAGCAACATCCTGTGGCGACTGGACCCTCGGGGCTTCTGTCTTTCACAAATGCGGCTTTACCGGCAATTGAATCGAGGCTATTTTCTATGTAGAATGAAAAATTTAAAATATAGTATATAATAATGCACAATAAGTTTTTAAAATATATATATAGATTCAAGTGGAAATTTTGGTTTAAAGGAAAGAAATTTTTTTAGGAATTTGTTCCAAGCTTACAAGGGACCCGGTATCGGAATCGGATTCGCCGATAGAGTGATATCGGGTACCATTCCGACCGATATTTTTAGATATCGACAGACGCCAACACATAAAGGGTTATCCACACTTTTTCAGGATGATCTTTCCTTGGAAAAGTCATCAATGTCTGATTGGTCCAGGGTCCAACACCTGCCGAAATTCTGGGTAATACATTTCATCCGGACTAATGATTATATGGAGTATACCTGCGTGCCAAAAGGTTTTTTGTCTCCACAGTTTTCTCTGCCCATGTAAATGTACTATCCAGTTTTAATGAATCCTATTCATTGAAGAAAAAAGCCCATGAAAATAACGCCCTTAAAGTTTATTCAGACTTTTCTTTTAGGCTCGGCTAGAAAAAAAAAAACCGGCAGTAGTTGCACCTAATTGTCCGCTGTCACTGATACAGGAGGTCCGGGGCTATGGACCCAAGCAGGGGCCCTGACTAATCCCTCTACCTGGAGTACTGTTGAGGAACAGAGGTCCAGGCCGCCCGTAACCCTATCTCCTGCAAATCCCGACCCCATATCTATCCTGAAGGACCCCGATCACAACACGGGGACTGGAAGGTATATGCCTAAACACCCGTAATGACAACGGACAGTACAGGGGTAAACTAAAACCACCTTGCATACAAAACTCACTCTACACAACAGAGGGAACAATAACGGGTACGGAGTTAAATGAAAAAGCGAAGGGGAAAAAAACCACACCAGGTCTCTTCCTTCAACTTCAAATACCAGATCCGCCTGGGCTGCATGAATCTTTCACCGACACATTCCAGCAGACCTGGGTTTTGAAGGGAATTCATTACTGCAGCATTAACGCCTGGGCGAGGCTGGGCCTCATTAGACAGAGAATTAACCCCTCAAATGCCGAAAAACACAAAGCACCAAAAAACCCTGGCGAAGTCAGGTTGTGTAATCGCACGATCTTCGTGGCGACACACCCGTGACAATATGCCTGTTTTGCCCGACTCTGGTCTCTGCCAGACGAGCAGTCAGACCGACCGTTTTTCCTGCCAGCAACCATGGTTTGACCTAAATTACATTGGCAATCGCGGCTTCTCTTCCACTCTGCATGTTGCGGGCATACTGCCGATGCATATTGATAACACTGGCTCCCCGCTGCCTACTAGGGAAGCTGACTGTCAATCAGCATGAGTCGCAGTCATACCCCGTCAACAGAGCAGCCCGGAAGAAAAGATGTCTGTTGTGATGAACAGCTAATCGCCAGCGGACCGGTCTGTGAGTACAGTTCTGTGCCAGGACAAGTAAACAGCAAGTAGTTGGGAACTACCGCTTGTTTTTTTAGGTCATAGTAAAAAATATTTTAAAAAAAGTTCTGGTTAAACCCTTTAAATCCATACTGTTCATATGGATCCATTGGAACACTTGAATCAGAATCTTCACTTTAGCGGAAAGCTGAGCAATCGGTAAAATTTAAAATAACATGAAATTTAATTGTAATGTTTGACTTTATAGAAAGCTGCATATTTATCAATTGGTCTGCAAGCATCATGTAGAAGAGCAGGAGGGCTGAACAGACTGATAAATGGTTTATGCAAAGATATTTTGTTAACTTTGAACTTATTGATTGAAATCATTTTTTTAAAATTTATGAGTCTAGTGGGCGGCTCTAGTAATAACTGACATTTATTAAACCCCCACTGGACTCCTAAGCAAGGAAAGACAGGTGTTCAATCAATAATTTCATTTAAAATTTTTCTTACCAAAATGTTATTAAATCTTCTCCCGCCAGCTCTAGACAGATTCGCAGTTTGGGGACAACTTTTTTTTCCCTTTTAAAAATAGATTTTTGACAATCTAATTGGCTCAAGAGCACATAAGATAAAAATAATAAATCCTTGTAAAATTTATCATAATGTGTTACTAAAGGTAAGAGTATTACTTAAATAACGGGGAACTTTCTTTGTGATCTATTCACAAAAATTTTTTATATTAAAAAAAGAAATTTTCATTTCAGTTCTTCGGCTTTTGAGGTTTGGCTAACATCCCCCCCCTCTAGAAAAAGTAAAATTATTGAAAATTTTTTTTGCAAATAATCATCTCCAGGCTGATGGAAGGTAATTATAAAGGGTTTCAATTCTAAAAGATTTAATGCAATGCGGTATTCCCTTGTCTCCACAAGGTTAGCATCGCTGGCCTCTCTGATCCTATTCTGCACTGTAAAATGTTTTCCGCCCGTTGTCATACATAAAAACACCATATAATAAGGAGAGGCGATCCGGATTTATTGCAGGGCTAGACTGTCGTAATATATAATTTCATTATTGATTCTTTTATTTACCAATCTATTTATTTATATGGTTTAATTTTATAATGTATTTGGCGGAGATTGCATGGTATCAAAGCCCTTCCCTCACACCAGGTGACTTGTTTTGGTTATATTTCAATTTGTAATATTTTATATCTCCGGAATCAATTTTCTCCCCGGGGAGAGCTGCTTTAGTAATATTTATTCTTCTTACTAATAAGTCCCCTATTTTTAAAATTATATTTTGTTTTAGCCAATTACAATATGGTCTCACTAATCTCTTGGCCTTCCCTTTCCTTCCTAATGCCCCTCCATTGTGCCCGGGGGCATGGTCTTCCTAGCATCATACCTAGCCCCGGTTTCTTTTTATTTACTGCCCCTATTTTTTTTCCTTTCTGCCTTCACCCCCTTGGTTTTAAAAAATTTTTTTTTTTTTTACAACTTTTGTTACAGTTTTTATACCCTTGCATTATCATTAGAACCATTTTGAGTGGAGTTTCCTTTTTTTCACTGAAAAAATTGGTCCTCTATTACGTTAGTCACAAACTGATCAGAGTGCGATCAAAGTGTGATACGATTTTTTTCCCGGGGATGAAAAGAAAAAAACATTTCTCCAAATTCCCATTAGTCAGAAGGTGAAAATCGGACTGCATTGGATGCACAGAGGCAGTCTGATTTTTTCACGGACCATAGACAGAAAAGGTAGTTCATCCGATTATCGGGGGCAAATTGTACAAGATGTAATTATTTTTTTTTTATTCGTTCGGGGAAAAAACGACGGCACAGCCAATAAAAAACATGAGTGTGAGTGCAATCCGTCAGGGGCCACAATAGTTCAAACCGTTTTATACGGTTGTCGCAAAGCCCTAATGCTAATGAAATAAAGGGTGATTAACTTTGACGCCCTTAGTATTTATGTTTTTGGTGGCCTGAGAAAAATTGGATCTTGTCCTTTTTTTACATTTTGCAAGTTAGCAAGAATTTTGGCATGGAAATCATGAGTCCCCACAATCTAGGTCTATTTAAAAAAAATGGTAAAGTAACACATTGAACAAATAATACCTTAGGGTCCATTTAACAAAAGCATTTGAGTGGTGTTTTTTTTCCGTGATTTTGTGTTTTACAATATTTTTTAGAAATTTAGCAAAAAAAAAAAACCCTTCCAAGCACTTGTATGAACACGGCCAAAGCTACTTCTTTACAATTGGTTGATTTTGGACCAATTAGCTAATTTAGTCAACTTATTTTTAATTGCATTTTTATGATTTTTTTCTTGTGTTTTTGTGGTTTTTTTTCAACTCAGCCTTGACTTTTAGTCGTCTTTTTAAAGAAGACTTTAATTTGGAAATTCCTGTTTGCTGAGTTACCAGCTGTGAACAACTTTATTGAAAAATTAATTGTTAATTGTGCAGTTCCCACTGGGTTTCTCTGTGGAAAATTTAAGAAATTTTTGGCTTAATTGTGGTTTTCTGCATCTCATTAAATCTATGTCGAAAATCCACAAATAAAGTGATATTTTTTGCGAACGAATTTAATGTTGCAGTTTAAAAAATTACAGGTCAATTACCAGCATTACAAAACGGAATGGGCATAACTTTACAAATTAATCCACTTTGCTGGAAACGTATTACGCTGCATTTTTCCATGCAAAAAATAATTGAAAAAAATGTACCAATACTATGTTAGGAACTTAGCCTAAAACAAATAACACTGGCGAATTAAAGCATAATTTGACATCTAACTTGCTTGGTCAATAACCGGTGCATGTTAAAGGGAATCTGTTGGGAATGGGTTTGAGATGATTCTGAGCAAGGCTCCCTCTGGTGGTTACAAGCGGTACTAGTGAGGATTTTTGGGATGGGACAGGGTTACGATTGGTCTTTATAAGGGAGTCATTTTCCCCTCGGGTTGCCGGGATCAATTGTTCTGGTCTGATCCTTCTTTCCGTTTCCCTTGTACCTGCTGTGTCTTCTGCCATCTCCTGCTATCAGATAAGACAATTTTATTTTGTGTTTTTTGCTATATTTTGCATTTTGTCCTGCACTTTCTGTGGGGCCTTCAGGGTCCCCCCGGGGTTCTGCCCCTCCATTTAGTTCAGCCCCTTTTTTGTACTTTTGCTTTTTCCAGTTTTTTTCGGGCTGCTGTTTTTGATTTTTTTTACACCAAGAATAATTTAGGTGGTAGGGCGTGTGATCTCAGTGATTTTGAAATTAGTAGAGTTGGTTTTTTTTTTTCGGGGGCTAATTGCCAGTAAGTGCCCTTCCGTCCTTTTCTATTTAGTAGTTTGGGCCCCACTTTGCTCATACTATTTTTTTCTGTGTCGTTTTCCTCTTGTCTAACCACCATTAATGTTTGGGGGCTTTTATTATCTTTGGGGTTTCTCCGGGGGGCAATAGCTTTCCTATTTCTATCTTTAGGTGTAGTTGGTTTCTCGGCTGGACGGGCGCTAACCAACGTAGGAAACGCTCCACGGCTGCCTCTAGTTTGGTGGTTAGTAGGGTACTGCCTCTGATTCCAACTGCTCTGGTGTATTGCCTTTTTTACCTGCACTCCTCAGCTACCGTAACATAACGTACACCGGCCATAAAAATTGTATGGATACTCACAGAAGGGAAAAAATATTTTAAAGGGAAAAGAAAAGTTTGCAAGATATTTTCTGTTTGTTGCATTTTTTTTTTTTTTTTTCCCTCTGATCTCTGGGGCGGGGAGGATCTTTTTCCCAATGGTTTGCACAGTTGTCTGGCCATGTGGATCGCTTGCCACTGGGTTCGAGATTGCTGCTATCTTGCTAGGTTGCCGTGTGGAACCTAGGATCCCCCATGCCAATTTGTTTTGGGGAGCGAGCAAGTTTCAGAATTTCAAAATAATTGTAAATTTTTTTTTGCCTTAAAATCAAAGTCCTCAGGAAACGCAGCGCAGCAGGTTCAAATTTATCTTCTCCTGCCGGCGATCCTCAGGATTGGGCTTTTTCCCTTAATGGATCCTGTTTTGAGTGATGTTGATGCATTTTTTCAGGCTTTGGGGTTATTGTACATGAGCCTAATGCCTGACAAGCGAAAAAGCCTTGTTGGCATTAAATAGGGCTTATGAAAGCTGATTAACTTCAGAGTTCCGTAGGTGGGCATCCTGACCCAAAATGGAATCGACGCTTTGGCGGCCCTTTTTTTCCGGAAGGGTCTGCGGATAATGTAAAGGATGTTTTGGGGTTCCCTGTCCCCTCTGTTTCAATGATTTCTATGTCATTGCGATTAAATGACAGACGTTTCGTGAGCGGAGAAGATGCTGGAGTGGTTTGCTTGTGAGCCAGTGCTAGCCCATCGTGTTGGAGGGTTTTCGGGGCACAGCGCTGATTTCGAAAGCGAATGGGTTATTTTTACGTGGGATGCCTCTCATCTATTTTAGTCTGCCCTAAGCGGGGAAGACTTTTGCAGCTCAGTTGTCTTGGTAGTGTTCAACTAAGTTTTTATTAATTCATCGAATATGCTCCTATCCTCATTTCTGCTCAGGCTTTCGTTGATTCTGGAGCACTTTAACCTATGGATTATTTTTTGCTAAACGTTGTGGGGTTTCCCTTGATACCCCTACAGAAGTCTATCCCCTTGGGGACGATTCACCCCCTTTGGTGGAATAAACCCCATTTTTTACCAGGTGATAATGAGGGTTAACCTATCACCAGGGTGCGCAAATTTTTGGTTCTATATAATTGCATGCATTATAGTGCTGGGTTTCCCCTTGGGGTTTCAGCTCATAAAACCTGTTTTGGATTGGAAATCTGTTCGTAACCTTGGGGCTGCCAATGTGTTAATACCAACACTCCTGTTTTTTCTGCCTCCCCCAGGCTGAGGATGTTCCTGCTTTTTGTTTGATTTTTCTGATGGTTTAGCGAAAGTAATCTGCATCCTTACTCCCCCATAGGAGCTATGACTGCGCTATTGAATTAGTGCCAGGTAGTAAATTCCCTAAAGGTCGCCTTTTTAATTTTGTCTGTCCTGAACATGACGCTATGCGGTCTTATATCAAGGAATCATTGGAGAAAGGGTCATATCAACCATCCTTTTCCCACCCTTAGGTGCGGTTTTTTCTTTGTGGCCAAAAAAGATGGTTCATTAAAGGCCGTATTGATTATCGTCTCTTGAACAATATTACTGTGAAATATCAATACCCGTTACCCTTGATTTCTGACCTGTTTTCCAGGGTGAAAAACGCTACTTGGTTTACCAAGCTTGACCTCAGGGGGCGTATAACCTTATTCGCATTAAGCACGGGGATGAATGGAAGACGGCATTTAACACCCCTGAAGGGCATTTTGAGTACCTTGTGATGCCCTTTGGGCTCACAAATGCTCCTTCCGTCTTCCAGTCCTTCATAAATGACATTTTCAGGGATTTTGTGGATAAATTTCTGATTGTTTATTTGGATGATATCTTGATTTTTTCTAATGACTGGGACTCTCATGTGAAACATGTTCGAACTGTATTCCAGATTTTGAGAGAGAATGCTCTGTATGTGAAGGGATCAAAGTGTCTTTTTGGCGTACAGAAGATCTCATTTCTGGGATTCATTTTGTCCCCATCTGTTATTGAAATGGACCCGGTCAAGGTTCAGGCCATCTGTGATTGGGTCCAACCTACTTCATTAAAGGCTCTTCAGAGATTTTGGGTTTTGCCAATTTTTATCGTAAATTTATTGGTAATTTCTCGGTTATTGTTAAACCATTAACTGATTTGACCAGAAAGGGTTCTGATGTGGTGAATTGGCCTCCTGGGGCAGCCCTCTGCGTTTCAGGAACTAAGCAGAGATTCACTTCTGCTCCTGTTCTACGGCAGCCTGATGTTTTCTCTGCCATTTCAGGTGGAGGTTGATGCCTCTGAAATGGGGCAGGTGCCGTTTTGTCCCAAAAAGATCCAGAGACCTCTAAAAGTAACCCTTGTGCCTTTTTCTCTCGAAAATTTTCTCTTACTGAACGTAATTATGACGTGGGTAATCGGGAGTTATTGGCCATGAAGTGGGCTTTTGAAGAGTGGAGACATTGGCTGGAGGGAGCCAAACATCAGGTGGTGGTCCTTACGGACCATAAGAATCTGGTCTATCTGGAATCTGCCAAGCGACTCAATCCTAGACAGGCCAGGTGGGCCTTGTTTTTCACACGTTTTAATTTTGTGGTTTCCTTTCTTCCTGGCACTAAGAATGTTAAGGCGGATGCCCTCTCGAGGAGTTTCCTTGCGGACTCTCCTGAGCTATCTGATCCCTCTGTTTTTTTTGAAGGAGGGTGTAGTTCTTTCCGCCATCTCGCCCAATTTGAGACTTGCTCTGGAGGGGTGTCAGGAGGATAGGCCCGAGCGCTGCCCTGTTGGAAAATTGTTTGTCCCGGACCAATGGAAAAAGAGTGTGATGTCTGAGATTCATTGTTCCGCATTGGCTGGGCATCCCGGAATTTTTTGGTACCAGAGACTTGGTTAGTCGTCCTTTTGGTGGTCTACCTTGTCTCGCGATGTCAGGGAATTTGTGCAGTCCTGCGGACTTGCTCTCGCTCCAAGCCTTGCTTTCACTCTAGTGGTTTGTTGATGCCATTCCCTGTGCCCAAGAGACCATGGACCCATATCTCTATGGATTTCATTTCTGATCTTCCTGTTTCTCAGAGAATGACCCCATCTGGGTAATTTGTGATAGGTTTTCCAAAATGATACATCTTGTGCCATTACCTAAGTTGCCTCCTCCTCTGAATTGGTGCCGTTGTTCCTTCAGCACGTGGTTCGTTTACACGGCATTCCTGAGAACATTGTCTGACAGAGGAGTCCAGTTTGTTTTCCATATTTTGGAGGACTTTTTGTTCTAAACTGGGTGTTCAATTGTCTTTCTCCTCGGCATTTCATCCTCAGACCAATGGTCAAACTGAGAGAACAAACCAGACATTGGAGATTATCTAAGATGCTTTGTGTCTGCTGATCAGGATGACTGGGTCTCTTTTTTGCCTTTGGCTGAGTTTGCTCTTAATAATAGGGCTAGCTCTGCCACTTTGATGTCTCCGTTTTTCTGTAATTCTGGGTTTCACCCTCGATTTTCTTCAGGACAGACGAGGCTTCTGTCTGTCCAGGTGTTGACTCTGTTGTTGAGCGTATGCAGCAGATTTGGGACCAGGTAGTGGAGAGGTTGTCCCCTCTCAGGAGAAGGCCCAGCGGTTTGCTAACCGGCATAGGACTGATGGTCCTCGTTTAAAGTGGGGGACTTGGTCTGGTTGTCCTCAAAGAATATTCCTATGAGAGTAGCATCTCCTAAATTTAAAGCCTAGGTTCATTGGACCTTATAAGATCATGGAATTCTTAATCCTGTTTCTTTTCGTTTGCTTCTTCCAGGGACATTTAAGATCCAAACGTGTTCCACAATCCTTGTTGAAGAGGTTTGTTGAGCCAGTGGTTCCTGCTGCTGTGCCTCCTGACCCTGTTTGGTTTAGGGCAATCTGGAGTATGTGGTTGAGAAAATATTGGATTATCGTTTTTCTAGACGAAGACTCCAGTATTTGGTTAAATGGAGAGGTTATGGTCAGGAAGACAATTCTTGGGTGTTTGCTTCGGACATCCATGCTAGGAGACTTATCCGTGCGTATCATAGAACTCATCCTGACCGACCTGGTTGCTCAAATGAGGGTTCGGTGACCCCTCCTCAAGGGGGGGGTACTGTTGTGAATGGGTTTGAGATGAGTTCTGAGCAGAGGCTCCTCTGGTGGTTACAAGCGGTACAGTGAGGATTGTGAGGACTGGGAATCAGGTGTTACTGATTGGTCTTATATAAGGGAGTCATTTTCCATCAGGGTTGCCGGTGATCAATTGTTCTGGTCTGAATCCTTCTTTCCAGTTTCCCTTGTAGCCTGCTGTGTCGTGTCTGCATCTCCTGCTATCAGATAAGACAATTTCTTATTTTGTGTTTTTGCTATATTTTTGCATTTTGTCCTGCACTTCTGTGGGGCCTTCAGGGTCCCCTCCGGGGGCTTCTGCCCTCTCAGTTTAGTTCAGCCACTGTGTTTTGTACTTTTGCTTTTTCCAGTTTTTTTTTCAGTGGCTGCTGTTTTGATTTTTTTTACACCAGAGAACTAATTTAGGTGGTAGAGGTCGTGTGATCTCAGGTGATTTTGAAATTAGTAGAGTTGGTGTTTTTTTCAGGGTTTTCTGAGATTGCAGTAAGTGCCCTTCCTGTCCTTTTCTATTTAGATAGTTTGGGCCCCAGCGTTTGCTCATACTATTTTCTTTCTGTGTCAGTATTTCCTCTTGTCTAACCGCCATTACATGTTTGGGGGCTTTCTATTATCTTTGGGGTTCTGCTCCGGGGCAGATAGCTTTCCTATTTCTATCTTTAGGTGTAGTTGGTTTCTCAGGCTGTGACGAGGCGTCTAGGACCAACGTAGGAACGCTCCACGGCTGCCTCTAGTTGCGGTGGTTAGTCAGGGTACTGCAATCTCATAGATTCCAACTGCTCTGGTGTATTTCCTTTTTTACCTGCACTCCTCAGCTACCGTAACATAACAGGAATCTGTCAGCAGTTTTTTTCTATGTAACCTGAGAACAGCATGATGTAGGGATAGAGATCCTGATTCCAACGATGTGTCACTTATTGTATTACTTGGTTCAGTTTCAATAAAATCACCGTTTTATCAGCAGGAGACTATCACTAGAGGACTAGTTGTCTCCTGCCTTGTAGTCCTCCTGCTCTGTATAGCCCCGTCCTTACCACTGATTAGTCACTTTCTGCCAGTGTACACAGAAAGCTGCCAATCAGTGGTGTGGGCGGGGCTATACAGAGCTCAGTGTTCAGAGAACTCTAAAGGCTGGGTCTCACATAGCGATACACCAGCGATCCCGACAACGATCAGGATCGCTGGTGTATCGCTATATTATTGCTGCTGAGCTGCCAAACAGGCAGCTCAGGGCAGCGATCAGCACAAGGACACTGCGGGTAAACATCGCTAGTTACCCGCTGTGTACCTTGGATACCAGCGCCCTGATGCAGGGAGATGGTAACCAAGGTACACATCGGGTTTCCAGGCGCTGCGCAGTGCCTGGAAACCCGCTGTGTACCTTGGTTACCAGCTCCCTGCATCAGGGCGCTGGTATCCAAGGTACACAGCGGGTTTCTAGGCACAGCCCCGCGCCTGGAAACCCGCTGTGTACCTTGGTTACCAGCGGATCGCTGGTCTCCCGCCTGTCACACGCAGCGATGCGTGCCTGTCAGCGGGAGACCAGCGATCAAAAAAAATGTCCTGACATTTCAGCGACGATCAGCGATACCCGGCAGGCGGGCTGATTGTCGCTGAATGTCACACACAGCGATATCGCTGGTGAGCTCGATGCTGCGTCACAAAACTAGTGACTCAGCACCGATCTCGCTAGCGATATCGCTGTGTGAGACGGGCCCTTTAGATCTGCAACAGATAAAACTGTAATTTTATGAAAACTACAGCAAGCAGCCCAGTATGTGACACATCACTAGAATCACTGTCTCTGCTCCCAAATCATGCTGTCCTTAGATAAGGTGGAAAAAAACATGATAACTGATTCCCTTTAAGTATTAATCCTCCTATGCCTCTTCAGTCATCAGTGATTTTCACTTACACAAATAATTATCCGGACTTGTCTCTGAGATTCAATGCGATCACATGGATCACATAAAAGACAAAGATGTGAACAGCCCCACAGATTATAATGAGTACGTGAAAATTATGGATAGAACACGTAAATGAAAAACAAATGTCTGAATGAGGCCTAAGTGATCATCTCTTGTGACAAGCATTTTATTTTTGTCAAGTTAAATGATGTTGATGACACATATCAATGATGCCCGTGACAATAATATAGTTTACATAGTATTGTCATATTGTTACTTCCTGAGATCTGAGAAGTAGATCAGAAAAGAAAAAGTTGCACAGTAGTATATAACCATCTGGGCTATTTTTTTCAAGAAAAAAAAATTTTGCAAGAAAAAAAATTGATGTTGAAGTACAGATAAGCCACGTCTTCATCTTGCCACGTCTGTTATTCACATTTGACATATCGGCCTTTAGACCTTTTTAAAAAATTCTCACTCTTTGAGCTAAAATGTCACCGTTTTTGCATGCACAATGTAATGGCAGAATGAAAAGGTGAACTTTTGCATAGTTACCGGTATATACTTCTAGTTACTCAAAAATGACTTGGAAAACAACACATGTCCATCATGTTCAACCTTTTTCAGATGAATTTTACATCATACCTTGCTAAATTATTTAAGAGACCCTCAATGCCGCTTTGAAGAGATTATCATAATTTTTATAGCATGTGGCCCTCTTTGAATGCTGTCATTGTATATGTGATCATACTCAACGCCTTGTATTTGAGCCAGGAATTGGAGCCTCCGTTGTTGACTATTTATTGGAATAAATTGTATTAAAACAATGTACTTTGGGCTGATCTATGTCGGTAGTAAAAAGTACATCTAGCTATGATTTTTAATACAACCGTGTGGAAAAAAAAGTCTGGGCCACACAGTTTGGCCCAATTCATCATGGCCTTTGTGCCTTTTTTTGGCTTAGTTTTGTGTGTTTTACGTTTTTTTTGTTTACACCCAATTCATTATTTTCTTTCTATATCCCTTTTTTTTAAGTCTAATCTATATGTGCTTGCCTGTTTTTTTAATTTTGTTGTCCACTTTGTGGACAGAGTCCAGCAATTCCAGATGTTTCAGTCTGATTTCATCAATTGCGTTTTTTCAAAAAGTTGCAAAATTTGACGCAACTTCAGTTCTAGTCTTTCCCTGGTGAATTTTTGAGTATGTCAAGATTTTGGCATAATTTTTGCAGTTTTTGGTGCCAAAAGTCCCAAAACGGTTGAGAACTTGTTCCTGTATGACAAATTTAACAACAAAAATGGCAACTAATACCACAAGACAAAAAAGTGACTTAAAACCCCCCACAAATGATAAATAAGCATCAAAACCACTTTTTATGCATTCAGTTGAATTTGCTGAAGTATGAGGATTGCATCAAGTAGTCCCGCTGCATATTTTCCATAGGCATGGTGTGAATCTGGCCTTACCATATTATTTCATGTAGATTGTATTAAAGTTTGAACATTACTTCCTGTGCCATGTTGTAAAAGGGCGGCATGGGGAGAAGGTAATTCCCTGAACAATCCAATTGACACCATGAACTGGATAAAGTCTGGAATCCACGTTAACTAGTTTTTACATTTAAACCCTGAGATATTATGGTTAAAGCTGACCTCAGGAACTAACCGCTTTTATAAAACAATGGATCTCACGCTGGGGGACCACATTAGACTAACATCAGCCAAACCCACCAACATTGACAGGCTTGGCCAAAAGTCTAATGTGAATGGAGCCTCCCAGTGCTCCTCAGATGATGTTACGGGAGAAAAGGATCTGGCACGTCTGCTGTTGGACTGCCGATCCTTTTGTTCTCAATGAGATAAGATGCCACCGTAGAAGTCTGCCAGCAGGTCTTTCATAGGCAACACAGTTGTAGTGATGAGCGAGTATGCTCGTTGCTCGGGTTTCCCAAGCATGCTCAGGTGATCTCCGAGTATTTGGAAGCGCTCGGTGATTTAGTTTCTGTCGCAGCAGCTGCATGATTTGCGACTGCTAGACAGCCTGAATACATGTGGGTTTTCCCTAACAAACAGGCTATCTTCACAGGTATTCAGGCTGTCTATTAGCCGCAAATCATGCATCTGCGGTGACAGAAACTAAATCTCCGAGCACGCCCAAATACTCGGAGACCACCTGAGCATGCTCGGGAAAACCCAAGCAACTAGCATATTCGCTCATCACTAGACAGGGGCTGAACACTCATGTGTATGGAGGATTCAGGAGAGATAGACGTTCAGCTCACCAATTGCTGTACTGCCAACAGTACGTCATCGCCATAGCCAATACTAGACACATCGGTGGAAACTCACCAGTGGACCCGGGGAATAGGAGTACAGCTGGGCTTATTTGTTATTCTAGAGCAAAAATTTTTAGAATTTGAAGGTTGAAAAACAACAAAAGACTATAACGAAACCATATAAATATACTGGTATGGCTGTAATTGTAACCGCTCTGAAAAAATAATTCAATATTATACTTTTTATACCATATAATCTACACCAAAAACTAACATTCCAAAAATAATTAGCAAAATTGGCACCATAAAAATATTAATAATTGTAAAATAAGAATTTATTGAAACCATGGGTGATGCGCTTTGGGTGACTGAAGAGTCTAAAGCCTCCGAGCTGAAAGCTTTCTGTAGACAGCTGACAAACAGGCCGTGAACAAGACAGTCATGATAAAATACCAAGTGTAAGGACAGCACCTTTATAACATAACAATGGGCCATAAAATAGAAGTGACTTGAACTTACAATCTTTGACTGTTCCTTGGTGCTTGGTAGAAAGTGCTTACCTCTGTCTCTAGGAACCTGCGTAAAGCTCTCTTCTTTTTAATGCTTTTTCTGCGAACGTACACTGCGAAGGTGAGTCCCATGATGACTATAATAAATAAGCCTCCAATAACACTGGCTGCGATCAGGGGAGTTCTACCATTAAAAGCAAAAAAACATGATATTCAGTTATATTGACACTGACAAAAGGTACATTAACTGGAGTACTGGTAGTAACAATGTATCAGACAACTAAGGCTGCAGAATCAATACGTTTATTTTCTAAGTGTTGATTATGTTATAAATTGTTATAAAGTTCCTGATTAATATCATTTTAGGGGGGCGAGGAATAGAGCTGGAGTGGCAGAGGCTTGAGGTCTACAAATAGCTCTTCAGCCTCATTTACATATCAATTCAAAGAACACCGGAACGGACCGGCCATATAAAGGTATTACTAGACTTGTCTTTTAAAGAGCTAAATGTGCATATAAATAGTTTGGGGGTGAAATACTGTTGACAGATTCCTTTTAAAGCCACAGATAATACATATGACATCATGGTGTTCCCAGTTGATAAATTCAGCCCTAAAGGTATGCCACACTAAACAATATCGCTAACGGGATCGCTAAAAAACGTCACTATTTAGCGATCCCGTTAGCGATATTGTTCAGTGCGGCAGCTTCCAGCGACGAGCTTCCTGCTGTGATCTCGCTCGTCGCTGGAATCGCTCCGGACCCTATTTCATCGCTGGAGCTCCCGCTGGTAAGTATGTTATCGCTGTGTGGCACCTTTTCTTAGCGATTTAGCGGTACTTTTGTACCGCTAAAGTCGTTAAGAAGATCGCTAACGGCGATAGCGTCGTTAACTATATCGCTAAATGCGGCAGCATTTAGCGATATAGAAACAATCCCGCTAGCGATCTCATTAGTATGCAACGCTAACGAGATCGCTAGCGGGATTGCTTAGTGTGGCAGTACCTTAATACATCTGGGACCTCGGCGCCACAACAAAACAAAGAATGAACAGTTATTCTTAAAACTTCTTATCCGTAATTAAATTCTGCCAACTGAAGATCAATAGAAATTAAGCGTCACATTAGTCTTCACTATTTACAAGTATTTTAATTACCACATTATCCTTATGATTTTAATTAGATGTCATGGTCATGGATGATGTGAAATAGTAAAGTAGTAACTCTTTATTGCAAAAGCAATGTGCGCCTAATAGAGAATGAGGATTTTAAAGACACCCACGTCTCGACTGTGACTCAACAGTAAGAAAGGCTGCAGGGAAGTGACCGAGTTACCGACATCAGCAGTTTCATCCTGATAAAGCAGCCTATGGAAAGTCTGCGCCACACACATCTATTAGAGAGGTGGCTTTCTATGCACAGAGATAGGCAGTCAATTATCTCTTTAATGAAGTGATGCTCTGATTACAAAGACGCTGCAGTTTGCTTCCCCTGTGCATTAGTTGTGCTGTACAAGTAGTACAGGGTTTCGTAGGATTACAAAGCCCTAAGATCCTCAGTGATGGGGTCTTATCTCATTACCGGATGCAGCATTAATTTAGTGAGAATGGTTTGCTAGTTCAGCCAAGATACAATGCAACAAAGTGAAGAATCGCGGTCCTGATAACACTAATACTTTCCCAGCATGGGAGCTTCTGAAATACATGAGCTCTCAATAGCGTTCATAGTCTTGGCCTTCTATGGCGGAATACACACAGAACGAGTGTTCCCTTCCTGTCCATTCGCGATACAGCTGTGATGTCAGTCCCAAGATGGAGCTTGTGGGATAATGGGGTGTGAAGTAATTATGTAAGCAATGAGTGTCCGGTAATTACATCAATTACATTTAGCAATCCACACTTTGTTATCAAATGATAGTCAAACTCCTAAAAATTCTGTCTATGTCAGTCTGAGACTTTACTATAGGTGGTGTAGATTGTAGCTACCAACATTTCAGTGTCCATAATGGGGACATTTTAGCCACAATTATGGGACTGCCCAAGGCCACCTCCAAATTGGGCAAAGTGTCCACTCTTGTGTCAAGTGTTCAGAAACCCTGTCCCCTTTGTGATATGTTTTATTTTTAATTGTCCTGGCAAAATCTATACATCTATACTCCTTGTTATACTCATGCAAGTTCTGTGCTTGACGTTGCCTTATCGGCAATGATTACGGTACTTTTTGTGTTGGACAGTGCCCCAAATCATGTACTTTAAAAATATATCATTATCCTTCCAAAAAAAGTGCAACATAAAAAGTAGCCCTCAAAACCATATAAATAGTGTAATAACGATCCTTTGCTCACTTAATATAGGGAATTGTTAATATTGTTTTAAAGCAGTACAGGTGAAGAATATTTCATACCCCATCTACATCTGTGACCTAGCGGTGGACACCGCGTTCTTTTCCTGCAGGGGAAACCACTATCCACCACCAGTTCTGTTTGGTCCCAGACACCTACACTATCAAATATTTGGATATTATCCTACAGAAGTCTCTTGATTAAGTCTTTGTAAGGACCCTCGGTTGGCTCTCTTCTGTTCCTTAGTGGGAGTTGTGGTTACCTGCACTCCAATGTTTTTTCCTCTCAAGAGCAGTTGGTATATTGATGAAGGTCAGATGTGCTGACCGAAACGTCTAGCTGTGACTGCCAATAAAATTTTGCATCTTTGACCCGTTGAGTGCCAAACTTCTTGTATTTAAGAATATTAACAAAACCTCCTTTCTTCTCCAACAACAGCCCACTATGTGCTGCCAAACAATCATGAAGTCTACCTGTGTACCCTCTGATAAAACATACCATCTAGTAGTTAAAGGGGTTGTCTGGGCAAAATAAAATGTTGTCTAGGGGACAGGATATCAAAATATCACTAACTTAGACATACAGTTCGGTTCAGAAATATTTGGACAGTGACCAAATCTCCGTGATTTGGCCTCTGCATGCCAATATTTTGTACCTAAAATTAAACAATTGAGATGCAATTGAAGTGGAGACTTTCAGGTTTAATTAAAAGGATTGAACAAAAATATCCTGTGAAACATTTAGGAATTGCAACCATTTTTCTACAATGTCTCCTCATTTCAGAGTCTCAAAAGTAATTTGACAAATTAACTTTACCATTAATAAAATGTTCATTTTTAATGCTTTGTAGAGAATCCTTGGCAGGCAATGACTGCCTGAAGTCTATAAGCCATGGACGTCACCAAACGCTGGGTTTCCTCCTTTGTGATGCTTTGCCAGGTTTTTACTGCTGCTGGCTTCAGTTGTTGGTTGATTGTGGGTTTTTCTGCCTTAAGCTTTGTCTTAAGTTTTGCATGCTCGATAGGGTTGAGATTTGGTGATGGACTCGGCCATTGCAGAATATTCCACTTCTTTGTCTTAAAATACTCCTGAGTTGCTTTCACAGTATGTTTGGGTCAGAGTCTATCTGTACTGTGAAGCGCCGTCCTATCAACCTTGCTGCATTGGGTTGAATCAGAGCAGAAAATATAACCATGTGCACTTCCGAATTCATTTGGCTGCTACTGACTTCAGTCACTAATAGATAAACGCTAGTGACCAAGCATCATTGGAAGCCATGTATGCCCATGCCATTAGACTGCCTCTACCATGTTTTACTGAAAATGCGGTGTGCTTTGGATCATGATTAGTGTTGAGCGATACGATAATGTAAATATCGGCTATCGGCCGATATTAGCTCTATCGGCCTTTCGATAATTCGTTTCGATATTTTAGTCTTATCGAATACCGGAATCGGATTTGTCACTGTCACTGTCTGTGTCCGTCGGTCGGGTCTGTCACTGTCAGTGTCCGTCGGTCGGGTCTGTCAGGAGTCAGCGGCACTTACCTGGCAGAAGATCTCCGGCGGTCACGTCCTGGACTGCTTCATGGCCGCCATCCTCTTCTCCCCGGCGGTCACATGCAGTTTATCGCGATAACTGCAGTGACTGCTGGGTAATCCCGGCCGTAAAGCAGTCAGTCCGATGACGTCACCGCCGGGGAAGCAGGTAATCAGCTGTGCTGCGTTGCGATGACAGGCTCTGCCTGTCATTGCGATGTAGCAGAGCTGGATCGTCGTGGGACTGTCGTTATGGACTGCGTCGGACAGGTGGTATACTGTTGATTTGTTTTTTTTCTTTTTTTACAGGAGATCGATGGCGTCGCAGGAATGAGAGTACAATAAAAGAAATGAAAACTGTGTTGTCTCTTTTATTTCATTAAAAGACTTTTTTCTTGCTTTGTCTTTTTTTTATGCATTTAATAACTTTGGGATTAATAATGGATCGGTGTCTTATTGACGCCTCTCCATTATTAACCGGGCTTATTGTCACCGTGCAATCAACAGTGACATTAACCCCTTATTACCCCGCTTGCCACCGCTACAGGGCAAGTGGGAAGAGCCGGGTAAAGTGCCACAATTGGCACATCTTTTGATGCGTCAAATGTGGGGCTGCTGTAGCCTGGTATTATCAGGCTGTTGAGGGCCAAAATCCATGGGCCTTGGCAGTCTTTTAATACCAGGCCGCAGCAGTCTGCATTTTACTTGGCTGGTTAACAAAAATAGGGGGACCCCTACGCCGTTTTTTTTTTCGAGGGGATCCCCTATTTTTGTTAACCAGCCAAGCTAAGCAGACTGCTGTGGCCTGGTATTATCAGGCTTGCAAGGTCCATGGATATTGGATCCTTACCAGCCTGAAAAACCAGGCCTCAGCGGTCTGCTTCATCTGGCTGGTTAACAAAAATAGGGGGGACCCCACGCCAATTTTTTTCGAGGGGATCCCCTATTTTTGTTAATCAGCCAAGATATGCAGACTGCTGTGGCCTGGTATTATCAGGCTTGCAAGGTCCATGGATATTGGATCCTTACCAGCCTGAAAAACCAGGCCTCAGCGGTCTGCTTCATCTGGCTGGTTAACAAAAATAGGGGGGACCCCACGCCATTTTTTTTCGAGGGGATCCCCTATTTTTGTTAATCAGTTCCCTCTGACGTCACTGATTGTGTCCCTGGCTGACCTGAAGTGAAAGTGGAAAGCAATCAATTAAGCTTTCCACTTCCTCTCCTGTCAGCCAGGAGAGGAACTCATTCATTTGGGGGTTTACTGTGAGGCTGCAGCATTAGCTGCGGTCCCTGCAGTAAACATTAACCCTTTCTGATGGATTACACCGTGGGACCTGACTGTACATCGGATTGGTAAGAATAATTTTGCTTTATTATTTTATTTTTATTACAGGAAATGGTTTTAGCAGGTAAATAAAATATGGTCAAAAACTGTGTGATTATTTCATTAAACTTCTTTTTTATTAAAGTGTGTGTGTTTGATTTTTCTTTCATACAATAGGATTAATAATTGATAGTTGTCTGATTGACAGCTCTCAATTATTAACCTGGCTTAAAGTGACCTTTCAATTGCAAGGTCATTTTAACCCCTTATTAACCCATTCGCCACCGCTACAGGGCAATGGGAATAGACGGGCAAAGTGCCAGAAAGGGCAAATCTAATTAGAGATTTGCCCTTTCTGGGGTGTCTGGGGGCAGATGTTAGTAGCCGGGGGGGCCAAAAATAATGGTCCCTCTCTGGGCTATTATTATCTGCCCCCACTCACTGGCTTTGTCTGTCTGGTTGCGAAAATAGGGCGGGAGCCCACGCATTTTTTTTCAGCAATTTTACACCTCATATATATATATACATGTCATTAAATTTGTGACACATATATATATATATATATTTATATTTCATACACTTCTACATAGTATAATAGCCGCTAATTCAATTGCCGGCTTTTGTGAAAATGCAGAACCCGACATGAAATGACACTTGGTTTACATAGAATTAACCATGTCTTTTCATGTAGTTTGATATCTGATTTGCACAAACAATTACATGAGTGTAAGTGTGCAAAATTTCACACCTGTAGGGGTTAATTAAAGGTGTAAATTCGTAGCAAAAAAGTCCGTTTTTTTTACAACGAATTTACACCTTTAATTAACCCCTACAGGTGTGAAATTTTGCACACATAGACTGATGTAATTGTTAGTGCAAATCAGATTGCAAACGACATGAAAAGACATGGTTAACCCTATGTACACCAAGTGTCATTTCATGTCGGGTGCTTCTGTCTTTTCACAGAAGCCGGCTTTACCCGGCAATTGAATCAGAGGATATTTTACTATGTAGAAGTGTATAAACTATACATATATGTATATATATATATATGTCACAATGACATGTAATATATATATATATATATGTATTCTATGTGTGTATATTTAGTGTTTACAAGGAAATAAAGGTTTTTTTTAGTTGCGATATATTGTTCCCATAGACTTACATTGGACTTCCGGTATCGAAATCGGATATCGACGATATTTAGTGTTATCGGCGATACAATTTCGATACGATATTTTTAGATATCGAGCACTATCGCTCAACACTAATCATGATCCGTTCTAAGCCTTCTTCAAACTTTCTGCTTCCCATCATTCTGGTACAGGTTGATCTTAGTTTCATCTATCCATGTTTTTTGACTAAGTGAAATATGGCCTTTCTATTTTTAAAGCTAATTAATGACAAGCACCTTATGTTAAACCCTCTGTATTTGCTATCATGAATCATTTCTTTATGGTAGACTTAGATACCAAAATATCTACTTCCGTGGAAGTCTTCTACACTTAGGTGAATGTTGTGAAGGGGTTTTTCTTCACCATTAAAAAGATTCTGCGATCATCCACTACTGTTGTTTTCCATGGACATCCAGGCCTTTTTGAGTTACCAAGCTCACCAGTGCGCTTGAGGCGACTGTTGAAGGGATGAAACGTGGGTTGGGGCACTTGGGGATACCACATATAGAAGACCATCACTCATGTAAGTGCTATTCTAATTTCTGTTACAATAGCCTGATTTGGACACTACTGGTACCGGGAACAGGAGACTTTGTAGGCTATAGGAAAGTATTTTTCACGGGTACTGTTTACATGAGTCTTAGGTCCGGATATGTTGGCTATTTCCCCTATTATTGATAAGTAGTGACCTTATTAACTTAATAGGAATACTTTGTATGAACTCTTGATGAGTTTAAATAAATAATAATTTTATTGGCACTTTATACTGGATTTCTCTTTTGTGCTTATTTATGTACAGTACAGACCAAAAGTTTGGACACACCTTCTCATTCAATGTTTTTTCTGTATTTTCATGACTATGAAAATTGTAGAATTACACTGAAGGCATCAAAACTATGAATTAACACATGTGGAATTATACATTACACTTTACAAAAAAGTGTGAAACAACTGAAAATATGTCTTATATTCTAGGTTCTTCAAAGTAGCCACCTTTTGCTTTGATTACTGCTTTGCACGCAGAAAAGGTGAACGGATGGAGTCTACATGCCTAGTTCCCACCGTGAAGCATGGAGGAGGTGGTGTGATGGTGTGGGGGTGCTTTGCTGGTGACACTGTTGGGGATTATTCAAAATTGAAGCGGTGAGCGGTCCAGCTCACCCCAAACCATCTTGATTGGGTTCAGGTCTGGTGACTGTGGAGGTCAGGTCATCTGGCATAGCACCCCAACACTCTCCTTCTTGGTCAAATAGCCCTTACACAGCCTGGAGGTGTGTTTGGGGTCATTGTCCTGTTGAAAAATAAATGATGGTCCAACTAAACGCAAACCGGATGGAATAGCATGCTGCTGCAAGATGCTGTGGTAGTCATGCTGGTTCAGTATGCCTTCAATTTTGAATAAATCCCCAACAGTGTCACCAGCAAAGCACCCCCACACCATCACACCACCTCCTCCATGCTTCACGGTGGGAACCAGGCATGTAGAATCCATCCGTTCACCTTTTCTGAGTGCAAAGCAGTAATCAAAGCAAAAGGTGGCTACTTTGAAGAACTTAGAATATAAGACATATTTTCAGTTGTTTCACACTTTTTTGTAAAGTGTAATGTATAAATCCACATGTGTTAATTCATAGTTTTGATGCCTTCAGTGTGATTCTATAATTTTTATAGCCATGAAAATACAGAAAAATCTTTGAATGAGAAGGTGTGTCCAAACTTTTGGTCTGTACTGTACATCAGTTTTTGTGGCCTGGTTATTTTTATGGGTATTGTGTTATGCTATTAGTGGAAACAGCCTGAAGTCTCCTCTGTTAATTGTCGCTCAATCGCGTATTAGTCTTGATGATAGGAGGCAGCAGAGAGCTGTTTGCTCCAAAGATAAAAGCAGGTGGATCTGCATGACATCCCAGTCTGCGATCTTTGATACGCCTAATGCCAAAAGTTATGTTTGTTGTAAAGCTAACACTGCGCATCACCAAAAGAAAACCATACCCACAGTGAAGTGTGGCGGAGGCAGCATTATGCTTCAAAGCTGTTTTTCGGCACCTGGAACTGAAACTTTATTCTATATGGAGGGAATTATGAACAGTTTTAAATATCAGTCAATTTTGTAACAAAACCTTCAGGCCTCTGCTAAATAGGTGAAAATGAAGAGAAATGTCACCTTTTCTGCACAACAATGACCCTAAGAATACCTCCAAATCAACGAAAGAATGCCTTCACCAGAAGGTTACAGATATGGAATGGCCCAGTCAGAGGCCAGACCTGAATCCAATTATAAATCTGTGGGTGACCTCAAGAGGGTGCTGTATACAAGAGATATCCTTGCAATTTGACAAATTTGGAGCTATTGCAAGGAAGACTGGGCAAAGATTGCCAATTCTAGATGTGTTATGCTGATAGACTCCTCTTCAAAAATACTGAACGCTGTCATAAATTCAACAAAGTATTAGTTTAATGGGTGTGCATATGTATGCAACCACATTACTTTAGGTTTTTCTTTATCCATCCGAAAAGATTTCAGTTTGTTTTTCAACTGAATTGTACAAATTGCGGGCGACAAAAGATGGAAAATTATTTTTCTTAGTACGATTTTTAATATGACAAAAACCTGGCATTTTAACAAAGGTGTGTTTTTTTAATCTACTGTTTAACTTACTAATATGTTCACATTTTCATCTGCTGGTAGGTGATCTGGTCCCAGGTCTCTGTTGCTATGATTTCAATCTTGTGCTTGATACAGAAAATTGCTTCCAATGTCTGTACCCGACCAAAGTTACGAATGGTGATTTTAAAAGAAAGCAAAGGAAGCCCTTTTCCCTGTGTCAACAGTCAAAGGACAATTTTTGTATATTTCATAGGAACACAACCTACAAATAATTTCTTTGCTTTTGCAATATGGAAGTATGCCAAAGTACTTAGGAAAAACACAGGCAAACCGTGGAGGTCTATATAATGTGTATTTAAATTTTACCCATGACAACAATACTGCAACTAATAAGACACCATAGTCTATCAGTTGCCTTGAGTTATCTAGGAGGTATCGGGAGAGTCTACATTATGTGTGTTATACCAGAAAATGTAAAAAATGAAATTAAATTGTGTCCGAGTGCTTCCAGCTTAGATGTTCCTAATCATAAACTGCATGTAGTAATTGCCTCAAGTATCAGAACTGCAAAACAGAATAAAATGAAAAAAAAAGTAAAACACAAAATATATAGATCCTTTTATATTTCAGCATGTAACAGTCGAAACTTCAAAGACCATATCCAATGGTCCAGGATATCTTTAATGGATGTTATCTTCATGCGGTGAACTTGTGAAGCGTATCTCAGCTTAATAAAATGACTCTTTGGGCGATCATACAGTGCAAAGGTGAACAGTTCATAAGCAGAAATACACAAACATGTTAAACATAAAGCTACAATGAGCCGGCAATTTGGATAACGCTTTGCATCTTAGCAACATCTCATCAAAGGGAAGCCATTTAGCAAGATGGGGTGATTTGCTAAGCCTGGAAGCTTCAGCCACCATCAAAATTCCTCTTAATGCAGTAATTTCTGATAATTGCCAGAATGCAAATTTACAACAACAATTTGTCGAAAAGGCACAAAGTACATTTATCTCTCTAGAACAGGTGGCAATGTGTGCAGAAATTAGGCACAAATTAGCAGGTATTAACCTTTTAGTCTCTGTAGTTCCAAATGTGTTAATTCACTTAACTGAGGTATATTTCCATTTTTATGGGTTTTTGTTTTGAGTGAAATATAGGACCCTCATTAGTAGTTAATCAGTGTAACAAGGACAAAAGAACAGGGCACACAACATTTCCCCTGTAACTTTCTGATACACAAAATATGCATCTGCAACATGTATAGACCATATAACCGAAAGCATTGATTTCTTGTGTTCATTTCTAATATAAGGGCCCATATGTGCTGAAGTTACTGTGAAACGCACTAGCCAAACACTGAAGGATATATTGGCTTCTTATCACACAATAGTCACTGTCTTTCCAAAATGAAATACAGTGGAACAGTATGATCGGGTGTGATACGTATATTAGTGTAGACAGCCGATAGGTTCCATTATATTGTAGCTACACAGATACGGGGGCAACCACTGAGGAGTTTACTTTTTTGGTCTAAACGTCCCCGCACACATAAGGGCAGAGTCTAGTAATTAGTAATACATATACGTATACGTATAGTAATTCTTCTGCCGTGTTCTGTAAAATCAGTGCAGGAGCCGACACGATAGAAGAGATGGATTGCATACAGTAAATGCAAACAGAATAGGTAGATACACAGATGTCAGTGACAAATAGAATTAGTACAGTGTGTTTGCAGCTTACTGTACATGTATTTAATAGAACATTATTTTTTGGAAACAAATGGTGTGGGCTCCCGCGCAATTTTTGTAACCAGCATAGGCAAAGCCGATGGCTGGGGGCCAATGTTTATAGCGTGGGAAGAGGGGTAATACCCGTGGAGCTTCCCAGACTATTAATATCAGCTCACAGCTGTATAATTAGCCTTTACTGGCTAGTAAAATGGGGAACCCTTAAAAAAATTACATAGGGTCCCCCTATAATTAATAACCAGCAAAGGCTATGCAGACAACTGTGAACTTATATTAGTAGCCTAGGAAGGTAACAATGGATACTGGCCCCCCAGGCTAAAAACATCAGCTCTCAGCTGCCCCAAAAAAGGTGCATCTTCTTCCCACTGGCCTTGTAGAGGTGGCAAGCGGGGTGATAGTTGGGGGGGTTGATGTCACCTTTGTATTGTCAGGTGACATCAAGCCCAGAGGTTAGTAATGGAGAGCATCAATAAGATGCCCCTAACACTAACCCCATAGTCACATTGTAAGAAAACACAGACACCCAGAAAAAAAGTTTTTAAATTGAAAGAATGACACAGACTCCTTAATTAAACCATAGTTACAACCTCACCCATTCCCTCGATGCCCTCATCATCTGCAAAAGAGGTAAAAAACAAACAAAGAGTATTCCTCAACTTTCCACAGAGATGCTTTTAATCCATTTGTCCCACGACGGGTCCAGCTCTACTACATCTAGATGGCAGGCTACATGGTTGCATGATGTGACCATGGAGCCTGTCATCCAGTAGACACTGAGCACCATGTGCTCAGTCTCAGCCTGTGAACTGTTATTCTCTGTCTGAGGGCACCGCGAGCATGAGAAAGTTCTCCTGCTCGTGGTGCCGTCTGACAGGTCCTGCAAGTTCACAGCCAATGAACTCATTATTTACATGATTCTCTGTCCTAATGAGATTCAAAATCTAATTTTAGACACAAACACACTAGAGTTAATCTTATTACAAACCACTTCATTTATCGATGTGTTTTGAGGCATGGAGTCTACATACAAACTCTATACAGATGTACACGAACCCCAATGTTGATAGGGCTGTTAAAGTGGTTTTCTCATCTTCATTCTTTAGACGTGCCCCTTTCCCCATCCTCCCAACTTCCTGTTTGCCAGAGAGTAGTGAGCTCTTAATGATCGACAGTTTAGACCAGCGACTTGTCCAAGCAGAGGCAGCTTTACCTCTGCAGCACTGGAAATTCACTGGGAAGCTGAAGTTGACTGGATGCAGCTGGCTTCAGAGCAGAGCTTACAAGCTGTATACCAAAGAGATTGCAATCACACGCTCCTTGTCTAGGAAGCCAGGCGCCTCTGATAGTCTGCAGCAGTAGCCAGAAACTTAGGCAACAGGTGTAAACAAAAAATAATAAAAATAAATAAAAAAATAATAAAATTAACAAATACATTAAAAATCCTTCTGTTATTATGAATATTATGAATGGAGAGAATTTTGTATTATAAATATATTGCAAAGTTTCCAAATCTGCTTGACCAATGTAAAAATATCAAACTGAGTTTTGTTCAGGACTAACATTTTACAAGTGGTAGCTTAATGAGGCTTTTTAATTGAAAAAAAAATCATTGAATTTTCAATAATGTGAGCTACAACTGCTTGGTCATCTCCATATGGTCCAGTTTGCTGTACACGTGTTAGCGATTAAGGATTTAAAATAATTAAAGATATTGTAAATCTGCTCTTCCGATATTCACAGGTATTCTTCTATAAGATGAAATCCAGTTGAATTGTTATACAGATACTTCTAATGAAAAGTGCAGAAAATGTAGCACTAATATAAACTCTATTCAGAAGGTGTTTTTTAACATAATGGTAGGAAACAAAACTCTTTATAGCTAAAGAGAATACATCACCCCCAAAATGGCATTTAACTGCCTAAACATTTATATAAAGGTCCCAGCCCCTATTTATATCATGCTAGGCAAGTATAGCTTAATTTTATAGTTACTTAATAATCAATTTTTATTTGATATGCAAATGAGGGTACTTCGGAGGACCCCTGGCGTGACCTATGTTTTGATGCACTGTCATTTGCTCCTATTTGCGTAATAAAGCCAATAACTCACCTTGATTGACTTGACTTTATGGCCCAAAGTGAATGATGTGTCTCCTGCCTGCACACTGACACTAGAAGATCATGACGGAAGGCTCATAGTGTCAGTACATACTTGTACACAATGGCTACAGGCACTCTTTAATGTCTGGCTCCTGTCTGTCTGTTACCGCCGCTTGCTACAATGGGTAGGAGGCCGACGTCAGAATGCGCCCACAGCAGTTGTATGTGCGCCCACAATAACACTACGAGCGCAAAGCCGCAATTGTCCAGTGTCAGTGTGTAGGTGCAGCCAAGAGATCCAGTATTTGTTCTGGGCCTTAAATACAAGTCCATCAATGTGAAGAATCGGCTTTAATATGCAAATAGGAGGGCATGATGGTGCATCAAAGCATAGGCCATGCCAAGAGTGCACCAAAGCACCCTCATTTGCATATCAAATAAAAGTTAATTTTTTTATTTAAACTAAATTTATACTTACTTGCATAGTATTTGTCAAGGCTCAACTAGAGCGACCTCTGGCTGTGGGTCAGTTACCCTCTCTGCTGGACCACAGTCTGTATTGTCTCTGTCCAACTGCTGATAATTCTCGTTTGTTTTGTGCTTTGCTGTTTTTCTTCTGTGAAGGTATTTTCACTTCCAAGTTTGGTTTGCCCTACCACATCATTTTATACTCTCCTGGCACATGAAGTCTTTGATGGCTATGTTCCAGGTTAGATGGATGTTCGGAGTCCCAGCTTCCCAGTCAATGAATATCCTATTGAGGTTTTCTCTATTGCTTCTCCTGCAGTTTGTTTGTGTGTTCCCCTTCCCAGCTCTCATCACTTTTTTTACATTTAGAGACTGGGAGTTTCCACCTATAGTAAAGGGTTTTTGTGTTCTTTTCTTTTTCTTCCATCTTCTTGAATGACTGTGTGCATTCAAACTTTACCCTGTGTCACACCCTCTGTGTGCACCATGTCCTGTTGTTGTAGTTTTGGGTTACGCTCTGCTTAGTTTAGGGTGCATTTGAGAATGCTCAATTGCTTAATTTTAGGTGACAACCTCCATGGTCAGGAAGGGACAAATCAGGGTCAAGTTAGTGACTGGCCTAGTTAATATTAGAACCTGTGGTGTGCAGGTTTAATATCTCCCCTGGTTTGTTCATCCCCACGTGAGTGTTAGGACTCACTCATAACAATATGATTTAAATAGGGGAAAAGTCCTCTGAAAATGTTTAGGTAGTTTAAATGCCATTTTGGGAGTGACAGACTCTATTAAAAAGTTATAGAGGGGTGGTCAAAACGTGCAATCTTGTAGTTCTGATATGGTCTAAGAGAACTTCACACTCTAACAATATATAATAACATTTTTATTAATTTTTGTTACAGGTATCTTAAAAATAGTGTTCACCAAGTGTAAATAACGGATGTGAAGTGACCATGTTCTACAGATAACACAGTGCCACGCTCTTCTTACAATGTTGAGGAGTGTTGAGAATTGCCAAAGATAAAGATTTTTTTTAATAGCTGGATTAGCATGCTAGGATTTAGACAGAGCGTGAGTTCACACTAGCTGATGATGGACATTAAACAACTGCCAATCGGCTACATATTGGTGAACAGGCTCCATTTAATAAGCTGTTAAACCAGACTAACTATAATTCCCATACACACAGATCAATCGCACAGACTGACTTTGTTCTTGGCAGCACATATCTTGTTTACACAGGACTATGTGCTGCCGAGAATTATGATTTTTCTTTATTTTTAAGCAAACTTAAAAATCATTTCACTGGACGATCAATCGTTTTGCTCATTTGTCAGGTAATTGGCAGCCTGTTGATAATCATTCCTAGGAACGCTTGCTCACGATAATCGGCTTGTGTAAATGTAACCTAACAGCATTGGAAATGCTCCAGGCAGACTAAATATACTATGTAGGGGAGAGAGGTCACAATCAACTATACAATAATAAACTGCAATATGTAAACTAATGAACACTGGGGCCAACCAGGGATTCCCTATGTGGAGTATAGGAGGCTATTCAGCTGGCTATGTTGTGTTAATGTGTTTCGTCTTTGGGGTCCAATAAACATGTGATAAAGGAAACTCGCTCATTTAGCCAGAATGTCTTCTAAGGGATCCATAATTTCAGTTGATGTTTACGCAGCAGTGAAAGTATACTGCTCACAGTGGGGAATGAGGAAGACTCTCAGTTAATTAAAGCTTCATGAGTTAAATGAGGTCTGGGTAATGAGGAGCCTAATTCATTGTGTGTGCATCCCTGTGCTGGGGAAGACTAATTATAAGCTCCTTTCTGGTACACATGTGCAGCCACATTTCCTGACCCAGTTCAGTGAGAAAGTGAGTAATCCTGATGAGCCCATGTTTTTAAGATATTACAGATTATAAAGAGCCATTAGACTATTTAGTTTGGCCAGAAAAAAAGGTTAACATATATATGCTTTGCTGCCAGAAACCTACTAATGAAATTTATCCTGATCCATAATTATGAGTGCTAGTACAAGACTTTTATCTGAAGCAGAGATGAATGGCTAAAGGTACTGCCACACTTAGCGATCTGGTTAGCGATCTCAATAACGACGCAAGCTAACGAGATCGTTGGTGTGATCTCTTTTAGGTCGCTAGTAGCTGCCAAACAGGAGATCTCATAAACAACTCATCAGCGGTCAGCGATCTCTTTAACGACTTTGGCGGTCGTTAGGATCTGTCATTAGCATGTACTGAGCGCTTCTGATTCATAGGAATTTCCAGCATCGCTCCTGCTCTCTGCGTCCTGCTAGCCTGCTTTGCAACTTCTGCGATCCTCTCTGTGACGCAAAAGAGAACTTACAGATATTGCGATCCACTCCGTGACGCTAAAAACAGTCATATGCGTCACAAACAAGGACGCTCGTCGTTCGCAAAAGGTGCCAAACACAGCGATATAGGCTCACCAGCGGGACACCAACGATCAAAAAACGGTCCAGAACGCTAGTGAACGATCAGCGACATCACAGCAGGGGCCACATCGTTGCTACATGCCACACACAACGAGGTCGCTAACGAGATCGCTAAATAGTGACGTTTTAGTGATCTCGTTAGCGATCTCGTTAGTGATCTCGTTTAGTGTGGCATTACTTTAACCTATTTATGGCTAAACTAGATAGTCAATATTTAAAGAGTAACTAAACTTTTCTAATATTTTCTTTCATGTTTCATTGCCCTTTAATTATAAGCAGATCAGTGGGGGGCTGGCTCCAAAGACCTCTACCGATCGCCAAAAAACCTCCCCAACAAGGGTGCACTGCTCAGGACAGCCAAGTGGACAGCCAAGAGGATTTTTCATAGAAATTAGTAGGAAACGTTGTCAAAGAGTATTCAAAGCACTTTTTAATGTCAATTTAGGAGTGCATCTGCTACAAAACCCTCCTCAAAATATTATCCACAGCTTTCTCTCAGCATTTAAAGGGATTTTCAAAATGTTCCATTAATGGACAATCTTTAAAAAGTAGGGGTCCTGGTAAATGCCCCCCTGAAATGTCTAGTTTAGGAGCTACCTGCAACATATGCTGGCAATTAAGAAAACATTATCTAGGTACAAACCATACAAATATATACATATACAGTACAGACCAAAAGTTTGGACACACCTTCTGATTCAAAGATTTTTCTGTATTTTCATGACTATGAAAATTGTAGAATCACACCAAAAGTTTGGATACACCTTCTCATGTCAAAAATAAAATATATAAATAACAGACAAAGTTGTTAAATTATTCCAGAAAAGCAAGTATTTGTCCCAGAAAATTATTGCAATTACACATGTTTTGTTATACACATGTTTATTTCTTTTCTGTGTATTGGAACAACATGAAAAAAACAGAGAAAAAAAGACAAATTGGACATAATTTCACACAAAACCACAAAATCTCTCAACTGGAATTTTGGACCACTCTTCTTTTGCAAACTACTACAGGTCTCTCATATTTGAAGGCGTCTTCTCCCAACAGCAATTTTAAAATCTCTCCACAGTTGTTCAATAAGATTTAGATCTAGACTCATTGATGGCCACTTCAGAACTCTCCAGCGCTTTTCTCCCATCCTTTTCTACATGCTTCTTGAAGTGTGTTTGGGGTCATTGCTCTGCTGGAAGACCCATGAACTAGGACGCAAACCTAGCTTTCTGACACTGGGTACATTGTGCCCCCAAATCCTGTGATAATCTTCAGATTTTATGATGTCTTGCACATAATCAAGGCACCCAGTGCCAGAGGCAGAAAAACAACACCAAACGTCTTTGAATCTCCACCATATTTGACAGTAGGTGCTGTGTTCTTTTCTTTGTAGGCCTAAATCTATTTTCAGTAAACAGTAGAATGATGTGCTTTACCAAAAATCTCTATCTTGGTCTCATCTGTCCAGAAGATGCTTTCCTAGAAGGATTTTGGTTTACAAAGTATATTTTGGCAGACTACATTCTAGCTTTTTTATGTCTCTGTGTCAGCAGTGAGGTCCTTCTGACATAGCTTTTCATTTCATTCAAATGTCGGCAGATAATTTGCGCTAATACTGATGCACTGATGCACCCTAAGCATGCAAGACAGCTTTCAGTTATTTGTAACTTCATTGGAAGCTGCTTGTCCATCATCTAGACGATCCTACATATCAACCTTTCATTAATTTTTCTCTGCCATCCATGTCTAGGGAGATTAGCTACAGTGTCACGGGTTGTAAACTGTTTGATTATGTTGTGCACCACGGACAAAGGAACATCAAGATCTCTGGAGATGGACTTGTAACCTTGAGATTGTTGATATTTTGCAACAATTATGGATCCCAGGTCATCAGACAGTTCTCTTCTCCTCATTCCATTCTCCATGCTTAGTGTGGCACACACAGACACACAATGCAAAGACTGAGTCAACTTTATGGCATGATTTTCAAATTGCCCACAGCTGTTACTTGCCACAGGTGAGTTTGAACAAGCATGACATGCTTGAAGCAAAGTTGCTGACCTACAATTTTGAGAAGGTGCTTTTTGTAGTTTTGTGTGAATGATGTCCAATTTCCACTGTTTGTTTGTGTGGTTCCAATACACACAACGGAAATAAACATGTGTATAACAAATATGTGTAATTGAAATAATATTCTGGGAGAAATTCTTCATTTTCTGGAGCAATTTCAAGGGTGCCAAAACTTTTGGCCATGACTATAAATATATAAAAATAAAACACAAACAACATAAATAAAGAAGGTACCTGTCTATGATTCCTATACAGTCTTTGATGCGTGGTCCTCTGCATCTGTAATGCGAGAAAAGAAAAAAAATGCATTGAATAACAGGCAAAAAATGTGCAAAAACTTAAGAAAGTATTACCAAAAGAATATATATATATAAACAAAGCAATTCTGCCATAATATGCATCCAGAAGACAATAAGTGAACGGATGAGCTGACAAATTGTAGATTTTCATGGTGTTTCCCTAGGTAAAACTAAAAGCCAGCTGCAACACTATTCTAGCCAGCCTATCAAACAGAGCTTGTCATGCACTATACTTTTCATACTGCGAGCCAAGCTCCCCTTCAAAGAAAGGGTTAACTTTAAAGTCCTTTGTCTCAGCTGTCACCAGTGACAGAAATAATTACAATGATTGGTTTTCAAACAGCAGTAAACAAAGAAAACAGGGCATAAAGGTGGCGCCCTCCCCTACAAATTGGCATTCGCACTACCAAGCAAGCTTCACCTGTGCCCGCAGGAGACCTCCCAATGCCAAGGTCTTGTTTTTCTGCCTCTCTCTGGTTTTCAGTTCTACTCAACACTGAGCCCATGATTACTGCTTGCAAAAAGCAGCCCAGATCACAGCTTATCTCCATTCGAATGACGGTTAAATGGCCAACACATAATTATTTTCTGTTTCTGTATAAACCCCCAGAGCTTGAAATTGGAATTGGCAATGGCAGGACAGACTGATGTAGACCATTGTATTCGATAGAAACCAAAAGGCTTAAAAGAAAAGGATTGGAATCTTTATAAGGCAAATAACCTGATGCTCTTATGGGTACAAAGTCTGAACGCACTAACTAACACCTGGATTTTGCTTTGCAACTCATAATAAACATTGACATTAATGAAGAATTTCCATAAAAATGCGTTTCCATCTGTCTTGTCACATACATTCACACTAGAGAGAAACATTTAAATGTCTTAAGGAAAGCTTAGGACTGCGCCGCTCCGGATCCTCCCTAATGTGTCTTCATATTTCAATTCGCTTGCTTGATGACTCGTGTTGATGTGGGTATTCGAAAAGTGATTTTCATTTATCCTCAATTTCCTCTCTTTTATGAAAGCGTCTGTCATGTAAATAAGAATATCAACTGTCTTCAGTCCAAATGCTTTAATCAAAGAAATTGCGTCATCAAAAAAACGACCCACTGTTTATATCAGATTTTTGTGTTACGTGTTTTTTCTTTAATATTTTAGATAATACCGATTTGTATTTAAAAACTAAAAACAAAATGAGTAATTTTGCAGTTTTCACACTGGCCACATGAGCTTTCTTAGGCCCATACTTCCTGTCCTTTCAGGAACAGTTTTCAGCAGGCTCATTATCATCAGAGACAGGATTTAAACAACAAGAATTACCTTCGTACACGACTACACAGGATTCATCAATCACATAGTTACATAGCTAGGTTTAAAAAAGACCTAGGTCCATCAGGTACAACCTTTCTCCACAAATTGTTTTTTGTCACTGAATTAACTATATTAACCCGCAATGTTATGTGTATTGAGGGACTCATCCAAACCTTTTTTAAAAGCTGTTGTAATGTCTGCCATTACTACCTCTTGTGGTCGGCATTCCACGTTCTGACTGCTCTAACTGTAAAGAACCCTTTCCTACTTAGCTGTCGGAATCACCTTTCTTCCACCCGTAATGAGTGCCGCCTGGTCCTTAGTATGGTCCTTGAAAGGATCACAATAGTTTATGTGTTATGTCACAATTCCAATTGTTCCCTCTCCCATCAAAATGACCTTTGCAGACGCTCATTAGATGCTTAAAATACAAAAGATAAGGACTACGCTTATTGCTGATAATGTACATGTCATTTATGTTTTTTTAAGCAACACAAAGTTAGAGTCTAAAAAGTCCAAGTGGAATGTATGAAAATTTCAAGATTTCTATTTTTTATTTTTAATGCAGATTGTGATATGGTAAAAAAAAAATCTGTAAAATATATAGTTAATACAAAAACCTGATTTAAACAATAGATCATATTTTGATGATACATCCATTTTGAGCAACAACAGGCAAACACTAGGTCAAGATATCCCAACCATAACTCCATATTGCAAAATTATACACATGTCCATAATTTGTGGGATGCAGAATGCCATACATCTATATCATTGTGATCATGTAGGGACAGAAACGCATAACTGAGTGACGCCAGGCTCCCACTGCAACAACTAGGATCTAAAATAACTCTCATCTTAGTAATTTAACCCCTTATATGCAGTGCTCAATAACACCTGCAGCATCTAAAGGGGTTAGATGCAGGAAGGGGGCTCTCTTAATGAACTCAACACCATTTTAAGCACTGCCAAAAAATCTGTTCCTTTGGTATGAAATATAATATGACTGCACTTCCACGCTAGATTCAATGCATAAGTATGAAGGGGGAGTTGACAGGCTCATTTCAATAGTTCAAGCAACCCCTTTCTTTTTTATGCTTTGGCCATGAATGCAGATTACATTCTAGAGATTTATTTCAACATTGACATCAATGAGCTGGACAGTTGGCTGTTTATTTGGAAGATACAGTAATGGTTAATTTCCATTTACTAGCACTGAAGTGCCATGTACTATTAACAAAAATAATGCCCATGAATTTTTCTAAACAGTAGAGCTCACGACAGACAATATGCACACTCATGCCACAAGAAACAATGCAGAGGAGAGCGATATTCTCTACATGTGTGCCTGTAATGAAGCATGGAACACATAGTAATGCAACTGTAGAATAGAATTTTTTTTAGTGGTCTTCAGCTCAATCTTGAGCCATGGCAACTTGATGGGCGAATGATCTGTAGGAAGATAGATCTTGTGCTAGCATAGATAGGTCCACTAGAGTCTTCTCCACTGTTACCATGATAGTATCATGCCATTGGGTTACTAGTCTTCCTCTTCACCTTGTTCCTTCTATTCTTCTAACCAGCATGTCATTTTCTAGTGATTGCTTTGTATGATCTGTTCGATGTCGGCAAGTCGTAGCTTGATGATGTTTGCTTCAAGTGACAATTCTGGCTTGATTTGTTCCAACATTGATTTATTTGTGATTCTTGCCATTCATGGTATTGATAACATCCGGTCATAGCTCGGTTAGAGGATTCGATCTGCTGACCTATTGCTCCATGGTTAGTTCCCTGTCTGCTGGGCTATTGCTTTTTGTTCAATGTCCAAATGCTGATGGTTCCAATTGTCTTTGTTCGCCCTTCTTGGTTTTTTCCTCTCCAGGTGTCTTCCATTTTCCCATTTTGGCCTGCCCTTTCACATTCTGGGTTGAGTTTTATATATTGTTTATAGGGAAAACTTCCGGAGCACTGTCCTGAGCATCCTGAATGCGCTTCCTGACATTTACCCCCATAGCACTAACCACCATTTACTCTCTAAGACTCTTCACTGGATTTTGGTCCATCAAATCTGGGACAAATCTAAGGGACAAAGCATCAGCCTTGACATTTTTAGATCTGGAGAAATAAATAATGGCAAAGTCAAACCAGTTAAAAAAAAAGAGCCCACCAAGCATATCTGGTGTTTAAGCACTTAACAATATCAATATATAACAGGTTCTAGGACGACTGTCAACTTTCCTTATGTCTTGCTCCTTCCATCCAATGTCTCCGTTCCTCAAAGGCTTTTTAATCCGACAGAAGTTCTCGGTCACCTATATCATAATTAGATTCCTCTCTAGTGAATTTCTTGGAGTAAAGGGTATGCCACACTAAACAATATCGCTAACGAGATCGCTAAAAAACGTCACTATTTAGCGATCCCGTTAGCGATATTGTTTCAGTGCGGCAGCTTCCAGCGACGAGCTTCCTGCTGTGATCTCGCTCGTCGCTGGAATCGCTCCGGACCCTATTTCATCGCTGGCGCTCCCGCTGGGTAAGTATCTTATCGCTGTGTGGCACCTTTTCTTAGCGATTTAGCGGTACTTTTGTACCGCTAAAGTCGTTAAGAAGATCGCTAACGGCGATAGCGTCGTTAACTATATCGCTAAATGTGGCCGCATTTAGCGATATGGAAACGATCCCGCTAGCGATCTCATTAGTATGCAACGCTAACGAGATCGCTAGCGGGATTGTTTAGTGTGGCAGTACCTTAAAAAGAACAAGCTTAAAGATACCCACTTAACAAAGAAAAGCATATCAACACCTGGGTGGACTTGGGTTTAGGAGTTCCAGCCATTCAGCTGTGGGGTTTACCTTGCATGGTAAACACCAGTTGAATTCCTGCAGTGAGTTTGTTTGTTTTCCATCCCAGTTCCTCTTCCTTTCACCTCTTTGGGTTTCTGGAAGATTACACTTGTTCCATTTACTTTTGCCTCTCCTTACCTTTCCCTCTCTACCTTATATGAAAGTGTTTTAATTTTCTCACCCTGATTTTCAAATCTTCCTGCACATTTTTCTCTCCTCTTCTTGGCAGTGTGCTGCGGCCTCCACTCTGGTTCCTCAGGAGGTATGAGAAACCCCTTGATGACCTATTGGGGAGCCAGGTTTGAGGTGCTGTTTTTGAGTTGTGCAGCTAGGGTCTTTCTAGTCTGTACAGAGACCAGTTGGGTGTGGGTGCGGAGTTTCCCTGTAGTAGGTCTTTCCTTTTTCCTTTACCCGTGAGTGTATGTTATGTTCATAACACATCCTTCTTCAGCATCACATTTCGAAGGCGTTGATTCTTCTTCTGTCTGGCTTCTTTATTGTCCAGGTTCTGCATCCATGTGTTACTACATAAAAAAGCAGACTACATACATGTCTACGTGTCTTCGTCACCAGTGAAATATTCCTTGTTTTGGAATAGAAATTACATCAGCACGTAATTGCGCAGTACCCAAATTAGTATGCAATCCCTAAAACCAAGGCATCAAAAAGTTAACATCAAGTATTGGTGGCCATAGAAAAGTTACTGATATAATATTGCCCATCAAAATCTACCTGACACCACATCTCATTACCATATTTTAAGGACACATTTGTCATCTCAATGAAATGACTGTTGGCTCTGTTAAACACTATTCTATCAGGGACATAGGCATGAGCAATCAATCAAGAAATTAAACAGGACTTGTCACCAGGTCAGTATTATGCAGTTTTTATTCTTATTTTATTCTTGCTGCTCCCCTGAGAACTCCATTTATTTATTTATGTATTTATTTTTTAATCCGTTATATAATTACAGAGATATGTTTTATTTTATTTGTTGATCATTTTAATCTTTTTTTCAAGGGGGCATGTCTCACAAGGTAATAATGTAAAACAGTCGAAAGACATGTAAAACCCGTCCGCGTCACCAATTCACTCCGCATGGGGAGGGATTGCAAGGTGATCAAAAAAAGTGCAAAAAAGAAAAACAATAATGTAGAAAAATTAACAATCTTTATTATTACAATAATTACACTCAAAAGTATTGATAGAAAGATGCCTCAAATGTGAGGGACGCTTTTAAACATCCGTAGAAAGACAATGGTGATGAATAAGTTTGAAAAAATAATTAAATCAAGTTCATCTGAAAACGGATAAAAATGATAACGTAAAAAGCATATATTCATGAACAAGCCAAATCATTAATTTTAAAGTGCATGTGCAAAGGAAGACATATTCAATGAATATAGGCATACAAAATAATGCTATATGATTCAGGAGTTAAATGCAGATTCTCCCTTGTGAGATATAGTGCTCAGATTAGCATAAATGTACACACAAATGGAGAAGCAAAGCCCTATGCTAGTGCATAGCAAGAGATGAACTGAATAGTACAAACAATAATATTACAATCAACATTGTCTAAGAAAGTAGCCTACCTGATAAGATGCATCCCTCAACCCCGACGCGCGTTTCGTCCACACTTCTGAATGGGGCATGCCCCAAGACATACCTGTGAACCATGCCTCCCTGTAAAGTCCATAATAATTAGCGCTAAATAAAAAGGCCCATTTCTCCGGAGCTTTATATTGGAGTTTAATAAAGCATAAAAACTGAATAATCAGGGGAGTAGTGGAAATAAATAAAACCCCAAAATTGTGACTATTGACTTGGTGACAGGTCCTCTTTAAAAGGACAACATTGATAAAAATATTTATTGCCTATCCTCTGGTATACTATTCACCAGATTCACAGGATCACAAGATCACAGCTAGGAGTCTGGTTTGTGCTGCAGCCAATCATGACACAGCCATCTCATCCAGCTTTCCCCGCACCCTACTCTTCTGCCCAGTTACTTGCTCTCCTGGGCTGTTACATTGAACAAAGTAGATTTACTATTCACAATATGCTGTAAATTAATTTTTATTTTCTGTGAACATCTCAAGAACATGTTGCTGTCTAAAAAAGCGGAACTATAGGCTCCTGAATGGCAGGGTGGCAAACCATCCTTAAATTCAGTCACCCTTTTCAAATATCCAAAATGATAGAATCCAATATGGGGTCCTTCCTGCTTCATTGGAATTTATTGTAGGACATCATGAACTTTCTTCATGATGTGAACAAAGTTTTAATTGCCAAGTAAATAAAAAAAGGGTTAACAAATAGAGTTGAGGGAAACAGGTCGATCAAATTCAAAAGTTGCCGACTTTCGCCAAAGTCGGGTTTCGTTGACCATCTTAGAGAAGGGCATTGCAGTGATTGGCTTGCTTTGGGGGGCGTCATAGTGTCTATAAAAGCCCTGAGCGCCGACCTCCATTTTACTTCTGCTATCTTAACAGTAAGGAGAGGTTGCTGACGCTGTTTATCAGTAGGGAGAGAGTTAGGGCTGGAAAGAGAAGTTCTTCTGTGCTTGTGCTGATAGAAATTGTGATGTACACTTAGTGTGCAGTGACAGGGGAGGATTTTCTTGTGTGCAGCAGCGCTGGTTATTAGGCTGCCTGCCAGTGACAGGGGAGGATTTTCTTGTGTGCAGCAGCGCTGGTTAAGAGGCTGCCTGATAGCTGTATTGCTGTGTGCACACTGCTGTGCAGACTGCTTTTTACACAGCACTAATACTTTTATTCTTTTTTTTAGCACAGTTACAGAGCGTTCATTTTTTCCCACACCGTATACAGCTGTACGCTCCTCACACAGCTGTACCGGCAGGTATCACGGACAAATACATGCTGACTATCTGTGTGTGACTCCGGAAATATATACGGAGATTTATATTTTCCCCAAAACCGTATACAGCTGTCCGCTTCTGATACAGTACCGTATATCAGCTCTTTGTATTACGGTCAAATCCATACTGAGAGAGCTTCTGTGTGTGACTCGGGAAATATATACGGAGATTGAAATTTTTCCCTACACCGTATACAGCTGTCCGCTTCTGATACAGTACCGTACATCTGCTCTTTGTAATACGGTTAATCCATACTGTTATGTTTCGGTAGCTGAGGAGTGCAGGCAAAAAAGGCAATACACCAGAGCAGTTGGAATCTATGAGATTGCAGTACCCTGACTAACCACAACAACTAGAGGCAGCCGTGGAGCGTTCCTACGTTGGTCCTAGACGCCTCGTCACAGCCTGAGAAACTAACTACACCTAAAGATAGAAATAGGAAAGCTATCTGCCCCGGAGCAGAACCCCAAAGATAATAGAAAGCCCCCAAACATGTAATGGCGGTTAGACAAGAAGAAATACAGACACAGACAGAAAATAGTATGAGCAAACGTTGGGGCCCAAACTAACTAAATAGAAAAGGATAGGAAGGGTACTTACTGCAATCCCAGAAAACCCTGAAAAGCACCAACTCTACTAATTTCAAAAACACCTGAGATCACACGACCTCTACCACCTAAATTAGTTCTCTGGTGTAACAAAATCAAAACAGCAGCCACTGAAAAAACTGGAAAAAGCAAAGGTACAAACATCAGTGGCTGAACTAAACTGAGAGGGCAAAAGCCCCCGGAGGGGACCCTGAAGGCCCCCACAGAAGTGCAGGACAAAATGCAAAAATCAAGCACAAAAACAAAAAGAAGAAAATGTCTTATCTGTTAGCAGGAGATGCAGACACGACACAGCAGGCTACAAAGGAAACAGGAATCAAGGATTCAGACCAGAACAATTGATCACCGGCAACCCTGATGGGAATGTAACTCCCTTATATAAGACCAGTCAGTAACACCTGATTCCCAATCCTCACAATCTTCACAATCTTCACTGGACAGACCAGCACCGCCTGTAACCACCAGAGGGAGCCTCTGCTCAGAACTCATCCCAAGCCCACTCACAACACCATACTGAGTGAGCGTCTGTGTGTGACTCCGGAAATATATATACAGAGATTGAAATTTTCCCCTACACCGCATACAGCTGTATGCTTCTGATACAGTACCGTATATCTGCTCTTTGTATTACGGTCAAATCCATACTGAGTGAACGTCTGTGTGTGACTCTGGAAATATATACGGAGATTGAAATTTTCCCCTACACCGTATGCAGCTGTACGCTTCTGATACAGTACCGTATATCTGCTCTTTGTATTACGGTCAAATCCATACTGAGTGAGCGTCTGTGTGTGACTCCGGAAATATATACGGAGATTTAAATTTTTTCCTACACCATATACAGCTGTATGCTCCTCATACAGTACCATAATCTGCTGGCATTTTTGGTACATTTTCCCAAACATGAGGAAGTATGGTGGAAGAGGCCACGGATGAAGGCGGGGGGCCAGCTGCTACTGATGGTGGTGGTGGTGCATCTGCTGGTAGTGCCAAAAGCACAATAGCACCTAAGGCAGGAGATGTTGAGCCTGCGTCATCGTCTGGCTCCAGAAGACCTAGAAGGCTCCCTTTTCGGGGAGTAGGTAAACCGCTTTTAAAGCCAGAGCATCAGGAACAGGTTTTGGCTTACATTGCCGAAACAGCCTCCATCTCTATCGCTTCCTCTTCTGAAGTTTCAAAAAATGCAAGCACTGAGTCGTAAGTGCAGGCTCCTGGTCAGGAACAACACCTTTCCTTGTGTCCTTCACCCCCACCACAAGTGAAGGATGCGGCAGGCCACACTTCAGATTACTCCCTGGAGCTCTTTTCACATACCATGCCTGGGTTATCAAGTGAAATCCTGAATTCCCCAGTCCAAGATGAATATCACATGGAGTGCACTGACGCACAGCCACTGCTATATGATTCTGCTGGTACATTCACCCAGAACACTGCATTGCCCTCGCAGTCTACAGAGCCAGATTCTGACCCTGATGAAACTCAGGTGACCCTTACCGCATACTGGACCACCTTACACGGTGACACAGAGGAAGGTGCAGATGAAATTGAAGAGGAGGTGATAGATGACCCAGTTTTTGACCCGGATTGGCATCCATTGGGGAAGAGGGTGCTGCTGGCAATAGCTCAGAAGAGGAGGGGGATCCGCAGAAGGCATCGACATCGCAGCTGCGGTTATCTGGCAGGCCCGTAGCAATCCAAAAATGTGTTAAAAAAACAAAAAGGATTGAAGGACAGCTTAGCCAGACGTCAAATAAGCACTGCGTGCAAGCCCTGAATATTTATCCCACAGTAGGAAGAGTGCAGTGTGGCACTTTTTTGACCAAAATCCTATTGATGAGGCAAAGGTTATCTGTAAGAAGTGCGGAAGGACCTTTAGCCGAGGGAAAAATCTCTGAAAATCGAATACCAGTTGCATGCTTACACATTTAAACACCATGCACTTGCAAGCGTGGAAGGACTACAAAACCTCACTGGCTTTGAACGCCTACATTGCAAAACAGATCTCATTAGAGATGACACCCTTCCGTTTGGTTGAAAGCGCAGCGTTCCGAGAGCTCATGGCCTACGCTGTCTCACGCTATGACCTACCCAGTCGGCACTTCTTTTCTAGAAAAGCCATCGCTGCCCTACACCTGCATGTGAAAGACCGCATTGTCCATGCACTCAAACAATCAGTGAGTGGAAAGGTGCACCTCACAACAGATGCATGGGCTAATAGGCATGGCCAGGGCCATTACGTGTCCATCACTGCGCACTGGGTTAATGTGGTGGATGCACGGTCCACAGGGAACAGCGGCGGTGGGACAGTGCTGCCTAGCCCACGGTATAGGCAACAGTTGGCTGTAGGCATTCGACCCTACTCCTCCTCCTCTTCCAGATGCAAAAGCTCGTCGACAGAGCGCAGTCGCATGAGCACTCCATCCGCAGCTGCCAGTGTTGCACACAAGGTGTCCCACTATCGAACAATTAGTGGTAAGCGTCCGCAGGCTGTTTTAAAGATGATGTCTTTGGGCGACAACAGACACACTGCAGAGGTACTGGCCGACTACTTGCAGAGAGAAACTGAGTCATGGCTGGGCAGTCTACATCTTGAGCCAGGCAAGGTAGTCAGTGATAACGGCCGTAATTTTGTGGCAGCCATAGCCCTGGCAAAACTTAGACACATACCTTGCTTGGCTCACACATTGAACCTGGTGGTGCAGTGCTTCATAAATAATTATCCGGAGTTACCAGCCCTGCTCCATAAGGTGCGAAGACTGCACTCGCACATCCGTCGCTCGCCCATAGACTCCAGTCGTATGCAGAGGCTGCAGCGATCGCTCCACCTCACCAAGCACCGCCTTACCACAGACGTTGCAACAAGGTGGAACTCCATCATGCACATGGTTGAGATTCTGTGCGAACAGAGGCTGGCTGTAATACATTTGAGGGAGGATACACGGCAGGCAGTTTGAGGGCAGACATGGAGTTGTCGGGCGTGCAGTGGTCAAAGCTGAAAGACCTCTGTAAAGTCCTTCAGTGTTTTGAGGAATGCACACGGCTAGTAAGTGGAGATGACGCCATCATAAGCATGAGCATCCCACTTATGCACCTGCTCATGCAAACTTTGACGCCCATTAAGGATCAGGCGTCTGCAGCGGAGGAGGAGGAGGGAAGCCTTGATGACAGTCAGGCATTGTCTGTTCAGGGAACAGTCCCAGGAGAGGTGGAGGAAGAAGAGGAAGAGGAGGAGGATGAGGGGGATGATTATTCTGGGAGGAGGATACTTCTCAGGGTGAAAGAGAAAATGTTGGCTTGCAAAGGTCAGGTCCGGGGTTTTTGCGTGACTGGAGGGATGTGGATTTGGCAGAAAGTGCTCCTCCACCCACCACTGGAAGTGCATCATTGACACCAGGAACATTGGCCCACATGTGTGATTATGTCTTGCGGATCCTAGAAAAGGGACCCCCGCATTGCCAAAATTATGAAGGATGACGACTACTGGTTGGCCAGCATCCTCGATCCACGCTATAAAGGCAAATTACAGAACATCATGCCACAGGAGAACCTAGAGCTAATATTGGCGAACAAACAAGCAACTCTGGTAAACCGTTTGTTAGAGGCATTCCCAGCACACAGCAGCGGTGCAGGTTCTACCACGAGCCGTACTGGGCAACATGGAAGAGGTATTCGTGGTGCACACAGCCGAAGTGGCATTGGAGACAGGGGTTTCATGACCATGTTGTGGACTGATTTCTCAAGTACCGCTCACATGACTGGTAATACTGAATCGATTGCAACAGACAGGAGACAGCAGTTGTCAACTATGGTTCAAAATTACATCTCCTCCCCTATCGATGTTCTCCCTCACAGTTCATTCCCCTTTGACTACTGGGCCTGTAAACTGGACACCTGGCCTGAATTGGCACATATGCCTTACAGGAGCTCGCTTGCCCTGCTGGTAGTGTGTTATCAGAAAGAGTCTTCAGTGCTGCTGGATCAATCCTGACAGAAAGAAGGACCCGGCTGATGACCCAAAATGTAGGTGATCTCACCTTCATTAAAATGAACCATACCTGGCTTTCAAAGGATTTTGTACCACTTTCCCCTGATGACACATAGGTTGGCAGCAAAATGGCTCGCTTTGTCCTCCTCTTCCTCCGACTTCTCCAATTCCTCCATTTGCAGCAGCTGAACATCCAGCCTACACCTCAACATATGCCAGTTTTTCCACCTCCCTAACTGGGCTGTACCCCCCCAGGGTCAGCGTCACCACATGGTGTACCCGGGCAAGTGCCGGGGCCCTGAGCAGGTGGGGGCACACTCGCCATCAGAGACAGCGACGTACTATGAGGGGCCCTGTGCCAGTGCCGGCGCCCATGAGTGGGCCCCCCTGCTTGCTCAGGGCCCCAGCACTTGAAATACTTACCTCTCCCTGCTCCACCGCTATCACGTCTTCCGCGTTTGGTGACAGTGACATTCAGGTCAGAGAGCGCGATGACGTCACGTCTGTGCACCCTCTGCCTGAACAGTCACAGTGCAGAGAGCTGGAAGATGGCGACGCTGAGGAGTCCAGAGTAGAGCAGTGCCCAGCGAGGAGAGGTATTTCATTTTTTAATGTTTAGAGAAATATATGGGGAGCATTATACACTGGAAAATTATATATGGGGCCCATCATACACTTGAGCATCATAGATAGGGCCCATTATATACTGGAGCATTATATATGGGGCCCTCATACAGTGGAGCATTATAAATGGGGCCCATCATACACTGGAGCATCATATACGGGGCCATTATACACTGGAACATCATATATGGGGTCCATTATACACTGGTACATCATATATGGGGCCCATTGTATACTGGAGCATCACATGGAGCCCATTGTATATGGAGAATTATATATGTGGACCATTATATTTGGAGCATTACATGGGGCTCATCATACACTGGAGCATCATACATGGGGCCCTTCATATACTAGAGCATCATATGGGGTTCATTATTTATGAGGCATCATATAGGACCCTTTACATATGGAGCATCATATGGAGCACATATGGGTCTATTCTTTACGGAGCATTATATGGAGCCCATTCTGTATGGAGCAATATATAGGGCTCATTATTCAGTATAGAGCAATATATGGGGCTCATTATTCTGTATGGCGCACTATGTGGTGCCCATAATACTGTATGGAGGACTATACTGTCCGTTTTTTGAGCTATTGTAGAATTTACAATAGATATCACTCATGTAATGTAAGAAGTGAAGTATTTGGCATTGTACTATACCTATATTTCTCTGCCGTATCGGAGCATCATAAATTGTGGTATGTGTAATAACCCCAGTTTTCAATGCGTTACTATTATTTTAAAGTAAATTAAGGTTGACAAGCTTAAGTAATAAGAATTGATTTTGTTGGCATTGAAATGGGCACTGTAGGTGTGTTTACTGTCCTCCACTCACTGCCGACTTTTAGTCCCCATTGACCTGCATTGGGGTCGGGTTTTCGACTCTGACTCGACTTTTTCCGATAGTCTGCCGACTTCGTTCAACTCGACTTTTGGGAAAGTTGGGTGGTCCGAAACCCTACTCAACCCGACTCAACCCGACTCGACCCTCCCGGAGGCAAAGTAGCTCATCTCTACTAACAACCCTGCTTCATGGAAAAGATAGATGCAATTTTTTTCATTAATGCATATCAGAGTTTCTTATGTTCACATCTAGTACTGATTAAAACAGGAATAAATATATAAAGTGTATTTAGATGTATAAAGTTACTTACACTTTGAAGGTTATGTAGTTAAAAGTATTTAATTCTAATAAATTTTATGGAAATTCATTCCAAGTTCACTCTAAGTATATTCTTATTATTCTAATGGTGTCCCTTCTTATATACTAATTATACATGTACGCCACCAGTGTGATTCTCAGAAGCATTTGTGAGCACTCGTACGTTCAACGCTCAGTTCTCATGGGCAAGAATGACTGCAAGTCTTCAATGTTCCTTGGCAAATCTCTGTGTTCCTTAGTTAAAAAGAAAGACTTCCAAACACCACCAATAAGCGTGGCATAAATATAAAGGATTAATACACAAAAGGCTTCATGCTTATAACGTGTTCAAAGAAAAGAACATTTTTTGTCTTGCATGGCCCAATCAAAATGTTACTTTTAAAGAAGCTGTGGAAATCTAATAATTGTTTAACCATGTACTGAAGCAAACATTTAAAAAACTGGCTTATTCCTAGTGATAACTTCCATTTTAGGCGTTCTTTCAATTCTTGAGTAGAGTTGAGCGAATTTGTTCCAATTTGGGTCCGAATACGATCGGCAGCGAATATTGTTTTTGCAATATTTGTCTAACACAGCCGAACGTCATTAGAGTCAATGGGAGTAGAAATTATCGAATATGTTCAGAACCGATCATAAGACACATTCGGCACGAATAGGGCTCCAATGTGGCACGAATATGGCAAATTCAGATCGGCGACCAAATCCGAACAAATTCGCTCAACTCTATTCTTGAGTCAATCATTATCACCTCTTGCCTTGCAATACCCTTAACACCGTGTTTCATTTTTTATCCTAAAGCTTTCATTTAACAGTGAGATCTCATGAAAGACCTTTAATGTCTGATTGAAGCTGGTACCACCACTGTGACCCGCATCTATCTCTACAAGAGGGATTCCCTGATTCACTGTTCTGGTTGTCTTCCAGTGGATGACGTGGGTGCACATTTATTGTTATGAGAGATGTGAATACAGCCAAGCTTATTTGTTCTGCCATATTCGTAATTCCAATAGCAATGAATGGTGACCAGTCGCCAACCAGAATGGGTGTTTGGGGTGACCCTCGTTCGGCAGATCGATGCAGGTCCCAGAGGTAAGATCATCATCGATCAGCCATTTATGGAGTTGTTATAAATGTTTCTCATGAGACAACCCTTTAATAGTAAATTGGAAGAGGGCACTGAGTGCTAGATCTAGATGCTGTTGAGGACAGCTGGCATTGCCACTCACTTCATAATTCTAGTGTGCAAAAGAGCAGTATGGACCTTATGTAGAAGTATAGATCACTAAATAAGTTAATTTTTATTTTTTAATTTTCTTATTAAACATTTGAAGTAGACCTCCCCAACCTTGGCCTCAATTCTTCATTTGTGTGTTTTTTTGTCTTGGCTTTCTTTCTATGCTTGTGGATTTTATTCCACACACCCCCCTGCTCAGAATTATGTCCCCATATATCCCCATATATCCCCGTCTTAGTAGTATCTTAGTATTATGTCCCCACACTGCCCCTCTACTCAGTATTATCTCCTTACACAGCCCCCCATTTAAAATGATGTCTCCCATACAGTCCCTTACACAGTATAATGTCCCCATGCATGAAGTGCATCAGGGTCTTTGGTGTGGGATCGGGAGCTGAGCCATCTCCAAACCGTGCACATGTGAGCTTATAAAAGAGCTGGCACCAATCGCTGCTGTTAAACCTCTTAGATGCGGCATTTAATCACTGACAGTAACATTTAAGTCACTTCATCCTGGTGGAGTGTCTGTTGAGTGTCCATCAAACCCTCTGCGTCATAAATATTTATGCATCATATTATTTATATATTATTTTTAACATGCCTTCCTACTGCAACTAGGGTATGATTCTACTAGAGTTTACAACATATAAAATGTCATTCTTTCAACTGGTCAGAGGAATAAGATATCTGTGTGTTGCCATCAAACCTGACTCCTAATTAAAATACATATTCAGACTGGAACATACATGTACTTTCTATATAGGGGGTCTAAGGCCCTGATTCATGATTTACATTTTTTTAAGTCACTTTCTTTTTTTATCTTGTGCTATGAGTTGTTGTTTTTTGGTGCCAAATTCACAAGAATAGCACACATGATTCATGAATTTGGCGCAAAGTCAAAAATGGATTTTCCTCCCATCTTAAATAGTTTTTGCGAATTTTAGAAACAAAAGTGTTATGTATTAAAAAAAAACCAGGGGGGGAACGGGAGTGGAGTTGCGGCAAATTTAGGAACTTTTATAAAGTTGCAATTAATGGATCAGGCTAAAACATCTGAAATTGAAAGACTTCAACCACATAGCGGAATAGACTTTAAAAAGTGGTGCAAAATAGAATAATGAATTCGGTACAAAAAAAAAAGCCACAAAGTACACTAGACAAAAAACAAGCTTAAAGGCAATGATGAATGGAGACACCATTAACACTGCAAGAAAATTATGATATTATTAAATTATTATGAAAACATGTTTGATGATCAGTGGTTGTTTCAGAGTGTGTTTAAAGAGGCAGACCTTACTTCTGATGCGCACAGAACGATCAGTATTAGATAAGTCTGTGCACATAGACTGTCATTGTTCTTGGCAGCACAGGTTGTGCAGATGGATTTGCTGCCGAGAATGATGATTTTTAAGCATTTCAATGAATGAACAAGTGGTCATTCGTTGGGTGATTGGCGGTCTGTTTACACCGACCAATTATCCTTGGAGATCTTATTCACAATAATCGGTCAGTTTAAATCCACCCTAAGAGAAACAAATAGGTTATTCTACTGCTTTCAAGCTCTTCTTCCCTGCCGCTATGGGGATTCATATCTCCATTGTAGTAATTAATGGAAGTCCCAAACGTGGTCCCCATCTATCACATGTGGATAGTTGGTAAATGTCCATTCTGAGAATACTCCTATAAGATCAATCAAGTGGAGCAGTACTACAGAAGTAGTCAATGATCGACAGTGGCAAGATGCAAACAAATTCAAAGAATCAATAGAAAGTAGCTATCATTACATTTAGCAATTTGAGGGACTTTAGTAAGTACAGTTTCTGTAAAGGGTAGACTACAGAAACCAGATTCTAAGGTATCAAGAAGAGTAATAGCAGAGAGATAGATAATTAGACAAGAGTACATAAAGAGTTCAAGCAGATGTAAGGGAGATTTGAGATAGTTTCAGAAATTTGACAAAGCTGACAAGCCAAGGTCAAGTGAATGCCAATCTTCATGTGTAGGAGATAAGTAGGTTGTGAAAGGCCTAGAGGGGAGACTAAAGATTGAAATTGGTCAAAATTGGGTTGTTGATGGTCATGTTGGATAATACAGTTCCAATATTTCACAATATATAGTAGAAACTGAGGAAGCCAAACAGCAAAGTGTTCAAGGAGAAGATGAGCCAAAGGGCAGTAATACCTCACAGGACGAAATTGCAAAGGAGCCTGAATGTGTGGATTTTAAAGAAGGGGGAATATTGGTGGAATACAGGGGAAATTAACTGGAAAGTACAGTGCTAATGAAATAATGTCTACTCCTTCACCCTACCTGTCCTTGGGTCTTGGGGTTTGAGGAAAGTGCAAATTATGTGATAGAGAAGCTAGGAAGGAGACTAGGGGCAGAATCAAGAGAGACAAGAGATGGTTCAATGATTTATCAGTCTGACTTTTTTTGTTTCACAGAGGGACGAGATGGTTTAAAGTGGATCAAGAAAGTGCAAATGAGTTGAATATGGGTAAGGGATGGAGAGCAGGATACCAAAGGCATGAAAGGGTTGTGCGCTGAAAAGCAAAATAAAGCTGACAAAAATACCCAGTGTCCGATTCATCAAAGCTTTCACAACAGATATCTGCCAAAAAAAGCTTTAAAAAGTGTCAAAATTTGTACTTGTAAATGCCCTCAGGAAACTAAAGTTGCACAACTTAAAACATTCTGGTAGACCACTATTTGGAGATAAAATGTCAAAACTGACTTGATGGCACATAAATAATAATAATAATAATAATGTATTTTGGGGAGTGGAGTGTAGAGATGGATGGTGCTAGCTCTCCAATAAGAGTTAATTCATAATCATAAACAGATTCCCTTTACGTTGGGGAAATATTTAATTTTAGCTTTAGAAATCAGCCCTCCTTTATACAGACTTTATGAATATTTTAGAATAGGGTTCATATGGTAAATGCAGATTTATTTAAATTAACTTCAAAGTTGAGGCATTTATCGAGCATTTTGGACAACTTATTAAAATTTCTGTTTAATGAATGCTTTATCATAGCAACAAGTGGATAACGTGAAACCTAGGGAATAACTTGAATACTAATAAATGAAAAAGAAATCCAACCTAAAGATCCTCCTGATGCACTTCAGATATTTGTCCGTTCGGGTGCCTTTTGCTTATTCTATTTATATTTTTACATTTTGCATTGTAGCTATGTACAGTTATTATGGCCAGCTTTACGCAAGGCTAATTTTCTTCTCTGCACAGTTTCTTGGCAGCCCACAATATTGTGAAAGCAATCGAAAAACGTCTCAGTTCGGTTAATGACCCCTAAGATATGTGTTTGTCGTTCAGAGCCAGCTGAGTTTTAATTGACAAGTAGACAGAGCAGTGTGCTTGCATGGATACCGCTCACAACGTTTACTGCCATATACCTGTCTTTTGTATCTTTGCATGTCCTTTATTGTAGCCACTTGTTGACAGTGAATCAGAAATATCGTCATCTCTGGCCCTTACAGGGCAGGTTCAATGCTAAGAAAGAATTTTCTGCGCATACAACCAGAGCTTTCTTTTTTAGATGTGGCAAACAAGATGGTGAAACAGGTTTCACTTTTTTTTTTCGTATTTTCCATGAGCAGAAAGTTATTATACTCAATATTTGTTTTCAAGGCTTTTAGTATCAAGAGGTGAAATAAATATAAACCCATTTAAAAAAATGTCTCACACTACAGAGATGATTCACCAAATAGTTTTCATTAGAATTCTGGCATAAAACTGTTTGAAATGTTGCAACATTTTTGCACAATTTGAAGGCGATCAAAAATTATGCCATTTTTAACCTTCTTAAATTAGTCACTACAAGCTTTGGCAAATTTTAAAAAAAGATGCTGGAACTTCATGGGGAGAGGATATGGCCAAGCGAGACTTGCAATTTAATCACAATTTATGCCATAAAAGTGGCATAATTCATATGAGAAATTTACTCCAGTCACAGACAAGAGTATATTTCTTGCAGTGGAGCATGATAGCTAAAAATATGCCACATTTACTAAGCGACAAATCGCTATTAATGATTATGGCACATCCTCACTCAGTTCGCTCTTCATCAATACTAGTGTTCCAAACGGCAAACTTGGTGGTCTACATCTTCCGATCTTGACAAATCAGGGCCTACCTCATCCAATCTTGATGAATCAGGGCCTACATCTTCCAATCTTGATGAATAAGGGCCTACATCTTCCAATCGTGATGAATCAGGGCCTACATCTTCCAATTGTGATGAATCAGGGCCTACATCATCCAATTGTGATGAATCAGGGCCTACATCATCCAATTGTGGTGAATCAGGGCCTATATCTTCCAATCGTGATGAATCAGGGCCTACATCTTCCAATCGTGAAGGATCAGGGCCTGCATCTTCCAATCGTGATGACTCAGGGCCTACATCTTCCAATTGTGATGAATCAGGGCCTACCTCATCCAATCTTGACGAATCAGGGCCTACATCTTCCAATCGTGATGAATCAGGGCCTACATCTTCCAATCGTGATGAATCAGGGCCTACATCTTCCAATCATGATGAATCAGGGCCTACATCTTCCAATCATGATGAATCAAGGCCTAGATCTTCCAATTGTGATGAATCAGGGCCTACATCTTCCAATCATGATGAATCAGGGTCTACATCTTCCAATCGTGATGAATCAGGGCCTACATCTTCCAATCGTGATGAATCAGGGCCTACATCTTTGCATCGTGATGAATCAGGGTCTTCATCTTCCAATCGTGATGAATCAGGGCCTAGATCTTCCAATCGTGATGAATCAGGGTGTGCATCTTCCAACTTTGATAAATCAGGGGCTACATCTTCCAATCATGACAAATCAGGGCATAAATCTTCCAATCTTGATGAATCAGGGTGTACATCTTCCAGTCTTGATGAAACAGGGTGTAGATCTTCCAATCTTGATGAATCAGGGCCTAAATCTTGATGAATAAGGGACTACATCTTCCAATCATGATGAATCAGGGCCTACATCTTCCAATATTGACGAATCAGGGCCTACATCTTTACCCATAGACACAATCAAAATCCAGACGTGGCATTTTGGCAATTAAAAATTTTCCACTAAATGGGTACTTCATTAAGGCATATACCGTAAATGATTATTATTTTGTTATACTCTGATTTTGGGACTTGAAAGGGTTCAGTATTGTATCACTTTTAGTTTCCCGTACTGTGATCTAGTGGACCATCTGAAGAAACATCTGCATGGATTTTTCTATTCTCTGCAAATCTCTATGGGTTGCCTTCTAATGTCTAAAATTATACTTTGAACAATATACTATTGTGAAATTTTAGTTTATGTGCATGTTTCATGTATGGAAAATAGTTTACTAGCTCCACTTCTGTGAAATTGTACATTATGTGAATGCCTGACACATAGAGAAAATAGTTCTCTAGCCCCATAGAGAACATGAATCAACCCTTGATAGGTTACTATTCACATCACAATTACTATATAACCATGAATAGAGACATAAGGCCAAGGCATCATATGACAAAGTATACAAAAAAAATTTTAAGCTAGTAATCTCATGCCACACATCATAGGATATTAAGAGTTAGAAGAAATTTCAGAGAGGATGAACATTGTCATGTTTGTGCCCTATAATACTGAAAGACATAGACACAGATATTTAATTTATTTGATAAGTTTTATCTCTACATTACAAATGTTCAAAGTGATTTCCATTGGTGACACGGCACATATCTTAGCGGTAGTCGACTTCTGTCCAGACACGTGCCAATATGTTCTCAGATATGGACTCCAGTGTTTCAGTGATGCTTTCTCTCAGTTCTTTCTGATACCATGAGTGGGGGCAGATATGCTGAGTCCCTGATAAAGACCCACAGAAAGAAGTCGCACGGTATTAGTTCTGCCGATTGTGAAAGCCAGCACAGCATTGGTGAATCTTTGTTTCCCCCAAGACCGATCAAACATTCTGTTAGAGTTTTATTCCGGTATTGTTGAACATCCAAATGGAAATGTGGAGGTACCATACCCTGCTGGTAATGGACGATCTGCCAAAAGTGGTCTGTGGCTATTAGCCATTCCTTTAACATGTGCAAGTAAGAGTCATCAGTGCCAGTATACTCAACATAAAAGAAGAGACCGTAGGCTTTGCATCTGCTCACTGCAAAGAACATGTTTATTTTTGGTGAGTCCCTCATGTGCTCGATAAGAGCACGTTATTTTTTAGCCCAAATTCTAACGTTGAGGAGATTGACCTTCCCACTGAGGTGAAAGGTAGTCTCATCACTGAAACACCAGCCTATCAGCTAATTTGTCCTCTTCTAATTGGCCTTGCAAAAGTCACGGTATTTTGGTTTTGCGTGTGGTTTCAACCTCTAAAGAACATGTAATCTATATGGTTTACAATGCAGGCATTTTGTAAGATACGCAATACCGTGGAAGTGGCACATGTAGTTCCACACTAGTCAGTGTGGTTTACTTTCTAGGACTATGCTCGTAACTAGAGATGAGCGACTTTGGCTCCGGGAGGGTCGAGTTTCGGGCCACCCGACTTTCCCAAAAGTCGAGTCGAACGAAGTCGGCCGACTAATGGAAAAGGTCGAGTCGGAGTCGAAAATCCGACTCAATGGATTTGAACGTAATACAAAAAGCGATATACGGTACTGTCTCAGAAGCATACAGCTGTATACAGGGTAGGGGAAAATTTCAATCTCTGTATATATTTCCGAAGTCACACACAGATAGTCAGCATGTATTTATCCGTGATACCAGCGGTACACGGCAGTGTGTGAGGAGCGTACAGCTCTATACGGTGTGGGAAAAAATGAACGCTCGGTAACTGTGCAGAAAAAAGAATAAAAGTATTAGTGCTGTGTAAAAAGCAGTCTGCACAGCAGTGTACACACAGCAATACAGCTATCAGGCAGCCTAATAACCAGCTCTGCTGCACACAAGAAAATCCTCCCCTGTCACTGCACACTAACTGTACAGCACAATTGCTATCAGCACAAGCACAGAAGAACTTCTCTTTCCAGCCCTAACTCTCTCCCTACTGAGAAACAGCGGCAGCAACCTCTCCCTACTGTTAATATCGGCAGAAGTAAAATGGAGGTCGGCGGTCAGGGCTTTTATAGACACCATGACTCCCCCAAAGCAAGCCAATCACTGCAATGCCCTTCTCTAAGATGATGGTGGACGCTGCAGATGTCATCTCGTTGCCCACAGTGTACGTCCTTGCTCATTTGCTGAAAAAAAGCGCCTGAAAGCATTATGGGAAATTCGACTTTGGCGCTCGTTTTGCCGACCGCATGGCCGACTGCACGCTACGGTCATGTTTCGGGCAACGAAACCCGACTTTGGCGAAAGTCGGCGACTTTTGAATCTGACCGACCTGTTTCGCTCAACTCTACTCGTAACACATCGCAAATCTGTTCACTATCTTTTCTGAAGTTTTGGGGCAGAACATTTTCCTATAACATAAACACCTAGCGTTTTTTAATAGCTTCACCCAACGCAAAATGCAGCTTCACATTTACCAAATATATTTTGGAAGTTTTGCTGTACTGTCACAAAGCATCTCCCTGTTGCAGATTCCAACATTCAAAAAGTTTTTTTTTTACTTCAATGTCACCATCTTATGTCACGCTACGTAAGCACATTTTAAATTTGGCTATTGAAAAATGAAAGCTGCACTGTGATTTAGCAGCGATGGGCAACTAAGCAAGTTTTGCTTTAATTTTTAGTCACTGGCTATTTACCACTGATATCGTGCAGTGACTCTTACACTCCTGCAAAGCAAAATGGCTGCCCCCAGTGGCTGTAAAAATTAATAAAAAAAGATAATAATAATGTGCACTTGAAAATATGTTCTAAAACTTAGGAATTTAACATTTTTTTAATTTTTTTATTAATATAAAAACGTGGCACCTTCCCTTTAACTACAGCTCATTTGGATTTTTCAGCCCCGTGCTGCTGATGAGCTGCACAGACATGAGCTAGCCTCTCTGCTGTCTCATGCTCCTATCCCTTATGGCTCCGTTGTAATTAGATTTGTGGAAACGGTAAAAGGTCTCATTGTGAATGACAACAGCTGTTGACATCAACGTGTTATACTGAATAATTTACTGCATTCATCTCGCTTGGAAGAAGATCAGCCAGCATTGTCTGGTTCACACGGTTCTACAGTATTCCGCTTCCATTTTTGTAGGCTAATGTCCACTTTTTTTTAGGTGAGAATAAAGCATTTTTGTATTATTGTCTGCCCAAAGAAGTGTTGTAGAACAAATAGAAATCAGCTCCAAATGTTGTCAATGTCTGACTAAAATAATTTATCAATCTATTGTTTTATATTGTTTAGGCTGAATTTTACATCCTATTTAAAATATTGTTTTCTCTGGTGTTGCCTAAAAAGGAGCTTGGTAAGAAATAGGCTAAATGTTTTCTAATGACTTAATACATGCAGGTAATAAACTCGTAAGAGAAATTGACATGTTAGGAATTTCCAGATCAGTTTACGCAGCAAAAAAATATCACAGTAGGCATGAGATTCCTATAAAAAAACCTGGAAAACATTGTTATTTTTTGCATAGCGAAAATGCGCAGTGTAAAAACTCACCAAAAACTCATTGTTGGAACTTAACCTAAAAAGTAGCTAAAATAAACAGAATCCTAAAAGATATGTCAATCTAATCAAGCTATGTGTATGCAGCTCCTGTAGAGGAAGTTTTAGGTTTTAAGGGTATGCCACACTAAACAAGATCGCTAACGGGATCGCCAAAATACGTCACTATTTAGCGATCTCGTTAGTGACTCTGTTGTGTGTGGCATGTAGCAGCGACGTGGCCCCTGCTGTGATCTCGCTGATCGTTCACTAGAGTTCTGGACCGTATTTTGATCATTGGCGTCCCGCTGGTGAGCCTATATCGCTGTGTCTGGCACGTTTTGTGAACGATTTGCGCTGTTTTTTACATCGCAAAGTCGTTAAGGAGATCGCTAACCGCTTATGCGTCGTTAACGAGATCGCTAAATGTGGCAGCTACTAGCGACATTAAAACGATCACAAAAACGATCGCATTAGTATGCGTCGTTATTGTGATCGTTAGCGGGAGCGTTTAGTGTGGCAGTACCTTTAGGGTATAATTCACACATGGTACAGATTTGTTACAGAAAATACTGTAACTATCTCTTTATTTTACTAAGGCTGTCAGAAGTTCATAAGCATGTGGATTTTCATTTGTTGAAATAAATTTCTGAGCTAAATCTGCCAGGCGTGAACTTACTATTAAAGTGTAATGACCACTTTATAAAACTTTTTATATATTATAGGTACTGCATAGTGTAATAATCAGTGGAATCCACTCAGTATGATATCCCCACAGCCCCACCACACAGTAGCATTGTACCCATCAGGTATAATAGTCTCTCAATATACCCCCACTCAGTATTATCGCCCCAACAGCCTCCACTCATTATGATGGTCCTCACAGCCCCCCATTCAGTATGATGGCCATCCACATTCTCTCATTCAGTATATTGTCCCTCACAGCCCCACACTTAGTATGATGACCCACTGCCCCAACACTCAGTATGATGGCTGAGTTCCTTGGTACGCTCCTTGGTGTGCTGTGTGAGGGCTTAGGTTCCACAGTGCAGTCGCGATGTAGTAGGATGTAGGATGCTGAGCTGAGTCTCCGTAGCACAGGATGAATGTTGGTTTAGGGTTAGCCTTGTACTCTCAGATCCACTATTATATTCAAAGATGTTTGCATTGTGAGGATGTGGATACTGCTGAAATTGTGATGACTGGTGGAGGAAATGCCCAATGCCCCCTTAGCCATAAGGCCCATAGCAGCCGTGTGGTCTGCAACTATGTACGGCTCCAGGTTTTTATGGGCCCCGGGCGAAAGAGTCTCAGTGGGCCCCTTTAACACATACCACAATTCATGATGCTCCGATACTGCAGAGAAATATGGGTATAGCACAACGCCAAACACTTCTCTTCTTCCATTACATGACTGATATCTATTGTAAATTCTACAATAGCTCAAAAACCGCCAAATCCTCACAGTGCACAGTACAGACTGGACAGTACAGTCCTCCATACAATATTATGGGCACCACATAGTCCTCCATACAGTATTATGGGCCAAATATAATGCTCCATAAAGAATATTGGACCCCAAATAATGCTCCATACAGAATACTGGACCCAATATAATGCTCCATACAGGATACTGGTCCCCATATAATGCTCCATACAGGATACTGGTCCCCATATAATGCTCCATACAAAATATGGAGCTCTCCTCTGCACTGTGCTGCGTTCTGCACTGTTACGGCTCAGGAAAAGGCGCTGTGGAAAGACTCCCCATCATCATCATTGCCTCCCCATCATCATCATCATTGCCTCCAGCTCCTCACCACCATCACTGCCTCCCCCACTACCATCACACATACAGCACCACACACAGACAGCACCGCAGCACTCTCTCACATACACAGACACACACAAAGCACCGCACTACATACACACACACTGATACACACAGAATAGCTATGGTAATATAACTGAGCTTATTGCATAGCTATGGTAATAGAACTGAGCTTACTGCATAGCTATGATAACAGAACCAAGCTTACTGCATAGCTATGGTAATAGAACCAAGCTTACTGCATAGCTATGGTAACAGAACCAAGCTTACTGCATAGCTATGGTAACAGAACCAAGCTTACTGCATAGCTATGGTAATAGAACTGAGCTTACTGCATAGCTATGGTAATAGAACTGAGCTTACTGCATAGCTATGGTAATAGAACTGAGCTTACTGCATAGCTATGGTAATAGAACTGAGCTTACTGCATAGCTATGGTAATAGAACTGAGCTTACTGCATAGCTATGGTAATAGAACTGAGCTTACTGCATAGCTATGGTAATAGAACTGAGCTTACTGCATAGCTACGGTAACAGAACCGAGCTTACTGCATAGCTATGGTAATATAACTGAGCTTACTGCATAGTTACGGTAACAGAACTGAGCTTACTGCATAGCTATGGTAATAGAACTGAGCTTACTGCATAGCTATGGTAATAGAAGTGAGCTTACTGCATAGCTATGGTAATAGAATTGAGCTTACTGCATAGCTATGGTAACAAAACCAAGCTTACTGCATAGCTATGGTAATAGAACTGAGCTTACTGCATAGCTATGGTAATAGAACTGAGCTTACTGCATAGCTATGGTAATAGAACTGAGCTTACTGCATAGCTATGGTAATAGAAGTGAGCTTACTGCATAGCTATGGTAATAGAATTGAGCTTACTGCATAGCTATGGTAACAAAACCAAGCTTACTGCATAGCTATGGTAACAGAATTGAGCTTACTGCATAGCTATGGTAACAAAACCAAGCTTACTGCATAGCTATGGTAATAGACTGAGCTTACTGCATAGCTATGGTAATAGAACTGAGCTTACTGCATAGCTATGTAACAGAATTGAGCTTACTGCATAGCTATGGTAATAGAACTGAGCTTACTGCATAGCTATGGTAATAGAACTGAGCTTACTGCATAGCTATGGTAATAGAACTGAGCTTACTGCATAGCTATGTAATAGAACTGAGCTTACTGCATAGCTATGGTAATAGAACTGAGCTTACTGCATAGCTATGGTAATAGAACTGAGCTTACTGCATATCTATGGTAACAGAATTGAGCTTACTGCATAGCTATGTAATAGAACTGAGCTTACTGCATAGCTATGGAATAGAACTGAGCTTACTGCATAGCTATGGTAATAGAACTGAGCTTACTGCATAGCTATGGTAACAGAATTGAGCTTACTGCATAGCTATGGTAATAGAAGTGAGCTTACTGCATAGCTATGGTAACAGAAATGAGCTTACTGCATAGCTATGGTAATAGAACTGAGCTTACTGCATAGCTATGGTAATAGAAGTGAGCTTACTGCATAGCTATGGTAACAGAATTGAGCTTACTGCATAGCTATGGTAACAAAACCAGCTTACTGCATAGCTATGGTAATAGAACTGAGCTTACTGCATAGCTATGGTAATAGAACTGAGCTACTGCATAGCTATGGTAATAGAACTGAGCTTACTGCATAGCTATGGTATAGAACTGAGCTTACTGCATAGCTACGTAACAGAACCGAGCTACTGCATAGCTATGGTAATATAACTGAGCTTACTGCATAGTTACGGTAACAGAACTGAGCTTACTGCATAGCTATGGTAATAAACTGAGCTTACTGCATAGCTATGGTAATAGAAGTGAGCTTACTGCATAGCTATGGTAACAGAATTGAGCTTACTGCATAGCTATGGTAACAAAACCAAGCTTACTGCATAGCTATGGTAATAGAACTGAGCTTACTGCATAGCTATGGTAATAGAACTGAGCTTACTGCATAGCTATGGTAACAGAATTGAGCTTACTGCATAGCTATGGTAATAGAACTGAGCTTACTGCATAGCTATGGTAATAGAACTGAGCTTACTGCATAGCTATGGTAATAGAACTGAGCTTACTGCATAGCTATGGTAATAGAACTGAGCTTACTGCATAGCTATGGTAATAGAACTGAGCTTACTGCATAGCTATGGTAATAGAACTGAGCTTACTGCATAGCTATGGTAACAGAATTGAGCTTACTGCATAGCTATGGTAATAGAACTGAGCTTACTGCATAGCTATGGTAATAGAACTGAGCTTACTGCATAGCTATGGTAATAGAACTGAGCTTACTGCATAGCTATGGTAACAGAATTGAGCTTACTGCATAGCTATGGTAATAGAAGTGAGCTTACTGCATAGCTATGGTAACAGAATTGAGCTTACTGCATAGCTATGGTAATAGAACTGAGCTTACTGCATAGCTATGGTAATAGAAGTGAGCTTACTGCATAGCTATGGTAACAGAATTGAGCTTACTGCATAGCTATGGTAACAAAACCAAGCTTACTGCATAGCTATGGTAATAGAACTGAGCTTACTGCATAGCTATGGTAATAGAACTGAGCTTACTGCATAGCTATGGTAACAGAATTGAGCTTACTGCATAGCTATGGTAAGAGAACTGAGCTTACTGCATAGCTATGGTAATAGAACTGAGCTTACTGCATAGCTATGGTAATAGAACTGAGCTTACTGCATAGCTATGGTAACAGAATTGAGCTTACTGCATAGCTATGGTAACAGAATTGAGCTTACTGCATAGCTATGGTAATAGAACTGAGCTTACTGCATAGCTATGGTAATAGAACTGAGCTTACTGCATAGCTATGGTAATAGAACTGAGCTTACTGCATAGCTATGGTAATAGAACTGAGCTTACTGCATAGCTATGGTAATAGAACTGAGCTTACTGCATAGCTATGGTAATAGAACTGAGCTTACTGCATAGCTATGGTAATAGAACTGAGCTTACTGCATAGCTATGGTAACAGAATTGAGCTTACTGCATAGCTATGGTAACAGAATTGAGCTTACTGCATAGCTATGGTAATAGAACTGAGCTTACTGCATAGCTATGGTAATAGAACTGAGCTTACTGCATAGCTATGGTAATAGAACTGAGCTTACTGCATAGCTATGGTAATAGAACTGAGCTTACTGCATAGCTATGGTAATAGAACTGAGCTTACTGCATAGCTATGGTAATAGAACCAAGCTTACTGCATAGCTATGGTAACAGAATGAGCTTACTGCATAGCTATGGTAATAGAAGTGAGCTTACTGCATAGCTATGGTAACAGAATTGAGCTTACTGCATAGCTATGGTAATAGAACTGAGCTTACTGCATAGCTATGGTAATAGAACTGAGCTTACTGCATAGCTATGGTAACAGAATTGAGCTTACTGCATAGCTACGGTAATAGAACTGAGCTTACTGCATAGCTACGGTAATAGAACTGAGCTTACTGCATAGCTATGGTAATAGAACTGAGCTTACTGCATAGCTATGGTAATAGAACTGAGCTTACTGCATAGCTATGGTAATAGAAGTGAGCTTACTGCATAGCTATGGTAATAGAAGTGAGCTTACTGCATAGCTATGGCAACAGTGCTCAGTTTACAACACAGATGTGGTAACAAAACTATGATTACTGTGTTGCAATACTAAAAAGAGAAACAGCTCACACAAGAATGATTCAATGACTGTTGAACATAGAGCATAGTCTTGAATAGAGGAGGAGTCAGCATCCATACTGAGATAAAATCTTTCAAACTTTTTCTCTCTTCATTAAAAACAAACCATGTAGTCAGATAAACAGAGCATAACCATTACTGTGGCTATTTCGGTTAGACTGACATGGGTAATGCTCTGTTAGAAGCAAAATATATCCTCTTCTGCTAAAAATAAAAAACATAAACATACACAAAAAAGAGTGCACAAAACACATTCTGTCAAATTTAAAGGCCTGATTTGAAAAACACTTGCTTCTAAGGAAAGGCAGAAACTTTTTTTTCTGCATGTAAAAATGGTTTTAGCAGATCTAAACACTAATCTAAATGTCTAATGCTGGGGCTCCAACAAGCAGCAGACAGCCAAATCTTTGCAAGAAACCTGAACAATTCAGCAGACTGTGCATAATGAGGAGGCCATGCGGGCACAGGCTGAAACCAATGGTTTACTGGTTGAAGCCAATAGAGTGGCCTATAACCAAATTTGGACTTGACATCTACACAACTTTATAGATTGCTGGTAGGCAGTCCACTCTTGTCCACCACATCTTCCAGCCCCTTCTATTCCTCGTAGCTTGCACTTAAGGTCCTCTTTTGTTGTCTGATATTGGCCATCAAGATGCTCTACTGGAGCAAAACTAGAGCTGCTTCTGTAGGGGGAGCCAGGGCCGTAGTCAAGGCTGACAATGGTTGCTCAATCACGCCCTGGTCTCCCGCTCCATACACACAATATCCCTTTTGCAGTGTACCTTCCTGAATGCCTTCTGAACCATCAGGGTCCGCTCTGATCTGCTGCGGGTACACTCCTGCCAGTTTCACACAAAGAGAGACGTAGTCCAGTTCCAACTTGTAATAAACAACTTTACTTGAATCTGTTCTCAGTACGTCCAGCTTAGTTACAGCAATATCACAGGGAACATCACAGTACACATCCTTGTCTATTCCTGTGTTTTCCCTCACTTCTTCCAGAATGCTACCGACTCATCCGGTACCGCAGCATTCCTTCTGCCCAGCTTAACTACTTTCAGGAGTTCCCCTGTCCGTTTCACCCCAGACATAAGGGCATCTGCCCACGTAGTAAGTTGCCACATCTTGGTGCTGCCCTGCATTCCTCTGCTGCTGTGTCCTTCAGTTCACAAGCCCTGGACGACTGGGTTCCTAGCTTGAAAATTACGTGGTCTACTGTGTTGCCCGGGTTCTAAGGCCCTAATGAACTGTCTGGGATCCCTGGCTCTACTAACTAAAATGCCAGGAACTTGCTGCCTTACCCACGGTTGGCCCCTCCTATATTAACTATTGACTATATCAAGTAGGCTAATGTGTCCCCATCTAGTGGACTACCTTAGGTACTACATTTTCCCTATTACATCTATATTTATACACATTACACTACACAACATTACAAGACATACATTAATGATGACACGTACACAGGCAAGGGGAGTGGAATACAACTTGGCCTTGGTACACCCTGTACACTTCAACCACCAAATTCTGCTTCTCATGCTGCCTGTAGCCTCTGCCTGTCGTTAGTGACATCAGAGAATTTGCTCTCTGGCTGTGTCTGAGTGTTTACAGACTGCCACACTACAGGTGCCCAGTGACCCAATGTGTGTGGGGGGAGGTAAAGGGTCTTCACAAAAATCATTGTCAGCAGGTTGTACTGATTGTTGACAGGGGGTCAAGGCCTAGTCATGTTTGGGTGTGGCTTAACATTGGGGGATGAATATTCCATCTTCAGGATCTATCTTCTTGGAAATAGAATTGGATGTAGTAAGTAATCATAACAACGTGAAGGACATTTTAGATTCTCACAATGAATTTTTGGTGTGTTTTTGATGCCGCACATTCTCGCTGCATAAGAGTTGCCGCGTACTACTCTTCCAGAAAGATGGATGAGATTTATAGAAATCTCATGCTAAAAATTTTTTTGTTTTGTTTTTCAACACTGTAGATATTGATCTGTAGTGTGTATTTGAAATCCACAACATGTCAAATTTTCTTGCGGGAACGATGCGTTTGATATGCAGATTTTCCATATAGAATGGCATTAGATGCAGAAAAAAATTAGATAAAATACGCAGATCCTGGTGAAAAGCACTAAAAACATAGAATTCACACGACTGTATCCATAAAGTTTTGTCAAAGCCAAATACCAGGAAGTATCAAAAACAAAGCAGCTTTATTTAAGGCGTGACATAACAAAAAGACACACAAAAAATGCAGCGTCAAAAGCGAATGTAAAAAAATACACAATGAACAGAGCAGTTCATTTAGGACTGATCACTAAGGAATCCCTGAAAGCAAAGAAAAATGATGAAGAATAAGAATAGTCAGTAAATGAGACACTGAGCGAGCAGTCAGAGGTAGGAAGAGATCCTTCAGGTCAATAGAGAGGAGCCTACTGAGAAGGAGTTGGCGTTCTACTGTGTCAAATGCTGGAAATAAGTCTGAAAGAATAAGTTAAGAGGAACAAAGTACAACTATAAATGCTATTGCCAGTGTTAATATGTGCTCTGCAATTAGCTCTAAACCATTTATCGGTTTTAACCAGGATGTCAAGGTGCGAGCAGTAGGGAGACCACTAATGAGTCTTATAACTTTCCATAGATGCACTTGCTGGTGAAAGTGAGGAACAGGAGGAAATTGCTGATATGTCTGAGTTAGAAGTATCGCACGATAAGTTTGGGACTGCTCAGAATAGAAACACTGCATTAATTAAAAGCCAGAGAAAATGCTACGGTGTTTAACAAAGTGCCTCAATATAAAGGGTTTCCACACGTGACCGAAAATTGGGAATTCCTCTTCCCAGAAAATTGTGTTTAATTAAAGTGTAACTAATAGAGTTGAGCGATACTTTCCGATATCCTAAAGTATCGGAATCGGAATGGTATCGCCGATATCACTAAAATATCGGCGATACCCGATACCGATACCGGAAGTCCCATGTAAGTCTATGGGAACAAAATATCGCAACTAAAAAAACCCCATTCTTTCCTTGTAAACACTAAATATACACACATAGAATACATATATATATATATATACATGTCATTGTGACATATATATATACATATATGTATAGTTTATACACTTCTACATAGTAAAATATCCTCTGATTCAATTGCCGGGTAAAGCCGGCTTCAGTGAAAAGACAGAAGCACCCGACATGAAATGACACTTGGTGTACATAGGGTTAACCATGTCTTTTCATGTCGTTTGCTATCTGATTTGCACAAACAATTAAATCAGTCTATGTGTGCAAAATTTCACACCTGTAGGGGTTAATTAAAGGTGTAAATTCGTTGTAAAAAAAACGGACTTTTTTGCTACGAATTTACACCTTTAATTAACCCCTACAGGTGTGAAATTTTGCACACATAGTCTGATTTAATTGTTTGTGCAAATTACATAGCAAAGGACATGAAAATACATGGTTAACCCTATGTACACCAAGTGTCATTTCATGTCGGGTTCTGCATTTTCACAAAAGCCGGCAATTGAATTAGCGGCTATTATACTATGTAGAAGTGTATGAACTACAAATATAAATATATATATATATGTGTCACAAATTCAATGACATGTATATATATATATGAGGTGTAAAATTGCTGAAAAAAAATGCGTGGGCTCCCGCCCTATTTTCGCAACCAGACAGACAAAGCCAGTGAGTGGGGGCAGATAATAATAGCCCAGAGAGGGACCATTATTTTTGCCCCCCCCCGGCTACTAACATCTGCCCCCAGACACCCCAGGAAAGACAAATCTATAATTAGATTCGCCCTTTCTGGCACTTTGCCCGTCTATTCCCATTGCCCTGTAGCGGTGGCGAATGGTTAATATGGGGTTAAAGCCACCTTGCTATTGAAAGGTGACCTTAAGCCAGGTTAATAATTGAGAGCTGTCAATTAGACAACTATCAATTATTAATCCTATTGCATGAAATAAAAATAAAACACACACACTTTAATTAAAAATCATTTTAATGAAATAAAGACACATGTTTTTGACCATCTTTTATTTTACTGCAAAAACCATTTCCTGTAATAAAAATAAAATAAAAAAGCAAAATTATTCTTACCTATCCCATGCACAGTCAGGTCCCACGGTGTAATCCTTCAGAAAGGGTTAATGTTTACTGCAGGGACCGCAGCTAATGCTGCAGCCTCACAGTAAACCCCAAATGAATGAGTTCCTCTCCTGCCTGACAGGAGAGTAAAGGCTGGGTGTCACATAACGATACACCAGCGATCCCGACAACGATATGCACTTGTCAGGATCGCTGGTGTATCGCTACATGATCGCTGCTGAGCTGCCAAACAGGCAGCTCAGGCAGCGATCTGGGACAGCGACACTGCGGGTAACATCGCTTAAGGGCCCGTCTCACATAGCGATATCGCTACCGAGATCGCTGCTGAGTCACTAGTTTTGTGACGCAGCAGCGAGCTCACCAGCGATATCGCTGTGTGTGACATTCAGCGACGATCAGCCCCCCTGCCGGGTATCGCTGATCGTCGCAGAAATGTCAGGACCTTTTTTTGATCGCTGGTTTCCCTCTGACAGGCACGCATCGCTGCGTGTGACAGGCGGGAGACCAGCGATCCGCTGGTAACCAAGGTACACAGCGGGTTTCCAGGCACCGCGCAGCGCTTGGAAACCCGCTGTGTACCTTGGATACCAGCTCCCTGCATCAGGGCGCTGGTATCCAAGGTACACAGCGGGTTTCTAGGCACAGCCCCGCGCCTGGAAACCCGCTGTGTACCTTGGTTACCAGCGGATCGCTGGTCTCCCGCCTGTCACACGCAGCGATGTGTGCCTGTCAGCGGGAAACCAGCGATCAAAAAAAGGTCCTGACATTTCAGCGACGATCAGCGATACCCGGCAGGGGGGCTGATCGTCGCTGAATGTCACACACAGCGATATCGCTGGTGAGCTCGCTGCTGCGTCACAAAACTAGTGACTCAGCAGCGATCTCGGTAGCGATATCGCTATGTGAGACGGGCCCTTAAGTGGAAAGCTTAATTGATTGCTTTCCACTTTCACTTCAGGTCAGCCAGGGACACAATCAGTGACGTCAGAGGGAACTGATTAACAAAAATAGGGGTTCCCTTCGAAAAAAAAATGGCGTGGGGTCCCCCTATTTTTGTTAACCAGCCAGATGAAGCAGACCGCTGAGGCCTGGATTTTCAGGCTGTTAAGGAGCCAAGATCCATGGACCTTGCCAGTCTGATAATACTAGGCCACAGCAGTCTGCATATCTTGGCTGATTAACAAAAATAGGGGATCCCCTCGAAAAAAATTGGCGTGGGGTCCCCCCTATTTTTGTTAACCAGCCAGATGAAGCAGACCGCTGAGGCCTGGATTTTCAGGCTGTTAAGGAGCCAAGATCCATGGACCTTGCCAGCCTGATAATACCAGGCCACAGCAGTCTGCATATCTTGGCTGATTAACAAAAATAGGGGATCCCCTCGAAAAAAATTGGCGTGGGGTCCCCCCTATTTTTGTTAACCAGCCAGATGAAGCAGACCGCTGAGGCCTGGATTTTCAGGCTGTTAAGGAGCCAAGATCCATGGACCTTGCCAGTCTGATAATACTAGGCCACAGCAGTCTGCATATCTTGGCTGATTAACAAAAATAGGGGATCCCCTCGAAAAAAATTGGCGTGGGGTCCCCCCTATTTTTGTTAACCAGCCAGATGAAGCAGACCGCTGAGGCCTGGATTTTCAGGCTGTTAAGGAGCAAGATCCATGGACCTTGCCAGCTGATATCCAGGCCACAGCAGGTCCATATACTTGGCTGATTAACAAAAATAGGGGATCCCTCGAAAAAAAAATTGGCGTGGGGTCCCCCCTATTTTTGTTAACCAGCCAGATGAAGCAGACCGCTGAGGCCTGGATTTTCAGGCTGTTAAGGAGCCAAGATCCATGGACCTTGCCAGTCTGATAATACTAGGCCACAGCAGTCTGCATATCTTGGCTGATTAACAAAAATAGGGATCCCCTCGAAAAAAATTGGCGTGGGGTCCCCCCTATTTTTGTTAACCAGCCAGATGAAGCAGACCGCTGAGGCCTGGTTTTTCAGGCTGGTAAGGATCCAATATCCATGGACCTTGCCAGCCTGATAATACCAGGCCACAGCAGTCTGCTTAGCTTGGCTGGTTAACAAAAATAGGGGATCCCCTCGAAAAAAAATTGGCGTGGGGTCCCCCCTATTTTTGTTAACCAGCCAAGTAAAATGCAGACTGCTGCGGCCTGGTATTAAAAGACTGTCAAGGCCCATGGATTTTGGCCCTCAACAGCCTGATAATACCAGGCTACAGCAGCCCCACATTTGGCGCATCAAAAGATGTGCCAATTGTGGCACTTTACCCGGCTCTTCCCACTTGCCCTGTAGCGGTGGCAAGGGGGTAATAAGGGGTTAATGTCACCGTTGATTGCACGGTGACAATAAGCCCGGTTAATAATGGAGAGGTGTCAATAAGACACCGATCCATTATTAATCCCAAAGTTTTTAAATGTTTAAAAAAAAGACACAGCAAGAAAAAAGTCTTTTAATGAAATAAAAGAGACAACACAGTTTTCATTAATTTTATTGTACTCTCATTCCTGCGACGCCATCGATCTCCTGTAAAAAAATAAAAAAAAAAAAAACCAACAGTATACCACCTGTCCGACGCAGTCCATAACGACAGTCCCACGACGATCCAACTCTGCTACATCGCAATGACAGGCAGAGCCTGACATCCCGGCGCAGCACGGCTGATTACCTGCTTCCCGGCGGTGACGTCATCGGACTGACTGCTTTACGGCCGCGATTACCCACGTCACTGCAGTTATCGCGAGAAACTGCATGTGACCGCCGGGGAAAGAAGATTGCGGCCATCAAGCAGTCCAGGACGTGACCGCGGAGATCTTCTGCCAGGTAAGTGCCGCAGACTCCTGACAGACCCGACCGACGGACACTGACAGTGACAGTGACAATCCCGATTCCGGTATCCGATATGACGAAAATATCGGAACTCGGAATCGGAATTCCGATACAGCCAATATCGGCCGATACCCGATATTTGCAGTATCGGAATGCTCAACCCTAGTAACTAAACATTGTAATTATTATTATTTATAATTTTGTCCAGATAGGAAAGTTGTGAAACTTTCACAATTATTTTATTATGGGATTTGTCTCCATTCTTGTAAATAAAGCAATTGCATGTAAGTGTCTTATAAATCAATCAGAGAATCAAAGAATGTTAGAGTTGGAATAGACCTCCAGGGTCATTGCGTCCAACCCCCTGCTCAATGCAGGACTCAATAAACCATCTAAAACAGATGTCTGTCCAGCCTCTGTTTGACGACTTCCATTGAAGGAGGACTCACCAGTCACCTCTCGTGGCAGCCTGTTCCTCTCATTGATCACCCTCACTGTCAAAAAGTTTTCTCTAATATCAAATCTATATCTTCTCCCTTTTAGTTTCATTCCATTGCTTCTCGTGTTTCCATGTGCAAATGAGAATAAGGATGATCCCAATACAATGTGACAACCATTCAGATATTGTAGACAGCTATTAAGTCTCCTCTTAGCTTTCTTTTCAGAAAGCTAAACATTCGCAAATTCTATAACCGTTCCTCTTAGGACATTATTTGCAGTCCGCTCACCATCCTGGCAGCAGTTCTCTGAACTTGAATGTACTCATTTGGAGTACAGATGATAGTAGTGATGGCTCAGCTCAGCATATATGTCTTACTACCTCTAGTTGCTGCTGTAGATTACTCTGAACAACACAACAATCAGAAGAGGAGACGGGTGCTGATGTGTTCACTGCCATCATCTCTTCTCCAAATGAGTAGGTTTTGAGATCAATGCAGCTGAAGGCAGGCATATGAAGAAAAGCTGGGGTTTGGAAGCCATTTACATGCAATTTTTCTGCACAAGACTTAATAAGAATCCTCTAATAATGTAATTTATATAGATTTAGAACTTTCCATGCTGGACAAAACTGTTAAATAAGTAAATGTTTAGTTACTCTTTAACCAAAGAAGGACTTTCTATGGTGATAATTGTGTGTTAATGAGGGATATATCTCAGATCCAATTCATATGAAATGTGCATTAATACAGAATGTGAGCACGCTGCAAAAGTTTCAAACATTGGAGGCCATAGTTAATAACAGCAAGAATGTGTGGTCCCAGAAAATATTGAATCATGTCATGAGAGCGGTGCCAGTAATAGTCATGCAGTAAATGGTGCTCCTGTGCCAGTTGTGGGTGAAATTATTGTAAATGCCAATTGCAATCATCTGCCTCCTGGAGCTGTTGATGATTATGGCCTCCCTCCTGCTATGTGCAAGGTGAGTGCTAACAAACCCCGTAAGCCTGAGAATGTGCTGACCCTGCTGTAATATTTATCCCAATGTAAACCAGGATGCCTCTGGTCTCAAAGGGTGAGAAAATTCTGGTAGTAAAGTGCGGTGTGATGGAGATTTGTAAAGTAATGTTCATGAGTATGGCAATGAGTTGATTGACATGATACCCAGATGTAGAGACTTTGACCCTAGAGGAGTTGATTCAAAATGATAAGCCACACTACCTTCATTGGGGGAGGATGATCTTGCAAGGTGGCTCGAAAAGTGACATCATGAACCCGAGAAATCTGTGCACTAGAGAAAGATGGAGAAGGCCTTGCTTTGTAATTGTTGGAGCATGAACACTGTAATAGTGCTAGTAACTGAAGTGGGAAGATTACACTGGGCTTCCATTTCAATCCTGGCTTAAGGTGTCTAACCAGTGCAAACTTGGAAAAGCTCCAAAAATATCATAGGAGCTCTTTCCAAAAGGCTCCCAGACTGTAAAAGAAAGTCACTCCCAGCATGTGGAAGCCATGATCACGACAGATATGGATACTAGTCATAATAAAGTATTTGGTAGTGGGGTTACAGAGTTGTCTCCCGCAATCCAACAACATAATGATGGGGAATTTAGATTGTGAGGCCCAATGAACAGCAAGGACAATATCTGTAAAGCTTGTGGAATATGATAGCGCTATATAAGTAAGCATAATAAATTGAAGGAATGCTGTTAAGACTAGTTAGATGTTAGACGGTCTAGAATTTCATTTTCTACTGTGATATGACTTCCTTTGCCACGTGACAAGACGATAAAGCTAGTTGGGGACAGTTTAAAGTCAAAATTTGCTGTGTTGGAGTAAAATTGATTGTGATAACCATCTTACCCAAGATATGATGATGCCATGAGCTCATTTATTCCCAAGTCGTTAGAATGTATATGGATACTCAAATCCACATCAGCAACCATATGACCAGATAAAGGGAACCTGCCGCATGTGCAGCCTGTAAGGCTGCACCGGGGCCCGGAGGTGGAGGGGGGCCCCTGCAGGTTGGCTAATAAAGAGGGAAATCTGGCCAGGGGGGCCCCTGGCCAGATTGCCCTCATGTGCAAGCGCTCCCTGAAGCTCCGCTCCCTACAAGAGAAAATAACAGCAGAGCGGAGCTGCAGGGGTCCGTCCTGCTTCCTGCCCGGCGCCCACGCTTCCTCTCACACAGACAGCAGCGCCGCTGGATGACGTCATCATTCAGCGGCTGGCTGTGGCAGAGAGAGGAAGCGTGAGCGCCGATGATGCTGCAGGAGTGCCTGCAGTGCTGACAGGTGAGAGGTGCTGTGTGTGTTTTTGTATGTAGGTGTGTGTGTGTAGAGATGAGTGGTGGGGTGTGTGTGTGTGTGCATGTGTAGAGCTGCGGGGGAATGTGCAGAGAGGTGAATGGTGCTGTGTGTGTGTCTGTGTGTGTGTAGGTGGAGGAGAGGGCAATGATGGGGGTGATGGGGAGAAGACAATGATGGAAGAAGGCAATGATGGGAGAATGCAATGATGGGGTGATGTGGAGAAGGCAATAATGGGGTGATGGGCAGAAGGCAATGATGGGGTGATGGGGAGAAGGCAATGATATGGGGGTGATGGAGATAAGGCAATGATGGAGAGAAGGCAATAATGGGGGTGATGGGGAAAATGTAATGATGGGGGTGATGGGGAGGAGGCAATGATGGGGTGATGGGGAGAAGGCAATGATGGGGTGATGGAGAGAAGGAAATGATAAATGATGGGGGTGATGGGAAGGAGCAATGATGGGGAGAAGGCAATGATGGGGGTGATGGGGAGAAGGAAATTATGGAGTGATGGGGAGGAGGCAATGATGGGGTAATGGGGAGAAGGCAATGATGGGGTGATGGGGAGAAAGTAGTGATGGGGATGGTGGTGGAGAAGAAAATGATGGAGGTGGTGGAAAGGGCAATGATGGGGTGGGGGAGAAGGCAATGATGGAAATGGAGAAGAAGGCAATGATGGTGGTAGTGAAAAAGACAATGATGGGAGTGGTGTGGAAGGAGGCAATGATGGGGGTGGTGGAGGAGAGGGCACAATGATGGAGGTGATGGAAAGGGCAATGATGGGGTGGTAGGGGAGAAGGCAATGATGGCGTGGTGTGGAAAAAAGCAATGATGATGTGGTGGTGGAAAGGGCAATAATGGGGTGGTGGAGGAGGAGGAAATGATGGAGGTGGTGGAATGGGCAATGATGGGAGTGGTGGGGAAGAGACAATTATGGGGTGGTGGCGGAGGAGGAAATGATGGAGGTGATAGAATGGGCAATAATGGCATGGCAGGGGAGAAAGCAATGATAGTGGTGCGGGAGAAGGCAATGATGGAGGTGGTAGAGAGGGCAATAATGTGGTGTGGGGGAGGACAATAATGAGATGCGGGGAAGGAGGACAATGAGGTGTGTGAGGGATTGGGATGGGATGAAGGGGTCTTATAATGGACTTAGGAACAGGGGGAGGTGGAGGAAGACATTATTATTGCTTATTATTTCTAACACAGTCCCTTAGTATATAGTGTATGTACTGTGGTACACCAAAGGGGGTCTTGATGGATGGGAGATATATTTCTCCTAGCAGACTGGAGTTTGGTCAGGATTTTCCCTGATCTCAAGGACCGGTGATGAGGTCATAGTCATGTGATCAGGTCAGCTGATGTGTACCTCACCTGAGGGTGTGGACTAGGCCTATAAAACAAGAAGCTGGTGTAGTTGGTGGGTGTGGAAGGAAGGAGTTTGGCTGGAGTCAGCCTGGAAGCTTGTTTTTGTTACAGTGTGTCAGTGTGCACCAGGAAGCGAGTGCCAGACCACCCAGAATGGCACCTGGCGGTCTCTGCTGTCCTGCAGCCGCTTAGTTAAGCCCGTCCCAAGCAAGGGTGAGTCTGGGACCAGTGGTTCTCCAAGCTGGAGTGATTTATGTTCTGCTTTGATTTTGTTATCTGGACTTTTTGTTGAACTCATTATTAAAACCACTGAACTTTGAACTAAAAGCCTGTGTGTATGCCTCATTACTGCGGCCCGGCCCCTGCCTACCAGAGCGGATCCCTACAATTGGTGGCTTGAATGCGGGCAACGCAGTGAGGTCAGGCTGTTTTTTTCCTGCATGACAGTAAATGTCCTGGGTGAAGAAAGTGACGCAAAACCCGGTGGATAACTGTCCGGAGATGGAGAGCACAGTAAAAATGCTGGTGGAGGCCATGCGACAGCAACAGCAGGCTACACAGCAGCAACAGCAGGCTATGGAGCAGCAGCAGGCTATACAGCAGCAGGCTATGGAGCGGCAGCAGGCTATACAGCAGCAGACTATGGAGCAGCAGCAGATATTTAATCGACAGCAACAGGAAACCAACAGTCTACTGAGCAGCACATCACAGCACCGCAGACAGCAGGAGCTGCCCCGGGACGTCAGGATGTCCGGAAAGCGGTACGCACAGCGTTTCCGAAAATGGAAAAGTCAGATGACGTCGAGGTGTACCTGGAGTTGTTTGAAGGCGTGGCTGAGAGGGAGAGACTACCCCGGGACCAGTGGGCCGAGATCGTGGCTCCGTTTTTGGCTCCAGGACCCGCGAAAGCCTATAGAGACCTACCCCCCGAGCACCAGAGGGACTACGAGATCGTCAAGGGTGAGATACTCGCACGTCTTGGGGTAAATGTGTTAGTCCGGGCTCAGCGGGTACACCAGTGGAAGTTTTCCCCTTCCGAGCCAGCTCGGTCCCAGTATTATGACTTGATACACCTGATAGAAAAGTGGTTGCAGCCGGAAGTGTTGTCACCCCGCGCTATGCTGGATCGTATAGTGACTGATAAATTCTGGAGAACTTTGCCCCACACCCTTAAAACCATGGGTTGGACAGGCAGCCCCTACTGATGGTCTCCAAATGGTAGACCTCATTGAAAGATATGGGGCTACCAAGGAGATACAGGGAGAGACTACCCGGAAGGTAATGAGTAAATTCCCCAAACCTTCACCCGCCGTTCGGCGAGCAGAGACTCGGAAGGCCGCCCAGGACACGTCTGGGGACAAAAGGGGCCCCATAATCTGTTGGCGGTGCCAAGAACCAGGACATGTGAGAGCTGATTGCCCCCACCTGACTGAGCCCATGGACACAAACTATGGGTACTATCAGTCTCACTATGCCGAACACATGTGTGCAGTGGGTAAACCAGAGGGACCCAATATGAATCATTTGTGTAAAGTGGAGGTGGAGGGTAACCCTGCTGTGGCTCTACTGGACTCAGGGAGTCTCGTGACCCTAATACGAGCCAGCCACGTCCAAATCAGCGAGTATACTGGTCGGAAAATGGGTGTGTGTTGTGTATACATGGGGACTTAAAACATTATCCTACCGCACTGGTGATGATAAACACACCAGCGGGGAGGAGGTGCCATGAGGTGGGGGTGGTGGTTAATTTTCATTATGAGGTAATAATGGGGAGAGATTTTCCGTTATTTTCTGTGCTTTGGCCTGTAATTACCCCTCCCACAGAACAGTCGTCGGCACCAGTGGCAACCAGGTTGCATTCTCCAGAAATCGGGCATGAACCTGGTGGCCCAGAGGAAGATGTGCTGGCGGTAGGAGTACCTTTGCCTTCGGTGGAGGAGGAAAACCCCTCTCCTATAGAAGTTTTAGCTGGGGAGATGGAAGATTTGCCACCGGGACCAGAATTGTCAGACTTAAATGTGGCAGGTGCCAATTTTGGTACGGCGCAACTCCGGGACCCTACGTTGACTCGAGCCCGGGAAAATGTACTGGTTGTCAATGGGGAACCCCAACACCCCGGGGCAGCTACAGTATTTCCCCGATTCGAGCTGAACCAAGATTTGCTGTATCGGGTTGAAAAAATACATGGGGAAGTTGTCGAGCAATTGCTGGTACCGCAGTCATATCGGAGGTTGGTAATGGACTTAGCGCATGCGCATGTACTAGGGGGACATTTGGGCCAAAAGAAAACCCTAGACAGAATTCTACAACGGTTTTACTGGCTAGGGGTCTATGAAGAAGTTAAACGGTATTGTAACTCTTGTCCCGTGTGCCAGGTAACCAGTCCCCAGCCTCATTTTCGGAGTCCCTTGGTGCCATTACCAATTATAGAGATCCCGTTTGAGAGAATAGCCATGGATCTGGTGGGGCCGGTTAATAAATCAGCAAGGGGTCACCAACACATCCTCGTAGTTCTAGATTACGCTACCAGGTATCCTGAGGCTATTCCCCTGCGACACACCTCGGCCAAACTGATCGCAAAAGAACTCATGGGTATGTTCTCTCGGGTGGGAATCCCTCAAGAAATCTTAACAGATCAGGGGACCCCCTTTATGTCAAAAATCATGAAGGAACTCTGCCACTTGTTAAGTGTTAAACAGTTGCGCACATCGGTCTATCATCCCCAAACAGACGGTTTAGTAGAAAGGTTCAATAAAACCCTGAAGAATATGTTGAAAAAAGCAGTCTCTAAAGATGGTAAGGACTGGGATCTCTTGTTGCCATACCTGATGTTTGCAGTGCGGGAGGTGCCCCAGGCATCTACGGGGTTCTCGCCCTTTGAACTATTATATGGCAGACATCCCCGTGGCTTACTCGATATAGCTAAAGAGGCCTGGGAAAACCAACCAACTCCCCACAAAAGTGTGATAGAACATGTGGCCAAAATGCAAGAGAGAATGGAGACAGTCCTACCATTAGTCCGAGAACATATGGAAGCAGCACAAAGGTCACAGAGGCAGGTCTATAACCGGGAGGCACGGGTAAGGTCCTTTAACCCTGGGGATCGGGTGTTGGTACTTGTGCCTACAGTGGATAGTAAGTTCCTCGCAAGGTGGCAGGGACCCTACGAGATTATAGAGAAGGTGGGACCAGTAAAACTATAAAGTACACCAACCAGGGCTGTCACGCGGTCTTATGATATGTGTACGATGTCAGTAAACTATTCTTAAAAGAACAACACTCTATACAACATATAGATTAGCAACATCAGCATGTAAATATAGAATAGATTTACCTGACACGATATCCGTTGAACTCAGGGTTAATCTTGAGGACTTGATACACTGTCACAGGAAAGAGGAGGACCGGGGGTCTAACCTGACCCTAAACTGGGGTCCTAACTAATCCCTCACCTTGGAGGTACTGATAATGGTTCAGAGGTCCAAGTCTCCAGCCTAACCCTGTCTCCTATCAGTCCCTGAACCCTGTAATCAGTCCTAAGAAGGATTCTGATTACCACCAAAGGGATATGGGCTGATCTCTGCTAAATACACAGATTAGACATATAAGACAGACTGGAGAAAACACAGACTTGCATACACACTCAAACACAGAAGGAACATAAATGATCTGGGATATTAAACTCTAAGCAAGGTGAGCTTAAAACAACTAAGGAGCTCTTTAACTTAAGTCTATACAGATACAATCCTATCTGTGGTCTGCATGAAGAATTTCACTGGCAACTCCCAACACAGACAACCAGAGATTTAAAGGAAACCAATCAACAAATAATTAATTGCAGCCGGGAGAAAACTGCACCCAGTCCCAGAACTGAGCACAGACAGAATTAACTCCCTAACTGCCAAACACAAAGAAACAGCAACTCAGCTGTGAGAAGTCAGAATGTGCAACCGCGACGATCTTCGTGGCGATGCACACATGACAGTACCCCCCTTCTACGAGGGGCCTCCGGACCCTCAGGGCCAGGTTTGCCCGGGTGAGTTCTGTGGAAGGTCCGCACCAAACGATCTGCGTTAATGTCAGACGCAGGAACCCACGTCCTCTCCTCTGGACCATACCCCTTCCAATGCACCAAGTACTGAAGGGACCGGCGATTCAGACGTGAGTCAATGATCTTTGACACTTGAAACTCCAAGTTACCATTGACCACCACTGGAGGAGGAGGTAGAGGTGATGGTATGACTGGTGCCACGTACCTCTTAAGTAATGACTTGTGGAACACATTATGAATTTTAAACGTAGGAGGGAGGTCCAGACGAAATGCCACAGGATTAATTATGGAACTGATCCTGTACGGCCCGATGAATCTGGGGCCCAGCTTCCAGGAGGGAACTTTAAGTTTTATATTCCTGGTAGACAACCATACCAGATCGTTCACATTAAGATCTGGACCAGAAACTCTCCTCCTATCAGCCATACGTTTATAACGGTTCCCCATAGCACTCAGATTATTCAATACACCTCTCCACACTGAAGCAAGTGACGACGAGAAACGCTCCTCCTCAGGAACCCCAGAAGGGCCCCCCCCATTGAATGTACAAAACTGGGGATGAAAACCATATGCCCCAAAAAACGGGGACTTACCAGTGGACTCGCTCCGCCTGTTGTTAAGAGCGAACTCTGCCAGAGGCAAGAAAGAAGACCAGTCCTCCTGGTTCTCTGAGACAAAACACCGAAGATAAGTCTCTAGGCTTTGATTCAGACGCTCTGTCTGACCATTGGTCTGCGGATGAAAAGCTGAGGAAAATGACAATTGCATCCCCCGACGTAAACAAAATGCCCTCCAAAACTTGGACACAAACTGAGACCCCCTATCTGACACCACATCAGAAGGCAACCCATGAAGTCTCACAATCTCCCCAATGAACACCTGCGCCAGAGTTTTAGCATTAGGGAGGGCAGGAAGAGCAATGAAATGTGCCATCTTACTGAACCTGTCAACAACCACCAGTATGACAGTCTTCCCTAACGACTGAGGAAGGTCCGTGATGAAGTCCATAGACAAATGAGTCCATGGACGCTCCGGAAGTTTCAAGGGTAAGAGGGTCCCAGACGGACGGGTATGAGGGGTCTTAGAGCGAGCACAAACCCCACAGGACGCGACAAAAAGTTAAAACATCTTTATTAACGTTAGGCCACCAAAACCGGCGAGAAAGGAGATCTAAAGTAGCCTTACTCCCTGGATGTCCTGCTAAAGCAGAATTATGATGTGCCTCAATAACCTTTTGTCTCAACTGATTTGGGACAAACAGTCTCCCTGGAGGTCCTGCAGGGGCGTCCCCCTGAGCCTCTAACACCTCCTCCTCAAGCTCAGAACATACAGCCGACACTACCACCCCTCCTGAAGGATAGGAATCGGGTCATCCATTTTCCCGGCCCCTGGGAAACTGCGAGACAAGGCATCCGCCTTAACATTCTTAGATCCAGGGCGATAAGTGACAACAAAATTAAACCTGGTAAAAAACAACGACCATCGAGCTTGTCTGGAATTCAGACGCTTAGCAGATTCCAAATACAGCAGGTTCTTGTGATCAGTAATGACGGTGACCGGGTGGACTGCCCCCTCCAAAAAGTGACGCCATTCTTCAAAAGCCAACTTAATGGCCAAAAGTTCCCTATTGCCGATATCATAATTCCTTTCGGCGGACGACAATTTTTTAGAAAAGAAAGCGCACGGATGCCATTTACCAGGGAACGGACCCTGGGACAATATTGCACCCACCCCTACGTCAGACGCGTCCACCTCCACAACGAACGGCTGTGATGCATCTGGTTGGATGAGAACGGGTGCCGAAGCAAAACATTTTTTCAAAGAGGAAAAAGCTTGGCAAGCTTTGTCCGACCATTTAGAAAAATCCGTCCCTTTTCTTGTCATGTCAGTGAGAGGTTTGACAACAGATGAGAAATTACAAATAAATTTCCGGTAGTAGTTAGCAAACCCCAGAAAACGCTGCAGAGCCTTAAGATCCTCTGGCTGATCCCATTCAAGCACTGCTCTCACCTTTTCAGGGTCCATACGGAAACCGGAGGCTGACACCAAGAAACCCAAAAACTGAAGTTCCTGTACGGCGAATACACACTTTTCCAGTTTGGCGTATAGTTTATTGTCTCGCAAGATCTGCAACACCTGTCTCACATGCTCCTGGTGAGACACAAGATCTGGTGAGTAAATTAAAATGTCATCCAAATATACGACCACAAACAGCCCCACCAGATGACGAAAAATGTCATTAACAAAATGTTGGAATACTGCTGGTGCAGTAGTCAGACCAAAAGGCATGACAAGGTTCTCATAATGTCCCTCCGGCGTGTTAAACGCCGTTTTCCACTCATCCCCCTCTTTTATCCTAATCAGATTATACGCCCCCCTGAGATCCAATTTAGAGAACCATTTGGCGCCAACAATTTGATTGAAGAGATCAGGAATCAGAGGGAGTGGATACGGATCTCGAACAGTAATCCGATTAAGTTCGCGGAAATCCAAGCAAGGGCGTAGGCCTCCATCTTTTTTCTTCACAAAGAAGAACCCCGCGGCCACTGGGGAAGATGAAGGTCTAATATGCCCTTTGGCCAGACTTTCCGAAATATAATCTTTCATAGCCTGCCTCTCAGGACCAGAAAGGTTATATAACCTAGCTTTAGGTAACTTAGCATCAGGAAGTAAATTAATAGAGCAGTCATACACGCGATGAGGAGGCAACTCCTGACACCCTCCTCAGAGAACACATCCCCAAAGTCCTCCAAAAAAGGAGGCAAAGTACTAGGCACGAACCGCACTGATGACTGTGTTCATGCAGTTACTTTTGCAAAACTCCCCCATTGGCTTATATCTCTGGACTGCCAATTAATCACAGGGTTATGTTTAACCAACCAAGGAAGTCCCAACACAATAGGAGTAGGTAGACCCTCCAACACATAACAAGATAATAGTTCCCTATGTATTGCCCCTACCCGAAGGTCAATGTTATGAACCTCATGAACAAAGCTACCTTGGCCGAGAGGCCTGGCGTCAATGGAGAATATAGGGATCGGTTTGACCAATACACTCAGATGCATACCTTGAGCCTGAGCAAACTGAGCGTCAACCAGATTAGCCCCGGACCCACTATCAAGAAGAACAGAAAATCTCTCCACTCTCGTACCAACCACCACCTCCACTGGTACAAGGAACTGAGAAGAACTAGCGGACGAAATACATACTCCCAGGTTGTCGTCCACCACACAACCTGGGATTAACAGTTTTCCGGCGACTTTTTGCTCAACAAGGCACGGGATGGACATCCCCCAACAAAATGTCCCTCTTTCCCGCAGAAGAAACACCTTCTAGTCCTGCGGCGTACCGCCAATCCCCTCCTACGAAATGATGTCCCTCCCAACTGCATAGGCTCCTCCGAACAGACAAGGGGAACCTCAACATAAGGGACTTTAGTAGTAGGTGGAGTAACAACAGGGGGCGGAGTTACCTCGCACCTCTCCCGGAGCCGTCTATCAGTACGGATAGCTAGGGCCATAGCAGCCTCCAGTGATGGAGGAGAATCATACTGAGCCAAAACGTCCTTTAATTTGTCAGAAAGCCCATGACAAAACTGGCTTCTAAGAGCTGGGTCATTCCACTGAGTATCTGTGGCCCATCTACGGAACTCAGAAGCAAATTCCTCCGCCGGACGATCTCCCTGCTGTATCTTACGTAATTTTGTCTCAGCAAGAGAGACCCGATCTGGGTCATCATATACCAAACCCAGGGCAGTAAAAAATCGATCTACTGACTGTAGAGCCGGGGATCCCGGAGGAAGGGAGAAGGCCCAGGATTGAGGGTCCCCTTGTAGGAGCGAGATAACAATTCCCACTCTCTGCTCTTCACTCCCTGATGATCGAGGCCGAAGCCGAAAATACAATTTACATGCTTCCCTGAAGGTAAAAAATTTGTCTCGCCCACCAGTGAACCTGTCCGGGAGAGCTACTTTAGGTTCAAATCTGGTTTGCTCCGAGGGAGACAAAACTTTGGACTTAATGTCCGTCAGCTCCATGGATAATCCCTGCAACTGCAGAGCCAGCTGGGCTACTGGATCCATGGCAACTGGGAATAATTTTATGGGCCAGTGAAAATGTCACGCGGTCTTATGATATGTGTACGATGTCAGTAAACTATTCTTAAAAGAACAACACTCTATACAACATATAGATTAGCAACATCAGCATGTAAATATAGAATAGATTTACCTGACACGATATCCGTTGAACTCAGGGTTAATCTTGAGGACTTGATACACTGTCACAGGAAAGAGGAGGACCGGGGGTCTAACCTGACCCTAAACTGGGGTCCTAACTAATCCCTCACCTTGGAGGTACTGATAATGGTTCAGAGGTCCAAGTCTCCAGCCTAACCCTGTCTCCTATCAGTCCCTGAACCCTGTAATCAGTCCTAAGAAGGATTCTGATTACCACCAAAGGGATATGGGCTGATCTCTGCTAAATACACAGATTAGACATATAAGACAGACTGGAGAAAACACAGACTTGCATACACACTCAAACACAGAAGGAACATAAATGATCTGGGATATTAAACTCTAAGCAAGGTGAGCTTAAAACAACTAAGGAGCTCTTTAACTTAAGTCTATACAGATACAATCCTATCTGTGGTCTGCATGAAGAATTTCACTGGCAACTCCCAACACAGACAACCAGAGATTTAAAGGAAACCAATCAACAAATAATTAATTGCAGCCGGGAGAAAACTGCACCCAGTCCCAGAACTGAGCACAGACAGAATTAACTCCCTAACTGCCAAACACAAAGAAACAGCAACTCAGCTGTGAGAAGTCAGAATGTGCAACCGCGACGATCTTCGTGGCGATGCACACATGACAAGGGCGGAGAAAGCCAGAACAGGTATACCATGTGAATCTGCTCAAACCATGGAAAGACAGAGACCCGCTTGGTGAGGATTGTCCACGGCCTGCATTTCCAGTAGAGATGGCTTCCTTGCCTCAGGAGAAGGCAAGAGAAGTCCTCTCCGCCGTCAAAATAGCAGACACTTTGTCGCCCAGACAAGTTCAGGAAGTCCGAGAGTTTTGTTAGCAGAAATACCGATGTTTTTTCGGAACTTCCTGGTCGTACCTCCCTAATCCAACATGACATTGTCACGGAGCCGCAGGCCAAAGTCCGATTAAAGCCATATCGGGTGCCTGAGGCCCGGCGACAAGCCATCTCGGAAGAGGTCAAGAAGATGCTGCAGTTAGGGGTCATTGAAGAGTCCCAGAGTGAGTGGGCCAGCCCAATAGTCCTAATACCAAAGCCAGATGGGACACTAAGGTTCTGTAAAGACTTCAGAAAACTGAATGAAATTTCTAATTTGACGCCTACCCCATGCCCCGGGTCGATGAGTTAATAGAGCGGTTTGGGCAGGCCCGGTATTTTTCAGTCATTGACCTCACAAAAGGGTATTGGCAGGTGCCCCTAACAAAAGCAGCGAGAGAGAAAATGGCTTTTGTAACACCCGAGGGACTGTTCCAGTATATAGTCCTACCCTTCGGGTTGCATGGCGCTCCAGCGACATTCCAGAGGTTAATGGACGTTGTTCTTCGTCCTCATCGCCGATATGCCGCGGCCTATCTGGACGATATTGTGGTGTACAGTACAGACTGGGAAAGTCACTTAGCCAAGGTACAGGCGGTGATAGATTCTCTGAGACAAGCAGGGCTAACTGCCAACCCAAAGAAGTGTTCCATAGGGTTGGAGGAAGCTCAGTACCTGGGGTATGTGATTGGGAGAGGAGTTATCAAACCCCAAATAAACAAAGTGGAGGCAATCCAAAACTGGCCCCGTCCCCTCACCACAAAACAAGTGAAAGGGTTTTTGGGGTTAGTGGGATACTACCGGCGGTTTATTCCCAATTTTGCAACCCTGTTGGCGCCGTTAACTGACTGCCTAAAAGGGAGGAAGTCAGTAATGGTGCATGGAATGATCAGCTTGAAGAAGCGTTTGTAAAACTAAAAGGGGCACTGTGTGGGTCACCAGTTCTGATCACACCCGACTTCAAAAGAGAATTCATTGTCCAGACTGATGCGTCAGAGGTAGGTCTGGGTGCCGTGTTGTCTCAGGAGGTTAACGGGGAGGAGCATCCCATTAGTTTCCTGAGTCGAAAGCTTACTCCAGCTGAAACCAGATACAGCATTGTAGAGAGAGAGTGCCTGGCCATCAAGTGGGCACTGGAGTCATTGCGCTACTATCTGTTGGGGAGAACGTTTCGGTTGGTAACTGATCATTCCCCTCTGACTTGGATGAGTCAAGCCAAAGAGAAAAATGCATGAGTCACCAGGTGGTTTCTGTCTCTGCAGAATTTCAAATTTTCAGTAGAACATCGGGCAGGAAAATTACAGGGGAACGCAGATGCACTGTCCAGAGTTCACTGTATGTCATGTGTCCACCCTCCTAAGGTTGAACAAAGGGGGGAGGTATGTGGTACACCAAAGGGGGTCTTGATGGATGGGAGATATATTTCTCCTAGCAGACTGGAGTTTGGTCAGGATTTTCCCTGATCTCAAGGACCTGTGATGAGGTCATAGTCATGTGATCAGGTCAGCTGATGTGTACCTCACCTGAGGGTGTGGACTAGGCCTATAAAACAAGGAGCTGGTGTAGTTGGTGGGTGTGGAAGGAAGGAGTTTGGCTGGAGTCAGCCTGGAAGCTTGTTTTTGTTACAGTGTGTCAGTGTGCACAGGAAGCGAGTACCAGACCACCCGGAATGGCACCTGGCGGTCTCTGCTGTCCTGCAGCCGCTTAGTTAAGCCCGTCCCAAGCAAGGGTGAGTCTGGGACCAGTGGTTCTCCAAGCTGGAGTGATTTATGTTCTGCTTTGATTTTGTTATCTGGACTTTTTGTTGAACTCATTATTAAAACCACTGAACTTTGAACTAAAAGCCTGTGTGTATGCCTCATTACTACGGCCCGGCCCCTGCCTACCAGAGCGGATCCCTACAGTACTTATTATGTATAACACAGTCCCTTAGTATATAGTGTACTCACTAATTCTGTATAACTTCATACTTAGTTGCATAGTTTCCTCTTTTATTATGTATAACACCATCCCTTATTACGTATCATCCTCTCAAGTTATATATGGTGCCGTCCCTTATTATATAGCTTCCTCTGCTGTTATGTACAGTGCTGTCTCTTACATAGTGTATTCTTGTTAATTTTGTTATTCACAGCGCCCTCTTTAATTACATAGTCCCCTCTCTTTTTACAGTAGATATAAAATGACTGCTGATGGAGGAGCCAGTGACTAGACAAGTAGATCAGCTCCTCCATTAGAAAAGAAGCTTTCCAATGCTCCATCAGCCATCATTGCACTATACAGCTAACAAGACAGGACGGTATGTAATGGAAAACAGGGTTCCATATAATCCAATATGTAAGAGACGGTGCTGTACATAACAAGAGAGGGCACTATATAATAGGGGACGGCAACATACATAATAAAGGAGACTATGTAATTTATATACATGTATGTGTGTGTGGCTATACTGTTATATATATACAGTCAGGGCCAGAAATATTTGGACAGTGACACAATTTTCGCGAGTTGGGCTCTGCATGCCACCACATTGGATTTGAAATGAAACCTCTACAACAGAATTCAAGTGCAGATTGTAACGTTTAATTTGAAGGGTTGAACAAAAATATGTGTTAGAAAATGTAGGAATTGTACACATTTCTTTACAAACACTCCACATTTTAGGAGGTCAAAAGTAATTGGACAAATAACATAACCCAAACAAATATTTTTTATTTTCAAAATTTTGTGGCGAATCCTTTGGAGGCAATCACTGCCTTAAGTCTGGAACCCATGGATATCACCAAACGCTGGGTTTCCTCCTTCTTAATGCTTTGCCAGGCCTTTACAGCCGCAGCCTTCAGGTCTTGCTTGTTTGTGGGTCTTTCCCTCTTAAGTCTGGATTTGAGCAAGTGAATGCATGCTCAATTGGGTTAAGATCTGGTGATTGACTTGGCCATTGAAGAATGTTCACTTTTTTGCACTCATGAACTCCTGTGTAGCTTTGGCTGTATGCTTGGGGTCATTATCCATCTGTACTATGAAGCGCCGTCCAATCAAGTTTGCAGCATTTGGCTGAATCTGGGCTGAAAGTATATCCGGTACACTTCAGAATTCATCCGGCTACTCTTGTCTGCTGTTATGTCATCAATAAACACAAGTGACCCAGTGCCATTGAAAGCCATGCATGCCCATGCCATCACGTTGCCTCCACCATGTTTTACAGAGGATGTGGTGTGCCTTGGATCATGTGCCGTTCCCTTTCTTCTCCAAACTTTTGGCTTCCCATCATTCTGGTACAGGTTGATCTTTGTCTCATCTGTCCATAGAATACTTTTCCAGAACTGAGCTGGCTTCTGGAGGTGTTTTTCAGCAAATTTAACTCTGGCCTGTCTATTTTTGGAATTGATGAATGGTTTGCATCTAGATGTGAACCCTCTGTATTTACTTTCATGGAGTCTTCTCTTTACTGTTGACTTAGAGACAGATACACCTACTTCACTGAGAGTGTTCTGGACTTCAGTTGATGTTGTGAACGGGTTCTTCTTCACCAAAGAAAGTATGCGGCGATCATCCACCACTGTTGTCTTCCGTGGGCTCCCAGGTCTTTTTGGATTGATGAGTTCACCAGTGCTTTCTTTCTTTCTCAGGATGTACCAAATTGTAGATTTTGCCACTTCTAATGTTGTAGCTATTTCTTGGATGGGTTTTTTTTCTGTTCTTGCAGCTTAAGGATGGCTTGTTTCACCTGCATGGAGAGCTCCTGTGACCACATGTTTCCTTCACAGCAAAACCTTCCAAATGCAAACACCACACCTCAAATCAACTCCGGCCCTTTCATCTGCTTAATTGAGAATGACATAACAAAGGGATTGCCCACACCTGTCCATGAATAGCCTTGGAGTCATTTGTCCAATTACTTTTGGTCCCTTTAAAAACAGGGTGGCACATGTTAAGGAGCTGAAACTCCTAAACCCTTCATCCAATTTTAATGTGGATACCCTCAAATGAAAGCTGAAAGTCTGAACTTCAACTGCATCTGATTTGTTTTGTTTCAAATTCATTGTGGTAATGTCTAGAACCAAAATTAGATAAATGTTGTCTCTGTCCAAATATTTATGGACCTAAATGTATATATATTATATATATATCATATATATATATATATGTATATATATATATATATTTGTAGCTTTGTCGCCATAAAGGAAGGGGGCCCAGACACATTTCTTGCACAGGGGCCCCAAGCTGTCAGTGTTCGCCCCTGACCAGATTGTTTCAGAGAAAAGTATATATCTGGCTGAAATTGTGCAGCCAAACTCTGAGTCAAGGAGCCCGTGGTTTGGGCAGCATGAATAGATCAAAAGGTTCCTTTTAACATTCAAGTATATCCTAGGATATAGTATAAAAACCAAAATTGAAATACTTTGTTCTAAATCCATGAAACGGTTACGCCACCTAGAACACATGTGTTTATTTTCCATGAGTAACTTGGATTATCATTGACATGCGCCTTCAGTACCTACGAAATCTGAAGGAACAGAAGCACGGAACAATTTGATTTAATTGCCGTTAATTTTGTTCTTTTTTCTATCTTCCTCCCCTGCTCCTCTGAACTGTTTTCATATGTATGACACATACATCATGGCCACTAATAATCAGACTAGTTGTTCTGGCACCTGGAATAGTTTCAAAACGCAACAGTCAGCACCAATGAGACAACGTGGAGATATCTCTAGATTTCCTGCACATTTCAAGCCTCCTTGGTGTGAAATGCTGAGACCATGGAAAGTGAGGAAGGGATTGGCTTCAGAGACCTCCGTTTAATCTCCAGTAGTAAAATAAGGTAAGAAACTCAGCTAAACAATGTTTTTATTAGTGCGCCGGTAATTGCTGAACATTATGCCCATGTTTTGCTGTGGGTGCACAATTCAATTTAAATTGCTCAGCCCCTGCGGGACCTGATCATACATTCCTACAGATAGTACTGGGGCACTAAATGAGAGCAAGGGGAGAAGAGATTCTCTTGAAAGACATATTGACTGCTCGCCACACGGTTCTATCATTCAGCTCCTGCTGAAAGGAAAGGATTATCTGAGCAATATTAAAACAAGACAAGAACGGCATATTATAAAGCTTTCATTTGCGAAGACAGCATATTTGGCCTTGCAAGAAAGCTCTACAATTCAGCTTAGATGTAATGATATATTCGAATCCAAGTCAATATGCAGTGTACATCAATGGTTCCTCTAGTGACACAACCTTCTCTATCCATAAAATGTTAAATCTTACAATTCCCAGCCTCTTACCCGTCAGTGCAGTTAGGATGGCAGGGGCGGCATTCTCGATCCTCATCTGCATATTTAAAAATGAAGCTGTGCGCCCCTTGCAGGCCTTCAGGACATTTCTCTACGCAATTAGGACCATCTTTGAAGTTGGAACATTTTGCACAGCTGTCAGGACCCTATAAAGTATAAAACGTTAAAAGTCAAAATGATTATATGAAATCAGCACGCTATTCAGCTCAGTTAATAAAGGTATTCACATCAGCAGGTGCAACAATATCAGTTCTGGAAAGACTTTCCTTCGATATGTAAAAAAACAACCTGAATGAAAGCATAATTGTGCAGGAGAATAAACAGCAATCAACGTGATCCTGAATAAGGTAAGCTACAATTTTTCATTTAGAGGTCATAAACATGTGTCTGTCTATAGAAAAGCCCCTAGGCTCTTGTCTAAATGATACAAAAAGAAATACAAAAAGAGCCAGTGTTCACCTATGTGTGCCAAGTTTCAGTCCTACTCAATGTACCTGCTTGCGGAAGACCACATAAGGTAGTAATTAAAGGTCTAAAGATGCATACAGGAGGGGACACAGACAGAAGAGGAACCCTGTGCAATAACGGAATACAGGCCCTTATAGTCCAATAACTCATCATAATGCAGAATCCTGCTTTGGAGTTGGAGGTGGGCTCTATTACTTCTTGGCCCCTGTGCGTCTGAAAAAGGGCTGCACCTATGGAATGTTCACCTCTGGTTGAGTGAAATAAAGTGGATAGATGCCAAAACTTGTGCAACCAAGACTTAATTAAGGAATTGTAATTATAGGGATTCAAGATCCCCGGGCACAGCAGATTAAAGCTAGACAAGCAGCCACTAGCAGCCAGTGTGTTCAACAATCTAATGTGTTTGGGAGCCTCCCAACTCTTCACTGAAAGACAAAATATAGGGGTGTGATAAGGGTTGAACAGTAAGAATTTTAACACCCATGTGTTTCAGAGAGATAAGCCCCCACCATGGCTGTTTGGCTGCTGCTTTTTACAAATACACATATAGTACAGACCAAAAGTTTGGACACAAACTTCTCATTCAAAGATTTTTCTGTATTTTCATGACTATAAAAATTGTAGAATCACACTGAAGGCATCAAAACTATGAATTAACACATGTGGAATTATACATTACACTTTACAAAAAAGTGTGAAACTACTGAAATTATGTCTTATATTCTAGGTTCTTTTGCTTTGATTACTGCTTTGCATGCAGAAAAGGTGAACGGCTGGACTCTACATGCCTGGTTCCCACTGTGAATCATGGAGGAGGTGGTGTGATGGTGTGGGGGTGCTTTGCTGGTGACACTGTTGGGGATTTATTCAAAATTGAAGCGGTGAGCGGTCCAGCTTACCCCAAACCATCTTGAGTGGGTTCAGGTCTGGTGACTGTGGAGCCCAGGTCATCTGGCGTAGCACCCCATCACTCTCCTTCCTGGTCAAATAGCCTTTACACAGTCTGAAGGTGTGTTTGGCGTCATTGTCCTGTTGAAAAATAAATGATGGTCCAACTAAACACAAACCGAATGGAATAGCATGTAGCAATGCTGGTTCAGTATGCCTTCAATTTTTAATAAATCCCCAACAGTGTCACCAGCAAAGCACCCACACACCATCACACCACCTCCTCCATGCTTCACGGTGGGAACCAGGCATGTAGAGTCCATCCGTTCACCTTTTCTGCACGCAAAGCAGTAATCAAAGCAAAAAGTGGCTACTATGAAGAACCTAGAATATAAGACATAATTTCAGTTGTTTCACACTTTTTGTAAAGTGTAATGTATAATTCCACATGTGTTAATTCATAGTTTTGATGCCTTCAGTGTGATTTCTACAATTGTCATAGTCATGAAAATACAGAAAAATCTTTGAATGAGAAGGTGTGTCCAAACTTTTGGTCTGTACTGTACGTTCCTTCAAGTCGAGAGGTTTAGTTTGTAATTTCCTTACCGATCCATAACAAGTGGAGATGCCACCATCCATCTTCTCACATTGACTATCACACTTGATACAGACGGTACCATTGGCAAACTCCCGATTCTCCCTGCAGACAAGAAGAGCAAAGTGGTTTGGCAAAAGAAATGTGGGACAACCCTGCATAAAAGAGTTCTACATAAATAACATGTGATGTAAGAGGCAAAGGCTTTGAATTCTCCCAACACGTTTTGTCTATCAGACTAGAAAACTAGGTTCTTTACGATCCACCTGAAAATATAGGAGTCGTAGAAATATTTGGAGACCATCTTTACACATTATAAATTCTGTTGGGATGTTTTTCTCAAAATGATCATTTCACCCCACAAACAAGTGTTTCTAGTGATCATCATCCTGTTTAGACAACACAATTATTTTGAAACGAATGTTCCTGGAAATACCGACTCAAGATATTTGTGCAGTGTAATTGCCCCTTAAAATTATTGACTTATTTGGATTGCAAAGGGTGAATGGGATCGCTAATTATATGCTGTTGTTGGATAAGCAACGCACCTTTATTGGTGTTGGTCATGTTACTACATTAGCTGGTCCTCCAGGGATAGACCTGACCTTTGTATTGATTCCCTACTCTTGCCAATGGAAGCGGTCTCAAGCCCTTCTATAATGTTTAGATTCCTCATAGAACACATAGACATGGTTTTCCTGAGTTAATTGGTGTCCTTGTTCTGGTTGCACTTAGGACAACCAAACTGCTATCTCACGGTGTGACCCCAGATACATTGCACATTTTGCAGACACGTGGATTAGCCATAAAAATCCTACATTTTGATTCCCGGCTTTGCAGTAAATAGAGATGATATCAATGTTTTTATCAGGAGGACAGTATATATTGAGCACATCTGCATCACAATGAGAGAGGTGCAGAGAGGAAAAAAATGAAAGGAAACGGGAGACAGAAAGCAGGAGGCATGGAGCAGAGTCTGTAGGGACAACATGGGAATGGAGATAAGGTTGCCAAGTATTGATAGCAAAGAGAGGAGGAAAACTGGGGAAGACACCGTGGTTGGCTGTAATTAAAATAGATGATCTCGCAGGAACGGAAATTTCATTACTGTGAAAGACTGTTTATTATTATTATGTTGTGGGAGAATGAGAAAGAATTGATGGTGTTTTCTTAAGTTCATTATGCTAACAGGCTGGGAGGGAAAGAAATAATAAAAAGGATCTATCTGCGAACATAAAAGGTCCACATAATGATTTCCTGCAACAAATGGGTTAACAACAAGTGACAGTAGATTTTATTCAATTTCTCTTCCTAAATGTTCAATTGAAAATGCTTGTTACAACCAATTAGATAATTTATTACTTATTTCTGTATACACTTTTTTTTATTTCTGTATGCACCAAACCCATAGCTTAGCTCAACCCGGGCTTATAGTTTAGTTTGGCAGACCTAGCACTGTACCCGGCCATGTGGCACCTTGCACTTGGGGCACATATTCTACCAGCGTTGGACTCATGTAATGATTACTGTATTATCAAAGGAAAAGTTTCAAAAAGGATTAAACAGCCATTCTATGAGTAAATCACGGCAACCTAGGACTAGTCGTAGAGATAGAGGATATTGATCCCAATCTCTGAATCATGCGTAGGTAAATCACTTTCAATCTCAAAAGTTACAAAAATGTGCTTTTTGAGGGGAGCCATCCTGGCATGGATTTTCAAAGTAAGTCCACCGGTTACATTGGGTCTAAGAGATCTGTTTGATAATACATATATATGCAGTTTAGATAGTGGAATCTAGAGACAGATTGGGATTGGAGTATATATTAAAATGCCTTAAAGCAGTTGTCCACTCGTGGAGACAATTCATTATATTTATTTAAATGCATGGAATTTGGGCTAAAAATGAATGATTACAACTGGATTTCCTTAAAAATTTTGCACGGATTTGCTTTCTATAGCCTTTGTGTTGCATTGTGTATTCTTGCTGCAGAATTGACTTAACTGAGAATCTCTCTGCTATGACATACTGACAGACTGACAGGGGTTTGTCCCATAACCCTTTTCTGAGCTCCTCTCAGTCGGTGTTAGAGTCAACTTGGTCATGGCAGATGGGCTCACACAGTTTTTTTTCCGTGTGCACACAAAGAAGCTCATTCTAACAACCTGTGCATACAACGCGGATAATACATCTTACCACTCCCGTGCACTGTTGCATATTTTGTGTCTGCCTCTATTTTGCTCATGGACTTCTCACATCTGTCTAAGGTTAAGCTCAAATTAGCACTTTACTTGGCGGGACGTCACGTCTGCAAATTGTGGACATTACTGACTTCATGTTGCAGTTCCCAGTGCTTCTTCACATAGTGTATGGCTGCAGGAGTTGCCTACTATTTACATGCACTGTGTAGTCCATGAATTGACCAGACTTTCACATGTTGTGTTTTATATTTTCACATGGACCTGGGTTGGGCAAAAATTTGGGGACTTTTCAAAGAGATTTAATTCTGGTAAAAATCAATTCGCCCAATCTGTCTTTTTTATGGTTATGTAGGAGATGTAGTTATGAGTGTTTTATAGCAAGGTGTGTGTTTTTTTTACAGCAGTCCAATGAAATAAAAAAAAAAAATGAACAACAAAATGTTTTCTGGATTTTACTGATGCTCTGTTTGATGTGTCTGCATCACATAAATGTAAAAAAAACTATAAATACTGTACATACAGATGTGGCAAATGAATTTCTGAGCGCTGTACAGATCTGTACGCATATTGGTTTATACTCATTTCTTACCCTAATTAATGTTGCAGGGATCTGACACCAGGAATTTTCTCGACTGAAGAATTTACATGACAGGCATTGATCAGACCCGGATCCCCAACAACCAGCACTGGAGCAAAGAGGGATGGCCAACACCATTCCCTCAAGCAGCTGCAAATATCAATATAGATTCATTAATGGGGAAAAATAAAATAATCCCCTTCAGAAATTGTATGAATGATTCCAATATCTAAAACATCATAAAAATAAACCTTAATAACTGAGTGTGAGTGTTAATACATGTCGCATTCAGGGGATATCAAAAGCCTCTTGTTATATCACTGTGAATTATATTGAAAATGCATGTTGAAAATATCCCAACTCCAATAATGAATTAACCTAAGGATAGGTAGGAATGTACGTACCGGACTACATGTTTCGACTATTCCCTAAATCCCCAGCAATTTTAGGCACCAATAGTCATTCAGCCCTGAATATTTAACACTTGCTTCAAGAGAAAACATTAAATATATTGGTGATAGCTAATGGGTCAGTGACGGTTAGTGTAGGGTGCACATTTGAGAAGAATGGTGTGATTATTGTCATCAAAGTTTTGATCAGAGTGGCATCATTTTTCTTGGATGTGGGTTGAAAAAAACAAAGTTTCTCTACATTCTCCATTTTCAGTCCATGAAACTTGAACCGCATTCAGATGTCATTCCGAAGTTTTTCACCCGCAGACATGCGTTGTCAATGTCGGATGGAAAATAGGACATGCCTCTGATATTTTTCTGAAGATCATTCGGTTGAGGAAAAAATCAGACGTGCACAGCCCCATGATTGTGTGAGTGCTATCAGTGGAAAACCATGGAGAGCACTTGTAAGAGAGTCCTGTGCGTGAGCCCATGGACACATTACACAGGCTCCAATTACAGATTTCCATAGGTATGCTAGTAAATAATGTGTATCATCAACTCATCCCAACGATCTTTACGTGGCACACAGGAAGCTTCAAAAGTTATGCTGCAATTTTCTAATATACGTAAAATGGTCCCATGACTTCTGCTTTAAATACATTGGTGAGCCCAGTGTAAAGAGGTTGTAAGTGCTGTGGTGACTCTTCAACAGTAGAAGATGAAAGGTACAGTCATCAATGAATGCAATGTAAAACCAGTGCATGCGCATACGATAAATAGGTGGATGGAAAATGTCTCATTATTATAACTTGTAAATTCAAAAATTGCATATGCCATAAGTTTCTAAGACAGGAATTACACATAAATTATGTTTTTACCATGTGTAGTCAAAGTCAGGACTAAGAGCAGGAATGGAAGTCATAGGCCCACTTAACCAGTAATCAGGAACTGGCCCTTCACTGGCTTCCTATTGCCCAGAGGCTCAGTTCAAAACCTTAACCATGACATACAAAGCCATCCACAACCTTCTCCTCCATTACATCTGTGACATGGTCTCCCGCTACCTACCCACACGCAACCTTCGATCCTCTCAAGATCTCCTTCTCGACTCCCCCTCATCTCTTCTTCCCACAACCGCATACAAGACTTCTCCCGGGCTTCCCCCATACTCTGGAACTCTCTGCCGCAAAACATCAGACTTTCACCAAACAACGGAGACCTTCAAGAAAAACCTGAAGACCCACCTGTTCCGACAAGCCTACAACCTGCAATGATCCTCAGTGTACTGAACCATCGCACAACCAGCTCTACCCTCTCCTAGTGTATTCTCACCCATCCCTGTAGACTGTGAGCCCTCGCGGGCAGGTCCTCTCTCCTTCTGTACTTATGCGTCCTTGTCTAGCACATGTTTATTGTATCTGTCTATATTTTTCCCCTTTTCATATGTTAAAGCGCCATGGAATAAATGGCGCTATATAATATTTAATTATAATTAATAATAATAATAAATAACTGCATATAACCAGTGCAAGTGTCAACACAGTGCAAGCGCCCAGCTTCCATCCCAGGAACATTTATTTAAAGGGATCTGTCATTGGATTGTATAAGGGAAGTGCCCAAATTGGTCTATAGGGGCAAGTAGGTCATAGGAAGCTGGAATAACATGATACCTTGATATCTGTGTTCTGATGTGTTATTCCAAATAATCCATGTTTTTCATATAGTAAATGAGCTGATAAGAAAATCTATGGGTCGAACACTGATCTCCCTGAGTATCTGCCTTCAGAGTTAATGTAAATGACAGGAGGAGTTATCAGTGTGAGTCATGTAACTAACTCTGAAAAGTAAAATTGATCTTTGAGTCATTACAAACACATTTGCTGCAGCTCTTACAGCTCTGCTGCATTACAACAATATTACAAACCCCATCTGCTGTGAGATAAACCTGAAGCTGAGAGGAAACTGCAGATGTGTCAGGTATAATCACACACAGCTCTGCAGTGAGATTAGTAGAGCACCATCACACTGGGTAATGACCCCTTTTATTTACAATAAATCTCTGGAGGCAGATTCTCATGCAGATCTTGGTCCGGCCCATAGCCATGAACAGCTCATTTACATATACAAAAAACATGGACATCAAATCACCAATGTCCTTTTTTTTTAGCTTCCTATGACCTACATGCCCTATAGTTGGCTTAGGGGGTTGATCCTACTGACAGATGCCTTTTAACTGAGTGGTTTCTAGTTGATTGCAAATTATTTGAGATATCCACAACTTCTTTATTTCCAGCACATAATTCTAATACTAGATAACACTGTTTTTATATCTGAAGTTTTAAGGGACAATTGAGTGCTGGGATATTTTTTTTAATAAACCCTTTGAGACCTGGATGTTAGATACTTACTGCAGTTTTCTGCTTTCCTGTTTTCTCTAATGGTGGATTTCTGGCTGGATGTCCTGAACATGAGGTCCAGTTGATGGTATTGTAGTACAAAGATTGTGTTGTCCGTTTAATATAGATATTTCCAGCGCTAATTTCTTTGAGGGGCTGTAGTTTTTGGCCTGTGAGGCTCCCGTTGCTTGAGGATGAGCAGTGAGATCCCACTATGGCAAATAAAAATGAAAATACATTTAAAAGAAATCTGTCACAAGGTTTTTGCTATGTAAATCTGGGGCGTAGCTTGTTGTAGGGGGAGAGACCATGATTCCATGATGTGACACTTGCTGGCTGCTTCCTGTCATTGTGATGTCACCACTGATTTCTCTGCAGATCAGCAGTTCTCTGAATGCTGAGCATTCTTAACCTCTGCCCACACCACTGATTGGCAGCATCTTGTATACTGTGCATTGACAGAAAGCTGTAATCAGCGGTGGGGGCGGGGTTACACACAGCATTGACTAGAAGGCATGAGGCACTAGTCTTGTAGTGATAATCTAAGGTTAATAAAACACTAAATTCATTAAACATCAGCCCACAGTCTAGTAAGTGACATTTCACTGTAAGCAGGTTTTCATTTTCCCCACATTTATGTTGCTGTCAGAATACATAGCAAAAACCTGCTGACAGATTCCCTTTAAGATAAATTTAATGAACATTCTGCTTCAATGTACATTGGGTATCATAATACAATTAAATGAATAGTTTAAGTCAAACTTTAATAATCTCATTCTGGAATCTGACAGATGCTATAGAACAGCCCGGGGAAACCCGAGGATGATCTAGTGTCACTGCACTCAGGTGGAATTTTTTTTCCCCTTCTCTACTATTAGCAGTGCCAACTGGGTTTAATCTGAATGGGGTTTTTCTTACTGTGAATATGCCCACATTTTATGATTGGTGAAAGATCCGGGAAAATGAAGGGACTGCAGCCGTGCTTTAGTGTTGCATCCATCAGTGCTGCAGATGACTTATTCTCAGGATTGTTGGGTGGTCCCAGACGTCAGACCCCCACGATCAAAAGTAAAGGCATAACCATGCTATAATGTAATTTACTGGTATAATGGTCATGGATATTCATGGGCCACCCTATTGTTATCTTCCTGTATGTAAGAATTTCTGAAATGGAAATCCCTCGGAACACCCATGCGAAAATCTCAAATTTAGGTAAAACCGAAAACCTTAATTTAAGACATGGTCTTCCTAATGGAAGATTATTACTATGGTAATGCTACAGGGATCCCTGTTAAGCAAGTCTACAATCATCTATGTCATCCAAATTTACTTTAATATTGTATTCCACTAGTAATGAAATCCATTCTTGACGTTGCCTGCATTGGGGACAGGGGAAAGGTATAATATAGCAAATCTGAAATGAAGAACCCTTTCCTCATTTTCAACATGCGTTCTCAGTCTACCATTACTAATCTTCATTACTCAGTTATGATTAGCTGTTCTCTGCATGTTTGGCCAAATTTGTCCCAAATGGAATGATTCGTAACGGTATTAATAATAGGTACAATATAGAAAAATATAATTGAAACTAAATTCGGGCATGAATATAATTTAATCCCAAAAGACCCCAAAATACAACCTTAAATTTTTCAGTGAAACTGAAGAGGAAGATTTAAGAATATTAGAAAAGAAAATAAATAGCAGATTTGGTCCGAATCATTACCTAAGGGAAGTCTACAGTTTCAAATGTTTCCAAAAGGTAAAGGGAGAATGATAAGAGTGTAATGATTCTGAGACGTAAGGATGAGAAATTCTTCAGGTGTTTTAAGTAACTTAGTTTTCAGTTGCTGTGGCAGACAATAACCTAACAGAAGTGGTTTTAGAAGATTATTGGCGTTCAAAAGGGAGAATACACTGGCACTTCTGCAGAATCGAAAGAACTTTCCGCAAGGCTAGAACCAAAAGAGAGATCTAATTATTTTGATACTTTTATTAAACAGGTCTTCAAGATTTATGTCATGAAAAATGACTGAGCTGATCACTAAGCCTATGCCCCCAACTTCTGTGCATGGGACTACAAGGCATATGGCCATTAAAGAGGAGGATCTCATGGAGAAAAATGAGAACTGTTTCGGTAAAAGTGGTTTTTAGCTTTGACGTATCCCCAAATTTTTCCTCTAGTGGCTTCCTCCAATGATTGCAGACAGACCCTCCCTTGATTAGCCTTTCATGATGGGCATAATTATCATTTTTTTAAAAAGGAAAAATAGAAAAAAAGAACTATTCGTGGTCACGCCTTTTCCAATGAAGAGGAGCACTCCTATTGTGAAAAAAATTCTTATAATCTGACAAAGGAGGCAATTAATTCCCGAAATTATTTTATGTTTAAAAAAATTTTAAAATTGTAATAAAAATTTTTTTACGGCAATTTTTCGAATCTTCTTAAAATTTTCTCAACTCTTTCTAATTTTCCACTGATCTTTTTCCTACCAAGCCTTGGAAAGAAATCAAAGGGAAAACTAGTAGCCAAACCATTACTGTTTATGACAGGTGGAATTGGGTGTTTGCTCCAAAACTTAATCCCGAAAAGTGAGAGACTTAGCATACCCTCATTATTACTGTGTTTTTCTAAGAGTTTTTTCCCATGCATGTCCTTTTCCTTTTTCTTCCTGTACAGTCGGGCCAGAAAAAAATTTGGGACAGGGTGACACAATTTTTCGCGAGTGGGTCTGCAAAGCCACCAAAAATTTGGGTTTGAAAAAAGAAACCTCTAAAAACAAATTTTTAAGTGCAGATTTGTAAACGTTTAATTTTGAAGGGTTGAACAACCCTTACGTCTGGAACCCATGGACATCACCAAACGCTGGGTTTCCTCCTTCTTAATGCTTTGCCAGGCCTTTACAGCCGCAGCCTTCGGGCTTGGGTTGTTTTGTGGGTCTTTCCCTCTTAAGTCTGGATTTGAGCAAGTGAAATGCATGCTCAATTGGGGGTTTAAGAAACTGTTTATTGACTTGGGCCATTGAAGAATGTTCAACTTTTTTGCACTCATGAACTCCTGTGTAGCTTTGGCTGATGCTTGGGTCATTACCTTCTGTACATGAAGCGCCTCCAATCAAGTTTGCAGATTTGGCTGAATCGGCTGAAAGTTTTATCCCGGTACATTCAAATTCATCCGGCTACTCTTGTCTGCTGTTTATGTCATAATAAACACAAAATGACCCAGTGCCATTGAAAGCCATGCAGCCCTGCCAAACACGTTGCCTCCACCATGTTTTTTACGAGGATGTGGTGTGCCTTGGATCATTTTTGCCGTTCCCTTTTTCTCCAAACTTTTGGCTTCCCCCTCATTCTGGTACAGGTTGATCTTTGTCTCATCTGTCCATAGAATTTCTTTTCCAGAAATGAGCTGGCTTCTGGAGGGTTTTTTTTTAGCAAATTTAACTTGGCCGTCTTTTTTGGAATTGATGAATGGTTTGCATTTGAGTGAACCCTTTGTATTTACTTAGGAGTCTTCTCTTTACTGTTACTTAGAGACCCCATACACCTACTTCACTGAGAGTGTTCTGGACTTCAGTTGATGTTGTGAACGGGTTTTTTCTTCTTCAAACCCCAAAAAAAAATTATGCGGCATCATCCCCACTGTTGCTTTCTGTGGGCTCCCAGGTTTTTTGGATTGATGAGTTCACCAGTGCTTTCTTTCTTTTCAGGATGTACCAAATTGTAGATTTCCACTTCTAAGTTTAGCAATTTCTTGGATTTTTTTTTCTGTTCTTTGCAGCTTTAGGAGGGGTTTTTTCACCCGCATGGGGAACCCTGTGCCCACATGTTTCCTCACAAAAAAATTCCAAAGCAAACACCACACCTCAAATCAACCCCGGGCCCCCTTTATCTGCTTAATTGAGAATGACAAAAAAGGGTTGCCCACACCTTTTCCTGAAAACCCTTTTTGGGGGTCTTTTGGGTCCAATTATTTTGGGGCCCTTTAAAAAAGGGGGGCACATGTTAAGGGGCTGAAACCCCAAAACCCCCTTCTCCAATTTTAATGGGGATACCCTCAAATGAAAGTAAAGTCTGGATTAAAACGCATTGAATTTTTTGTTTAAAAAATTCATTGTGGTAAGTCTGAACCAAATTTTGATTTTTTGTCTCTGTCCAAATATTTGGCCTAACGTTTTTGCAAGGGGGTGAAGGAAGGAAAAAAACCTAAAATGGGGTTACCTCTCCTGCTTCAGTCGGAACCACCTGGCCAGGCAGCGGTTTTCCGGGGGGAAGGTTATCGGCCTGGACCCCCCTTTCCGTGTGACAGAAGGGGCGGTGACCTGATAAAAAGGGGCTTCCGCGGGAAGTGGGCAGAGTCGGGCGGGGAAAAAAAGCTCAGCGGAAGGAGGAGAGTGCAGCTACACTACTGTTGTGAAGGGTTTGAGATGAGTTCTGGGGGAAGGGCCCTCTGGGGTTCAAGCGGTCAGTGAAATTGTGAGGAGGGGAAATCAGGGGTTACTGACTGGTCTTATAAAGGGGGATCTTTTTCCCATCCGGGTTCCGGGTGATCAATTGTTCTGGTCTGAATCCTCTTCCTTTTCCCTTTTGTCCCTATGTTCGTGTCTGCATCTCCTGCCCCCCGTTTAAAAAATTTTTCTTCTTTTTGTTGTTGCTATTTTTTTTGTTTTTTGTCGCACTTTTTGGGGGGGCCTTGGGGGCCCCCTGGGGGGCTTCCCCCTTCTCTTTTTTGTTCCCCCACTGATTTTTTTTTTTTTGCTTTTTCCCCCCAGTTTTTTCGTGGCTGCTTTTTTTTTTTGTTCACCAGGAGAAATTTTGGTGGTAGAGGTTCGTGTGATCTCAGGTGTTTTTTAAATTGGTAGAGTTGGGTTTTTTTTTAGGGTTTTTGGGATTGCAGTAAGTACCTTCCCATCCTTTTCTATTTAGATGTTTGGGCCCCAGCGTTTTTGTCATTCTTTTTTTTCTGTGCAGTATTTCCTTTGTCTAACCCCCCTTACAGTTTGGGGGTTTTTTTTTATTTTGGGGTTTTTTCCCGGGGCAGATGTTTTTCCCATTTCACTTTAGGTGTGTTATTTTTTCAGGCGTACGAGGGTCTAGGCCCCAAAGTGGGAAAAGCCCCAAGGCTGTTTTTTTTGGGGTGGTTAGTCAGGGTACTGAACCCCCCAAAATTTCCAATGCTCTGGTGTATTGCCTTTTTTACCGCACTCCTCAGCTCCCCAAACAAAAGTTATCACCGGCCTAAAATTAAAATTGGGGATGGTACTCACAAAGGGAAAAAAAATTTGTGATAGAAAAAAGGTTTTCAGAGTTGTCAGAAATTTTTTTCTGTTTGTTGCTTTTTTTTTTTTTTCCCCTGTATCTCTGGGTTGGGGGGATCTTTTCTCCAATGGAGTTTGCACAGTTGTCGGCCTTTTTTGGATCAGTGCCATGAGGTTGGGGGTTTTGTATCTATCTTGCGGGGGTTTCCTGTTGGGAACCCCCAGGTCCCTGCCCCCAAATTTTTTGGGGGGGGGGAGTAAGTTTCAAAAATTTCAAAAAATAATTGAAAATTGTTTTTTCCTTTTAAAAACAAGTCCTCGGGGAAGCAGCGCGCGGTTCAAAAATTTTCATTTCTCCTGCGCGGCGTCCTCAGGATTGGGGGTTTTTCCCCCCGACACCTGGGACCCCGTTTTGATGAGTTGATCCTTTTTTTTTGGCTTTTTGGGGTTATTGTAATGGAGCCAATGGGGCACGATCAAGTGAAAAAAGCCTTGTTGGATTAAATCAGGGGTTGATGACGCTGAGTTTACTGTCAGAGTTTTGTAGGGGGGGAGTCCGACCAATGGAAGCGACGCTTGGCGGCCCTTTTTTCCGGGGAAGGGCTGTCGGATAAAAATAAAGGATGTTTGGTGGGGTTCCGCCCCCTGTCTCAATATTTTTTGTCATTGGATTCAAATTGACAGACGTTTGCGTGAGCGGGGAGTTTGGTGGGGGGGTGTTGCCGTGAGCCAGCTTTGGCCCATGCAGTGTGATGATGGTGTCTTGGGCACAGCGTCATAAATTTTTCAAAAAACGAATGGTTTTTTTACTGTGGTGTTTCCTCTCTGTATTTCAGTCTCCCCCAAGGGGGGGGAAAATTTTTTCCCCCCTCAGTTGCTTGGATGTTCAGACTAAAGTTTTTTATTAACTGTCCCCCCCTTAAATATGCTCTCTGTCCCATTTTTGTAGGGTTTGTTAAATTCTGGAGCAGCTATTAACCATGGTTTGATTTTGCAAAAGGGTTGGGGTTTTTTCCCCTTTGATACCCCTACAGAAGTTATTCCCCTACGGGGGATCGTTTCCCCCTTTGGCTGAAAAAAACCCCCCAGTTTTCTATCAGGTGATAAGGGGGGTTGAACCCCTGCCCCAGGGTGCTGAAAATTTTTTGGTTCATATAATCTGCATACATTATGTGCTGGGTTTCCTTGGTTACAGCCCTCATCATCCTTTTTGGGATTGGAAATCTGTGTTGTAACCAGGGGGGGCTCCCAATGTTTTAAAATACCAACACTCCGTTTTTTGCCCCCCCCCCGCTCGGGGTTTTTCCCGACTTTTTGTTTGTTTTTTTGATGTTTTACGAAAGTAAATCTTTTTTCCCTTTTACCCCCCCCTGGGATTATGACTGCGCAAAAATTTTGTCCCGGGGGTAAGAAAAATTTCCCCCAAAAGGGGGTCCCCTTTTTTTTTAACTTGTCTTTTCCCTGAACATGACCTATGCGGCTTATATAAAGGGAAAAACATTGGAAAAGGGGCATATACCCCCTCCTTTCCCCTTAGGGGGCCGGTTTTTCTTTGGCCCCAAAAAAAATGGTTCATTAAGGCCGTGAAATTGATTATCGCTTTGAAAAATTTTTTTCGGGAAAAATATCAATCCCCCTTTCCCTTTTATTTTGACCTTTTTTCCCCGGGGGAAAAACGCTCCCTTGGGTTTTCCAAAAAACTTGATCGGGGGGGGTTTAAAACCCTTTTTTGCTTTTAACGGGGGAGGGAAGGGAAAACCGGCATTCAATACCCTGAAGGGTTTTTTGGGGGGGTACCTTAGTGTCCCCTTTTGGGGGTCCCAATGCCCCTTCCTTTTTTTCCCCCTTTTATGAATGACTTTTTCCGGGGGTTTTGGGACAAAATTTTGATTGTTTTTTTTGGATAAATTTCTTGATTTTTTCAAAAGAGGGGCCCCTTTTAATAAAAACCCATGTTGGGCCCGTTTTCCCAAATTTTGGGAAAATGCTCGGGTATGTGAAGGGGATCAAAGTGTCTTTTTGGGGCGTACAAAAAGATCCCTTTTGGGGGGTTTAAATTTTGTCCCATTGTTATTAAAAATGGACCCCGGTCAAGGTTAGGCCATCGGGTAAATTGGGCCCCAACCTATTTTTTTTAAAGGCCTTCGGTTTTTTGGGTTTTGCCAATTTTTATCTTTAAATTTATTGGTAATTTTGGGGTTAAAATTTTAAACCATTAACTGTTTTCCCCCAAAAAATTTTTCCGGGGTGATTTGGCCTCCTGAGGCAGTTCTCTTTTCCCGGAACAAAAAGCAGAGATTAAACTTCTCCCCCTGTTACGGAAAGCCTAAATTTTCTTTTCCTTTCCCGGTTTGGGGTTGACCCTCGAAAATTGGGGGGCAGGTGCCTTTTTGGGCCCCAAAAAGACCCAGGGCCCCTCTAAAAAACCCCTTCCCCCTTTTTTTTCTCTGTTTTTCCCCTACTGAAAAAAAATTTATGACGGGGAAAAATCGGGAGAAAAATTGGGCCCAAAAAAATTTGGGCTTTAAAAGGGGGGTGGGGACATTGGTGGAGGGGGGAAAACATCGGTGGTGGTTTTCACGGACCATAAGAAGGGGGGTTTTTCTGGAATCTGCCAAGCGACTAACCCTAGGGGGGCCGGGGGGGCCCTTTTTTTTTCACACGTTTTTAAATTTTTTGGGGTTTCCTTTCTTCCTGGCATAAGAAGTTAAGGGGGGGATGCCCCTCGAGGGATTTTCCCCCGCGGATTTTTTCCGAGAAAAATCTCCCCCTTCTGTTTTTTTTTGAAAAGGGGTGTAGTTTTTTTTCCCCCATTTTTGGGCCCTTTTTTTTGGGGGGGACTTGTTTTGGGGGGGTGTCAGGGGATAGGCCGGCGCTCCCTTTGGGAAAAATTTTGGGTTTTTTCCCCCCCCAAGGGAAAAAGATGTGTTTGTCTGGTTCTTTTTTCCCCGCTTTTGGGTGGGCATCCCGGAATTTTTGGTCCCAGAGCTTGGTTGTTGGGGTCCTTTTGGTGGCCTACCTTGTTTCGCGAGGGTAAAGGGAAAATTTGGGGGGCCTCCTGGGGGGTTTTTCCCCCGTCCAAAGGGCTTTGCCTCGCTCTAGGGGGTTTGTTGTCCCATTCCCTGTCCCCAAGGCCAAAGGACCCTTCTCAAAGGTTTTCATTTCCTTTTTTTCCCTTTTTCCAGAGAAATGACCACCTCGGGAAAAAGTTTGATGGTTTTCCCAAAAAATGATACACTTGTGCTTTTACCAAGTTGCCTTCCTCCTCAAATTTGGGGGTGCCGTTGTTTCTTCGCCGTGGTTTTTTCAGGGCCCTTCCTAAAAAACATTGTGTTGCAAGGAGCCCCTTTTTTGGTTTCCCCGATTTTGGGGATTTTTTTTTAAAAAAATGGGTTTCAATTGTCTTTCCCCTTTCGGCATTTATCCTCAGCCAAAGGGTTTAAACGAGAGAAAAAACCCAGACTTAGGCCCTTATCTAAGATGCTTTGGGGTCTGCGGGTCGGGTGGGGGGGCTTTTTTTTGCTTTGGGCTGGTTTGCTTTAAATAATGGGCTGCTCGGGCCATTTTTGTGTCTCCCGTTTTCTGAAATTTCTTTTTCCCCTCGATTTTTTTTCAGGACGGAACGGAAGTTTCTGTCTGCCAGGTTTTGATCTGTTTTGAGCAAATGCAATTTTTTGGGGCCCCAGGTAGTGGGAGGGTTTTGTCCCTCGGGGGAAAGGGCCCCCCCCGGTTTTGTAACCCCGGCATAGGACTGGGGGCCTCGGGTTTAAAAGGGGGGGGCTTGGTCTGGTTTCCCAAAAATATTCCTATGAAAGTAGCATCTCCAAATTTAAGCCTAGGTTCATTGGACCTTATAAGTTTTTTAATGGAAAAATTTTTAATCGTTCTTTTTTTTTTTCTTTTTCCCCCGGGGAATTTAAAACCCCTAAGGTTCCAAAAGGGGCCTTTTTGGAAGAGGTTTGTTTACCCCGGGGTTTCCCGGGCTACTGTCCTCCGACCCCGTTTTTTGGGGGGAAAACTGGAGTATGGGGTTTTAGAAAAAAATTATTTTCTTTTTTTTAAAGAAGACTCCAGTATTGGGTTTTTAAAAGGAGGGTTTTTGGTCAGGAAAGGAAAATTTTTTGGGGGGTGTTTGTTGGGGCATCCAGGGCTGGAGACTTATCGTGCGTATCATGAACTTTTCCTGCCCCACCGGGGTTTCTCAAATGAGGGTTCGGTGACCCTCCTCAAGGGGGGGGAAAACCTGTTGTGAAGGGTTTTAATGGGTTTTGGCGAGGCCCCCCGGGGTGGTTACAAGGGGGATATGAAGATTTTTGGGGGACTGGGAATAGGGTTACGGGACTTATATAAGGGGGTTTTTTTTCCCTCGGGGGTTCCCGGTGTCAATTGTTCGGGGCTGAATTTTTTAATTCCCTTTTTCCCCCTTTTAGCCTGTTTTTTCGTGTCTGCATCTCCGCCACCAAAAATAAGAATTTTTCTTTTTTGTTTTTTTTGCTATATTTTTGCTTTTTTTCCCCGCACTTTTTTTGGGGGGGCCTTTTGGGTCCCCTCCCGGGGGGGTTTTTTCCTTCCTTTTTGTTCCCCCCACTGAGTTTTGTTCTTTTTTTTTTTTCCCCAGTTTTTTCAGTGGCTGCTTTTTTTGTTTTTTTTTAAACACCAGGAAACAAATTTTTGGGGGTGGGGGTCGTGTGATCTCAGGTGTTTTGAAAATTTGTAGAGTTGGGGGTTTTTTAGGGTTTTTGGGGGGGCAGGGGGGTACCCCCTTTCCCCCCCCTTTTCTATTTAGATAGTTTGGGGGCCCCCCGCGTTTGCTCATTTATTTCTTTTGTGTCAGTATTTCCTTTTTTCTAACCGCCCCTTTCTGTTTGGGGGTTTTTATTATCTTTGGGGTTTGTCCGGGGGGGGGTAGCTTTCCTATTTCTAATTTTTTAAAGGGGTTTGTTAGTTTCTCAGGGGTTGACGGGCGTCAAAAGGCCCCAAGTAGGAAAAATCCCCGGGGGGCCCCCAAATTTGGGGGGAGTCAGGGTACTTTTTAAACCCCTAGATTCCCCCAAAAACTTGGGGATTGCCTTTTTTTTCCTGCACCCCCAGTACCGAAACATAACACATGGTCCCCCCCCGGGGGGGGCCCGTGATGGGATGAGGCAGAAGGGCAGTACTCTTGAGGGGCCCTTTGTTGGATGTGGATCAGCCAAAAACCCCCGTGACCCCGGGGGGGACTCCCCCCCAAAAAGGGGGGAGGGGCAGTCGCTAGTGTGTGCGAAACCCGCTTATGCAGTAAGGGCCTTTAGCCCCCGAGAAAAGTAGGGTTTTATGAGGAAGACAGCATCGTTCCCCGGGGGGATTGTCCCCCGTGTAACTTTTGGGCTTTTTCCCGGGGGGGAAAAAACGGAATCCTTTTCACACTCGGCATCCCGTTTTTTTTCCCCAGAGGCCCCCCTTTTTCCCCGGCCCGACCCGGGGAGACTGCAAATGCGCTGTTTCGGTGCCAAAAAATTGGAAATTGAACCCCCAAAGGCCCCTTCAAATTGGGTAATTTATTTGCTTATTTATTTCCTAAAAATTTTTTTTTGTTTATTTTTTTGCAATTATTTTCCCCCCTTTCTCCTCCCCGTGGAAAAGGGGAAAAACCCCGTAAATAAACCCTTTTTAAAAATTTGGGCTGCCCAGTCCGGGTGCATCCCCCCCACCTGCAGGTTTTTAATATATGTGCAATTAAGTGGGGGGTTTTTTTCCCCCTCAAACATTTGATTTTTTTTTCTTTAAAAATTTTTTGGGGGTCTAATTAAGATGAGCGCTTTTTTTCCGGGAGGGTCGATCGAGTTTTTTGGGGGCCCCCCCTTTTCAAAAATCGAGTCGAACAAAATCGGGCCCACTATCGGGGGAAAAAACGAAAAAGGGGGGACTGAAACTCGAACTGACCCCATGCAAGTCAAAAGTGGGGGGGGGATTGGAGGACAGTAAACAAAACCACAGTGCCCCCCTTTTTTTGCCCCAAAAAAATCAATTCTTATTACTTAAACTTTTTTTACCTTAATTTACTTTTTAAAAATAGTAAAAAAAATTTAAAATGGGGAGGGGTTAAATTTTGGCTAAAGTTGTGGGGGGGCAGGGGTGGCTTTCCCCCTTTTCGTGGGCCCCCGGGGAAAAGGTCCCCGTGGGCCCTTTTTTTAAAACTACCACAATTTTTGTGGGTCCGATACGGCAGAGAAAAATAAAAAATAAATTTTTAAAGCCCAAAAAATTTAAAAATTTTTTTTAAAAATTTTTTTGAAGGGGGTGTTTGTAAATTTCCCCAATTTCTCAAAAAAAAGGGCGTTTTTTTCCCCCCAAAAGTATTAAGGCACCAATGGGGGCCATCAGAATAATTTGGGCCCCCCCTAAGCCATACAGAATAATGGCCCCCTATATTGTCCATACGAATAATGAGTCCCAATTTGATGCTCCCTACAGAATAATGGGCCCAAAATAAAGCCCTACAGTATAAAGATGGGGGCCCCTTATTGTTCCATACGAAAAGTGGGTTAAATAAAGCTCCATACAGAATAGGCCCCCTATGTGCTCCCCTAGATGCTCCCTAATTTTAAAGGGGGGTATATGGAAACCCCCCCCTTTAAAAAATGAACCCCCTATGAAAGCTTGTTAAATTTGGGGGGCCCCCAAAAAGATGCTCCAATGTTGATGACTCCATATAATGCTCCAAATTAATGGCCCCCCTTTTAAGCCCAAAAATATAAAAGGGCTCCATGTGATGGCCCATAAATAATTTAACGCGTTTTGAAGCTTAGTTATGATGGGCCCCATATATAATTTCCCCGTGTTAAGCTCCCCATTAAGCCCCAAACATTAAGAAAAAAAAAAACCTCTCATAACTGTGCACTGCTCTACTTGGACCATCAGCGTCGCCTCTTCCCGCTTTGCACGTGATTTTTCAGGAAGATTTTTCCCAGACGTGACTTCATCCGCTTCTGACCGAATGTCCCGTCAGGGGAAAAGCGGAAGAGTCACAGCGGGGACAGGGAGAGGTTTAAATATTGCAAAAGGGGGCCCCCCTTTTAGGGGGGGGGGACTGGCCCAGGGGGCCCCCATAGTCGCCGGGGTCTCTGACGGCGAGTGGGGCCCCCCCTGCTCGGGCCCCCGGGGGTTGCCCGGGTGCGCCATGTGCTGAAGCCCGGGGCCGGGGGGGGACAGCCCCAAAAAAAGGTGAAAAAATGGTTGTTTAGGCAGGGGGGGCGTTCCCGCAGCGCCAAAAAAATGAAAATTGGGGGAAACCAGGAAGAGGGGACAAAGCGAGCCATT